>LR990232.1:185000-1385000 GCA_905147385.1 Limenitis camilla | reverse complement strand
TCCTGCCAGCACCATAACCAACAGGATGCTAATTAAATCAATCATGCCAGCATCATTGCTAACTGGGCAGCTCAACTAAAGCCTACCAATTTCATAAATAATGCTACTCAAACTAGTGTAGCCAACATTATAATTAACAGTAATTTGTTTGTGTTTTTTATTTATTTAACAACTATTCTCAACAACGCAATAAAATACTATATCAAAAGTCTCACAGAGTTTTTAAATCTAATCTTTGTGTCTTTAGCAAAAACTTATGGATGCGGTTTGATTGATTCCCCTCTGCCGCTGGAAGAGCATCTCGTAAAACCCAGCTTTTCGAGGTCGAGCATGTGGGCCACACTTGTGAACTCTGAGCTTCGTTCAGGGTCCACTGAAAACGTAGCTTTTCATTCCTGTTCCTCACTGTATCTTCAAGGTAGCAACGCATCGGCAAAACAAGAGGGTATCTCTTGCATGTGCGATGTCCATGGACGACGATGGCCACTTACCATCAGTTGGGCCGTCTGCTCGTTTGCCCATTAACTACCATAAAAAAAAGCTTTCCTAAGAATGAATAGGTTCATTTGCGATCGCAAGAGGTGCTGTCTTGAAAGACTTAGAGAAATTGTGCGCCAAGAAGCCACCATAGCAGTACATCAGGATGTTGTTCTTCAGGCTGTTGACCAAGGCCAAAAAAATTACACCAATTTTTCGGAAAAGGTTGAAAACTTAAAAAAGATATTATATTTATTGACAAATGTACATAAACTTTGTGTAAAGCAATTAACTTAATCGATAATCGTAAACACAAACGACACATGATCTACGACAGGATCTAACTGTTATGTCACTCAGTACAGCTCTATTTATGTGCGCACGCGCATTCACCTTACCATAATCTACCAAACAGCTTTAAATGTTATGTGGCTCGATATTGAAAAACAAACTGCTGTATTTGTCCTAAACGTTTAATTCCTATTTGTTTTTTTAAATCTGATTTATTGGTTTTGATGATTAAGATGTCTTTTTCATTATTTATTAGTAGTACCCTCCTCGGCTTCGTACGTACAGCAAATATATTTTGGTTATCCTGCAGAAACTGAATTTTTTTGGGGATGTGTTAATCCAGGTTATAAAGTATACGTGTGTCAAATTTCATTAAAATCTCTTCAGCCGTTTTTCCGTGATTGAGTGACAAACATCTAAACATACAAACTTTTACATTTATAATATTAACTTCTTATAATAAAATACATTTATATGTGGATATGTTTTTTTACATTCTTGATACTTCACTATTTATAATGTTAATATATTTCTCGCATTATAAAAATATTCATCATGATCATCATCACAACCCATTAATGGTCCACTTCAGAGCCGGGTCTCTTCAGAATGAGGAGGGGAAAAAATTCGATCAAATTATAAAATGAAAACCAAAAAATCTACTGAAAATCACTTTGATAATTGATTTTTAAACTAATAATTGTATTAAAAAGTCTTCTGAGTACTTCTTAGTCTCTATCTATTTTCAATCTTTTAAAAAACCTAAGAAATCATTATCGTATTCTCTATTTTTAAAGACGGTTAGAAAATAATGGAAATCCTACTACGTTTTATGGCCTTTAAACTTTAAATGGTTATTGTGCATACAATGTAACACATTGTTAGGAATTACATATTTTACACAAAACCATGTCTTCCTTATTCTTTAAAAACCTTTTTACTTCTCTAATCAATCTATTGTTCGTTCGTTTGTATGTTTGTTTGGTTGGAGACACTTTACTCAAGAACTACAGGATCGAATTAAAAAATTCATTCAGTGTTAAATAGCCCATTTATCGAGGAAGGCTATAGGCTATATAACATCACGCTACGACCCATAGGAATGGCTAGTTTTAACATATTCATTGTCTGTCGCTTGTCGTTTCTTTATTTTATTACCCACTCAAAACATCATTATGTTAATTTAATGTACTGATGTTACAACCGATACTTATAAGTTTCGTTGACCCACATTATACATAAATTATATTATTTTTTTAAGAAATATTCAATTCACTAGTCAAGGTCATACAATCATCAATTTTCTACCACATTAGAAATTTATAATTTTTTTTTATGTTAGATAAGGTGTAAACGATTAGATAGTCCACCTGATGGTAAATGGCTACCATTGTCCAAGAGATACCCTCTTGTTTTGTCGATGCGTTGCATCCTAGAAGATAGAGTGGGGAGGAGGAAAAATGCTGTGTGTGGTGTGAAGTGGGAGGTGGTAAGGCAAGGGGGTAAAAGTCTATTCAGTATTTTGGCGATAATAGCTTACACATAAAAGGAGGTTGTGTGGTGTTTCTGTAGGAGTATGTTATTGAGATAAACATTTCCATCATACATTGTAGCTCTAATGCACACACACACACGCAACATCGCACGCCACTACACACATACACACACACACACTCACTACACAAGAGCGAGCCTACCTACTACTTACAATATCTATAATTATAGCTTATGTGTTGTTATGATGTATAAGCTATATTATTATAGAGTTTCATAAAAATCCATTTAGTAGATTTGTGTGAAAGAGTAACAAACATCCGTACATACATACAAACTTTCGCGTTCATAATATTAGTAAGGACAGTAAGGATATTTTGTGGTACAGCCAAAATACAAATAAAACGGCCGAAATTAATAATCATGATTGAAACTAGTTTCCTTACAATTTTTAGGCCTTACCTTGCGTTTTTTTAGAGGACACAATTTCATTGATGGGTGGGGAGGGGGGGGGGGGGGGTGTCCCTAGGAGTTTAACTCTAAGTTTGTGAAGTTGCAAATCTTATCCCGCGGCCGCCATATTGAAAAAAATAGTGCAAACATGTTGGAGTTATCAAAATGAATGAAAGAGAATGAAATAATTCTACAATCCTAAGATTTTGGATTATGATTGTTTATTAAATTTGGCCGAATTATTTATAATTGGTCAATATCATTCAAATGGTTATTGGTAGTATGTACTGAACGAATATATAATTTTATATGAGTTACTACGAGATTACAGACAGACTGTCCGACGCTATAAATGTGCTCATAACACGCATCTGTGTAAGATCAAGTTATGCAAATTATAACGCTAATCATTTCGTATCATTTGTAGTTCATTGACTTCATGTTTTGATTCTATCTAAAATGTTGTAATTGAGATCTATGTTGATCTAGAATAGGTGACAGTGTGATATGCTAGCAACACACTTGGTGACGTTTGATTGACTTTATTTTCCGAAAACGCTTACTGGATCGATAACAGATCAGCAGTTTAATATTGTCGAGCGAATATTGACTATCATCGCCATCATCATAATCAGCCGTTAATGACCCACTGCTGAGACAGGTCTCCTCAAAATGAGGAAGGGATAAGGCCAAAATCCACAATGCTGTTTCAATGCGGTGCAGCAGACTTCACAAACCGACAGATAATATGGATAACTCTCAGGAGTGCAGGTTTCTTCACGATGTTTTCCTTCACCATCGAAGCAAGTGATATTTAATTGCTTAAAACACACATTACTCACAGATGTGTGCTTACAATTAAACTCGGATCCCGAGTAGATATCACTTAAGAAGTGTATTAATTTTGTAATTTAAAATTATTATTAGGTTGGTGGTATTAGACAACGAGGTCAAGCAATAGAAGCACGAGATTACAATCTAGAGAGCCTACTTAATCTTTTTCTTGGTCTCAAACCCAAACGCTGCTTCCTGTTATAATGCGTAATACAATACCTGATTATTTCATCTATACTATATACTATAATATTATAAAGAAGTAAGATTTGTATTTTTGTATTTTTGTATGTAACGAATAAACATAAAAACTACTGGACCGATTTCAAAAATTCTTTCACCATTAGAAAGCTACATTATCCCTGAGTAACATAGGCTATATTTATTAAAAGAAAAAATTAGAGATCCTCAGGAAATCTCACTAAAACCAACCCAAGGTGCAAAAAAATTAGCCATAAAATATCTTTCATCGCATGCGCTGTAAAAAGTATTGATGATAGAACAAAGAAATGTTCTACAATATTATAGAACGTATCAATATCTACAAAAAACTCCACGAGACCATATGTCCAACTATTATAGTTATGTCACTATAACTACTTTTTTACATTTTAAAAGTTGATAAAAATGCCAATCAAAATCAGACCATGTTTTCTATAACTTTGTATTAATCCTTATCCAAATAAATTATTTCGTATTCAAGATTGTTTCAATACCTGTTGATTACTTTTTGAATTATTAAAATCGGACATTCCAGTCAAAAGATATTACGAAATAAAAATATCAAGATAAATAAAAAATAATCCCAGACGGGCCGCCGGCGCGGTGTGAGTGCCTCGCAGCGCAGCGAGTAACGCGGCGATAGAGGAGCGACAGAATGCGGGAGCCAAAATGTTAAAAAAAAATTATCCACCCGTGCGAAGCCGGGACGGGCCCCTAGTGTTTGATATTTTTAAAGTTTTCTTTCCTTTTTCTTCCCGTTCTGATAAATGTGTCAGCATAATATATTAATAATATCAATCAACACCCGTGAGGGGACGGGTTCGAATACTATTCCCCTCTGCCGCTTGGTGAGCATCTTGAAAGGGCCGAGTAACCCAGCACACCCTTGGTGATAGGGGATCAGTTCCCCGACTGGCTTGCGACCACCAGCATGCGAACTGACTCGGGTTCAGGGTCGGCCGAAACCGCAGCATTTTTTCTTCACCCCCCCTCCTCACTCTGTCTTCGAGGATGTAACGCATCAGCAAAACAAGAGGATATCACTTGTTTTGTCGATGTCCATGGGAGATGGTGGCCACTTACCATCAGGTGGACCATCTGCTCGTTTGCACCTTATCTGCCATTAAAAAAAACCAGAGGGCTAGTGTACCTGGTGATACCTGATCCATCTTTCTACTCTTATTTGCTCTTAAGAAGAGATTCTTGAAATAGCAACCAGCAGCGTATAAAGTAATGTTTATTAAAATCTGTGGACACGGTAGTGCCCCCGCCAAGACGAGCCAAGCGACGTGCAATGGTACTACTGCTTTTTGTTGAAGGGCTTCGTCGTTTTTTTTAACTATAACTAACGGGAACTTACACTGAACTGTAACTTAACAGGGATTGACTGGAACTGAGACGGAACTCGGACGGAACTAATTTTTATTTAGGGTGGAAGAGCTTATCGTCAGTGAAGTTTTAACAGTTCGTAAGTCAAAAATAACTACTTTACGGGAGAGTGAAAAAACTTTATGAAATGAGGGTAACCCATGCTCAATGCAATTTTTTTAACTTATCATATTGGTCTCGTATTGGTCAGATATTATGTATTAATTTATCGAGACGACGCGCACCATTATACTTTAACCGATGACATTCAAATCTCAAATCACTCATAAAATGACTTACAGAACTTCACTGACGTTATATAATATCAAAACGAACATTTGACATCGTTAGTTACAGTACTGTTAATTATGATTGATTTGTGTGGAAGCCTGTTTGTTATAACGTTGGCAACATTGATTTTAGAAGTTGGCACAAACTAAATATCATTCTGTTGTGCCAACGTAAAGATAAAAGCAAACCAAATAATTACGTCGCCATGATGGAAATATTTGTTACTATAACCCTCAGGAGGATATAGGCCGTATTTTTGAGCTTAATGTATGTCTTGTTGTCGTGTTTGACATTATATAATTAAAATTTGTAAATATTGCACTTCAAATTTATTCCCTTCTATACAATTCCTTGCTAATTGTTAACTATTTTGAATAATTAATATTTAAACAAGCAACCCAGTTAATATTTAAAGTATGTCATATTTAAACGTGTTACTGATTAACGTATTGTCTTTACATAAGCCGAGTGGGTATTCGGCAATATGTTAATAGAAATCTGTAATTTATTTGCGGATGGAAAGTGGACTGAGTAATAAGGATTTCCGGGGAGTCTCGTTTTAATGTTACAAGAATGAGAGTGCTCTATGAGCTACAACTTACCTTTCATTATTAAAAAAAATAAACACTTAACACGAAACTTGTAGAAAACCTAACATTATTTTTAAGTTTATTCATTTTTTAAAAGACCATTCCGAGCTGGTGGTAGCTTAAAAGTGACTCAGTCATTGTGCAGCGCTCCGATCGATCTATAACCACTATATCAGGCTTATTGGCCACAATAGTCCTGTCAGTGAAGATAGTTCGATCCCAGTACAACGTGACACGACCATTTTCGAGAACTGGGTCGGGCGCGTACCTATAGTACGGCACCTCGGACTCCACAAGGCTGTATCGAAGAGCAAGTTGATGGTGGACAATCTTGGCCACTTGGTTGTATCTGTGCAAATACTCGCCGTTAGCAAGACGAGGACAACCCGAAATAATATGTCTAAGTGATTCGCCCGGACCGTGCCACCCCTCACAACATCCCGGGTAGTTCCTCTTCAAGATAACTTCGTCCATAATTGCACAGACAAAACCTTCGGTTTCCGCAAATAGGTTGCCAAACTGTAGCCAAGATACGGACGCTCTAAAGCCTACCTGGTCCCCGTGAAGGGCGCGGTAGAAGCGTCCGTGTAACTCCTTGCTCTTCAATACCTCCTTGCGGTTGTCGGTCAAAAAATTGACCTGATTTATGTGTCAAAAGTACTTTGTAAAAAGTCTAATTGAAAATCACTATTTTGAGTTCGAGTTTCATTTCCTCAGAGACTTTATGTTTCAAAAAATTTAACTTCATCCGTTGGCTTGTGTCATGAACTAACAAAATCTTTTGTTACTGCGAAAAAAGTAAAAAGAATTCTAATAAATTGGAAGTTTGTTTTAGGTTAATCTTATACGTAATATTTTTGGACATATTGACAGTAATGCCACCCACGTTGTATGCTATTGTAGTCACGAGCTGTCAACTAAATAAGATTAATAAGAAAAGTTGTTTTTTAATTATTCACAATATCAGCTGTGTATTATATAACTATTACAACTAATTACAATATTAAACTATTAAGATAAAATTAAGTAATAATTAATTTGAGTAGCATCCTGTTATTAATGATGTTGGTAGGATTTAAATGAATAGCATTTTTACTATCTTGAATTTTGGACAACTTAAGCAGTGATGGCACAGTGGTTCAACTTCAATATCTTACCGACAGGGAGATCCGAGTTCGATCTTGGGCACACACCTTTAACTTCTCTGAGTTATGTGTGTTTTAAGCAATTAAATATCACTTACTTTAACGGTGAAGGAAAACCTAAAGTTCTCAAAGGTGTGTGACGTCTGCTAATCCACATTGGGCCAGCGTTCCTTCCGAGGAGGAGACCCGGCTCAGCAGTGGGCTATTGACGGGTCATGATGATGATCAACATGAATCGGAGAAGTAGGGATTGTAAAGTAAATAACGTTGACAGAATAATTATTATAGCATCGCGAGTATTCTAGCAGTAATGCTGTTGATTTCAGTCTAAAGTATAACCCCCAGAATATTCTAGTCAAGCCGTCATACTGTTATTCTGAGTATAGATAGACTATAACTCCTTTTTATTTAATGATATATATATTGTAGATTTATTAGGATCTATAGGATAACTAAGCTACCAGTTTTAATTTCCAAATCTTTCGAAATGATAGTTAAAAATTGTAAGTATTGTACTAAAAATATTATTAATATTAACAAATCTTGTTACTTGTATAAATCAGTGTCTTCAATCAGGAACTTTTCCTGATAGCTTAAAGATAGCCAAGGTTACTCCAATATTTAAGTCCGGAAACAGAACAGATCCGGGGAACTATCGGCCTATATCAGTATTGCCAGTATTTTCAAAAGTATTTGAGAAGGTGATATATAACAGAATTGAAACATATTTGAACAAAATTAATTTCTTCTACAAAAAACAATATGGTTTCCGACCAAACTCAAATACACTATCTGCAACAATTGACCTTATAACAAAAATTAAACTAAATATTGACAAAAAACTAATAGCTCTTGGTGTTTTCGTTGACCTAAAAAAAGCATTTGATACGGTTAGTCACAAAATTCTTTTAAAAAAATTGGACAGTATTGGCATCACCGGTAGTGCCCATAAGATTATTGAGTCATATCTCCAAAGTCGCTACCAAATAGTTAAAATAGGTGAACATCAGAGTGAACCAGCACCTATCTCCTGGGGAGTACCCCAGGGATCTGTTCTGGGACCTCTTTTATTCCTTATTTATATAAATAATATCCAAGAGATAGGCCTAAGTGGAGACATAACCCTCTATGCCGATGATACTGCCCTATTTTACTTTGGCAAATCTATTGATAGTATTATAGAAACAGCTCAGAATGACCTTGATAAACTCAATAATTGGTTTCAGTACAATTTATTAACAATCAATCCGTCGAAAACAAATTATATTGTGTTTGCTGCTAAAAACAAAAAAATTAGTACTCATAAGATACTACAAATAAATAATGAAATTATTAGTAAAACTAACAGTGGGAAATACCTGGGCATAATTCTTGATAGCCATCTCACATTCAAATCACATTTAGAAACGATACGATCAAAACTACTATCACTCATGGGATCTATTAGAAATTTCGTCAGGTGTCTCCCAAAGCAAGTTAAATTTACAATATATAATACTCTTGTAAAACCACACGTAGAATATCTTATTGAAATCTGGGGCACGGCTGCCAAGACTAATAAAAAATTAGTGCAAACAGCCCAGAACAAACTCATTAAAATACTGTTTCAATATGACTTCTTGACGCCATCAGAAAGAATCTACAAAGAAACAAAAATAATGAGCGTCGAACAAACATACATATACAATACTTGCGTTCTGATCAAAAAAATAATGAATGGTAATTTTCATTCTAATTTAAAATTTACTAAAAGGATAGATGTACAAAAACGTTCCCTTAGAAATCCTTATAACTTGCTCTTGATAGGAGCAAGAACTAATTACGGAAAAAAGAACCTATTAAATGAAGGAGCACAGCTTTATAACGAACTACCAAACGACATCAAAGAATCTAAAACTATAACAACTTTTAAAAGATTGCTAAAATTCCACATTTTAAATAATTATAAACCATGATGAAGTTGTTGGCATTTCCAGTATTGTCTTACTCTGTGTATCCTAATCATTGTAAGAATATTTTTTCTATATAGTTTATTGTCAGTCAAGTCAACGAGAATAAAGAATTATCGAAGAACAAACCTTAACTAAATGATTTTTAAGTTCATATTATTAAGTAACTAGTAAGTAATTACAAAATTAAGTTTTAAATGGCGTAATACTTTTATTACGCCATTTAAAACTAAGCCTTATGGGATTGAGTGTAAGCTAAAATTCGAAATGAGATTTATAAATTTTTTATTGTCGTTGATCACTCATAACTAGTTCGCCTTAATGTTAACGTAAAAATACCCACTTTTATGCTTTTATTTATAATTATTATTGTTTTAATAGAAACTAAGTACGCTACTCTCATTTGTTAATATATTCATATGTTAAATTTCTCATGTAAGTGAATTTAATGTGTAAATTCTTAATGAGAATAAAAATCTTTAACCGGAAAATACTCTTTGACAGATGTTGCCATAGTAAACTTATGTTACTAGATATTTCGGTATTGCTTACAGGGAGATGTTTTAAATCATTTTCTGGATGTCGCCAGGCGCTATGTAGGCTTTCTTGTAATTACAAACCGTAAACAAGGGTTACTTGACGCCGCACCTTGCGCCGGCAATTTCTTTTTAAAAATATTACTCTACATATTATAAGGCATAAAGCCTTATGCCATGTATTTATAATATACTAGTCGATCCGCGCAGCTTGGCACGAATGCAATTTAACAGGCTTTCCGGGATAAAAAGTAACTTTGAAATTATTCGTATATGCCAAAGATTTCGACTTGAAATTGTTCTTTACTTTTCATTTATTGGTTCTTGCCATATGCTTTGTTTTTTTATTGATGTGACACACAAAGCTAACATTACCACCAGAACAATGAGTTGTTAACTTACACAACATATTACAAAGTAACTGTTACAGTACGGCTAAGTTATTCGTTTTTAGGAGTGCCTTTAGGGAGAGTAACATGATTACAATATTTCCGGTAAACCGTAAAACTGAGTAAAAGCTATGTATGTTTGGTTATGGTAACCTCCGTGCAAGATCCAAATTTACTGGTCCAATTTTAAATTATTTTTTTTATTAGTGTTCCGTACCTCCAAAAGAAAATAAAACCTTATAATCTCGGGATTGACAGACAAAAAGATTTTTTTAATAAATAAAAATTATTCCTTGGAACCTTTTTTCCAAATGAAGGATAAAACTAAGATTTATTTTTATACCAAAACGTATAATTATGAAATTTAGCAAAGAACAATATCTTATAGAAAAAGTTACAATACAAAAAATATTTTGGAGTTGTTTAGTTGGCTGCGACCTATGACGATGTGTGGGCACAACTTTTTCAACTGTAAAATAAGTTTGCAAGTTATATAAAACACTCTATCCACGAGTCCGACTCGCACTTAATTTTTTATTTGTTTTAAAAGGATTCAATAAGGTTGCTTGGCCATAATCCGTGGAAATCAGTACAACTGGACTCGTACGGCACAACCCAGAAGAGCACACCGCCTACATAAAACTGAGACGCGCGAACCCGAACCAGGACACACCAAACAAGTAGATCGCTCGACAATCGACGTACGTTTCGCTCCGTAGCCGAAGCATCTTCATGAGTTGTAGACTATTAAAGCGTAACTTGCGCTATGTGTCAATTTTGTTGAAAAATCAGACAAATTGAGTGTCGAATTAAATGACACAACTATACCGACTATATCATGTCACCCCTGGCGACAAAAGATTGCAGCATTTCGCGCGTTACACTTTTCTGTGGACGGTGTGCTCTTCCGGATTGTGCCGTACGAGTCTGGTTCTTAGATCGTCGAGCTACCTACTTGTGTGGTGTGTCTTGGTTCGGGTTCGCGCGTCTCACTTTTATGTGGGCAGGGTGCTCTTCTGGGTTGTGCCACACGAGTCTGGTTGTTCAGATTGCCGCGGATTATAGCAAGGTAACATTTTGATTCCTTTTAAACCATGAATTTCCGCAAAGTAACGCCTGATTCAATTCAATAAATATCCTTAATTCTAAACCGCTTAATATGTATGTCGGGGTATAGTTGGGGTAGTATAGTAATGAAGGCCCTGTTGGGCTATAGTTAGGGTAGGATAGTAATAAAAATGACTTGTTGTTAGTCCTTACATTGTATTTAGATGTGTAACACAACCTTAGGTTAGGTTTAGGTTAGGGGAGCCTTAGGTTAGCCTTATGTTAACCTAACCTAAGACAAACTGTGAGACCAGGCAGTGAAGGTGAGTGTTATGATCGTTTAAATGCCTATCCTTAAGCCTACACCTTCGCCACAAGTCCAAGGCACTGCCTGGGTTCCTGTTCAAATACTAAGGAATCGTAACATTCGATTATTCATTAATTCAAATCAGCTCTCTCTTCTGACATATAATTTAATGACTTGGCTGTAATAAATTAGATAAGTTTAAAATTAGGGTCTATTTTATTATCTAAATTATACAATTAATAGCTACACGGTAGCTTTAATAAAACCTAACACAATTAAACAGTCAATTTTTTTTTTTTATTGTGTGGCAAGGTGATGATAGAATTTCTTGGAGCTTGAACGATATTACAATTTAATGTGTCTATTGGTTAAATTGATCTAGCGAAGTTTTATGTTCGAAACTTACAGTTTCTTTATCTAATTTGCATCTTACTAATCTACTAAAAATATAAATCGTATTTTAGATATGTTGCAAAACAATTTCTCTAAATACTACCCCTACTAAAATGAGTGTGGTAAGAAACTGAATCGTTTAGTATTACATAAACGTAGAGTCATAGTTTAAATGCTTGCCGCAATAAATTAGCAATCGCAAGTTAATGCTCAATCTTTATTTAATCGCTACCTCTAGCGAGTAGTCGAGTACCCGCCATTATCGTATTAGACACAAACAACCTGTTACTCTACACTAATATCACAAAGTTTATCCGTTTGTTTGTAACAGCTCATAGAAAAATTATTTATCCCATTTACAGAAGGACCAACTGTCAGTTACCTTATTTATAGAGGACACTGCAATTAGTTGCTTTATTTACAGAGGGTTCCGCTATCAGTTGCTTCATTTACAGAGGGTTCCGCTGTCAGTTGCTTCATTTTCAGAGGGTTCCGCTGTCAGTTGCTTTTATTACCGAGGGTTCTACTATCAGTTGCTTCATTTACAGAGGGTGCCGCTGTTAGTTGCTTTAATTACCGAGGGTTCTACTATCAGTTGCTTCATTTACAGAGGGTTCCGCTGTCAGTCGCTTCATTTTCAGAAGGTTCCGCTGTCAGTTGCTTTAATTACCAAGGGTTCTACTATCAGTTACTTCATTTACAGAGGGTGCCGCTGTCAGTTGCTTTAATTACCGAGGGTTCTACTATCAGTTACTTCATTTACAGAGGGTGCCGCTGTCAGTTGCTTTAATTACTGAGGGTTCCACTGTCAGTTTCTTCATTTACAGAGGGTTCTGCTGTCAGTTGCTTTATTTACAGGGGGTTCCGCTGTCAGTTGCTGTAATCACCGAGGGTTCCACTGTCAGTTTCTTCATTTACAGAGGGTTCCGCTGTCAGTTGCTTTATTTACAGGGGGTTCCGCTGTCAGTTGCTTTAATTACCGAGGGTTCCACTGTCAGTTTCTTCATTTACAGAGGGTTCCGCTGTCAGTTGCTTTATTTACAGGGGGTTCCGCTGTCAGTTGCTTTAATTACCGAGGGTTCCACTGTCAGTTTCTTCATTTACAGAGGGTTCCGCTGTCAGTTGCTTTATTTACAGGGGGTTCCGCTGTCAGTTGCTTTAATTACCGAGGGTTCCACTATCAGTTACTTCATTTACCTATGTATATAAAGGTCTTACAGGATTCGAAATGTATTGTTTCTAACCAATAAAATAATAAATTACTGGATTACCCTAATTGGATGAGAATATAAAAAAAAATGAATCTCACTTAATGTAATACTTGTAAAATTACTCTGAAAGATTTATATATTTGTTATCACGATATTTAAATAATTTATTAATTTATTTTTGGATATATTTAGCCAAAGTAAGGGAGATCGCTAGTATTTTATATAAAATAAAGCTTGTAATGATTTTGAAAGAGAGCTTGACTTATGAGTGTTTGACCTGCAAAGACTACTTCTTGTTCCAGGCAAAGCTCACGTGGTATATAATGAACAAATACATTTACGATTAATCTTACTATAGTATTACCTAATGTTTATATCGGTTTTTTATTTATTTTATTTTAGTCGTAATACCTATGTATATTTAAGCTTTTTAAGACGATTGAAAAAAATTAAAATTTTTTGAATGTATTTTTAACGATACTAATGCTGTTTCTGTTTTTAAACCAGTTTTAAAGAATTTCAATCTATTCATAATATAACTTATGCCGTTATCTATAAAGACATCTAAAGATTTTTCCTGTTATGATTAGGGCTTGCAATCCGGATATTAAAATATTCTAATTATCTTGATATCATTAAATGTAAACAACTCGAGCCGTCACAAAATAACAAATCATATGTCTCTTTATCCTCTTTATGTTATATATGTTTTTTATTAGATTTTTATTTAAAGTTGTCAACAATTCAAACTAGTTATATCTCGGTAGCGATGTGTGCTTAAAACAGCACTTGTGATTACTTGAACATTTTGTAAATTGGGTTCTAACATCTATTGAATCGCGAGTGGCAACTGACCATTTTAATATTTTTAAATTGCCTAAAAAGTTGTTGACCTTTCAAGTGCGTTCATATATGTAAATGTGATTTAACTTCCATTCCTTCACTTCTATTTTGTACTGTGTAGTTTGTAGTGTTACCAATTAGTATTATTTACTATATACATAGATTATTTAAACATTTAGTCATTCATCGATATCGCAACGATAAGAGCTTGGATGTTGGTGAGTGGCGAGGAGTCCAAGAGGACGCAGTATAGGCACCATCATGGTAGTGAATACCAGTGACAACTTTTACAAAATGTAACCTGTTACTACAGATGAGATGAGAGATATAAAGCGCATATCAGGTCGTGTATGGAGTACTGTTTTCACCTCAAACTCAAAATAGTTTACTTCAAATATACTTTTTACAAAGTACTCTCGACACGTCAAAATTTGTCAGTCAGTTTGTCTGAAGCTACCACCAGTTTGGAAGCAGTTTCCTGATGAGAAGAACTGGCAAGGAACTCAACAGTCGCTCACATCAAAATGCCATTGCATACATCAGTCTGTTTTACAAAGGTATAATCATTCAGCTGAGCATCAACGTTACTTGGAAACCAAGCTTTGTCATCGTTCAAGTAATCATTAACAGAATTTTAAACATTTTTTAATCATCATCACGACCCTTCAATGGCCCACTGCTGAGCCGGGTCTCCTCCTCAGAATGAGGAGGGTATTAGGCCATAGTCCACCACGCTGGCCCAGTGCGGGTTGGCAGACTTCACACACCTTTGAGAACTTTTTGGTAACTCTCAGGAGTGCAGGTTTCCTCACGATGTTTTCCTTCACCGTTAAAGCAAGTGATATTTAATTAAAACACACATAACTCAGAGTCAGAGGTGTGTGCCCAGGATTGAACCGCGGACCTCCCGAGTAAGACTTGAAGTCTCAATCACCTGCATATATATGCAGTGATGGCCCAGTGGTTTTTTAATAAAGGTTTTAAATCGCTGAAGTGGCAAGTCTAATATAGTCTGTGTAATCTTATTATAGATGCGAACACCAAGCCCCATGAAGCTATTACTTACTTTGTGGAGACGATAGTATGGCGTTACAAGTTTATTTTTGTTTCTTGAACAGCTCTTTCTGGGGCGGCTCTGCCAAGTACCAACTTGAGGCTTTAGAATCCATTGAGAAGCTAGCCAGAAGGCTAATAGCAGACTTTACTCAAGATTCGGCTGCAAAGCCTGAAGCACCGTCGGAGAGTTGCATGCATGCATGCATTTCGGAGAACCATCTGCCCCATTCTACTACTATCGAACAGCCAGACAAAACCGATCAAAGCGACAACGGTACATGGTGGATATACCTCGAGTACGTACCAAATGCTTTGCATCCACCTCCATTATTCGCACTGCGAAAATGTGGAATGATCTGTCGGATGTTTCCTGATAAATATAACGTTGGTGCCATCAAAACCTGAGTAAACAGGTACCTTCTAGATAGGCGTAGTACATCCTAGACCGTGTCGTGCTTAACATCAAGTAAATTACGGTCAAACACTTGCCTATACAAGATTTAAAAAGTTATTGTATATTTGGATCTTAAAGTTTCACGTACTATGGTCGTTTGGATTGGCAAAGACCTAAAATTGATCTAGTTGATGATGTTTAATTAATTTCCTGATTTGCGTTGCTTCGTAATTTTCATTTGGAATTCCCTCGGTGTAATTCACTATACAGCATTATTTTAGCCAGTAATAAATAACTTGTTTCCATTGCATGTTAACCTATTCAAAAAGTGGAAGTCGTTTTTATCTAAAAATAAAAAAAACATTTTATAATTTTTCCGCTGAACTTTCTTATTTTTTTCTTACGTAAAAACCTTCTGACAATTACAAACAAGCAATAAAAGAATTAGTGAAATCCAGGCGTTCATGCGATACTGTGACCAACGGAAATAGGGATTTATTTTTATATTTATAGATTTGTATAGTTGTGACGTCATCTTGTAAGTACATCACAATTTCCTGACTACACCGCCTTATGCCATCAGCGTGCGACATAGAAACCTCAGGTTTAGCAATTATTTTATAAACATTTTATGATATTCATTGCTGGTGCTTGAATAATATTTCGTTAAACATAAATAATTATGAATTTATAGTTTATAGCTGTTTCAAGGTTTTAATGGCATATTTTATGTCGTGGTGAATGTGAGTTGTATTATGGCAATAGTGCCTGAGAATTATAGTACAGTAGACCAAGATTCAAGATTTAAGAAAGCCGAAACGGTCGAAATTATTTTATTACACACCGTAAACTAATATTACAAAGAAAGAAAAGATACTGAAACTATTTTGATAGTCCTGTCTAAGAACGTTGCTTAGAAATCTACATCCTGAACTTTCTGAGAAATATATACATAGTCTGTTACTCATACTTATGTAAGATGACCATAAAATTAAAATTTTTATGGCAGTTAAGGGGCAAATGAGCAGACGGGCTGATGGTAGGAGTTAGCATTCTCGTTTTGCCGATGCGTTGTGGCCTCAAAAATAGAATAAGGAAGGGGAAAGAAGAGAAGAATGCTAAGGTTTCAGTGGAATCAGCATTAAAGGAGGAGAGGGATGGGTAAGTCTAGCGCATATGCGGCTCACACTTGGAGACACTTGGCGGTCGAATTCAAATGCTGGTGGTCGCAAGCTAATCGGGGAAAAGCTCTGGAACTACTGATCTAATTTTTTTAATTCTTTCATTAATAGCTACGACATGTCCAAAAGGTTAGGTAGCTCGTTTATTTATAAAAATATCTTGTTTGTTATTTGTCTGCGATGAATGCTACTACTACTACTTATGAGGATTGTTGTAAATTAAAATTTCAAACACGCCTGTCGTACTGTTTGTTGCATAATAACAAGCGTTTATAGAGATAAAAACAATTAGAAGAGCCTATAAAATCGCTGTATAAGGGGATTGAGGTTAGAATATAAATTATACGCGTGATTGTGATTCCTGAGACTTCAACACCTCGCTTTCTCACAACATACAACAAAGTTATAAAATATTTACTAAACAAAGTTCACTTTTATCTAAATACTACTGTTGTCTATATTATTTTAAAAATACCTACTAAAATAGCTAAAATTTATTTTAATATGTAATACCGTTTTAACCTCCGACACTACAACGACGGGGTGTTATAAGTTTAACATGTGTATCTGTATGTTTGTCTATGATATCGTAGTGCCCAAGATAATGGACCGATTCTTATGAAGTTTTGTTTGTTTGAAAGGTAATTTAATCTAGTTGGTTCTTAGCTATGTATTGTGAAGATCTGTTCACCCGTTTGTAGACTATCAGCTTATTGCTAACTTGAGAGCTGCCTCACAATATTATTATATAGAGAATTATTACAATCTCGTAACCATGGTAACGCACATTGCTTACATTGAGCACAGATGAAACGATGTTTCTCGATACCTTTCTTCCGATGTTAAGAATCGAATAGAATCGAGTATTAGGTTTTTTGACTACTGTTTTGATTGACTTGCTAATATCGATTCTTCTAAATCGTTGTAGGGTGGATATCGATACTTGGTGACTATTAAATTAGAGTTTCAGGGGTCATTTAAATTTCATAGTTATATTACCTATATGAATAAAATATTATAATTATTAAGTTTCAAAGTTATCCTCGAAGAGTTTGGAGAAGATTGAAAGGAAAATTTACAAGGTGAGGGTCTCAAACGATGAGTAAGTTTTGCCACAGATTTTTGCACAATATATTCTTAGCCAACACTGAATATTAGATCAGGCAGAACACAGAACAGGTTACCAGCCGGAATTAGTGAATAGCGTCTTGTGTGTAATAGTACTTTAAATTCATTATTCGTGTCCCAAAATTCGTTCTGGGTCAAAGCCAGTGCATGTAATCGTTCACACTCTTATATATTAATACTTGACCAGCCCTCTCTTCCTTATAGCATCATTTTATTATTACTATATTAATAGCACAAGAACCTTTTAAATAAAAACATTAATAACGTCTATTTTAGTAAAACGGGAATCATGCAAAACAAACTTCTAAGTATACACTGTGTAGGGACTTAGAACTTAGCTTAGGAGGCAATCAATATAAAATAGTCAATGCAATTCCGAACAGTTTCTAAGTGATCGATCAAAAGATATGAGTTCGTTTTTGATGCATCTAGAGAGATACATGTTCAAGGAATCAAAATCTATGTACTTTTATGACACGTAGAATCATACAATTTTTAATGTGTTATAATACAAGCAGTGCTGGGCAAAATACATGATTTGCTGTAATTGAAATACAAATAACAAAATACATATTCAGAAGTATTTAAAATACGAAATACAACATACTTTCAAGTCATGTATTTAAAATGTAAAATACAAAATACATAAAATGAAATTCTTAAAGGGTCATTCCATAAAACATCGTCTTAAAAATAAAGGAATTGTCGTCGTCCCATAAACAAAATTTACACAAATTTAATTTATTTCACAATAAATGGGTAAAAGTTACGTAAAAATCCCAACTGAACGTATTTTCTGAAAAAGTATTTTGAAGCTATATTTAAAATACAAATTACAAAATACATTTTTAGAATGTAATTAAAATAGAAATACCAAATACGTATTTGTATTTCAAATACGTATTTCAATTAAAAGTAATTCAAATACTGCCGAGCTCTGAATACAAGTAAAATAAAAAACAATTACTTGGTAAACTTTTAAATTAATTAGATTTGTCCAAATAATCCAATTTACACGGAACTCTGCGGGATTCCGACTCACACTTGGCCGTTTTTTTAATGTATTACAACTTGAGAAGTAGTCATCGCTGTGTGAACGAGTCAGCACTTAAGTTTGACGAACCTAATAGTCTTGAAATTTGTTGATGTGGTAACGCATTTCATAATACAGGATTTAGATGTTTTTATTTATCAATTCTATTGTAAGACGAGTTTGTTTGTTTGTATAGATCGCTAAAGTTAACGTAACAATCTTAAAAATAATTATACATGTAGGTAAAAGTTCTCTAAAATCGAGAAAACAATAAAACCAAGTAGCTATTAAGAAGTTTCACTACCCACCATATGCCTCTTTCTTCAGACCATAGACCCTTGAATAAATATATCTGGAAAACAATAAAACCAAGTAGCTATTAAAAAGTTTCACAACCCACCATATGCCTCTTTCTTCAGACCATAGACCCTTGAATAAATATATCTGGAAAACAATAAAACCAAGTAGCTATTAAAAAGTTTCACAACCCACCATATGCCTCTTTCTTCAGACCATAGACCCTTGAATAAATATATCTGGAAAACAATAAAACCAAGTAGCTATTAAAAAGTTTCACAACCCACCATATGCCTCTTTCTTCAGACCATAGACCCTTGAATAAATATATCTGGAAAACAATAAAACCAAGTAGCTATTAAAAAGTTTCACAACCCACCATATGCCTCTTTCTTCAGACCATAGACCCTTGAATAAATATATCTGGAAAACAATAAAACCAAGTAGCTATTAAAAAGTTTCACTACCCACCATATGCCTCTTTCGTCAGACCATAAACCCTTAAATAATTATATTGGACTCATCAATGGAAACCCATCAAGATCAAGTCACTGTGTTTCTTGGTTTGACTATCTACTTCCTCTCTTCATCATCGTCACGTCAAGTTCAAGAGGTTTCGATTCGATTACCAAGACAACAATAGTTGTTTTCATGCTTAGTGGTATGAGACAGATTTTTGTCAGTCAGTCACTACAATATAAAGTCATAATGGCAGTCTAATAAGAAAAGAAGGCCAAGTGCTGATCACGTTGGCGTCGCTTTCCTGGTCACGTATATAAAGTGTTTGCATACGACACAGTTGACGACCTGACGAGTGTCATCGCGAATACCGATCAATGTTACATAACCATTACCGCTCTTTCTACAAACCTTTCCTCATTACAAGAACTCTACGTACATAGAGTATTGTGGGATATTGAAGTGGATAAAATTAATTTAAAAAAAATATTTAGTCCAAAATAAGTACATTTTTCTTAATTACTTTACAACCTGTAGATATCCTACTAATATTATAAACGTGAAAGTTTGTAAGAATGTATGGATGTGTGGATGTATGGATGTTTGTTACTCTTTCACGCAAAAACTACTGATTGGATTTTGATGAAACTTTACAATAATATAGCTTACACACCAGACTAACACATAGGCTATAATTTATAATGATATAGTTTGAATTATCCAAAATATAGCGGACGAAACCATGGGGCGCAGCTAGTTACATATATAAAGGAAGCATAAAGACTTTTAACAAAGTTTTTTATCATGTCAAAATTGGTCAGTCAGTCAGTCAGTTTGTCTAAAGTTACCACAAGTTCGGAAGGTCATTTTCTGATGAGAATAATTGGCAAGGAACTCAACAGTCGCACACATCAAAACCCCATTGTCACCATTCAAATAATCTTGTACAGAGTAGTAAGCTTTATTTACTAAACAATTTTTAATGTGAATTGTAAATTGCTGAAGTGGCAAATCTAATATAGGCTGTGGAATCTTATTATAGATGCGAACACCAAGCATTTAAATGTATTTGTAAGTTACAAAATTGATTTAATTCATTAAAAACTAAATTAACTAATTTTTTATCATTAATACGAATTGTAGATACCCAGATAGGTTGTCATCATGCTAATATCAATTGAGTATAGTTGTCTCATTTATCAATATTGCTACTTGTTCCAATAGATATAATATAACTGATGACTATGACAACCTCGTTCAGTAACTATTTATTATTTTTTGAAGATTATTAGCAGTTTAGATTGCAAACTACTAGTATTCTTAACCCCTCCAGCTAAACTAAAAGGTTTGCGTTAGGAATGAACCCACGAACTATAGATCCTACTGACTCTTATCTTTACCTAAGAACTAAATTAAAAATAGATATTTCAAAGCTTTTACATCGTCCAGTAACTGAGGTAGGGCACAGTAGGAAATTTCCTGCTCAAATATGGAGCAGCCTGACTGGGGTAGTACCTCGACCTTACAGAAGATCACAGCTAAATAACACTACTCTAAAGCAGTGTTGTGTTCCTGTTGGTGAGTAAGGTGACCAGAGCTCCTGGGGGGAATTGGGGATAGGGTCGGCAACGCGCTTGCGATGCTTCTGGTGTTGCAGACGTCTATAAGCTACGGTAATCGCTTACCATCAGGTGAGCCGTACGCTTGTTTGCCGACCTAGTTACATAAAAAAAAAAAAAAAAAAAAAAATCGTCCATTTTATGCGGCGCATACAAATATCTAAATATTCAGGGCTTTTGTAAAGCTATTCTTGTTCCTTGTCCATGTATATGGTTAATATATTAAACAGTTTTTATTCTACATGTTATTAAAGACACTGGAACTACACAAACGTTTCTTGTCAGTGTCAGGGTTGTAGATACTAGAAAGTTAGGTTACCTTGAAGAAGCAATAACATCCCAAATAAATCTAGTCTAATGGTAAGTCGTATCTGTGAGGCAAAGACATTAAGACGTTAAGTCTCTTTCACAACATGATATGCTCGTGTTCGTGATCGCTTAGTGATTGCATCTCAGCGGCTTTTGTGCTACTTAGGTACCCTTGGATTTGTAATCGCCTATAAATTATAATGACTGAGTAAACAAGCCATCTAGTAGGCAGATACCTTTACTGTTGTAGTTACAGGAAAACGTCCCTAGGAGACAATCCATAGCTTTTAGATATTCTGAACTGCATTCACAGGTTTTTGAGAAAATATTTAGCGAAAAAAGTGCTAAAAAAATTCTTATGCCTATCGATCCTACTTCGTATGGGGATCAAAAGACTCTATCGGACCATTTGAGGTATGAGTACTAGAAATGTACATTTTGTACTGAAAACGATAAATCAATTCGTAATATTTTTATTGCCAAACAATCCTATTTCTTACTGTGATTAAATGATTATTTTTAGAACACCTTACTAGTTACTGGTTCGATCTTTTTTAGGCTCTGTCTTTCAAGATCTGTTCTTCAGATTAAGAAATCTGCACCTGGATCCTAAAACGCAGGAATTGCAAGTAGATAGTGAACTTAGTTCATAGTAGAAATACCGTGGGTATCATTATAAAATCAATAAAAAGTTTGAACTTTCTCTCTCTTAGCAAATTACAACATCACTCCTTAAATGTTATGGAGAAACCAAAACAACAAATAAATTACAACCAAAAAAAACATTTTGTAATCAAAATATTTTATTTGAAAGAAAGTGAAGGTTGGTCGCTGAGACTAAAAAATATTGTGAATGTTGAAGCAACTATGTATTTATGATTGATTAATCATGTTAATTGACAAACATTACGATTTATGCTTCTAATTTTCGCATATACTCACTAAAATCTTTTTTACATTTACAGTGGACCATGCACTATCCACCTCGCAAGTCCAACGTGCGTCGACAGCGCATGATCTCACCCTCCACGCCGTTCCCCTGCCAGGATTCGATACCATGGGGCCGCAGCCACCAGGTACCAACGTCGGTGCACAAGCTACGACCTGGGGACATTGATGTGGTGGCTGCGATAGGGGACTCGCTTGTAGCTGGCAGTGGAGCCCTGGAGGAGTTTGCGCTTGGAGCTATTGTTGAATATCGAGGAGTGTCATGGTGTGCAGGTCTGTAAAATATTTATCCATTCATTTTTATCATCAAAGTTATACAATGGCTGTCTGTGTTATTATACAAGATATAAAATGTCCCGAATATCTGGATAACTGCAGTCACAAGTCACGCCACACTCTATTATATCAGGTCGGTAAGACGTATGACATGGAATGTCCCAAAATAATATCGTTAGCCTATGTATAAAACCAAGGTGTAGTTCCAACACTCACATCCACTGCCCAGTTTCTCTGTTTAAGCCTAAGCTTAGGCTAAGCCATACATATACCATACTTCTCCGTCCATTATTTTGACTTAAATGGAATGCAGTGATGGCCCAGTGGTTGAGACTTTAAGTCTTACTCGAGAGGTCCGAGTTCGATCCCCCAAACAGGCACACACCTCTGACTCTGAGTTATGTGTGTTTTAAGCAATTAAATATCACTTGCTTTAACGGTGAAGGAAAATATCGTGAGGAAACCTGCACTCCTGAGAGTGAGCTAAAAGTTCTCAAAGGAGTGTGAAGTCTGCCAACCCGCACTGGGCCAGCGTGGTGGACTATGGTCTAATACCCTTCTCATTCTGAGGAGGAGACCCGGCTCAGCAGTGGGCCATTGACGGGTCGTGATGATGGGCATGTTTTGGGATAAACTAATAAACAATAACCATGAGTCTAATTCCTTGTGGTAATATGATTTTTTTTTTATCAAAGTAATAGTAATAGAGAAAAAAAAGATTGATTAGTTTTTGCTTTTGTACATAATTAATTTCCATAGAAAAAAAATCTTACTTGGTTAAGACATTGGACATCATTTTCATATAGCTTCCACATCAGAGACACATAAACATTTAGTACTTTTCCAGGAGGTGACAGCACCTGGCGGGAGTTCCTGACACTACCCAACATTCTTAAAGAATACAACCCAAACCTACGAGGATATTCCACGGGGACTGGGGAATGGCTCTCGAAGAATTCTAGATTAAATGTAGCGTTCCCGGTCGCTTCTGACCAGGATGCTTATAAACAGGCTAAGGTTAGTAGTTACTCAAACTGTGACAAACATCGACATCCACATACTACTAATATTATAAACGCGAATGTTTTGATTTGATTTTGATGAAACTTTACAGTAATATAGCTTACACATCAGAATAACACATAGGCTATAATATATAATGATATAGTGTCAATTATCCAAAATACAGCGGGTGAAACCGCGGGGCGCAGCTAGTATTATATAAAGAGGAAAAATTTAATGTTTCTGTAGACTGTGAGTTTAGTAATTTTTTTCACTAATAGAAATCTCATACACTATTCCCGTCTCTCTTTCTTTTTATTTGTTTTATTTTCCATGATGGTTTCCTTTCATTGAGTCACAATGTAAGGTAATATATTGTAATTTTAGTATAAACATTTAAAGCGAAGCGAGGGCGGGCTGCTCGTCTAGTATATATAAGACTTTCTATAATTCTTAACCTTTGTAATTTTGTGTAGCTTCTTTTTAAAAATGCGCTCCTAGACGAATATATTCGTCAAACGTACAGTTAACTGATTAAGATAGAAAGAGTAAATTAGATCAAAGTTGCTTCCATGAGTTCTGTTTCATATTCCTCAGATTGCGAGAAAGTAAGTAAACATTACTAATAATTATATCTCATGAATAAATTATAATTTTTATATGTACTAATTGACTCGCTGGGTTTGTAGACCGCAACGCTTATATGCGTAAATGAATGTTGGTATTTTTACGGTTATTGCAGTAAAAACTCCTATACGTAAATATTTAAATATTTAATTTTTTATTCAGTTTACAAAAACAGTTTACAATTTGACTTAGTAAAACTATTGTCTTAAGCTTAAACGAGAAAGTTTATTAGAAACTAGCGACCCACCCCGGTTTCGCAGTTTCTCTACTGTATTATGCATGTATCTATACTAATATATAAAGCAGAAGAGTTTGTTGGCTCGAACGCGCTAATCTCAGGAACTACTGATCCGATGTGAAAGAATTCTTTCAGTGTTAGATAGCCCATTTATCAAGCAAGGCTATACGCTATATATCACCACACTACGACCAATAGGAGCGCAGCTACACGTGAACAAAGTCGCGAGGTGTGTGTTTGTGGGTATGTTTGGGTGTTGGAATGTTTTCTCTACGCATAAATTTATAAAAATATTACTAACTATCCTAATTAACTTGGAATACTGAAAAGTTCTTATGTCTCTACGTACGAAAGTATCTATAAATATGAATAGACTTTATTTGCATCATGTTCTACATCTTAATGAAAGGTATATGTTTAAAATTTTATTTACTTCATCATACATATAATGGCAATGCCGGAAAAGAAGAAATGGAGAATTTCATTGTTCATACAACATCCAATACATAATGCTGTGTTATTAAAGCTTAACAGTTTTCCCATATCCAATATAACTCTCCTTAAAAAAGATTCTCATACTTCTTTATTGGTTTGTTATTTTTTTAAGTTTTAAGGGGACAAGGGATAAACACAATCTTTTCACATAGGTAATATCCAGCATTTTGTGGGTGGTCTCCGAACTATTACATTAATATTGAAGTCTTATCCTACTAGTATCCAGTCCACTAGTAGTGATCCATAGGACCTGCTAACAAAATGGAAAATAAATCAATGATATAGCTTATTTATAGTAACGAAAAAACTAATAGCCATTGCATTCCCATGTCCGTGTGAACCGTGTCAATAGGCGATAACGACTCACGCCTTACGCCTCACGCGGCGTGCCTAACAGAACCTGTTCCATGATGTAACCGATGATGCTGAATGAGATACAGATAATTATCGTAATGTATGTGTGTACGCATCTGCCATATAATTGATTTCGCTATAACAGCACGGACTTTGCTGTGGGAACGCGAGGAACTAGGAAGTCATTGCGGATCTTTTGCAATGTCACAAAACATTTTGTTATGTCATTAATAGTTGACAATCCGTAAACTGCATCCTAATAATTCAGCGATTATTTTACTAGTGAATTTAATAGTGAAGTGACCCTTATTGAGGATCACGTCAACGTTAGTTAGGTTAGTTAAATGTTGAGTATAGTCAAAGCAGTATAGACGAGAGTTACGCGTAATAAAGAGCTTTTTAAATCTTCTCCAGGGTCTCAAGTGTATGTTAATTGTATCTTTTATATGGGTCTGTATATAGTTGACAGATTTAGAAACAATTTAGTATTAGCTATTATGCACTTGCTTCTAAATCTCTCTCTCCTCAGACCGAAACCATAATTGGCGAAGCTTACTAGCTTACCGTTAGTTTTTAACTAAAGATTTTTGCAAAGAATATAGTCCGAGTAATTTAAAAAAATTATGTGATGCATAATAAATATAAACATCTTTTACCCCTCCCCCTACCTCATAAAAGAATGAGATCATGTACATACATTAATGAAATGCTATCGTCGTAATGCCAAGTCATACACCAGACAGTTTGGTGATCTTTGGGCTAACAGAGATTTGTTGCTGCCTGAACCACATTTCTATTTATCATTATAAAACATCACATTTTCTGCATTTTGTCTTCTGTGTTGTGACTTTCTGTAACCTTTTTTCTAGATCCTAGTAGCACGCATCCGCTCGTCGCCAGACATCGACGTGTCGCGCGATTGGAAGATGATCACCGTGTTCATCGGTGCCAACGACCTCTGCTCCGCCTCCTGCCTCTCCCCGGTCTCCTGGTCCCCCACCGCGCACGCCAGGAAGCTAGCCAAGGCCCTGGACTACTTCCATATGCATCTGCCTAGGACTATCATTAATCTTATACCAGTTTTAGGTAAGTCTAAGTAAAGCTGTTGTACCAAATGTCCTCCTCAGTGTAACTTTATATATCTATCAAAAACAATGCTGTTAAAATTATAAGTAAGTTCAAAGTTACGTTGCCACTACTGAGAATTTAGTATTCATTTTATTTTGTT
Organism: Limenitis camilla; assembly: GCA_905147385.1. Lineage (NCBI taxonomy): Eukaryota > Metazoa > Arthropoda > Insecta > Lepidoptera > Nymphalidae > Limenitis > Limenitis camilla. Next base: position 1,358,516 of record LR990232.1, on the reverse strand, counting down.
TTAGGATTGTTTAAATACTATTATTGCACTTATACGTGGTACAGTAACTTTCAAACTTAAAAAATTATTCATTAATAATAATAACGGGGGTTTGCAAAGTAATACCGGAAACAGATTATAAACACCGTTGTGATCAGATTGCGAACATAACTCACCAAAACCTTGCATGCAAATATCTCTAGTGGAAAACCAACCTAAATATTGAAAAAACTGCAAACATACATTATCTTTCAGCAATTTTAAAGTTATTGACTATTTTCTTTTGTAGAATCAATACAAATATAAAAGTGGTCAGGAAAATCAATTTCAAGACTAGATTAAAATAGCTACGCTAATCAATCGTTGGCATTAAGGCTCCATTTTGTTGAGTCAAAATAATAAGAAAGAGCAAAAATGTTTAAGAAGTTTGGGAGTCAAGAGGAAATATTCAAAGCATTACATCATTGCAGAAATTTGTTATTATTCAGACTACAAAACCATATACTTCATATTATAAATACATTCCTGAAACAGTTTTAGAGGATGAGACGCACAAACTTTATTATGATGGAGCTATACTGACAGACAAAACTAGATACTCTAACTGACCAGACATAACAGTAATAGATAAAATAAACAAGACAGCACTTCTTATAATGCAGGATACAATAGCATCTAAATTAGCGAAACATGCAGATTTCCTAGAATGTGGAGAATGCAAAAAGTCAAAATCATCCCAATTGTACTATCTTCTACAGGAGTCATACCAAAACTGTTACACCAATCGCTTAAAGAATTAGATTTACATAGAAATACATACATAAATTGCAAAAGGCCACGATCTTGAACACATGTCGTATTGTACGAAGGTTTTTGAGGGTTCGACCCAAGACTTCTACTTGGCCTTGGCTCGTGGGATCTGATATGGATACCGGCTGTGTACTATATGCTATGTCCAAAAAAACACATTGTGTTACTGTGCACACACAAAAGGTGAATAAGTAGATTTTTCTTGAGGATCTCATTAATTTAATATAAATTCTTGTTTCACAATCAAATCTTATCTGTACGTAATCAAACCCATTACTCTACATCTCTGCAGCTCTACATGCCAAAATGTAATTATTCAAATGATCGTCTTAAATTCAAATGTATGTTTATGATCTAGTTATGGCGAGCAAATAACCAGTTTTGATAATTAATTCCCTTTACACTTTCCCCGTGTTGCCATATTAATATATAATTTTTTAAATTAGCAAATCAGATTATGAATTAATAGAATTTTTGTTTGGAATGTGTTTGTATAGAACCAACTGAATCCCTTCGTATACCTAGCGTCGCTCAGAGGTCTTAACAAACACATCCCTCTCTACACACCCTCGCACATCTCTGGTGGAAAAACAGCCTAAATATTGAAAAAACTGCAAACCTACATAATTTTTAGCAATTCCGATTGTATATTTTAAAGTTATTGACTATTTTCTTTTGTAGAATCAATACAAATGTAAAAGAGGTTTAATCAGGAAAATGGATTTCTAGAGTAGATTTCTACAGCTACGTTAATCAATCGTTGACATTAAGACTCCATTCTGTCGAGTCAAAATAATAAGAAAGCGCAAAAATGTTTAAGAAGTTTTGGGGTCAAGTGGAAATATTCAAAGCATTACATCATTGCAAAAATTTGTCTCTACTGTAAGATGTTTTTAGGGTTCCATTCCTTAAAAGGAAAAAAGTAATGTTTAAAGGAACTCTTAGTCCATCTGTCTGTCAAGTCTCCTATTCTCCAATGTTGGTTTGTATTAATTTCAGACGTATCAGTATCAGTGCGAGTGTTGCGGCCGCTTATGTGTCGCCTCATGCACCCGCTGTTCTGTACCTGCTTCCACCAGGGTGGAGGGGAGCTGCTGGATCTGATACGGCAGGCCAGGCTGTACCAAGCTGCGGAGATGGCTCTTGTAAGAATATACAGTTCTTCACTGACAGTTCTAAATTAACCGTATCATGTGCAGTAGAATAGATTATGTCTTTATAATATAAGATCTGAAGAGAAGACACATCTGACTACTGAAAAATATGATATGTGAAATATCTTTTATATACTAACTCTTCCATTCCTAACGCATGAGGAAGAAGAACGCTAAGAAATCAATCTATTGAAACGGAAGAAGGATTTAGTCTTTTCCTAATTACGGTAATCTCAAATATGAGTAATTTAATAGAGCGATTATTTGGTTCCTATTCATTTTACTCGTTTCTCATTATGTGCTCTGTAGATGCCGCTACGAAACAAATATGTGGAGGGGGTATCGAATTCTTCGCCGAGGCTTAGTTAGTATAAGGAGAATCTATTAGTCATTTAACTTTCCAGATCGACTCCGGTCGCTACGACACTCGCGACGACTTCACGGTTGTGGTGCAGCCCTTCATGCGGCTGTTCAACGCGCCGTTCCCCCCACCACAGCAACTGCCACTCGTCATACACCAGTCGTACATCACTCATGATTGCTTCCACTTCTCACAAAAGGGACATGCTCTAGGTAAGTCCGTGGCAACTATCAGCGTATATATTTGTTGATATTGGCTGGTTCATAAAAGACACAATCATAACATTATATCCTCTAGATGGCGCCATATGGCCTCTTTTATGGGGTTAAAATTGTGGAATTTCCACAATTGCTTGCATAATAGGTGCTTAAACGAACCCATACTGTTATTAAATTTGTGTATGAACACTTTTATTTCAGCTGCAAACCTCCTCTGGAACAACCTGCTGGAGCCAGTCGGCAACAAGTCAGACAACTCCCCACCAGTCCTCCTGAACTCGTTCCGTTGTCCCTCACCCGCCGCACCCTTCATCTTCACCAGGAACAACTCCAAATACTTCATGGAAACTGGACACCAGGAGGGAGCTTTTGATAATTAGTTAGTTAATACAATTTCCTATACCTTTGACATTGAGATGAACTTTAATGTGTAAAAAAATCCACTAAAAATGTTTTGTTAATTATGTGATTTCGTATAAAACAAAATAATTTTAAACCTCAAATACAAGTAACATTTACACATTCTAAAGTTGTGTATTAAATCACTATTATGTCAAATACAAATTACCCGAAATATGGGTAAATTTCGTACAATGGCAACATTGATTTGAATCTTTATCTAATACACATATATTTATTATAAATACAATACCTCATTATATTATAAATAAGAAATTATAATAAAATATTGTGTAAAGTCTAATTAACGACAAACTCGACGACTTTTTTGTTGTTTTCAAATCTGAGATTTAATCACAGATTTACCCCCTCCCTCTCCCTTTCTGGGCTTGCTCAGGGTACGCTGAAACCGCAGCATTTTTTACTTCACTCTCCCTCCCCACTCTATCTTTGTGGATGTAATGTACAGGGCCGAATTATCCATAAGGCAGATTGGGCAACTGCCTAGGGGCCCCGCACCGACCCCAAGTCGAAATTAAATTTAAAAATCACCGCAAATTAAAAATTTTTTTTTTTTGGAAGAAGGGTCCCGAGACAATTCTCGGGGCCCCTCATGGCCTAGGGGCCCCAATAGGGTTAATCCGGTCCTGGTAATGTACAAAATAAGAGGGTATCTCTTATATCACTGACTAGGGGCCCGTCCCGGCTTCGCACGGGTGGATAATTTTTTTTTAACATTTTGGCTCCCGCATTCTGTCGCTCCTCTATCGCCGCGTTACTCGCTGCGCTGCGAGGCACACCGCACCGCGCCGCGCCGGCGACCCGTCTGGGATTATTTTTTATTTATCTTGATATTTTTATTTCGTAATATCTTTTGACTGGAATGTCCGATTTCAATATATCAAAAAGTAATTAACAGGTATTGAAACAGTCTTCATTACGAAATAATTTATTTGGATAAGAATTAATACAAAGTTATGGAAAACATGGTCTGATTTTGATAGGCATTTTTATCAACTTTTTAAATGTAAAAAAGTAGTTATAGTGACTTAAATACAATAGTTGAACATATAGTCTCGCGGAGTTTTTTGTAGATATTGATACGTTCTATAATATTGTAGAACATTATTTGTTCTATCATCAATACTTTTCGCAGCGCATGCGATGAAAGATATTTTATGGCTAATTTTTTTTGCACCTTGTGTTGGTTTTAGTAAGAATTTCTGGGGATCTCTAATTTTTTCTTGTAATAAATATAGCCTATGTTATTAAGGGATAATGTAGCTTTCTAATGGTGAAAAAATTTTTGAAATCGGTCCAGTAGTTTTTATGTTTATTCGTACAAAAATACAAAAATACAAATCTTTCCTCTTTATAATATTAGTAATTAGTATAGATGTTGTTATTTAGACTTTACACTGTATTATCTGTAAAATAATACTCTACTGTAAATAAAAAAAACATTTTGTAAATATATTTCAATATTTAATAGTTAATAGCTTACCAAAGTCATAGGTTTGTGTTAAGTTTTAAGGAATACGAGTCATGTGTTAGTAAAATGTACGATAGGGGTCGTGGGCGGGGGGACACCTGCTTGGAACGAAGATTCTTTACCTTACGATTGTTTATTGTATTGTTATTATAAATACATAAATACGTCTGAGCAACAACAACAATACAGTACAGAAGTGTGTGTGTCTGTGTATTTAATCTCAATTTAACTCGAGCACACTATTATTCCATACATACATCGTTTTTTTTTCACTTTTTTTACGCGGGAATAATTTAGAATAGACTAATGTTGCCACTACAGAAAATATAAATTATAAGGATCTTCGTTCCAATAAATTCGTTACTATTCGTGTCATTTAATAATAAAATGTGGGTACTTATTAAGTTTAAGTGCCATTTTTCTTCTAAATTAAAATATGTCAACGTTAATTGGACAGTGTTTGTAAAAGTAATAGAAACTGATGTATGAGATTCTTGTCTTGAAAATAATTTTGAATAATAGTGTCCATTTTATTTGTTTGATATGTTACATGGGTTTTAAATTAAAGGGTATTTTACATTATACATTATTTTATTTATAAACCTCCTTTTAGAAATTTAAAACGTCTTTTTATATTAAACGTTTAGAACGCCTACATAATATAAATAGCAATATCTACAATATACTAAATTCATTCATTACAAATATTATGTATCATGATTTTTTTATTGATAATTTTTATTAAATTCATTGTGATTGTTTTGAAAATAGTGTTAATATAAAAGTGGCAAAAACATATCACAAGTTTTAAATACTTTCGAGTGGTATTCAAGCTAAAAACTAAAAATTTATAATGTGACGGTTGAGAGTGTTTCTTTGTTTGCGCAAGCGGTCCCACATACACTGAACTGACCTTTGAACCTCACTGCATCTTATTATACTGCTCGATGAAACTGACCGGCAAATTAGCTTCTACTCGTCGTCAAATTAGTGGCGTGTGCGGCAACAGTCGGACTCAAAAATTACAACTGTGGCTTCAAATCCTAGACTTTCTCGACGTGAAGTAGTTCATTTTTTTATTTTTTTTATATTTTCATTATTGAAAATAACTCTTCGGAAATGTCACTTCAGCGCACTCCACCATCCTTGCTACAATGTAATTCTGAGCCTAACTTGGCCAAGAAAGGCAAAACTAACACTGAAGTAAGATCTTCATCAGAAAATGTTTCACAGCGCTATAAGCGCTCGCATACGGATGTGCAATTACAGGCGTTTATGGATGAGATAAGAGATATGTTTAGTGTATTTAAAGAGGAACAATGGAACAAGATCGCCAACAAAGTCAAAAACATATTCAAGAATCTCTAGCTAGATAAGTTTGAGCGTCTTTCAAGATCGTCGTGTCTAGAAATAAAAAATATCCCGACTGATAAGGATGAAACAAAAGAATGTCTTATAAATACAATTATGTCAACTGGGAAATTTCTAAATGTTCCGAAAACACCAGCTGAAATCAAGGACGTTTTTCGTATAGGACCTAATGAATTTACTCATAGAACAGTAATTGTGGAATTAAACAGTGTAGTAACGAAGGAAATTTTTTTTAAAAAGTATAAAAAGGCAAATAGGGAGAACAACAAAATGACAACTGATAAATTACGTTTAAAAGGGCCATCAAAACCTATATTTATCATAGAAAATCTCTCTAGTAAACTAAAAAGGCTATTCTTCCTAGCTAGAGATTTTACAAAATCTAATGAGTACAGATTTTGCTGGACATCAAATGGAAAAATTTTTATTCGTAAAAAAGAGGGAGATGCCTTGATTCAAGTAAAAGATGAAGCAGACCTACTGAAGTTAAAAGGCACTACATCCTAACTATGATTTTTTTTAAATTAAGTCTAGTATTGTCTGTTTTCATTGTTGTCATTATTTGCCCACCACATTTTATTTATATTCTGTTCTCGATGTATGTTACTGTATTCATAGTTCATGTCTTTATATAACTTTAAACAGAAAAACAAATATTAAAATAGCATACACATTATCGCACTACTTATTTATCCACACATTACAAGAACACTCCACAAAAATCAACTCTTGCAATATCATTTTAAATTCGTCTAAATTAGAAACCATAAAGTCTATCTTACAAGTATATCTTGTATCTCATAAATTAAGACATATTGGATTTTCATTCTGGGTTAACATTAATTTTAGATTTTTCCCAATTTTATTTGTTTATGTCAATTCGTTAGCCTTACTATCTGGAACATGAATAACGATCATTTAATAATCAATCAAGAAATTGAAGATATCAAAGTTTCTGAATCATGTATTTTATCTCCGGAACATATTCTAACTTATCTGAAAGCATATGTTGCAACTTTAATAATCTATTGACATTATTACATAGATTAAAGTACTCTTTAGATGTTATAATCCTAACAGAATGTTGGCTTCGCAAAGTCACTGACCTTCCTGAACTTTTAGGATTTGTATCATATAAATCTAAGTTTATAAATCAAAACGACGGTGTTGTAGTTTATGTGTGAGAGAAAATCTTAGCTGTTCTATATCTGAACTTTAGTTTGTGGAGGCCAGTGGATTATTGCTTAGCTTTTCCTACGAATTAGCTATTTTAGCTATTTATAGATCACCATCTTTTATAAATATTGACCTCTTTCTCGATAGTTTAGATATAGCCCTAAACTCTCTTAGTAGTATTAAGTCGATTGCTATCATTGGGGACTTAAATATAAATATCGCACCCAACAATAGAGATTTAAGTTGTGAAAAATATTTAAACTGTGTTGCCTGTCACGGACTGTTACCAGCACACTACTATCCAACGAGAAATGATAAATGCATTGATCATGTAATTCTCAAAAGTAACAAAAAATCAATCACTATAGTACTAGATTCATATATAACTGATCATGCACCTCTCATTTTATGTTGCGATTTATTTGTTAAAAAAATGAATATAAAGAAGACTGTTAGGAGAGTAAACGAATCTGATACTGTAGAAGCCCTTGAAAGTACCGACTTTTCCGAAATTATAAACTCTGTTGATGCAGAAATAGCCGCCACTCGATTGGTCACGATTGTTTCTTCAGTTATCGAATCTCATCCTTATATAATATAATCAATCCTTGGATCACACCAGGCCTTCTTCGTTGCATCCGGCACAGAGATAATCTATACAAAAAAGAAAAATCTGATCCAAATGATAAAATTATAAGTATTTCTTACAAGCGTTACAAAAATTTCTGTAATAATCTGTTAAAAAAGGTCAAGTCTGATTATGAAAGAAGTGAATTTTTAAAAGCAAAAAACAATATTGGTAAAACCTGGTCTCTCATAAAAAATGTGGCTAATATGAAAGATAATCCTCCTAAGTCAAATGACTTACTTTTGATTGGTTGTGACCCTAAATCAACTGTTAAATTGATAAATAAAACTTTTGCGAATGTAGGTAAAAAGTTAGCTTCAAACATCACTCAGTCTAATATACAACACATACAATATAGGTTTTATTCTCGGGAAGTGACGAATTCTATGGCTCTTTTAGAAGTCGATGACAAGGAAATTGAAAACATCATTTTGAATTTGAGGAACAATTGTGCTGTGGGATGGGACGGAATTTCCACCTCTATTATAAAAGCTGCAAGACATATTTTAGTACCTCTGTTGACCATACTCTGTAATCTTTGTCTTTCTACGGGAGTTTTTCCAGGTGTCTTTAAAAAAGCCGTTGTACACCCTATCCATAAGAAAGGACCAACATATAATATAAACAACTATAGGCCTATTTATATCTTGTCCACCTTTTCAAAAGTACTAGAAAGGGTCCTGAATAATAGACTAGCTGATTTCTTTAGGAAGAATAATATCATTTCAAATAACCAATATGGATTTCGGTCGGGAAAGTCTACTGAGGATGCAGTTTTGCAATTAAACAATTACATAATTCAAAACATTGATAAAGATTAAAACTGTTGGCATATTTCTTGATATTTCTAAGGCCTTTGACACAGTATCTATTCCAATTCTTTTAAATAAACTAAATAAACTAGGAATCAGAGGCCCAGCTCTAAATATTTTGCGAAGTTATCTTACCAAACGTGTACAGATTGTCAAGATTGACGAATGGTATAGTCAGGAAGAGGAAATTTGTTTTGGTGTACCCCAAGGGAGTGTTCTTGGACCGACACTATTTCTAGTCTATATAAACGATTTGTGCAGTCTTGACATACCTAATTGCAAAATCATCACTTATGCCGACGATACTGCTCTGGTCATTGATGGTGACAGCTGGGATGAGACACAAAAAAATGCTGAGACTGCCCTCCATACTGTGATGAATTGGTTTACCCACAACCTGCTAACAATAAATATCGAAAAAACAAAATTCATCACTTTTGCAGCTAGGTCATCATCCATGCCCCCAAACACGTTTAAAATAATTTCGCACAAATGTTCTTCAGGTACAAATTGCAGTTGTCAAACGATTGACCGAGCCTCAGCTATTAAGTATCTTGGTATTATTATTGACGACTTACTTAGCTGGAAAGAACAAATTGAATCAGTCACTTCCCGAGTCCGAAAATTTATATATGTTTTTAGGAGTCTCAGATCAGTTTTGGATACTCAGACATTTATAACAGTTTACTCTGCTCTTGCTCAGTCTATTGTGAATTACTGCATCACCGTGTTGGGTAGCGCGTCAAAATCTTCATTAATTCGAGTAGAGCGAGCCCAAAGAGCAGTGTTGAAGGTGATGCTATCTAAGCCCAGGCGTTTTCCAACAAATGACTTGTATAATGCTTGTAAAGTTTTATCAGATCGCAAACTTTTCATACTGCGAACAATCACTCGTATCCACTCAAATCTATCTTTTAACGACGACTTATTAAAGAATAAACGCAGATCAAACAGAAACTGTTCTATTCAGTATACTGGCTCTACGATGGCGAGTCGTAACACTTATTATATTAGCCCTGTTTTGTATAATAAAATAAATAACATATTGCATATATATCCTCTTACCCTAAGAGAATGTAAGCTCAAGCTATCAAACTGGCTCCTGAATTTAACATATGATGAAACTGAGACGTTAATATCGTATTCATAAAAAGAGTCAGTGAGTTAGATAAAGCAATTTAGAGCATTACATACAAGTACATTTATACGAACTCATCACATACTCACACATATATACACGTACACACTCACACGTACACACACGCACACACATCTAATATTTATTTGTATTTGTCTTTCATTATTATAATTTGCACGTAATTGTAGCTTTGTTAATTAAGTAGTTTTTTTTATTTTTTTTATTATCATGCTTCATTATAAATAGAAGTATTAATTAAGTTCAGTCGGTGCTGGGCGTTAATAATTGCGACACAGTGTTTCACTAATGCAATTATTATCGTTACTATAATTCTTAACAATGTTTTTGTTTTTGAAATAAAATCTTTAAATAATTACATATTTCTACGTCACACTGAATGCGATCAAGGCTTCGCTGTCACGCACGTGTCGGAGCATAGTAAAAGATTATCGATTAATCGAATCGTTATCGTTGTCTATGGCGTTGGAGTGGGGTAGTAGTCACTTCCGTTGTTTTGACAGTCTCTACCCTCGACCCTTTATATGCGATCGACAGTCTAACTGAAGTCTTAGTCGTGCGCGGTCTCTCAAGAAGTGAACATCATCTAAGTAGTGCTAGTGATAATGATAGTGTCAAGTGCAGTGTAGTGTGGAAGTGCTGTCCAACTAAGGTCACGTAAGTCCTTACAATGTAATTGCCACGTGGTTAAGTAAACACAATGTTAGGTTAGGTTAGCCTTAGGTTAGGTTAGCCTTGTGTTAGATTCGGTTTATGTGCGTTTAACCTTGGGTTTAAACAGAGAGCCTAGCAGTGGAGGCGAGTGTCGTGATCACTTAAAGGAATTCCTTAAGCCTACACCTTGGTCACAAGTCCAAGGCACTGCTTAGGTTTCTCTCGTAATTGTTAGAGATCATATTTGATAATTTATCGGTTCAGTAGAAGTATCTACGTTGCGTTTACCCAATATTCCATTCAATACCATCACCCCCTTTTAGTGTTCCCCAATATTCCCCATCTTCCTCCTTCCATCTCCTTTCACATCGTTTTAAAATCCCCGACACACGCTTTCCGCCTAAATTGAGTTTGACAGATGTCAATCGAGATTTTAAGTATGTTGTAGCAATTAAGTTGCTTGTAACTGCATGTAACGAAAATTCTATTACATCTTCTAACGTCTACGAGCAGAAATAATCTCTATATCGTATTATCTATCTATCTTTTATGTATTAATTATATTTGTTACTAGATGAATGAATGCAATCTTAAAACAGCGCCATCTATTGCATACTTACCCAAACTAGATGACAAAACAATCTAATTAATGTACTACCTTACACCGCCATCTGTTATAAGCTTATGGAATAAGTATAACTCTTTGTCGTATACTAAACACTTAACTGTGCTTTCTTTGTCGCAAATTTAATCAAGATCGGTTTAGTAGTTATCGAGTTAAAGGAGGACAAGTATCGGTACACGGGATTTTTGTCATTATCATTATAACCCGTTAATGGTCCAATGCTGCTCTTGATGTATTCCTCAAAATTAGCAGGATCCTGAAAATTATCTTAAAATATAGGGGGGGTTGCTCCATTCTAAAGTCCATACAAAATTTAATATTTTCTAAGGAATTGTCAAAAATGTATATTTTTCGAAGTCACCTCGAAAATTAATATAGAAACGATGTTTTTCACGAATTTTCAAAAAATCATATTTCAAAAACTATACATTTCCTAAAAAAACAGATTTCAGAAATGCACTCAGGATGGTAAATATTATCTAAAAAAAATTTAAAAAAATATTGAGGGGGTTTTATTCTAAAGAAGTACCCCATAGTCCACCACACTCCTTTGAGAACATTTGGAAACTCTCAGGTTTCATCATTACAGTAATTCGGTCATTATATGAAAGAAGTTTAGCGATTAAAACAATTATAATCTATTCGAATATATTATATTTTACCTGGGTGAAGTCACGCAACAAAACAATATATATCGAATATCACGAAAGCTGCATCATTTGCCATTGTCTTGTAGTGTGTAGTGTGTAGGTATGCATGTTTTTGTATACATTCCTCGTCTAGTCACCAGTCAGATGATCTCCGTCAATTTCACGGGTCATTTGCAGCCGAGCCCGTCTCGCGTCTGTCGATACAAGACAATGCATTAGACACTATACAAAACATGCATCATCAATTATATCTACTTTGTGTTGACTCTCAACACACCCACAACTGCTAAGGGAACGTACCCATACTACGTGACACATTTTTTTCAATTTTTATACCCCTTCCCCCCTCGGTAATTACATGTAGTATGTGCTTCTGATCTTTTTTTCCCGACAGAAAATTAAAAAAAACATTTGCCTCATGTACAGCCGAAATTGTTTGAAAACTGCAATACAAATTGTCACTTTTTAATCAGCTAACGTCCCGGCATATGTACTTCAGTGTTGCCATATTTGAATATACCACAAAATTTCTTTAAAAGATATTGCCTGCGTGACGACAACTCCAGATCCCCTCCCCACCTCTGTGACTGAGCGTGGTATTTTGAAGATCCCTCTCCTCCCTCAGAATGGGTCACGTAGAGTGAGTACGTTCCCTAACGTAATATTGAATGGAAGCTACTGTGTATATGTTTTGTTTATTATATTATTGTTGCAGAATTTAATTATCTGTGTACTAAAGTCTACTACAGAACATAATCTTAATTTTTTATTTACAAATAACAACTACTGGACCAATTTTGATTTTTTTGTACTGATACAAATGTACATGCTGTCTCAAGATTTTATTCTGTGACATGGCAATGATTTATTATTTCTTCTAGTGGCAACATTAGTTCGTATCAGATCTTCAAATGACAAACGACTGCGGGCACTTCCCGCCAAAAATTATCAATGTGATGTTTTGGGAATCCAAAAAAGAAAGATGTCTGATGATGAAGAAAGATGATTTAAATATTTAATAGTGAAGAATGTATTAAAAGTACTAATGATTGATAATATCAAGTACCAATATAAAAATACTATTATAATAATAAAACCAAAGCGAAACAGTTGAACTAGTTTATGTAGCTAATGAAAAAATTGATTAGACTATTATTCAAGAATCATTCGTTGCTATGGTAACCATTTAAAGTATAAGTTATTAAGAGTATTTAACTTCGGCGATAATAAAGTTTAATAATTATTTTAGTTCCAGGTAACAAAAAGTAGGTTCACTGTAATACGAAGTTTTGTTTTTCTAACAATTTTATCGCAAATTTGACCCTTTATGTGGTAAGATTAAGGGTTATAGTCGCTTGTATTTACACGACATATGGTTTGCCTAGTCACCAGTATTAGAAGTTCAATCGACTCATATGGGCTACCGGCTACCGGCCACGGCATTAGGATAATGAAACGCAATTGATTACAATCATTTTAAAGCGCTACTATTGATAGTTTCTATTTTAAACAGTAATAAACTCAAATATCAATATTACCTAAGTATTAAGAGCATTGGTGGTAAGGGCAATACATATTAAAATAAAGTACTTAAGTGTGTCTTGTCACTGTCTCTTAATTATAAAAAAAGAATAAAACAAAATAGTATATTTCTCTGTCTACTTCGCGAGTGGAAAGAACAATAATCGTACATATACATGTACAAATCCTATATTTTTGATATTTTTTTTCCTACCACATGGAAACATTATTGCTTCACTCTACTACTATTGTAGCATAGCTAAATAGTAACACTATTTATTATTATTTTCTGGCAACACTAACCAAACGTTATTTGTCAAATTATTAATCATTAAATTATAATAATATCCGCATCTAGTATCTTAATTCATAATGCCCACTGTTACCTTTGAAAGACTCCCTCATGACAATAGAGGTAGTTTTAAAAAAAAATTGTGAAATCTAAATGAATCAAATTTTTTGTGTGTTGCCATATTTAAATATAGCATAAAATTTCTCTATTATATTTTAAAGACTCTCCTCTCCCCCAGAACGGGTCACGTAGTTTGGGTGCGTTCCGTATCGTAATATTGAGTGACAACTACTCTGTGAATGTTTCAAATTTTCTATTATTTTTGAACTAGCAACACAGACTCCCTATCACATTATTATATTATAATTATATGTGGACTTAAGTTTGCTACTAAACTGAAAAATTATCTAAATTAAATGTATTTAATGAGAAATAAATGAAATTTAGAAACTTGGACACGGGAATTAAAGAGTTAAGTTATTCAGTTGGGTAGTGACATTTCTATTAAATAAAAGGTCGATTAGAGAATTAAATGATTTGTGCAATTGATTGTACAAATCTTATAAGGTATTTATTCGGTGCATGTATGTCGTTCAGACCAAATACAGCGAGTGCTACTGCAGCACAGCAGGGTGAGTCATTCGGCGACGTGAGCGGATGTCCAAATTGTGATACAGATTTAATTATTGCAAACACTAAGCTGAAGAGTTTGTTTGTTTGCTTGAACGCGCTAATCTCAGGAACTACTGGTCCGATTTGAATAATTCATTCAGTGTTAGATAGCCCATTTATCGATGAAGGCTATAGGCTATATATCATCACGCTACGACCAATAGGAGCGGAGCTACACGTGATTATAATCGCGCGGGTCGACTAGTTTGACATGTAGTTGCAGTCTCTCATACAGTTTGAATCGGATACCAGAAAGTGACTGAAAAATAGTTTGCAATTTTGACAGACAACTTAGATAGGAGAATTTCAAGTAAATCAAATTTATAACAGGTAGAATAGGTTAGCCTTATGTATGCCTAATATTAAGCTTGGACAGAGAACCTTTGCAGTAGAGGTGAGTATTCACATATGTGGTAGGAGTTTTTTACCCCTACACCTTGGTCACAATTCCAAGGCAACAGCTGGAAGTGGCAATGGCTGGGAATAGTAAGAGATGGTAATGTTTAGTTATCTAATTGTCGTGTGTTATAAAAATATTTTACGTATATTTATAACACAACAGATCGGAAAAAGAAGGAAAATTTGTACCAAAACACATTTAACAAAGTTTAGTTTAACTCGTTAGTAATTGTTTGTCTTTCAATTTATGTATTACCCAAGAAACATTTTTAGGAGAGTTCTAGATAGAATGTTTAGAAAAGTTATTTGATTTTTTTATATATTATATACAATTTTCAGTCTTTATTAAGAGTTTGATTGTTGGTTAAATAAAAAAAAAACATTCAATTAATCTGCTTGCAACACTGTTGATAGCCCTTGACTGGCTATTAGTTAATATTGGTTAATTGTAAGATTACCCCCATGGGCACGACAATTATTTTTTAGGTCAACTGTTTAAATAGATATGCGGCAGTGTTTTGTAGCAATTTTTTGGAGTAGATATTGTCTATCATAGTGAAGTGTATATTGTCCAATGTTTCACATCGAGATTGTGGATCATATCCGAGAGTTTGCGTGTATTGAAAGAACCTGGTCTCAAACTCCAGGCAATGATTGGCTCCCTCTCCAATGTTTATTAATATCTTACTACTAAAAGTTGTATTATAACTAATATTTTTTTCTATTTCATACAATTTTAACATAATGGATTTAAAATACAATTTCAAGCTAATGAAAATTCAGTCAAGTTAGGTTTACCCATTGAAGTGAGATGAATGCTCGTACCATTTGTAAAGCCCCGAGGCGACCGCAGCCCCGAGCCCGAAGCCCGGAGCCCGGAGCCCGCACTGCGCACCACTGCTGCAACTTTGACCCACTATCGAATTACTTGATAAATTTTAACTTAGTTTAAAGTATATGTATGACTTGTTATGAATATGCTTATTATTTTATACTTAACTAGTCGACCCGCGCGACTTCGTCCGCGTGATGCTCCGCTCCCATTGGTCTTAGCGTGGTTATTGTTTTGTTTTGTGGTTTGCTTGATCGCGCTAATCTCAGGAACTACTTATCCGATTTGCAAAATTCTTTCAGTGTTAGATAGCCCATTTATCGAGGAAGGCTATAGGCTATATATCATCACGCTGAGACCAATAGGAGCGGAGCTACACATGAAAAACGTCTCAAGGGTCGGCGAGTATAATATAAGATAGAAAGAGTATCAAGCAGTAATGTTGAAGACATAGAAAAATTAAAAACAAACCTTTCATGTATTTTGAAACTTTCTTTATATATAATACATATTCCGAGAAGCATCAGCAGTATCATGTTATAATAACATCACTGCACAACTTCAATATTATTCAAATTACATCGTGTTAGGTATTACTTAATTAACACTAATGACTAATATACAAAAGAGAAATATCATGTTTCTGGTTATTCTTGATTTCCTGGTTTTATGCTAAAAACATTTGTTTGTATAATTAAAGCGAGCATTTTATTTTTCACTCAAAACGGGACACGAACAACGAATAACGGGACGGGAGTCTTTCAAACATCCACGGGTCAAAAGACATATCATAATCAAACAACAATTTCTCCTCAGGTATTTGCAACAGACAAATCATAGGGACGACGATAATCATAACCTTCTATTTGGTAGGTAAAGTTAGGAGGTATATATCCCCTAAAAAAATCTTCCCTATTTTCGAGCGATTTCTGAAAACGGGATAGTTTGACTTCCTGAAGCTTGCTTTTGGAACAACGGGACTGTCAACTGAATAACGGCAGTGTCGTTCAAAACGGGACGTATGGTCACTTTAACTATAATATTTTCAACTTATAATCAGCTCTAAAAGCGTCCATGACAAAAGAGTTCCAATTAAGAGTTTGTTTAGATATGCCAAAATAGAGAATTACTAACTTTTTAAATAAAAAAAATAAAATCCTGTATAATAAAAACTCTCTTCTTTGGTTAATGTAATGTTATAGATTTCAAGTGATCTACATTTTTTTATTGAACTTTTTTAAATTTTCTTGACTTATGAAAATTATTATGTAAAGAGAAAAGAATTATTATAGTTTATAGAAAAAGTAGCAACACTGATTTGTATAGCAGTTAGTTATGATGTTGGCTACATTCATCTGAGTAACATTTGATTTTAGAAGTTGACACAAACTTGTTGGTCAGTTGTGCCAACGTAGTGATAAAATCTAACCAAAATAAATACATCGCGAGTATTCTAGCAGTAATGCTGATGGGTTGAGTGTAAAGTATAACCCCCCAGGATAATATTCTAGTCAAGCCGTCATACTGCAGGTCTGCGTATAGACTTCAACCCCATTTAATTAACAATAGGTAATTTAAATATAGTATTTATAAACTACTTGTCGAGCTCAGCTCCTATTGGTCGTAGCGTGATGATATATAGCCTATAGCCTTCCTCGATAAATGGGCTATCTAAGTCTGAAAGAATTTTTCAAATCGGACCAGTAGTTCCTGAGATTAGCGCGTTCAAACAAACAAACTCTTCAGCTTTATATATTAGTATAAGACATAACTTACAACTTAACTGACAAATAATAATAATGAATTAATTGCTTTAAGCGTCAGTAGCTTAGTGGTTCGGGCGTTGGATTCACGGTCGATAGGTCGTGGGTTCAAATCCCAATCATTGGACTACTGGCGTGGCCCACTCCTGACACAAGCATGCAAGCTTACTTGGAGGGGTGAAGTATGTGATCCATACTGCTAGTAATCTTTTTGAAGTGAAACTTCTTTAGAATCGTTGTGATTTCAAACCGGATGCAACGGAAAAAACGACAGGTAAGAGACACAAATACAAAAATGTGTAGGAAAGAATGAGACAGAAATATACAAAACGACAGGTAAGAGACACAAATACAAAAATGTGTAGGAAAGAATGAGACAGAAATATACAAAACGACAGGTAAGAGACACAAATACAAAAATGTGTAGGAAAGAATGAGACAGAAATATACATACTATTTTATATTATTATATATATTCATCTCATACTTTTGTCGATTTACTGAAGTTTCACTTCTATCTTTTTTTATAAATTGCACAGATTACCGTCAAAAATATAATAAAAATGAACCCTTTAATGCAAAAAATGCATCAGTAAGGTATACTTGTAGATGTGTAGAGTAGAGCGCAGTCAAAACAAAGCTGAAGGGTCAAGGTCCCTCCCATCCCTCATCCCTGTGCGCCATTACGCCATTCATCTCATCCCTTTCGTAGGGTAACTATTGTGCAATACTGAACCTCGCTTCTCTCAGTTATACATTATATCTATTAATTTACATACAGAACTACAGTATCACGGCATGCGTCTTTATATGGCTCCCAGTTATTTAAAAGCAAGGCTACAAGTCCTTGAAAGCTGTTTTGATAAAAGTCCGCCATGTCACAAAATGAGTTCATCATCACGACCCTTCAATGGCCATCTGCTGAGCCGGGTCTTCTCCTCAGAATGAGGAGGGTATTAGGCCATAGTGCGGGTTGGCAGACTTAACACACCTTGGAGAACTTCACGGAACTCTCAGGAGTGCAGGTTTTCTCACGATGTTTTCCTTCACCGTTAAAGCAAGTTATATTAAATTGCTTAAAACACACATAGCTCAGAGTCAGAGGTGTGTGCTGTGTGGGGGATCTAACCTCGGACCTCCCGAGTAAGACTTGAAGTCTCAACCACTGGGCCATCACTGCGTTGCCATCAAAATGAGTTAGCATTGTGCAAAATATTTTTTGTTTTGCAATCTTCGAAAATAAAACTTTGCTCCAATTAATTCTTTCTTCTCTTTTCTTTAGCAATCATTACAAAAAACTAGATTTTATTTTTATACATAAAGTTACCTAGTTTTTAGACCTGTATCAATCAAACTTTGCGAAAGTCAATTTCCAAATTTCCATCCCCTAACTTAAGAGGTTTGGGGGGTATAATTTCGAAGTTTTAGAATTTTTTTGTTGATTGTCTATGTGTAGTAGCATACACACAAATTTCAGCTTTCTAGGACTTCAGGAACCCTAAGAATTTTGATGATCATCAATCAGTCAGTGACGAAACCGGAGTTTTTTTTAGATATAAATAAAAACTAAAGTATAAGAGCTAGGGAATTGAAACTTTGTATGTTTAATAAGTCCACTACTGACATCATATACAGAGAATTTTGTAGATCTGGTATAAACTAAACCCAAGTTATGAGGGTTCAAAAAAAGGACAAAGCGCTTCGCAAGAAAATGTATTTCAAAAACATATAAGAAAATCGTCGTTGCTCAGTCATATTTGATTATTTTATTGCTTAGAAATAGTATTAGTCAATGTTGTTTAATCTAGTTTTAGTAGTCATCCCGTAAATAGTTCTGAAGTGTGGATACATTACGAAATCCCTGCAGCGTCTGCTAGATTGTTGTGAATGGTATTATTCTGAATAATGAAAATATTATTCAACTATGACATACACGAAACATTTATTGAATCCGTTTTTTTTGCTGCCTAAAGTACGTTACTTTTATAAAGCAATAAATTTCCGTCGATTAATTCATCAAAGTAAATGTCTTCTCATTAATAAATAATTATTGGTAATTATATAGGTAAAAAAACTTTGAGGGCAGTTTCTACTTCAGCTCTACTTATTTTACTTATTCCCTTCGCTCTCCCTCCTAACTCAACTTTCGAGGCGGCAACACCATGTCCATGGGCGACGGTGGCCACTTACCATCAGATCGACCGTCTGCTCGTTTGTCCCTTATCCATACAAATAAATAAAATTGGAATGTCTGTTTGTAATATTAAAATAACCGCTTTTTACTAAGTGCACACGGTACATATACCAACAACTATATTTTTTACAATTTTTGTCTGTTTGTTTGTTCTGGCGAATCTCTGAAGTGGCTGGACTGATTTTGACGGGACTTTCACTGGCAGATAGCTAATGTAACAAGGAGTAACTTAAGCTATTTAACATCTCGCTGCGACCTGTAGGAGCGAAGCACCACGCGTACAAACTCACGCGGGTCACCTAGTCTGTCATAAAGAAGCTCACATAAGCTAAACGTTTAAATTTTCAGTAATAAATGATATTTTGTTGTTATTGTAGTATTAGTATTCGTTTCTTCCTATTTAAAATAATTTACATTACACTCATAGTATATTATATATACTAATAATACTATATACGTAAAAACATTTACGTTTGGATGTTTGTAAATAACACAAAAATAGGTCAACCGATTGAAATGAAATATTGCAATTAAATTTTTTTCCAATACTTACATTGAAGTCTCATCACTATATTCTATCCAGAATAACCCAGTTTAGTGAAGGCGATAGGCATATAAAAGCTGCGGCTTCCCCGCGACGGCACAGTCCGGCCCGGTGCGTTGCCTCGCGAGCTCACCACGCCACCACACCACCACACGACACCACTCGCCATCTTATAACTTCACAGACTTCACTTCATCCAAAACTTCAAAATGGTAAGTGTTATGTTTATAAGATTAAAAAAAAATTTTTAGAACTTTTTTTTGAGTTTGTAATCCATGGCCTTAACTTTAACTGGAATTATTTTGGATTATTAATTGGACTGAAAAAAAAGTTTGTACTTTATGGTAATTAGTAAAATATTTTAAGATTATGGCTACAAAATTTATTTTTTTAAATGTTATTAATTTAAATAAAGTTGTTTTTTTTTTATATATCTTAGTGCTCTATGAACTCTATGTTACAACGAAACCATAATTCGGTACTTTATAATTTATATTTTTTTCTAAATTTCGTGAATCGATTTTTTCTGTTTGAAATATATTGATCTAAAATTTTATTATTTATGTTTGAAGTGATTTTTTATATATTTCTAATTACCTAAAAAAATGAACATTAACTTGAATACCTTTTTACACGCTTTATTTTGTTTACGTTACAAATCTAAAATAAAATTTTAAGTATCTTCAGCTTCTTCTTCAACTTCCAACATTATTTGAAATTAAAGAAAAATAAAAAAAAATTTTTTTTTACTTCATTTATTTGGAAGATTGTCAAAATATTACATTTTAGAGATTTTAAGAGATTCCCAAAATTAAGTAATGTATTACTTAATTAATCTTATACTCAATATATAAAGCTGAAGAGTTTGTTTGTTTGAACGCGCTAATCTCAGGAACTACTGCACCGATTTGAAACATTCTTTCAGCGTTAGATAGCCCATTTATCGAGGAAGGTTATAAGGTATATATAATCACAGTAAGACCAATAGGAGCGGAGATTCACTTGAGCAAAGTCGCGCGGGTAGATTAGTTATATTAGAATAATAAAGATTATTTTTATCTGCGGTTGTGTATTTACATTCAGTAACACGTTGTATTCAAGGAAATATATTCGATCCGCACTACTCTGATATCGCAAATCACTCTATTGTTTCTAACTGCAATAAACAACTAATTGTGCATACTATTTATAACATAAAACAATATATAAAACTTTTCTACTAACACTAATGTTTGTTTCGTCGACTCAAAATGGCGTCGATAAGTTTTTTTATGAATTATAAAATATCATTACATCTTTTTTTAAGTTATTAATATAGCGAATAATTAACCTGTCGCGTTTCGGGCAACTCTGCAAATCGATTTTATTGTAACGAATCGATTTACGGAGATGATGAACATAGGTAATTGAAAATTGAAAGCTTCCAAAAATAATCATTACACAGAATATATTTTGTTCTCTGTTTTTATTCCATAGTAGAAAAGGCAAAGGTATTACACCCTACAACCTTGGAAAAAAAAATAAACGCACGACCATAATCTCCGGATGACAGATTGCAAATAAATTTCAAATTTGAATTTTATGTACAATTTGAATTTGGATTCTATTTTAGATTATTAATTTCGGCCATATAGTCTATGGTAGATTTATATAAACAGCCAGTCAGAATATTTAGAAAGTCATGAAATATTTTTGGTTAAAGAAAAAGTAATATTTTAAGTAATAATTCCAGTTAAACTGATAAGGCAAAAAGCAAGAAAGTTAGTATTCAGAACTGTCAGAAGTTTTGATAAATGAACGAACTATTGTAATACAAATACGTATATTAGCGGGTTCAAAGAAGTGATAACCATAGAGTATTGTAATTTGTAAGGAGTTACTAGGTAGTAGGTAGAGTCGTGATTACACGCATCGAAGAATCGATATCGATATGCATCGCGAGTAACGCACGTGTGAATCCTCAATCTTATTTAAATTATGGAACAGACTTTCCATTAATTTCTACAAACAGTCTTTATTTATAATCACGCATCTGATTTAGTCAATTTTCGTTTACTATTAATATTGTTAGATTCTAAGTTTATTTTAAGGAACTTGGTTTAATTTTACCCTAAACCGCGTAAATTTTTTATTGAAGCAGATATCTTCAACCAATTGAGCTGAAATTTTGTATACATGTTCAATTTGGATGACAATGCATGGTTTACATTGTGACGTCACTCTAAATTCAGCATGGCGGCATATCCAAGATGGCGGACTAGGTATTTTAATGCACTTCTACAATAAGGGTACCAAATGATAGTGCTTGCTATGAATTCGAAATATAAAGTGATGTCAGTCTAAATTCAATATGGCGGACTAACCTTTTTTAAGTTCTATTTTTTTTTAAGTTAGAAGCTATCTCTGGAACTAATGGTCCGATTTTAAATATTCTTGCATTAATGGAAAGTTACGCTATTTCCTAGTGATGTTAGTGCAGAGACCATAGATATTAAATTGTAATACTTATAATTAAAGTATGTAATAAACAATTAGTGCGTTCTCCCATAGCCCTAGCGGAACACAATGGCGACAATGCGGCATTGTCAAACTGCATGCAATATTAATGCGCGCTTTGTGGACCTCTATAATGGCTGCATTACAAACATTTCTTCTATTTTTATAAGCTTTTGTGTGGTATTGGTAAAAATAAAAAATCATGCTGTAATTTTTTATAATTATTAGTAATTTGGCATTTAAAGTTTTTATACTAGATAATTTTTTATCTATGAGGAATTTTTAATGACAATTTTCAAATTTGGAATTTTTTCTAATTCAATCTTGGTGTTTTAATTTATTATCTATGCAGATGTTTTTGACGTTTTAATATTGGTCGATTGAAAATTATTTACGATCGAACATTGAATCGAGTATAAACCTGTTTAAACTGCTAAAATGCACGTGATGTATTAAAAATTATTAACGTTAAACTTTTTGTTTACTTCGTGATTCACTTCCATGGGACATTCGATCACAAAAATATATATCATTTAAAATATTTTATAATGACTTTCATATTAAAAAGAAGTCGGTTAAAAAGAAGCGGTATTACTATAACATACTCAATGAATAAATAAAGCTTATGTAAAAATCTATGGTACAAGCTACTACTTAGAAACAGACAAAAGCCCTATAAAACTACTTACAACTTTTATGAGTTCCTACAAATTTAATATACATTATTGATGAACCACTAAAATCGATACAATTCGGCCATTCACACCAATTAGGTAGTTTAATGTCATCGTGTCTAATTCCCCATAGACACGATGACAGTTTTCCTGTAATAATGTAATTTCGTTTATCTATATGTTGATAATCTGTGGTGACTGATGAGCAATCAAAATAGTTAATATTTATCTTCTTCCGAAGATTCTAAATTCAAATATGATTTAGATGATTCTTTTTTTAAGATAATACATTTTAATTTAATTAGACTTCTGACTTAAAAAGTAAAACAATTTGCGAAACTAGTTAAAAAAATATATTTCTATATTTAATTAAGTCTCTTTATCTAAAATAATATCTTCTAGATTGATAGAATCACTAGATTTTAGATATCTAAGCACTTTAAAAATGTGCTCTTCAGATTGAATAAACCAGGTCTAGAAAAGCAACTATTTCTCTATGGTTAGTTTTCGTGATGAACTATCATAATTTAATTAAAAGATAATATTCGCGAATAACATTCATAACTATAATGTAGAAAAGAGGTCATGGAGTAACACGCGAATGATATATATTTTATTTTACTTTTAATTAAATTGATGGACTACTGTTAAGCTTCCGTAAGAGACATTCAACGACATTGAATTTGACTTACATTGTTACATTAAGTTCTAATAAAACTTGTCGTAATCAAAGCGGGGGTAACACAATAAATACACCAAGTAATTTCATAGAGTGAATATTGTATATCGCGCTCTACATAGTGTATTTTATATCCCTCATCTAAGTCTACAGATTAAATACATCATAATAGTAAGTAAATGTTGCCAGCTCGAAATAAAAATATAAACAAATCCAAACATTAGGTCTCTACAAAACCCTGCACCTTGTTCACAATCACAAGCCCTAAATATTGTTCGCCTATATAGGTCAATAGAAACATGATTTTTTTTCCTGTTTTAGTACATTAATTCTTTTTTTTAAATATCTAAAAATATATTGAGTACTAGTCGACCCGGGCGACTTCATCTGCGTGTAGCTCCGCTCCTATTGGTCTTAGCGTGATGATATATAGCCTATAGCCCTTCTCGATAAATGAGCTATCTAACACTGAAAAAATGTTTCAAATCGGACTAGTAGTTCCTGAGATTAACGCGTTCAAACAAGCAAACAAACTCTTCAGTTTTATATATTAGTATAGTATAAATAATGAGTTGATATTAATTTAAAACAAAATGGCGGCAAGACTTGTAGTGCAACGTTTTGAGTGTGTTTGTTTATTACAGCTATGGCAACTATTTTTGTATGTCACTGAATTACAAAATGGCGTCTAAACTTTACTCATCGAAGTATTATGATATTCAAAGCAAATTTTAATCTAAAAAATATTTTACCTCTTGGCAATTATTAATCAGAGTCAAAAGACAAGGTTGTAGGGAGTAATACCTTTGCCTTTTCCATTATGGAATAAAAACAGCAAAAAATAAATTGATTAGTATCATTTCTTATATGGTAATAAATATTTATAATCTGTGAGAGTTGAAGCGTATTCCAGTTGAGTCACCGTCACCGTTAGCAATCTGCGAGCGATAACGAATTTCATCTGATGCTGATTCTATCATTACGCAGGAAATAGACTTCAATGCCATTATAATATTGTTATCAACTCTTCTAAGTTTTAAATTAACTTACAAATAACTTTGATTTAGTGTTCTTTATTAAGGAAATAAGTTCTGAAATCTGTACATCAAAAAGATCGAGTTTCCATCCACACTTAACATATCGAAAATTCCAAATTGAATTTTCTATAAGTACTGTTACTGTCTTTTAATATTATGTATACCGACGTGTAGACGATATATAACCTTTAGTGCGATAGATTAGTCTCAGTCTCTCTGGTATTGTCGCGCAGTGTACATGGAAGTTAGTGTTATAGTGGTTAAGGTCACCCTTTTCGAGATCCACGTAAGTTTACTTTATTATCTATTGTAGTTAGCGAGGTCGAGTGGTGGAGGTGAGAGTTAATATATATATGCTCTTTAAACCTTCTCCTAGGTCACAAGCCCCACAATATAGATTACATGTTAATATTATCGTTTGAGTGTTACTGCGCAGTATAGCTCCCATATACTTAGCAGTACACAAATTAGAATTTGAAATCTATTTTCAAGCTATAATCCAAAAATTTTGGATAGAGATTGATTATTAATTTCGGCCGTATGTTCTGCTAAATTGAATCTATATAAATATTGTTTTTTTTAAATAAATTTGAATAAAATATATGCTATGTGATGTAAAACGCAACATGACGTCACGTCTGTTAATGTTGTCAACAACAGCAATTATTGGTCCAGTTGCACACGGCATGACGTCATTGTTACGACCCATTTTAATTATAATGAAAGTTAAATGCGTGACTATATTAATTTGTAAATTGAAGAGCCTGAATCGCATGTAGAAAACATCTCTATTAACTTCAAATATTAATTAAGTTAATGTTAAATATGAAAACTAATGGCTACGGTTAGTCATTGCTTTCTATCTATAGATACAGGTTTAAATCTAAATTAAATTACAAGCTTTATTTCCTAAATATTTCACAAACAATCTTCATATCGTATATGACACCCAAAGACGTAAACGATCATACAGCTTGCAATAAACTTCATCACCTATTTCCACCCCTTCGAGCCTTTCCCAAGCTTTAGTATACCTCTGTACCAAACAGACAGTTATAAAATTAGTACACATATATGTCGGGGATTTTAAATGATGTGAAAGGAAATGGAAGGAGGAAGATGGGGCATATTGGGGAACACTAAAAGGGGGTGATGGTATAAACATAAACCGAATCTAACACAAGGCTAACCTAACCTAACATTGTGTTTACTTAACCACGTGGCGATTACATTGTAAGGACTTACGTGACCTTAGTTGGACAGCACTTCCACACTACACTGCACTTGACACTATCACTATTACTAGCACTACTTAGATGATGTTCACTTCTTGAGAGACCGCGCACGACTAAGACTTCAGTTAGACTGTCGATCGCATATAAAGGGTCGAGGGTAGATACTGTCAAAACAACGGAAGTGACTACTACCCCACTCCAACGCCATAGACAACGATAACGATTCGATTAATCGATAATCTTTTACTATGCTCCGACATATATAATATTAGTTAGGATTGTGTTATCACTATCGATTTTGATTATTTTTGAATTTTCTCCATCCCTCCTCCTTGAATTATTAAAAAAAACTCACATTAATAAGTCTTATCTCTTTTCAATAGTATAATCATTACATAGTATAAAACAAAGTCGGTCCCTATGTATGCTTAGATCTTTAAAACTAAGCAATGGATTTTGATGCGGTTTTTTATTAGATAGAGTGATTCAAGAGGAAGGTTTATATGTATAATTCATACATAATATAGTAGAGAAACACTGATAATTTTAGAGGTTTCTAATGTAATGTCGTAAATATCCATTTTTTGCGCTTACATTTCTGACGCTGGCTGAATCCTACGAGATAGATCAAAATAATATACTGCAGTATTGTACAATTTAATAAGGTCTACAAAAAATTCGCGATGGTATATGTCTATCTCTGAGGGATAACCCACAATAACCATTTCTTATCCTTTATTTTTTACGAGAAATAGCTTATTTACGGAGCGATTTTAAACAATACAGCATTAATCCTTATCCAATTAAATCCTTAAATACATTGTGCATTTAATATAGATCAATAGGGCCCTTTACAGCATGAAATTTAAGTGAATATTTTCGAAGGTATTACAGATTTAAAATGCAGACATAGCGGTTGCGCGGCGACAAAAAAGCTGTGAACGTTGTATATAAAGACTTCTGTAGTATAATTAGTATTATCATTGCACCCGTGCGAAACCGGGGCGGGTCGCTAGTTATTAATAAGGAACGTTCATTTTTGTCAAAAAAAAAACAAAGCAGCGAACAGTTCTTGGAAATCTGAATCATGATCACTCACAGACTGCCACAAGAGCATGACTCCTGACTCCAGGATGAATAACAACAGATAATGTTACCAAAATAAATTCAGCTCTTATACATTTCTTAGAACTTATGACACAGAAAAAAAATTAGTTTAAAAAAAAAAAAGTATTATATTAACTATTTATAACGACGATCTACGTAAATTAGTTCGCCATCTTTGGTGGTCCACCATATTGAATTTACTATAGTAAAGTGAACTTAATCGAAGCAAACCTTTCCATTTCATACTCATATCATGGGAGCATATATAAAATAATTAGTCCGCCATCTTAGGCTGATCGCCATATTAGTTTTAAATTTTAGTCACTTAGATACCCATGCATTATTACCAAAAAAATTAAAACCAATGATATCTTTGCACCAACAAAATTTTTTTTTCTATAATCCATGACCAAGTTTGGCAAAGTAAAGATTACCAATAGTAGAGTAGCTGCTTAGTTGGCAAACATTTTAGGAAACTCTATCCCTTATTCACGCAGTCGACGGCCATGACGTCATTCTTCACCGAAATTGTACGTTGATATTAGTTTCAGTATTGATTTAGGTCAAAAGTCAAGCAGCTTATTTATACCTACCTACGACCTAATAATTCAACATGAACGTTTCATTCTAATCTATACTAATATGTTTGCTTGATCGAGCTAATCTTAAAAACTACTGGTCCGATTTGAAAATTTTTTTCAGTGTTAGATAGCTCATGTATCGAGGAAGGCTATAGGCTATATATCATCACGCTACGATCCATAGGAGCGGAGCTACACGTGAACAAAGTCGATCGCTAGGATCGGCTAACCTTCCATATTATTTGAGTCGATGATTTCCCAAAGCTATTTCCATCGACCTCTTAGGATTAGACTAGAAATATTTGTGGGTCCACGTAACCAAACTAACTAAATCATCATGGTATAACATTTTCCAAGTAATTCTATCTATTTTGGTCCTCAAAACGTTTTACAAATTATTTGCCAAACTTTGTTTTAATTATTTGATTTTGATTAAATATTTTAAAGTACAAACTGAAAAAAAATATCCAAATGTAGAGGCGTAGAGACGGAAATCGATTGCTATATATTTTGATAGGTATTGTGATCCTGTAGGGGTTCCTTTTTACCTTTACGGTTCGGAGGGAGCCATAAAAATATTTAAATTGAATTTTTCTCGGACGTTTATTGAACACTAGTGTACCCTTGCAACTTCGTCCGCGTGTAGCTCAGCTCCTATTGGTCGTAGCGTGATGATATATAGCCTATAGCCTTCCTCGATACATGGGCTATCTAACACTGAAAGAATTTTTCAAATCGGACCAGTAGTTCCTGAGATTAGCGCGTTCAAGCAAACAAACTCTTCAGCTTTATATATTAGTATAAGATGATTGTCCTCCTTGGTAAGTACGTCTAATTAATTCAGTCAAATAAGCAACATATAGTCAGAAAATTAACCACTACCTTTAGGAACCTCTTGAGTTAAAGGATGGATTTTGTATTGAGATTGATAATTAATTTCAGCCGTATGTAATTGTTGATATTATAGATCCTAACTTAATATAGTGGAGACAGACAGAGCGCGGCAAGAGTGACGTCATGATGACAGGAATAACGAACTTATCCTGCCGTTGCCAACAGTCAAGTCTTTGAACTTGGTGGCGCTTTTATTGCTTTAACTTACGAGGGAATTTATACTAAGTTATAGTTATTGTACTTTACTTTGCTTATCTACACAATATTGTCCTAAATTCTGGTTGGGTTCCTTCGCTAAATTATTATAGGCATGGCAACATTAAATACACTTTCTTGGTGTGCTACTACTTATGAATATGTTAGTTCGTTTAGATCCCTAGGAATCTGTGATCTAGGATCTTAAAATAAATATTATGCCAAGAAATCAATAATTTACATTAAAAAACCGGCCAAGTGCGAGTCGGATTGGCTCACGAAGGGTTCCGTACCCATATTTGGCAAAAAAAATCACGTTTATTGTATGGCAGCCGCCTTTAAATATTTATTTTATTCTGTTTTTAGTATTTGTTGTTATAGGGCCAACAGATATACATTAGTTGTGAAATTTTCAACTGTCTAGCTATCACGATTCATGAGATACAGCTTGGTGATAGACAGACAGACGGACGAACAGCGGAGTCCAGTTTTGGATAT
Source organism: Limenitis camilla (assembly GCA_905147385.1). NCBI lineage: Eukaryota > Metazoa > Arthropoda > Insecta > Lepidoptera > Nymphalidae > Limenitis > Limenitis camilla. The sequence goes on along the minus strand of LR990232.1, from coordinate 1,329,418 downwards.
GGAAACTTAAAAACGATAGAAAACATAAATTACATAGGTCTTTAGGAGTACTAAAAGCTAACCCTTCTAAGAATGGAATTTATTCTTGTCCTTTTAATGACGTCTGACCAACCCTCCGGAAAAACTGGAGGGTGACCGTCTGCCGCTCCCTGCTGTAAAGTTATCAAATTTTCAATAAAGCACACAACAAAAGGTTTTAACATTTATTTCAACTTCTTCAAACGCTTGTGAGTTCTTGTCAATAAAACAATGAACAGGCTCATAATACTCCTACTAGTCTACCTAGTAGTACATAGTAGTAGGATTAATAGCCATAGCTACCTAAACTTTAGAAAGAACAGATAAATGAATCCGTTCAGACGTTTTAGCATCATCATGACAATAAGTCTATTTTTAATTAACAGGCGATACTATTAATTATATTTCTTGTAACTTTTTATACAATTTTTTGTCGTTTTGTGATCCCTCTCAAAATGAGAAAAAACTCTTCACTAATTACAAACCTACAACATAAAAAACTTTCATTGTTGTCAGTTGTAATAAAAGAAAATTTTCACAAGTCTTTTCAGATGTATTAACATTTTAAATAAAAAAATTCAAAGCCAGAAAACTATAGACTCCAGTACAATTTTTTTATTCCTATATAATCTGTAGTTTAAATTAATATTTAAAAAATAATTATTGAATCATGAGTTTTGTTCTTTAATAATAAAATAAATAAATCTAATATAATATAAACAAGTTATTTTCTATTAAATTATAAAATCCTTTTACGTAATCTGTGGTCAAATAGAATATCTAGATGCGCGCCAAAATACGTGAATGCGCGGGAATATTAGTGTCTTTATCAATTTCTAAAAATAACCATTTCTCTTTAAATAAATTAAATTTAGATAACACAAAAAAATAAAAATCGTATTTATGCAGTTAAGATTCTGAAAACCATCGGGTATTATTTTAATTTAATGAATTTGACTAATACCGTTTGGTTAGTGTTGCCAGAAAAAAATAATAAACAGTGTTACTATTTAGCTATGCTACAATAATAGTAGAGTGAACCAATAATGTTTTCATGTGGAAGAAAAAAAAATATCAAACTACAGATGACACTGGGAATTAATGAGTTAAATTTTTTGGGGATTAATTATTATTTTGTAAAGTTATTACTGTAAATAATATTTTTGAGAGTTGGTAACACTGCTTCACGTTAGTCTCTAAACTGAATGAAACATTTAACTATGGTAATTTTATTTTTGTTTACAAGTCACATAACATTTATATTATTTTGATATATAAATCGGAATCATAGAACAATATAATCATTCATCCGACACGTCAGTTAGCACTTATCGCTTTTTTTATTTATATTTTTTGCTGGGTCGGCGAAGAAAATTAGTGGGGTTATTGACCCCAGGTCCGCGGCGCGGGCGTGACTGTACTGCACTCGTAATAACTGATGTAGACTTACTATAAGCCTTCAGTCTATTGTTTCAGTGTATAGAATTATAATAATAATAATATTTATGAACTTAAGTTACATGATATTAGTCCCAGAGCCCTGGAGAGCAACATTTAGAAACATTGCCATAAGTAAGGTTTATTATTAATATCCAGTCCTTCTACTAGATACCTTCAAGGTTCCTAGAGTGTTCTTACATCATCCATCTCCATCTAACATCTCCCACATCTACATCTACACTATTATAAAGGCAGTGATGGCCCAGTGGTTGAGACTTCAAGTCTTACTCGGGAGGTCCGAGGTTCGATCCTGGGCACACACCTCTGACTTTGAGTTATGTGTGTTTTAAGCATTTAGATATCACTTGCTTCAACGGTGAAGGAAAACATCGTGAGGAAACCTGCACTCCCGAGAGTTCCCTAAAAGTTCTCAAAGGTGTGTGAAGTCTACCAACCCGCACTGGGCCAGCGTGGTGGACTATGGCCTGATACCCTCCTCATTCTGAGGAGGAGACCCGGCTCAGCAGTGGGCCATTGAAGGGTCGTGATGACTGACTATTATAAAGAGGAAAGATTTGATTATTTGTTTGTTGCGAATAAGCTCGAAAACTACTGAACCGATTTTGAAAATTCTTTCACCGATAGAAAGCTACATCCTTTCCGGGTAACATAGGCTATGTGGTGTTGCCATAAATATTCTAATCAAAAAGATATAGCCATATAAGCGCCATAACCTGGTCATTTTGTAAATTGAAGGGTTTTTCAGGAACTACTAATCCGATTTTAATTTTTTTTTTCGCTGATAGACAACTACACTTTTCGTCAGTGACAAACGTGATTTAGTGTTGCCATATACATTTTTTTATTAATAGAATATGGCCATTTTGTTGTTACTATGCCGATTTTAAAAATTCTTTCACTGAGAGAAAACTACACTACTCGTATTTTATATAATCGGATTCTAAGATAAATCATTTTTTTCTTATTACTCTGGTAGATTCTAGAAATATTTTAGATGGCTTTAAAAAAGAATTTGTCGTGTATTTAGGTTATATAAATAGATATAGAACTATTCATTGATTCTTTAATGAAGTGTATGAATAAAGTATTTTAAAATCGATACTAAAATTATAATGTAAAGTTGGTGAGGTTGTAGGGGGTAATCTCCGGATCTATTGAACAGATTTTGAAAATTCTTTTACCAATAGAAAGCCACATTACTTGTGAGTGCCATAGACTATATATTAATCCGAAAACTGAAAAGACTTTTTCGTGGTAGTCGGATTTGCAAAGTAAGTCGGAGAAAAAACGGTCGAACGAAAACTATAAATAAAAAAAACAGTCCCTCACACCCCCACCTAGGTCTCGAGTAGGGCTAGAATTACGTAGGGGAGGTTTTTGTATGAAACTGAATACCTAAGTGAAGGGTTAGGTTAGTCAATACGAGGGATGATGAGTACGTAGGGTGTTAAAGTTATCGATTGAATTATACAAGAGTGTGTTTGAGTACTAAATACGATCCAAAAACTTGAAATAATATACTTTACACTCAGAGCAACAGCATTACTGCTTGAATACTAGCGATGTAATAATAATTATTCTGTCGTGACGACGTATTTATTTTGCAATTACTTCTTCGATTGATGCTTATTAGGTGTCCAACACAAATAATATTCAAATTAGTGTTGCCAATATCATAGTTAAAACAATAACTATATCTAAAAGAATTATAGGGTAATTTTTATTGTTAGCAACACTTTTAGTAAATGTACTTTAAGTTTACTTTATTAATTATTGTAATTATTAGTCGGACAGCAAAGAGAACCATATCTATACTAATATATAAAGCTGAAGAGTTTGTTTGTTTGCACTAATCTCTGGAACTACTGGCCCGATTTGAAAAATTCTTTCAGTGTTAGATAGCCCATTTATCGAAGAAGGCCATATGATATATATCACCACAATAAGACCAATAGGAGCGGAGCTACACGCAGAAGAAGTCGCGCGGGTCTACTAGTAATTATATGAAAGTTCTTTAACCCTACATCAAATCAAAAACACTTTATTGCACGCATTTAAAGATAAATATTACATATGCACAAAGGCGGCCTTATCACTAAAAGTGATCTCTTCCAGGCAACCATCTCCTATCCAGGATCTAATGTATTGGCAGTATAAGGTGGTATACAGTACATATACATCTTGGTCGCCAGTCCATGGCGCTGCTCGGCATCTATCTAGAACGTCATTGTTGCCTTTCGAGTGTTATTGCACAGTATAATTGTATTTTTTTTATGGTAGATGAGGTGCAAACGAGTAGATGGTCCACCTGATAGTAAGTGGCCACCATCGCCCATGGACATCAGCAAAACAAGAGACCCCCTTGTCTTGTCGATGCGTTGCATCCTCGAAGATATGAATGTGGAGGGGGAGTGAAGAATAAATAAGACTTTTTGGTCACTTTGAATTAGAGCTTAGTCTGCATTCTCAAATTACAGGAATTGTTAGAACACGTAACTGTATATCAAGAGGGGTAGATACTGTCGTCCACCCGTCCACCCCCACCGGCAGTTACCCATTGAGTACACTCAGGATATGTGCTGTATGTAGAATAATCAGCTTAAAATAGATTACTTCTTTAATATTATAAGTGTTAAATATGAGTTATAGTATAGAACATTAGATACAGAAAGTCAAATGATACTCAGATCAATGTTGCCAACTTCATAACTTACAAAAAGATATGTCGTAAATAATTTATTTCCTAACGTGAACTACTTCTAACAAATATCATACGAAAATAAATCTATATACTAATATATAAGGCTGAAGAGCTTGTTTGCTTGAACGCGCTAATATCAGGAACTACTGGTCTGATTAGAATAATCCTTTCAGTGTTAGATAGCCCATTTATCGAGGAAGGCTATAGGGTATATATCATCACGCTAAGACCAATAGAAGCGGAGCTACACGCGGACAAAGTCGCAAGAGTCGGCTAGTTAATTATACAGCCATATATAAAAAAATGCTCTTGGCAAAGAATATAATGATAGGTTTGTGTATAAACGACACAATTTGGTGTATGATATTCGTAATTTCAGTTTAACCAGACATAATTACATGTAATAGTAACAAAAAACAATTACTCCGCTTAGAAGTTATAATAATTATGTCGCCAGCGGCCATTATATATGAATCATTATAGACCTCATATCCATGTCTACTTTATTCACTTACCTAGCTGCTCCCCACGGTTTCACCCGTTATATTTTGGATAACACAAGTCAACAAAAAAAAAACTTTTTTTTGTGTCTGTTATTTAATGACTATTGTCTGAGTGTTTACATTGAAAAATAACCAAAAACTTAATTTATGAAGAAATAAGTTTGCTTTTGTATGTTTTATATTGATAATTAAGTTTTAAAGTTCTTAGTGGAGAGTAAAATAATAGTTGGTAATACTTTAAAACAAAATGGCGACCAGTCGCGCATTCAACTGTATTGAGTGTATGTATGTCTATTACAAACTGTAGCAACTACTTTTGTATATGACTGAGTCGCAGAATAGCATACAGACTTTACTTGTCGAAATAATATGAAATTTTCTATGAAAACGAAATTTCTATAAAAGCAAACTTTATTCAAAAAACCTATTTTATCCATTATAAGTAAGGTAAAAGAAATCAAAATTTGACATTTTGTTGCCAGACTCAAAATCCGTGTTGACCGGTGTAATTCACACAATATCATTATAAATTATAGCCTATGTGTTATTCTGATGTGTAAGCTATATTATTGTAAAGTTTCATCAAAATCCATTCAGTAGTTTTTGCGTGAAAGAGTAACAAACATACATCCATACATTCTTACAAACTTTCGCGTTTATAATATTAGTAGGACTAGCGGCTCGTCCTGGCTTCGCACGGGTGCGTCGCTCGCTCAATTTCGGTTTCCCCCCTTCTCGTCGCGTTGCTCGCTGCGCTGCGTGGCGCACACCAGTCCGTCACGTCGGCGTGTATTTTTTGTTTATGGTGACATTTTTAATTTCGTTATATCTTTTGAATGGAATGTCCGATTTTAATAATTCAAAAAGTAATCTACAGGTATTGAAACAGTCTTGAATATGAAATAATTTATTTGGATAAGAATGTAAGACATGGTCTGATTTTGATAGGCATTTCTCTAAACGTTTAAAATGTAACAAAGTAGTTATAGTGACATAACTACAATAGTTGGACATATGGTCTCGCGGAGTTTTTTGTAGATATTGATACGTTCTATAATATTGTTGAACATTTTTTTGTTCTATCATCAATACTTTCCGCAGCGCATGCGATGAAACACATTTTATGGCTAATTTTTTAACATCTTGGGTAGGTTTTCTGAGGATTTCTAATTATTTCTAGTAATAAATATAGCCTATATTATTCAATGATAATATAGCTTTCTAACGGCAAAATAATTGTAGTATTTAAGTTTATTCATTACATACAAAAATACAATCTTTCCTCTTTATAATATTAGTGTAGATATAGATAAAGTAGCCTAGGTTTTGATTTTAGATAAATATTTCTCTGATATCAAACTCCTTTACACTTAATAAAAGTTCTACTAAAACATACATATTTTTTAATTATCACACTTTATGTTTTATCTATATAATGATAAACATTACACAGTTACAAGTTGTAAAGGCTGTTTCTAATATAATAACGGAACTGGAAACAATAAATATAGACAATAGATAAGTTGTAGCTTAACAATGACAACACAGTATTGTGTGTCTGTCACAACTACATTGTCGTTGGATACTATCTTAAATCTAACGGTAGATTACAAATAAAACTTAAAAGCTTCAATTTCATGACATCGAGAAGAAAATGCGTATCAACAGCCGAAGTTATTAAAAAGAGATGAATATAATGGAGTCACTCATAATCATCCGCTCTCGCTCGCTCCTACAAGCAAAACTATCTCTCTTACTCTTAAGTTAGCAAAATTAAACAAAACACAATAAAAACATAATATTTTTTATTTATTTATTTTATTCTTAACTAGCCGACCCGCGCGACTTCGTTTGCGTGTTGCTCCGCTCCTATGGGTCGTAGCGAGATGTTAAATAGCCTAAGTTACTCCTTGTTACATCCCGTTAAAATCGGTGCAGCCATTTCAGAGATTAGCCGGATCAAATATACAGACTGACAAATATTGTAAAGATGTTTTTGTTGGTATGTGTGGTGTGTGCGTGTATTGTTTTTTTTTACAAAAATCTATTTTATTGTTATAATAAATAGATTATTGTATGAACATATGAAATTAATTTTAGGAAAAAGTATTGCTTGGAATTGACTTGATAACGGAAGAATAAGGCTGCGTTTTCACCAGAGATGAGCTTATTTATTCAGCTAACAATTACATTCCTCGCTTCACATCCTCATCTGATGGAAACGCAACCTAAGCGTCTGAAAAATGGAAATCTACTATTGCATGACAAACTCACATTTCCCACCCTCTTAATACCTTAAAAAATCCCCTATTACTAGTATATTTACTACTACTAACGTCTGTAAAGAGGTTTTATAATCAGTTGGTGCCTTTACGTGTAAACCACGAAAAAACCAGGGTCGGGTACGATCTAGTACTGCCTTCATCAATCTACTAGATTCATTATGTTACAGTAAACCACTATCGATAAACACAACAATAGTCCATTTGAGGTTAATCGAAAGGCTTTATATCATTTATGGGTTTAGCTAAAAAAACTATTTTTTTAGTAACCTACAAAAGAATAAAATTATTAATTATAGTTTCAAACTATATTTTCTGTTATTAATTATCTGTATCTATTATTAATTATGAAGTTAACACTGTTTTGCGTGGCAGCATGTTACTTATGGTGTCCTTTCTCAATTCCTTTTTCATTTAATGACCTCTAGTTGTAAACCTTAAAAGGTGCCAAAAAAGAGAAAAGAGCGTCTAGCGAAGCAGCTGCTCAACAATTGCATATTGCAATTTTTTTGCTCTCACCTCATTATTCGCCTCCTACTCATTCCGCCTCCAATTGCATGTTTATTTTGGTGCTCCTAAAAATCAGTCTCTTGGCCGAAGCGCTGAATATTCGGCAAAACTTAGAATTCGCGTGTGTTTTACTAATAGACCAGGGTCGATAGTTTTTGGTTTCAAAAAGAAAGAAAATGTAACAAAAATGAAAGAAAAAATAATTTATGGGCGATCTGAGGTAGGGAAGTAGAAAAACGGTTTGTCGCGATTTCCGGCAAAATTACAAGTCCTATGGAAAAAATATTAATGGCAAACTTTTTTATTTACATTTTTTTCACATAACCTCAAAATTTATGTGAAAAAATAACCAAGTTTTTGGTTACTACTAAATATTTTTTTTTCCACGAAATTTAGTGAAACGTTTGCTATCAACAAATTCTAAATAAATTGTTTTTATTCATCATAACTTACTGCTGGTAGAATTTAAGTATTATTAAAATTAATATGATAAAATATAAATATTTGTGAGTAATATTATGCATTCTTTTTTATCGAGATTAACTATAGTTGCCGAATATTCGTGGCATCTCTAGTATGTACACAATGTCATGTAATAAGGACAAAAGAAAAAAACCACCTAAAACAAAATATTAGGTATATACAGTTAGTATACTATATACACATTAATTTTGTTAGACTTAATAAATGGCAACATTAATCATAACAACATTAAAACAAATAAATACTTCGCCAAGAATGGTTTTATTTCTAAAATATTAATTTTAAGATGTTGCCATGTAAAATGATTATGCTTTCACATTGTAAATATACTATATTTTTATTATCCTAAATTCCATTTTGACATTCATAATAGAATAAATATGAATAATACAGAATGACAAAAGATTTACAAACTTTCGATATACTCGTAAAAAAATAATGGTGGATACTTCATGCGATTTGTATTATATGTATATTAAAACATGTTTAAAAATATTACTTCCAAGTTTACATATAGAAGTGTAGAATCCTTTCTAATATTATAAACACGAAAGTTTGTTTGGTACACTTTCAAGCAAAAACTACTGAATGGATTTTGATGACAATAATATAACTCACACATCTGAATAACACACAGGCTATAATTTATAATGATATAGTGTGAATTATCCAAAATATAGCGGGTGGAACCGCGGGGTGCAGCTAGTAGGTACAGGCTGCTTTTTATTCCGAAAAAAATCATAGTTCCTGTGGGATACAATTAAAATATATATATTTAATGCATTTTATATTAAATAGCCGACCCGCGCGAATTCATTCGCGTGTAGCTCCACTCCTATGGGTCGTAGCGAGATGTTAAATAGCCTAAGGTACTCCTTGCTACATTAGCTATTTGACAGTAAAATTCCCGTCAAAATCGGTCCATCCGTTTCAGAGATTAGCCGTATAAAAAAATGCAATACATATCCATATGCACTCAGTAAAAAGCGGATATTTTAATATTCCAAACAGACACTCCAATTTTATTTATTTGTACGGATAATAGAAGTGACCATTTTAGTGTGCTATTAGAACATTTTTTCAAATTGAGGTCGTTATATAAATTGTTATATAAATACTCTTCTACCAAAATTAGAGTCAAATGGAAGTTTATTGTATTTACTCTAAATTGTCTAAAACAAACAATCAAGGAGGCAAATGAATTTCGTGGGAGTATTTTACCAATTACGACACAAGATGGTAACATTATACAATTACTGGAATTACTTCTCCTACGCGATGAGCTTTTTTGGTAAACAATCGATTTATTGAATTTATTGGTCGATTGTAAATCGATTTAAATGAGATTAGAGTAGATTACTTTATTGGATAATTAAACGTATCCGACCACGCGTTGTCATTCGTAAAAAATATATGTTTATTAATAGATGGCGTTGTTAAAGTTTTCAAACATTAATTACGGGCTTACTTATATAATAAATATTTAAAAAAAAATGGTAAGTTAAACAGTGTTTTAAGTTTGTCTTGCGATTTTAAAATAATATACACGTAGAAGAATTATTTTTTTTAATTGAAGATTTAACATATTATAAATGTTATACTAATACATAAAGCTGAAGAATTTGTTTGTTTGAACGCGCTAATCTCAGGAACTACTAGTTCGATTTGAAAAACTCTTTCAGTGTTAGATAGCCCATTTATCGAGGAAGGCTATAGGCTATATATCATCACGCTAAGACCAATAGGAGCGGAGCTACACGCGGACAAGTTGCGCAGGTCGGCTAGTGTATACTATAAAGCTGAAGAGTTTGTTTGATTGCTTGAACACGCTAATCTCAGGAACTACTAGCCCGATTTGATAAATTCTTTCAGTGTTAGATAGCTCATTTATCGAGGAAGGCTATAGGCTATATATCATCACACTACGACCAATAGAAGCGGAGCTACACGCGGACAAGTTGCGCAGGTCGGCTAGTGTATACTATAAAGCTGAAGAGTTTGTTTGTTTGCTTGAACGCGCTAATCTCAGGAACTACTAGCTCGATTTGATAAATTCTTTCAGTGTTAGATAGGCCATTTATCGAGGAAGGCTACAGGCTATATATCATCACGCTAAGACCAATAGAAGCGGAGCTACACAAACAAAATCGTGCGGGTCGACTAGTTATAAATATATGATAAGCTTTCGTTTAGTTTCATCTGTTTCTGCATAGAGAAATAAAATATTAAAATTTAGGTACTATCCGGTTTCTGAGGTAAAATTTAGAGATTGTTGGAGTTGATCTGATGATGAAGCCGGAATGTGATGGTTGGCAAGAGAAATGCAGGATCTGAAATATGAATAAGTAATTAAATAAATAAAATTTTAATGTTCTTTTACTAATAATATTGACTGAGGCTTTTTATGTGTTTGAAATTTGAATCTAATTTATTTCCCCCTTACATGAAACTATGTTTCCCCTATAAAGTAAAAAAATGTTCATGGCTATTATCTATGCGAGTGCTACAGTAATGTTTGATGAGTTCGTTGCACGCATAGATACGTATCGTTTTATTGATTAGGCGTTTCATAATTATACACTGAGGGGATATACGACTAGTAAATACGTTTCAGTGACACTACCTCACCTTCCTAAGGGTGCGTTTCCACTGTTAATTCTAAACAAACACATTCCTTGATACACAGCCTCGCTCATCTCTGGTCTGCGAAAAAAGCATTTTCTAAATATTTTTTGATTTTATTGACGGGATGTTTTGGGGGGGAGGGCTGCTTGTTCCGCGGCTGCCATACTGAATCTCCATAAAAACTAGGGCAGGTAGGGCAGTAAAGGCGCTAGGAACGTTTTTGAGAGGCGCCAAACCGAAAATATAATATGACAAGATTCGAAATGAAAAAAAAAACATAAGTATTTAGCTCATAAGTATTTCGAACACCAGCACAGAAGATGCTTTGCGCTGCCTGCGGGTTGCAACCCCACAAACTTGGAGTTAGGCTCCTAGTGACCCCCCCTACACATCCCAACAATAAATTAGCCTCCTCTAAAAAGGTAAGGTCTCAAATTGTAACATTTCAGTAGACTACCTCTTTTCCCTTTGATAAATTAAACAGACTTTAACAGAGTTGAGTCAAATACAAATTTGATCATCTTTCTTCCCAGATTTCCCAGAAATTCGAATATCATTTTTTTCAGCCGTTTAAGCGGAAAATATTCTGAACAAACGGCTGAAATTAATAACTAATCTCAATACAAAGTCTTTCGATTACATATAGGAAGAAAACAAAATCTATATTCTTACTAGCTGCGACCCGCGGTTTCACCCTCTATATTTTGGATAATTCACTTTATATCATTATAAATTATAGCCTATGTGTTATTCTGATAAGCCTATGTGTAAGCTGTGTTATTGTAAAGTTTCATCAAAATCCATTCAGTATTTTTTTTGCGTTACGCAAACTTTTACGTTTATAATATTAGTAGGATAAGTGCATATATAATTTATACTCCAAAATCTTTTAATAATACATCGAAAATAGATTTTACATTTTCATTTTCTAGACAAAAATTTGAATTTGGAATGAGTTTTCAATCGGCGATTAATTATTATTAATTTCGACCGTAAAAGAAAAGAGTTTGTCGGCAGTCATTTGTCATTGGTACGTTATTTATGTGAAATGTCGTCACTAATTTATTACGTAAGACTATTTTCGCTAGTTTATGACCCCCTCCTCCCCTATTATAAGAAAAAATAATAATAGTCCAACCCCATCATGTTTACCTTCATAAGATTTTCAGTCCAACTGCGCATTTTTGTAATCTTACGTAAGAACTATCGAGAATCTCCACCCCTCCCACCACTCCTAAATCGTCTTACGTAATTAATGAACGGCCCCTAGAGAAAAATTACCACCCTCCTATTTTTATGTTATATTATTTTTTCTGAATATATTTAAACCTTAAATGATGATGGGTTGATTACAATAATCATTGTAAAGTTAGTCTCCTTTATTTGTTAGTAAGTAATATATGTAACACTTAACATGCTATACTATGGGATAGGCTAAACAAATGAGTTCACAAAGGATACGTCCAATATCAAGTGATACAGTCGATTGTTTCGGTTATATGAAGCGTATCTGAATCAGTTCGTGCGTTACGGATACACTCTTCAAGACAACTATCTGATACCTATTACAATGTTTATTGAATGAGCTTTAATAGGATAACTACCCGTGAGGGGACGGGTTAGAATACTATTCTCCTCTGCCGCTGGGAGAGCATCTCGTAAGCCAGCACCCCCTTGGTGGTAGGGGATCTGTTCCCCGACTGGCTTGCGACCACCAGCATGCGAATCCGATCGCCAAGTGTCATAGACGCGTTCCGGTTAAGGCGCATGTGGGCCAGGCTTACGACCTCCCTCTCCCTTCCCATTAATGCTGTGGGTCTAGTGGACTCTTGGCTCTTGTCTGGGGTCCGCTGAATCCGCATCATTTTTCTTCTTCAGTCCCCCTTCCCACCCTATCTTCGGGGATGCAACGCATCGACAAAACGAGAGAGTGTTTCTTGTTTTTCCGATGTCCATGGGCGATGGTTGCCCCTTACCATCAGATGGACTATCTGCTCGTTTGCAACTTATCTATTATAAAAAAAAAAGAAAGAAAAAAACTATACAGGGTGGATTTTTGAGACAGGTACCTTAACTGTTATAGTTACAGGAAAACGTTCTTAGGAGACCATAACTTAATAAAATACAAACCAAACCAAAGAAATTATTTTAATTTTTGTTGGAATTTAGTGTTGGAAAAGCGAGTTGAAGGAACAATCTGATATTAAATGGAGATGTGTTGCCCGAATAATTAATATCAATAGCTAAAATTGACTTGGATTATACAGATTTATGTATAAATATAAATTGATACAACATGGTCAAATAATGTTAAATCATCACTACATAGTATAAAACAAAGTCGCTTCCTGCTGTCAGTCTGTTTGTATGTCCCTATGTATGCTTAGATCTTTAAAACTTCGCAACAGATTTTGATGCGATTTTTTTTAATAGATAGAGTGATTCAAAAGGAAGGTTTATATGTATAATACATACATAATATAGTAGAGAAACACTGATAATTGTAGAGGTTTCTAATGTGATGTCGTAAATAAACACATATTTTAGCGCTTACATTGCAAACGCTGGCTGAACCCTTAGAGATAGATTAAAATAATGTACTACAGTATTGTACATCTTAAAAAGGTCTACAAAAAAGTCCGCGATGGTATATGTCTATCTCTTAGGGATAACCCACAATAACCATTACTTATCCTTTTTTCTTACGAGAAATAATGGCTTATTTACGAAGTGATTTTTAAGCAAATACAGCATTAATCCTTATCCAATTATGTACCTTAAATACATTGTGCTTTTAATATAGATTAATATGGCCCTTTACAGCATGAAATTTAAATGAATATTATCGGGCGAAGTCGGGACAAAGTATTTAAAGGCATAGATACGCAAAAGCTCTATTGAGGCTACACACACAATTCAATAAATACTATACAGTTGCTTATCTAATATTATATAAATACTTAAGTTATATATTCATCAAGAAGTAATAGATTCAGAAAATCAACGTACATTTATCTAAATATTTATTAGATTTTCAGATTAAATTTAGTCTTTCTTAAAAATTTACTTTCAACAAAACCGTAGACAATTATCTTTTCTAAATGTGTTCATAGTAGCGGCAACTCGTATTTCAGGGATTTGCTTTTGGATATAAAGCTTAGGCTGCGTTTCCAACCCACGTTCAGTGAAGAATGAAGTTATTAGTTCTTAACAAACATCTCCAGCTACGCTTCTTTGACCATCTCTAGTGGAAACGCAGCTCAATAGAAACTCAAAATATTGTGAGATATAGCCCAGCTACAATTTCTGCATTAGTTACAAAGTTTTCCAAAGTTCAGGTAATAACCAAAGTAATGGTAATGATCAGTACAATCAGTAGTCATACTAACTTTGACCCCCCTTTTGGATGATTTTCGAAAAAATATTTTACATTTTTCATGACTTTCAATAAAGAACCTTTATACGGAATTTTCATTCAAATAACTTCAAAAACGACAAAGTTCATACTAACTTTGCACCCCCGTTTTACCCCCTTAGGGGATGAATGTTTTAAAATTCTCTTTCTTTGTGCTCTCCTACTTTATAAAAATACAACATTTTGTTCATATAAATTTGAAAATTAGAGGATTTTCAATGAAGAACCTTCATACTGAATTTCATTTGAATAACTTCAAAAACGGCAAAGTTTCATACTAACTTTGCACCCCCATTTTACCCCCAAAATCCTTTCTTAGTGCTCCCCTACGTTATAAAAGGAACCCCTGTGCAAAATTTCTAACCCTTATATATAAGTTTCTAACCCTTATAGTTTAGGCCCTGCGTTGATATGTCAGTCAGTCAGTCAGCTTCTCCTTTTATATATATAGATATATTTTAAACCTTTCAAGACTTTTTTTTGCAATAAATCGTAGCCTAAGACCTTCTCTAACGCTCCAGTCTATCTCTGTAATATATTTCATCACAATCGGTTCAGTGATTTAAGCATGAAAGCGTAACAGACGGACAGACATAATACTATCGCATTCATAATATTTAGTAGGGATTATGCTAAGAAACTTTTATTTTAGAATAAAGGTTTAAACAATATTGGAAAAATGTAAAAAAAATAGGGTCATTAGAGCCTTGTTAATTTTTTTTTTTTGATAAATTACTGAGATATATTAATTTTCCATTTTTTATTCCCCCTTACTCCCTTAGTGTTATCTAAAGACCTTACTTTTACTCTTCAGTAATCTATCGTTAATTGTTTGTCTGTCTCCGAAAGAAAAAGAAATATTTGTAGTATCTAACCCCTTATATACCTGTTACATTTTTTATATAAACAATATTTATTAAAAAAAAACTCAATTTACAAAATTATTGTTCATTTTTTTAATGGATTCGCTCGATGGTTCTTCAAAAAGGTGGAACTTGGAGGGTTTGCTTCCTAAACTGATTTTCGAAGGCCAAACATTATTCCGTCTCTGGAAACCAAGAAAACTTAAACTTTATTACATCACTCGAGGAATATTGATCAAAACTCAGTAGTAACAGTAATTTATCATAAATTCAATTACGACTACAATCACTAACTGTATTGTGGAAGTGAAACGAACTCTTTGTACAATTTAATAAAAAAAAAGTTTAAACGTTTTATTTCCCATTACGGTAACAGGCGCTACCTCTTTGTGGTGTAATGGATATTTTACGGTTACGGAAAAAAATTACTACTTAGGTACCTGACTCGCTCTCTATTAAGCCACCAGCCAGGCTGCGTTTCCACCTAAGATCACCGGGGATGTAGATAAAGATGTTTTTTTTTTTTTTTTTTTATGTAACTAGGTCGGCAAACAAGCGTACGGCTCACCTGATGGTAAGCGATTACCGTAGCTTATAGACGTCTGCAACACCAGAAGCATCGCAAGCGCGTTGCCGACCCTATCCCCAATTCCCCCCAGGAGCTCTGGTCACCTTACTCACCAACAGGAACACAACACTGCTTTAGAGTAGTGTTATTTAGCTGTGATCTTCTGTAAGGTCGAGGTACTACACCAGTCGGGCTGCTCCATATTTGAGCAGGAAGTTTCCTGCTGTACCCTACCTCAGTTAAAATGTTTATTATAATCAAAAGAATCGCTTCATGTACCTAGAAGCTCAGTGATTCTATTGGTTTTTAACAAACACTCATCGCTAGTAGAAAACACAGACATATTCTTTATTAAAATTCTTATTCGTTTTTGTATTTTTTTAAATTATATACAAGCAACGCGTTCTGGCTTTGCACAGGTACAAGCTTGACTTTTTTATCAATTAGTTTCCACAAGAGATGTACGAGGATGTGTAGCTAAAGATATGTTTGTGTTGAACGAATATGATCGCCTTATTTACCAACCCTCCCTCAGACAAACACATCCCTCGCTACACATCCTCGTTCATCTCTGCTGGAAACTCATCCTTAGTAACATTAAACCAATTCGCATGAAACCAAATAATATTGTCTGATGTTTCACAGAGGGAATGCATCTCAGTCCACATCGGCCAAGCCGGAGTCCAGATCGGTAATGCGTGCTGGGAGCTGTACTGCTTGGAGCATGGCATCCAACCCGACGGACAGATGCCCTCGGACAAGACCCTGGGCGGTGGAGACGACTCCTTCAACACCTTCTTCAGTGAAACTGGAGCAGGCAAACATGTGCCTAGAGCTGTATTTGTTGATCTTGAACCGACTGTCGTAGGTAAGATTAGCTAAGTAATACTTAATTATTTGTGAATGAAAATTTGATGCCATTAGATAAAAGATTATTTCTTTCTTCCTCTCTCTCTCTCTCTCTCAGTCATTCGAATAACGCTTACTACTAGATTTAAGATCGGTGTATTTGATATAATAGTAGTTATAGATAAGAGAATTATGGAGTGTACTAGTCGAACCGCGCGACTTCGTCCGCGTGTAGCTCCGCTCCTATGGGTCGTAGCGTGATGATATATAGCCTATAGCCTTTATCGATAAATGGCCTATCTAACACTGAAAGAATTTTTCAAAACGGACCAGTAGTTCCTGAAATTAGCGCGTTCAAGCAATCAAACAAACTCATCAGCTTTATATCTTATATATAAAATTCTCGTGTCACAATGTTAATTACCATATTCCTCCGAAACGGCTCGACCGATTTTTATGAAATTTTGTGTACATAACGGGTGGGTCTAAGAATCGGTCATCATCTATTTTTTATACCCCTAAATGATAATGGTAGCCCACGGTGGCAAAACAACGTTTGCTGAGTCAGCTAGTATAATAACTAGTCGACCTACCCGGGATTAAAAGTAAGTCAATCATTTCCCAAGCTCTAGTTTATTTCTGTACTAAATTACATCAAAATCTGTCTAGTTGTTCTTAAGTTATATAAAGTGTAACTAACTCGACATTGTGTTATATATAACTCTGAGAAAACAAGAAGAAGCAACGTAGATATGCTACTGAACCAATAAATAACTAAACAACTTTTACAATTACGAGAGAAACCTAAGCAGTGCCTTGGACTTGTGACCAAGGCGCAGGTTTAAGAATCCTATGATTCAATTAAATGACCTCTATTAAAGGACTAACGTTAGGCTTACCTAAGGCTATATAAAATTGAATCCTACCAATATTATAAACGCGAAAGTTTGTAAGAATGTATGGATGTATGTTCGTTACTCTTTCACGCAAAAACTACTGAATGGATTTAGATGAAACTTTACAATAACATAGCTTACACACCAGAATAACACATAGGCTATAATTTATAATGATATAGTGTGAATTATCCAAATTATAGCGGGTGAAACCGCGGGGCTCTGCAGGAAACAGGAAGTGAATCAATAGATGTAATTGTAACTCGAGGAGAGTTAAGACTTGAGAGGCATCTGCAGCTTACTGTTAATGGCTGGTGAATTAAATCAGACTATAACCTACGCGCAAATTATACACTTGAGCTTATTGCTTACTTGCTGTATCTACTACATGTGCGGTATAATCAATCAACAATATTCGGTTTCGGTTTAAAGACATTTATTTCTCAAAAGAACATACAGTTCTCTAATGTGAAAGTATCACTACATACGAGGGGAGGTCCAAAAGTTCGTGGAATGGAAGGGTTTGAAATAAAATGAAACAACAAAACTATTTTTCCTTTTCAATATAATCACCCTGAAGTTGAATACATTTATTAGATCTATGAATTAATTTTTCTAAACCGTCGTAAAAATATTTTTTATCTTTTGCCGCAAAATGAGCCAAAATTGCCCCCTTTACTTCATTGTCGTCGGAAAATTTCCTTCCCCTTAGGTCTTTTTTTAAATTAGGGAACAAATAAAAATCACTTGGGGCCAGATCTGGACTGTAGGGTGGGTGGACTAGCGATTCGAAGCCATGTGTGTGCAGAGCAGCCATTGCAACTCTGCTCTTGTGAACCCGTGCGTTGTCTTGCAAAAGCAACACACCTTTGGTCAGTTTTCCTTGATGGACTCCTTTAATTTTTCTAGAATCGTTGCGTAGTATTCTCCTGTTATGGTCCTTCCCTTTTCTTTATAATCAATCAGTAGTATCCCTTCACAATCCCAAAAAACAGTTGCCATCAACTTTCCAGCCGACTCCGACACTTTGAACTTCTTTGGCGGTGGTGTCCCCTTTTTGTAGCATTGCATGGACTCTTGTTTGGACTCAGGCTCAAAGTGATGAACCCATGTATCATCTCTTCACACCTTATGAGAACGATCTTGGTGTAAACGTTATATTAGAATGTAATTTTTTTTTGTGATAATTTATTTAAGTTTAATAGTTTAGTTCCTGTATAACTCTTTAGTTGGTGTTAAGTAATTATAATGAAAAAGTCTCTTTATTAGTTTGTTTTGTGCACGTTGTATTTTGTTAATGTGTGTTTGTGCAGCAGACCCCCATATCTCCACTAAATAATCTAAGTGTGTGTATTATAATTATTGTAACCTATAGATATTTTAAAAATGTGATTACAAAATGTTGTATCAACAAAGTAACTTAACCGCTATCCATACAAATAAAAAAAAATTGTAGTGTCTGTTTGTAATATTAAAATAACCGCTTTCTACTAAGTGCATATGGATGTATACACGCACACACCACATATACCAACAACAACATTTTTACAATTTCCATCTGTCTGTTTGTTCCGGCTAATCTCTGAAATGGCTAGACAGATTTTGACGGGCCTTTCACTGGTAGATAGCTGATATAACAAAGAGTAACTTAGGCTATTCAACATCTCGCTACGACCCATAGGAACGCAGTAACACGCGAACGAAGTTGCACGGGTCGGCTAGTTTATATAAATAAAAATGAATTGCTGTTCATTTGTCTCGCTAAAACTCGAGAAACTGGACCGATTTGACTAATTTTGATTTTGAAATATTTATGGAAGTTCAGGGAAAGTTTAAAAGGTGAGAAATGCTAGCACGATTTTGGTAAAATGTACTCTAATACCTCAGCGAAGATAAGACAGATCAGCTAGTCCTATAATCAACATTTAATTTGCAATAAAAGTATTGAGGCAGTTAAAAAATATTTAATCTCGAAACATTAATAATAACTATATAGTAACAATTGTATTTCTACAGTGTATAATCGCCCTAAAGGCACAAATCCTCGTTGAGATACTCGCGGGCATCGAACCCGCTACGAGTGGTCCAATAACCGTCATTACCCGCCGCCATCTCATTACCTACACTAAACATCGAATTATCTGTCTGTCCATCAAGTATTATTCGGCCGAATATTGCGGACTATTCGGCCGAATACCGAATAGTTAATCTCGATAAAAAAGAATGCATAATATTACTCAAAAATATTTTTATTTCATCATATTAATTTAAATAATATTTAAATTCTACCAGTATGAGTTATGATGAATAAAAATAATTATTCGTTTCACTAAATTTCGTTTAAAAAAAAAATATTTTGTAGAAATAAAAAAAACCAAACTTATTTATTTGTTTTTTTTTCACATAAATTTTGAGGTTATATGAAAAAATTGTAAATAATTTTTTTTTAATATTATATATATATATAACTATAACTTTGCTATTTAAAATTTTTCCATAAGACTTGTAGTTTTACCGGAAAAAACCGTTTTTACTATTAAGGGGAGGTTCCCCCTTTTCCACTTCCCTACCTCAGATCGCTCATAAATTCCTTTTCCATCAATAATTATTTGGTCGATTTTTTTTAATCGATCCTGGTTTATTAGTAAAACACATGCGAAAGATTCTAAATGTTACCGAATTTTCGGCGCTTCGACCAAGAGACTTGCCAAATATTCGTTATTCGGTATTCGGCCAAATCACTATTCGTGACATCTCTAATAAAAATACTAAATTTAGTTATAAGATCTCTATCGATAAAGTGAGAAATTAAAACTATATTATGTAACCTTTAAAACATTTTGTGGTTTACTTATAAAAGTATTTAATCAATTAATTAGTTAAGCAGTGTTTTGTCTCTTTCTGACAAATACAAGTAAAGTTGACGTAGAAAGGAATAGACTTCCCTTATCTATCTGAGGTGAACTATACTGAAAACTCTGCAGCAATTATTTTTTTAAGACAAACATATTATAAGGATTTTATTTGCATGCCTTTTCTTTTTTCAATGTTGCCAGCTTTTTTTGTGGTGACATTTTTTTCAATTTTTGAGAATATGCTCTACCCATTTCGACTTCAGTGTCTTTGAGCAGATAACTCGTTTGTTGTCATTTAGGCTGCGTTACCTTGTTAACAAACTAATCTCTGGTGGAAACCCCATATTGTGTACATACCTTTAACATATCACAAGTTAAATCTATACGAAGACCAACAGTATTACAGCTTGACTAGAATATTACTTTAAATACAAAGCTTCAGCGTTACTGTTTCTGTCATTGTGTCAAATCAAATGTTACTCGTACACATCGTTTTTTGACTCCATTATGATTTAACCGTCGTCATGGTAACCATGACATTACCACATTAACTTACAAACATACACCGCTATGTAATATGTAACAAGTAAGATTTGTACAGGTCAAACAGAAATCAAAGTCGATACGCTCCACCACGCGGACATCTGGTCACACGCGAGTGACGTCACTTCCTTGTAACCTTTATTATAATTATAAGGGGTAGGGGGGATATAACAGAGAAACTTTAAACGTTAAGGGAAAAGAAATTTATCACTAACATACAAAACCTTTATTTATATAAAAAAATATACATTACTCTGTTTTCCCTTTTTACATTAAGATAAAACATCCACCGAAGATATTAAAAATATAAAAAAAGAAGGGGGTACGTTAACGAAACGCAGGATCAACAGTCCTCGTCAGCTGTTCCCAATTATAGATTATTTCAATGTTACAATTAATTTAAATTGTTTAGTAAAATGTGTTAAACTAGAGTTCAAGGTTGCCACTTCCATCAGGGACAATTACCCTAAATTACCAACTACCAATCGGGGTAATAGGGAGAATTTTCGGTAAAGGATTTTAGTTTGAAATATTAATAGAAAATATTCTAACCCTATGAAATATAAATTTTACAGGGTTACAATATGTAAGATATTCTTTAAACTCTTTCCTATTGTTATCCATATCTGTAACCATTTAAAATCTTGTAACTAATCTTGTAGTTAGTTAGTGAAGGGTTTAGGGGAAGGTTAGAGGGTTGAGAGTAGGAAAGAAGGTTTTAAAACAATTCTAGATACCTTACCATATTTTATACGATAAATGAATGCCATTCCTTATCATATTAATTCCACTAACACTGTTCTGAATTTTGATAACATCACAACATATTATAAAACACCCACGATGCGTCTGTCTGTCTGCTTGATAAACTCAAAAACAGCTAAATGGATTTTCATGCGGTTTTAACCAATTCGTTCAATGTCTTCTTATTAATTTGCGATATTAGGGTAGTTATATTAGCCTACAGGAGATCGGCTGTAGACATATTTAATAATTTCATGATGTAGTCATACTAACGTTGAACCGACCTTTTAGCCCTTTAAGGGATTATTTTCGAAAAAAATATTTTACCCCTGTTTCATGACTTCCAATAAAGAACCTTCATACTCAATTTTATTAGAATAACTTAAAAAACGGCAGAGTTTCATACTAACTTTGCATCCCCGTTTTACCTCCTTAGGGGGTGAATTTTCAAAAATCCTTTCTTAGTGCTCCCCTACGTTATAAAAGGAACCCTTGTGCAAAATTTCAAGTGTCTAACCCTTATAGTTTAGGCCCTGCGTTGATATGTCTGTCAGTCAGCTTCTCCTTTTATATATATAGATAGATATCCATCGAGACGCTGGCGATGGTGTGAGTGAGGAAGTGAATAAACTCAGCGAAGCGAGGGCGGTTCAGCTAGTAAAACAGTACAGTGCACCGTTGTAGTCAAAACAGACAATGCTACCAACCATCTACAATAGAACGTCTAAGTGCTAAAACGAACACTAATTTAAGAAAAAAAAAATTGTTAATTTATTGCATTCGATCGAAGGGTCTGTCTGTGTCTGGTCTCTGGTGTCTGCTAATTGATCCACTCGACTTGTACGGTAGTCTGGATCAAGGATCAGTATTTAAGACACTGCATCTGTATTACATAAAACTGAATGATTTGTTTGTCTTATATATTCTTTATATTTACTTTACTTAATAATTTATGTAACCCGCCATTTAGTATGTTTGTTAAGAACCAATAGAATCTCTTCATTTGCCTAGCCTCGCTCATTGTCACATGAAGTTAACAAACACGTCCCTCGCTACACTTCCTCACTCATCTCTGATGGAAACGCAGCCTTATAAAATTCAGCGGGATATTAAATATTTAACTTAAAACTCTCTGTTACTTTAACTTAAAAAAAATATAATCTCATCGCGCTAATCTCAGGAACTACTGGTCCGATTTGAATAATTCTTTCAGTGTTAGATAGCCCATTTATCGAGGAAGGCTATAGGCTATATATCATCACGCTAAGACCAATAGGTGCGGAGCAACACGTGGACGAAGTCGCCAGGGTCGAATAGTAAAATATATTTAGACTCTATGACTTTTCTTCTTCCTAGGGTCTTTTCAAAATAGTTTATTAAAAGGAAAAACTGATAAAAAGAATAATTATTAATTTGTTATTAATTATTGTATTTAGTTTAAAGTAAAACTAGTTATTAAATTCATATGTCAACATCTGCGTAAGGCAATCCATCGTAAACTGTTAACTAAGTTTGATTGTAATCACATGTTAGTGAAATTAACAGAATTAATATAAAATATTTAGGTGGCACAACAATTAATTGATGAAGATAACAGGTTCACTTAAACGAGTCATGAAAACTCAGACTCAGACGTCAGAAGTGAGCTTCTTTATAAAGTAGTGTAGTGGTTTATTGTGATAAACTTCTTAACCTTATTTTCTCTGCAAGCGTCGTATTTATTTTAACAGGGTAACGGGATTTTTGATTTTTGAAGCGAAAAGATCTATAAAAGCCATTTCCTCTTTAACTATAAGTATTGCTGCTGCTGGTACTACTCCTTCTCTTACACTTTCCTCTTCTAGTACTATTACTACAAGTACTGCTACTGTTACTTCTCGTCCCTCTCTTCTTTCTACTATTTTTTTTTTATGTAACTAGGTCAGCAAACAAGCGTACGGCTCACCTGATGGTAAGCGAATACCGTAGCTTATAGACGTCTGCAACACCTGAAGCATCGCAAGCGCGTTGCCGACCCTGTCCCCAATTCCCCCCAGGAGCTCTGGTCACCTTACTCACCAACAGGAACACAACACTGCTTTAGAGTAGTGTTATTTAGCTGTGATCTTCTGTAAGGTCGAGGTACTACCCCAGTGGGGCTGCTCCATATTTGAGCAGGAAATTTCCTGCTGTGCCCTACCTCAGTTGATACTAGTGATACTTTTACCACTACTACTGCTATTACTACTTCTATTTCAATCAGAGTTAAAGCAGCTACCAAATCATTTGAAGAAATGATCATTAATCTTACGATCGAGAATCATGGGGGGTGTATGGTGGACTAATTTACCTTACTTTTTTTAGACTTTAGAGAGTAATCTCAAATTTAATTGCAGACGAAGTCCGCACTGGTACCTACCGGCAGCTGTTCCACCCTGAGCAGCTGATCACGGGCAAGGAGGACGCAGCCAACAACTACGCGCGAGGACACTACACCATCGGCAAGGAGATCGTCGATGTCGTCCTTGACAGGATCAGGAAGCTGGCTGACCAGTGCACTGGTCTTCAGGTATGATAATGCTTTCTGGCTTTACCTTGGTTATTATTATGTTATTCAGACATGTCAATTGTTTTACGAAATACTTAATGCCATTTTTAACACTATTTCACCAAGTTTTTGTATAAGTAGTATAAGTATTATTAAAATACAGAAACACGAAATTTATTTGTGGCTATATCTATACTCTATACTATTATATAAAGAGGAAAGATTTGATTGTTTGTTTGTTGCGAATAGGCTCGAAAACTACTGAACCAATTTTGAAAATTCTTTCACCGATAGGAAGCTACATCCTTTCCGGGTAACATAGGCTATGTGGTGTTGCCATAAATACTCTAATTAAAAAGATATGGCCATTCAAGTGCCATAAGGTGGTCAGTTAGAAAACTACACTATTCGTGAGTGACAAAGGTGATTTAGTGTTGCCATATACATTTTTTAATTAATAGAATATGGCCCATTTGTTGTTTCTAATCTGATTTTAAAAATTCTTTCACTGATAGAAGTCCATAGTATTTCCGTCTCTCTTTCTCTTATAATACTTACTATCATTGTCTTTCATCCTCTCTCTTTTTTCTCACTTTAATTTTTATTTTTATCTGTTCAGAATGATTAGCCTCTTTTCACTTTCTTTCTTTCGATAATTTCTCTCTTTCTCTCTCTCCTTTACCCATTCAATTTTAGTTCTGCTCTGTCCTCCCTCTTTTATCATCTCGCTTTTCGTTAAGTTTGTTTCTATTATTTTTCTTTTTATAACTTTTTCTTTCTCTCTCTAATTTTTCAAATGATGAAAAACTACACAATTACAGAGTGACAATTTAAGGACATCAATTATAATATTGCTTTAAATACCCGGAGCGAAGCGAGGGCAGCCCTCTAGTATATATATATGCCTGATGGCTCACTGACTGACAAAATAAGATATTTCTATCAGCATTGAGTAGTAATATTACGATGAAGTGCGTGGTCACGCTCGTGGTCATGGTCGTGGTCGTGATGCGTAAGAATAGAAAATATTCGATTA
Organism: Limenitis camilla; assembly: GCA_905147385.1. Taxonomy (NCBI): domain Eukaryota; kingdom Metazoa; phylum Arthropoda; class Insecta; order Lepidoptera; family Nymphalidae; genus Limenitis; species Limenitis camilla. The sequence continues at coordinate 1,304,539 of LR990232.1, read as the reverse complement.
CTATCAAGCTAACCGACTTATCCACATGTTTCATTACATTAGACTTTCTTTAATAAAAAAAGGAATATAATTAATTGCAGGTTTTTAATTACTAGTCAACCGGTCCCCACTTTGATGACATAATATATAAATGAGCCGATTCTGCCTTAGCTATGTATTGTGAAGATCTGTTCATCCGTTTGGAGACTATCAGCTCATTGCTTACTGGAGAGCTGCCTCACAATATTAATATATTGACAATTATAACAATCTCGTAACCATGGTAACACATAGCTTACTCTGAGTAGGGATGAAACGGTATTTCTCGATACCTTTCTTATCGTAGTATCGAATAGAATCGATAAGTTGATACTAGAGGATATTTGTTTTGTTATCAGGGCTTCTTGGTGTTCCACTCGTTCGGTGGCGGAACCGGCTCGGGCTTCACGTCGCTGTTGATGGAGCGCCTCTCCGTAGATTACGGCAAGAAGTCCAAGCTTGAGTTCTCTATCTACCCTGCACCACAAGTAACTATATCTACATACATATTACATATACCCGAAGTGTGGTTTATGGGTTAACATTTTATTTTAATATTACATTGTATAACATATTTATTAAATTCAGGTATCAACAGCAGTAGTGGAGCCCTACAACTCGATCCTCACCACCCACACCACGCTGGAGCACTCGGACTGCGCCTTCATGGTGGACAACGAGGCCATCTACGACATCTGCCGCAGGAACCTCGACATTGAGCGCCCCACCTACACCAACCTGAACAGACTTATTGGACAGGTAACAATCATATGCAATCATTTCGAATGCATATGAGTAATACTATTTGATATTGCTAAATCTTTAATAATTATTTCCAATTTTTTGATTATTTTAAGACACATTATATGTAATAAACGATGCATTTAGTTTAACTTATTTTTTCTTCTTGTCAGTTTATTCCCATAAATAAATAAAAAAAGATTTCTTTAGACACTACATATAAGCAGTCCATGGCCCAGTGGTTGAGACTTCAAAGCTCACCCGGGAGTTCCGAATTCGATCCTGGGCACACCAGCAGCACCTCTGACTTTTCTGAGTTATGTGTGTTTTAAAAAATTAAATATCACTTGCTTTAACGGTGAAGGAAAAAATCGTAAGGAAACCTGCACTCCTGAGAGTTCCCTACAAGTTCTCAAAAGGTGTGGGAAGTCTGCCAACTCGAACTGGGCCAGCGTGGTGGACTATGGCCTAATACCCTACCCATTCTAAAGAGGAGACCCGGCTCAGCTGTGGGCCATTGAAGGGTCGTGATGATGACATATAATGAAAATTATTGCTATATAATAATACTGTATTTTTTTCTACTAGATCGTGTCCTCAATAACCGCGTCGCTCCGCTTCGACGGCGCCCTCAACGTGGACCTGACGGAGTTCCAGACCAACCTGGTGCCCTACCCGCGCATCCACTTCCCCCTCGCCACCTACGCGCCCGTCATCTCCGCGGAGAAGGCCTACCACGAGCAGCTCACTGTTGCCGAGATCACTAATGCCTGCTTCGAACCAGCCAACCAGGTAAGAAAAGTATCAAAATGATTTAATTAAAATCCAATCACCAGCATCATCAGCTTCTCTATAATATTTTGTTGTCAACGTTATAAATAGTGTTAAATGTATCAACATTGTTTTGGTGATTTACGAGATCAATATTAGCTTTCAGCAGTCGTTTCCTCGACTGTTGCTCGACGATCATTACTATTTACTATGGAAGCGATAGTTTCTTTTCTTCTCGTTGATGTTCAAAAAATGATAGGTTTTTAGATCAAACTATACATTATAAGTACTTAAATAATTTTTTTATGATTTGCTCTGTTTAAGTAATTTAATTAATTTACTTATAATATAATTTATTTTTTTAAACTGATTTAAGGGTTATTATCATGTAAAATTCAAAACGTGAAAGAAAAAGATAATTACAAACAATCATAGTCCAATTTTTGACTATAAAATGCGCAGTGCAAGCGCACTGCGGCGAACACAACACACAACGCTGGCAACACGCCAATACTACTCGCACTCGTTGCATTCCTAAAGTTCCTACTCACTATCGTTCTTTAAAGAGCTTTACCAGAACGACTCTATTTTAGACTTTAAATGGAGTTATTGGAGTGAAGAAAGCAATGCAGTGGCAATACCCGCCAAAACCTAGAACCCCCTAAAACATGCATAAATATAGAGGGTGACAAACAGTGTTGCCAACTTACCTAATATTGTAGTCATTGTAGCTTGATCTCATGCATAAACATATTTAAGCAAAAGTAATAATTATAATTTTACGATGTAGTTAAAATTACTGGCTGTAATAAAATTATTGACGCATGATAGTGGTCGCAAGCCCCTACCCCCAAACTAGTAATTTTAATTCACCTTTTACGAATAAGTGTTTTTGTATTGTATTTTATATTAACTTTTCAGATGGTAAAGTGTGATCCGCGTCACGGGAAATACATGGCGTGCTGCATGTTATACAGGTATGGTTTTCATAACATTAATAAAAAAATAACAAAATCTGTCAAACTGATATGTAATTTTTTTTTATTTAACAGAGGCGACGTCGTGCCGAAGGACGTGAACGCTGCCATTGCCACCATAAAGACCAAGAGGAGCATCCAGTTTGTGGACTGGTGTCCCACAGGGTTTAAGGTAATAAATCAGCAATCTCAAGACATTTTGTGTTTAAAAGTATTTTTTTCCCTATATTGTAAATTTTTCCTTCTATAGGTGGGCATCAACTACCAACCCCCAACAGTGGTCCCAGGTGGTGACTTGGCGAAGGTACAGCGCGCTGTCTGCATGTTGTCCAACACCACTGCTATCGCTGAAGCTTGGGCCAGGTACATTACTATTTTAAATTTTAATAAATTATTTATTACAATATTATTAATCATCATTCTATTTTTGGTATTCATTCTGTAATACTCAAAATTTTCTAATCAAATCATCTATAAATTACTTACCTACATTAATATGCATACTTGCAACACTTCTGAAATATTGAGTTCACAAAACGGCAAGTATCCAGAGCAGCTAAACAAGATAATTAAAAAAAAAATTCGTAAACGTCAAAAACATGAAAGTTTAAAAAACGTAGATACTGTTTCCATTTCCATACATTTTTTTTCAATTAATTATTAAAAAGGTGTTTCTAATTTTTTATATAATTAAATCTTTTTAAATAAAAATATCTAAAATTTTGCCAGTAATTTGATTTTTTTTTAAATTAAGTATCAAAGGAGTATAAAAATACCTTGTTTAAGAAGTATACTTCTAAAGGTTTTTATTTTATTTCAGACTAGACCACAAATTCGACTTGATGTACGCCAAACGCGCGTTCGTCCACTGGTACGTAGGTGAGGGTATGGAAGAAGGAGAGTTCTCCGAAGCTCGTGAAGACTTGGCTGCACTTGAGAAGGATTACGAAGAAGTTGGAGTAGACTCCACTGAGGGAGAACTTGATGAGGAGAATGAATATTAGTTACAACCCTTAATAATACCATTTTAATATAACCAATTACTATAATGATATATTAGAGTAAGAGCAACTTATCTGTCAACAAAATATGGCTGGTGTATCTTATGCATTTAAATAAAAAAAAAGTTTTATATAATTACCTTAAAATGGGTAACATTTTTTAAGTTAGCACACCAGAATAAATAGAACGCCTTGGCTTAAAGGATTGGATGCCAACTCTAATAACATCTATAAAAAAACTGACAGATAATTTGGCGGGAATTTTGACTTTTCATACAGATTAAATTTAAATTAGTTATAAGGAAAACGTGAGCTTGTGTGTAAATGCTTATTAACAGCACAAACTTTACAAATAATTTCCAGTGAAATATAAAGTTTGTGGTTCTGTAACTTGTGATTGCGCGCATTTATTTATAAAACAGTGATAATATGATCTTACTAAAGTTTTAATTTAATTTACTAATTTATCAAATAATTATGCTTTTATATTATATATGATGATGATAATTTATAGTGCACAATAAAACACTTTTACACTTTAAATTCTTTTATTTTGCCAACAGAGGAACACCAAGAACTCCAAAACTGAGTATTTCTGTAAAGTATGAAAGCAAAAGTTAAGAGCTTGCGCTTTAATTCTTAATAGATGGCGCTACTTCACTTCTTATATATTATACTCCAAATGTGGGAGAAATAAAAAAATCCAGTCTATTAATGTTTATATATTTTACTAGCGCCACCTATCGAAAAATTTATGCACGAAAGCCCTCTATGATAATATACAAAAACATTTAGAAGACGACAAGGTTTGATATCATTTCAACATTTTGAGATCGATCTTACTATATAGTTTTAAAAAATGCATTATCCTTGTATTTGTTATAACGATATAAAAAGAATACTTTTAACTATTTACAAAACATATATTTTATTATAAAAGAAAATTAAGCTGATTTACCAATACATTCTAATTACCCGTGAAACCAAGGTTTACCCGAAAAAAGGGTTCCTTCAACTGTCAACACTTACATACAAAGCCCAAAAATAATCCAAAAATATTTATTAATTGATCCGACTTTTAGGTAGTTTGTAAAATCGATTATAATCGATTCTACGACTAATGATTATATTAAAAGTTTTCACTTAACATATCTATTTATATAATACGATATGACATACTGCAGTGAGTCGACAAATAATAATATATAAAATGTATTTTCCATAAAAATAAAAAGGTTTAACCTCATTTATATAACATAATAAAATCTTTACATATTGATACCTGTATTAAAAATTAAATAAATTCGTTTAAACAATATTTAAAAGTCCCAAACAATATTTAGCATAGAACAATACTTTCATACAATTACACAGGCCAACAAAAAAGGAGTTTAGTTTTTCTTATCACTCCTAAAACTAATTTTACATACATTCTTAACCCCTCCAAGTAAGCTAAATGCTTGTGTTAGGAGTGAGCCACGTCAGTAGTCCAATGACTGAAATTTGAACCCACAACCTATCCATCGAGAATCCAACGCTTGAACCACTGAGCTACTGACGCTTAAACTCATAATTACATCTCATTTAAGATTAGACTTTTTTTTATATAGTCAAATTGAAATCTAATAAGAATCGATTATTTCCGCAATATTTACGATTAAAGAGCACATCAGTCATAAATTTTTCTTATAATTCCCATATAGAAAATAGATTTAAAAAAAAATTAAAACCAAAATAATTTTTGAACCTTTTCCCTGTCCTTTAAATTCAAAAATTTATCCATTTTTTTATTGTGGTGAAACAATGTAAAAAAAAATAAAAAAGAATTTGTCACATGTAATCAGTGTGGAATTTGGTTTGGCTTGAGAAAATAAGTTAAAGGGTATAGCCGGGTTTGCATGGGATATATTTGCCCTTGGGCAACTTTTCTACAGTTTTCTAGTTTTTCAAAAAAAAAACTTCGATTTAATTTTTTGTTTCATAGTAAAATTCAAAATTTCGAAATGGTAATGGTGGTGGTTTTTTCCCCAATTAATAGGAGCAAAAGACGTAAAAAATATTTCAGTTATGATTCGTTAAAAAAATAGCGATTTTTGGCGGAAGAAATAAAATTTCAATCTTTTTTTTAAAAAAATACTTTTTTGAAAAGTGTCACTCACCGAATTTTGTCAGAAAATGTGTTTCATTCTCCTCCATACTGAGAATTTTTTTTTTTTTAATTGGTGCAACAATATAAAAAAAATACGAAAAGATCCCAAGCGTAGATATCCCATAGAAACCCGGGTATAACTTATTTTCTCAAGTCAAACCAAATACCATACTGATTACATGTGACATATTTTTTTTTATTTTTTTTTACATTGTTCCACCACATCAAAAAAAATGCATAAATTCCTGAATGTAAAGGACAGGAAGGACGTTCAAAAATTATTTTGGTTTTACCCTTTGCCCCCTTACCTACCCATAATTGAAGACATTTTTACATTGTTTTTAGCATTCACAAATAGTTTGATCAAGTCCAACATTATATGAAGTGGTGGGAGGAGTCTTTGGGGGTTTACTAAGTATTAATTAAAATTATTAAAAAAGTTTTTCATTGTCGGCCTGTGTTATATTTGATAGATTCGCTCTCAAGCTCTTACTTATACTTAGTTATACAATTAATCAGGTTTGTGCTTGTTGTGTGGAACCGCTGGGGGGATGGGTGTGACGGCTGTTGTTGGGAACCATCCCCTCTCTCCGCGCTGACCATCTCCCACCCCTGTTAACTTCTCACCAAACATCCAATGCCTGTTAAGCAACAAAATCAACTATATATTACAACTAGCTGTGCCCGCGACTTCGAAAAAATGACGATAATTGCATATCATTTCATCCTTCCCTTTCAACCCTTTTTTCGCATTAAAAAGTAGCCTATGTCTTTTCTCAGGCTCTCTTTGTCTGTATACTATTATTACTATATAATTTCATTTGAATCGGTTTAGTAGTTTTGGCGTGAAAACGCGACAGACAGACAGAGTTACTTTCGCATTTATAATATTATTAAGTACAAACCGCGAGAAACAACATTATCTAGTATAGACAAATCGATATTGGACAAACAGTAGGAAATGAAATTTTATACAATTTTTCACAATGATTTGAAGATCAGAAATTTGCTTTATTCGTAACTAATCTTGAATGTGGACTTTGCATACAAAGTAGTAAAAAAACGAGATATCTAAACTATCAGTTCAAGAAGAACATACTCAACACAGAAACTAACGCACACAAATTCAATTTGTACAATTTATTATGAAATAATTTTTAGGATACAAGTTAAAGACCATTACCTTCAAAAACAATGTTGATATTCGTTTCTGTTTTTTAACGCATAGTGTTTTATTTTTTTTATGACAGATAAGGGACAAACGAGCAGATGGTCTACCTGTCTTGCTTGAACGCGTCTATGTCACTTGGCTGTCGGATTCGCATGTTAGTCGCAGGCTATTGGGGGGTCGCAGGGAACAGATCCCGTACTACCAAGGTGCTGGGTTACTCTGTTCTTACGAGATGCTCTCCCAGCGGCAGAGGGGAATTGTATTCTAACCCGTCCCCTCACGAGTAAAGAGTACTCAGTTTTTATTTTTATTTCTAAATATTATTAAATGCATAATTCATCTATATAATGCATATATATAATACATACAATATATATAAAAGTTGTTCTCCTATTGTACACCTACACGATCTTTCTTAAACGTCCTAAGGTTGGCTGTTGTCCACCTTTGTACAAATATTCCATTTTTATAAATTTGACGCAAGAGTCATAAAAAACAAGTGTTCAAGAATACATCTTATTATCATGACCAAGGGTTTCTAATATCTGACAAAGGCAGTCAACCAGTCATTCGATCTGCGCAAACATAATGAAGAAGAGTATATATTATAAGTACTTGCGCCTCCTCGTGGCTTTAATGGAGTCTCCAACTGTAAGGGGTAGACGAGGCTCGTCACTACAAGGAGGCGCCAGTGCTGCACGCGGGAAGCTCAGCAGCGGCACCCAGCGGCCGGAGTAGGAGGCCGAGGCGGTGTACGGGCGGGAGCGGAGCTCTTTTTCTACCTTTTGCGCTTTTTGTTCTTTCTGTGAAAATTTAATGATTATAGGTATAGCCATTTTAAAGGAGTAAATATATATATAAAGATGTTATCTCACCGTAAGGTCATATTGTCCGCAGCCCTCAACAACGGGCCAACTAATCCCGTCATACTTGAAGCCGTGAAGAATAAATTTAATATTATTCTTCCATCCCAAGTCGTAGGGGAACACAAACGGTTTCAGACCCTGCTCCTCTCGCCTGGAGGTCGCCTTCTCCACGATCCAGTCCTCGATTGCAGTGCGGTTATGTATTATACTACGAAACTAGAAAAAAAAATGTTTAATACTCTTCCTTTAATATTTTAACCATTGCCGTCATCGTCGACATGTCGATCCTCCTTCTTAGAATGAAACGACTTTAGGTGTACCACACTGTGTTAGCAGACTTCCCAAACTATTGAGAACTAATTATGTAATTTCAAAAGGTCGTTCAGATCGTTGACTAGGATTGAGGTCGAATCTCCCGAGGGATGCATAGAAGTCTTAACCAATAGGCTTTTACTGCTAATAATTATTTTAGTTTCATTACAGTGAAAATCTTACGTATGGGGTTTCTTTGCGAAATGTCTCCAAAAATAATAAAGCGACTAAGGCGCCCCTATAGATTTAAAAGGGTCAGGGTCAATTAAAGAGAGCAATTTGTTACACCTTTTTATGGTAGATATGGTGCAAACGAGCTGACTGTCCACCAGTACAGTACAGGAATAACAAGAGACCCTCTTATTTTGCCGATCTCTCCTCGAAGATAGAGTGGAGTACCCTTGAATGAAGAGAAAAATGCATCGATTGGATTGGCGGGAGCGGGTAAGTCTGACCCTCATGCAGATTCCCATAACAGGTACTGAATTTATGGGGTTCTAACCCATCCCCTCACGTGGAGAAACGCATTTTTAATACTTAGCACAAAATATATTAAATGGTTTTATTTATAAACGCAAATATAAAGGCATTAATGAATATTAAAACATTTAAAATGACAATGTAATAGTAATTTATTGATGATGAGTCATGGCTCCATCCCAAAATATTTGCTATACTATTAAACAATAATATGTCGACCATTAAAATAGTTGGCGACAATCCCAACATTCATTCAGACAATTATGACGACATACATACAAACCATTCTTTAATGTAGACACAGACAGTCCTTCTTAATCTTACTAATATAAAAGTTAAAGTTTAGTTTCAAACAAAAATGGCAGAACGGATTTCGATGAAATTTGGCACACAGATACTTTATAACCTGGATTAACACATAGCCTACTTTTTTTCCCGGAAAAATTAATATTTCCTGAGGGATAGTAATAAAATGTTTATGGACCGCCTGAATATTTTTATACAGCAATACCATGAAAATAATTTTTTTTTCCAATTTAATCAATATCTCGATTTTCGAATATTAACTTGGCAACACAGGCCTACGACATGTCATTATAGTGGGATTAGATGAGGGGGTATTTTGTATTATAAAATGAATGACTTTTATGCAATAAAGTTTAGTTTCTCTTGGAACTCGTGTGACTTGTGTAATTAAAGATAGTTTGCTGAATATTTAAATAAGTCTAGAAAAGGAATTACGAAAGTTTTCAGGAGCTGAAAGAGGCATTAACGAGGATTTTAAATTATCCGCTGACTTGCTCAGTACAAAAACGAATGAACTTACGTAAAAAACGGCGGTCATTTTGAGCAATTTATTTCGTAGAATCACCTATTTTTAAGTTTATGTGACATGTTGTATCGTACCGTAGTTTTTGTACTTATTTAAATTTCAGTTGGTCCAAAAGATTTTTTTTTATCACTGTCAGAAGTAGGATTGTTAGTACAAAATGTATGGAAAATGTTTTTAGCGATTTCTGACATTTCTAGTACTCATGCCTTAAATGGTCCGATAGAGTCTTCTGATCCCCATACGAAGTAGAATCGATAGGCATAAAAATATTTAGTTGCTGGCGTCCGCTCAAGCAGTCTCGAAACCATTCAATTGTCGTTGGAGATCTGTTAAGAGATTTAAAAATAGCAAGCAGGATGTCAAAGTCTACCGTATTGAATGCATTACTGAAGTCTAACTAAGATATCGTCAGTTATATTGACTGTAGTCGTACTATGGCCAGGACGAAACCCTGACTGTAACGGGTTTAGAAGGTTTTTTTTTTTTTTTTAATTTATTTGGGTAGACAAACAGTGGACACATACAATATTTTTTGATTAATATAAGTGATAATTATGTAAACAATTATGCCACCAGCGTCGCTTACCCCAGTTTACTTATTTTTTTTTTTTTTTACAAAATGAGAGAGTAGTGTCTTATATTATATACAATATAAAAACATACAATAACGGAACACTAACTTATAACTAATACTACAAACATACAAACATAATCCGTTTTTTTTATACTTGATATAAAGTAAAAAGCATTTCTTTTAATTTCAGTAAGAATTTTAATTATTACAATTTTTAATTAGTTCTAAATAATTTAATTATGCTCGTTTTTATCTATATATAATTATTTTTGTCCATATTTATTATATTAAACCGTGTAAATAGATCGGGAATGTTACCATTTTGTCAAGTATTTGGCGTGTAAAAATAAATAGTATTTTAGCACTTTTTTCGCTAACCGTAATTTTTTCAAAAATCTGTGAATGCAGTTCAGAATATCTTAAAAAGTTATGGATGACCATCCTAGGAACGTTTTCCTGTAACACCATTACCTGAAAGTAAAGTAATGCTCCAACTGCAAGGACAACTCCGACAGCCATACCAATGGCCAGCAGTGTCAGTAGCAGTGTGGTCAATGTTAAGTATATCATGGGCTCCCGTCCTGTCCCGTGGTGGATGTACCATATACGATTGATGGCATGGTACAGGCATATTGAGAGTACCTATAAAAATTTAACGTTCTTTACTTATGGACACTGAATGAACTCATGACCACAATCTTAACGCAAAGTATGAACTCATGACCACAATCATAACTCAAAGTATAAACTCATGACCATAATCTTAACTCATGACCACAATCTTAACACAAAGTATGAATTCATGGCCTAAGTATGAATTTATGACCAAAATTTTGACTAAGAAATTATGACACAATCTTAACTCAAAGTATGAACTCAATGTATAAACTTGTAACTACAATTTTAATTCAGAACTTGTGGCAAAAATTTGATCTCATGCATGACTGCAATTTTATGATTGTACTTGTGATTGCAATTTTAACTTAAACTATAAGCTAATGGCTACAATTTTACATAAAACTTATGATCACAATTCATTTGTAATTTAAATTAAAAATAAACTAAAAAATTGCAAAATGTCCTTTAACTTACAACCGTGGCATGCAAGCATCCCATAACAGCTGATATGAGGAACATTGTGAAGTATCCATGGTTATTGTGACCCACGCAGCTATTGATCCATGGACAGTGGTGATCCATCTTCTTTATACAACGACCACCTACAAACAAATCAATTATAAATAAAGTTATCTCCACATAAATAATTCAGAGATAAAACTTATCGGGTCTAGTATATAAACGACATTATTTTATTCTTAGTCATAGTCATATGTGATAGCTATCTGAAATATATCTGTAAAGGTAAAGTTTTTTTGGTTTTGGTAAAAAAAGAAAGCATTTCAAAAACTTTGTAAAAATAATTAATTTACTATTGCTATTATAACTCTAAAACCAGCCTAGTGCGACTACAAGGAAATCTAAAGATAGCTAGATCAATAATAATAAATAATTTGCCTTACACTTCCTACAGTGGTGTGACCTGGGTGCTTTAAATCCTTTACAAATTGTGCAAAACTGTAATTTATCCTCATCCTCTTCATTTTCCTGTAACAAACACATACAAAATTTTGATGACTCATAGGTAGGGACGCGGTCTCCATACATGCAAGTTGCATGTATGGAGACCGCGTTTGGTGCACGAAGGAGAAATTTTGAAGGGCGTCAAAAAGAAAATTATTTTTAGGTTCGAATTAAAAACTAATTTTGCTCTCACCTCCATCCTGTCTCCATATTTGAAACTAATTCTAGATAAAGGCGCCAAAAACAGTGGAGGGTGAAATCAGATTATTGTAGGTGGGCTGTAGAAAGCAACTCGATTTTTTGGTCTTCTTAAAAATAAGGGTTAAAAAAAATGTGCTCATGAGTATTTTCACGGCGCAGAAAACTTTTGGCGCGTCGCTGGTTGACGTAGGTGTTTTATTTTACATCACATTCCTCGTTGGTGCATAATAGTTTCTATTTTGGAGACCTCTTTATATGTACTTATTAGTTACTTCTTTTAGATCAATGAAATTTATATCAAAGATACTTTTTACCATGCAAAAATTCATAGTTCCTGTGCGGTAATGATAAAATATTTTTTTTTATTGTTTTTAGCAATAAACTTATTATAAACAGTAATGTCAATCGATTCAATTACATAAATGAAGTTTCCTCTATTGTATGTACCAATTGTCCGAATCTGATAAAATTATTGTGGCTTATCCTTCCTAGTCTAAATTTAAATTAATCTTTTTAATATAGAAATATAATAAAATAAATGTTATTATACAATAATCACATTTTAAAGTAAATTTATATAATATTGCATTGTGTTTATAAAACTATCAATGATCATAATCAATTTGATCTCATATCATTATATACTTAATGAATAAATTAACCAATTATTTAAAAAAACTATTCTAATTAATTGGTTGGGGAAAAAGTTTCTTCGCATTTTTTAAGAAAATTTAAAACCATTTTTAATATAGTTTATTTATATTTAACTAAAGTGTGTAGGTACCATTTTGTTCGATAACTTTGTGCCATCTTGTAGGTAGGGACATGATCCCGTTGCTATAGAAATTGTGGGGCTTCTGATTAAAAAACCGCGACAAATAGATTTGGCAGTCCTCTCGTGATGTTAACCTGACACTGCCTAAAGAATTCGGAAGAGACTGAAACAGGTGGAAATCTGAAGGTACAAGGTCAGGACTATACGGCGGATGCATTAACACCTCCCAGCCAAACTCTTTTAATTTTTGCTTTCTATCAACTTCTTGCTTTAATCTCATCAGTTGTTCGCAGTAGAGTTAGAGTAGAGTGGTTACAGCTCATAACGAATAATGCCCTTCCAATCCCACCACACGTACAGCATCACCTTGTTGCGAGTTAACCCGGGTTTCGCCACAGCCTGTGAAGCCTGACCGGCCTTTGACCACGACCTTTTTCGCACATTCTTGTCGTACGTGATCCACTTTTCATCACCAGTTATCAGCTTCTTCAAAAATGGTTCTGTTTCATTACGTCGTAATAAAGAATCACAAATGAGTACACGGTTCATTAGGTTTCTTTCAGTGAGCTCGTGAGGTACCCAAATATCGAGCTGCATCGAGCAGCATATGGACCGAGTGCAATGCATACCATAACACAGTCCATAAATATCGCAAATTTTTTTCGCGGCTTGCGTTGCAGTTTTTATCTTTTTTGTAGTAAAATTTTAAAATGTACCAAATTTTTTCATTAGCTTCACTCATCTCCACAGTACGAAAAACAAATAAAAATTACACATTTTCCTAATTTGAATTTGGAATTATCTTCTTTAAAATGTAAACTTTGAATGATACCAAAACCAGCCAGACACAAATAGTATAACCAAAGAGATTTTATTACAAGTTCATACATACTATAATGCGAAAAGACTTTTTCCCCAACCTAATATTTATATTGTTGGCAACATATCGGTAGTATTAATGGTCTCATTCTTTGCCAAAACAAATGACAATTATCTCAACCAATATTCTGAAATATTTGTGGCCAATTTCTCAACAGATAACTGCTTTCCGAGCTGGTGGTAGCTTCAGACAAACTGGCTAACAAACCTATTTTGATATGCCAAAAGTACTTTGTAAAAAATCTAATTGAAGTAAACTTTGAAAAACAGAAAGTCCTTCACTTACTGGTTTCCATTTTAACGGAACATAGCCAGGACCTTCAAGCAGAGCCTGGAGGAAACAGTACAATGTAGAAAACGCCAAACCCAAGAACAGTATGGCATGTAATGTTGCTCCCAAAGTTTCAGAGGGCGGCCACCACATACCCATTAGGTGAACCATTGTCCATGTTATTAATTTTATTATACCTGTTCAAGACAAAATAAAAAAAATTATTAATTATTACATTAGAAGTTCTCAAAACTGTTTAATCAATAAACTACTTAGATATTATTAGCTTGTAGAAAGAACTATAACTTTATCTATAAATATGAAGTAGAAAATTTATACATATATAAAAACCAGAAGGAGTATGAAAGTCCGATAAGACTCAGAGGATCATAAACCTCTTTTTACTTCTACTATCTTTTATTTTAAAAAACCTTATTTTTATAGGATTTTTTGACATAGTTCAAGATTTTTTTTAGGTAGGATATGATATAATAATATCTCATGATTAATAAAAAGCTACACAAATATTGATGTTTTTGAGGAATTTTCAAAAATTCATATCTCGTAAGTAATAGATAATTCTACCTAAAAAAATTATTCTCGAATTCTGCCTCGAAAAATCCTATGAAAACGAGGTTTTTAAAAAAAATCACATCTTGATAACTAAGGATTACCTGCAACAATGGATTTCAGATGTACATTTAAGTTAATAGTTTCGGAAAAAATAATTAAAAAACTAAGCAGCTATTCTGAAGTTTCCTTTTCGAGACAATAACAATTAAAAATATTTATAGAATTCATTATTATTGTAAAGTAGCATAATATGTTTTCTTACCTAAAACCGATATTGGACCCCAATGAAATAACCTTCGTATTGCCGAAGACATTTTTCTATTTCAATACAACACTAATTCATAGTCCATAAAATATCAAAATAATCAGCCCAACTTATATTCCTTTATAAAATGTAATCAGAATCACACTAGTCCTAAAATACTTATCACTGTTTGTAGTAAACAAGATTTAAATAAAAAATTCAGAAATCTTTACAAAGTAGATTCCAATTATAAAAAATATTTTATTCAGAAACTGGAATATAAATTATATTTATTTATTTAATTCATTCATGACCAGCCGAGCCAACTCCCCGGCCAACAGCTTGACGTTTAATGATTGACAGTGACAAATTATTCACAGTGCGTTCCACTAAACGATATCAACGCCCAAAACGCCAGTCTTGGGTAGTTTGCGAACGACCTAGTTCAAAAGAGCGCTCCTTTATGTGAACTATACGAACTAGTTCTTCGACGATCTCGCTCTTAGTCCTTTAAGTTCTCATATTTTTTTTAATCGAATTATTTACTTCTAGGGATGCCTGTGCTTCATCCATACTTGACTACTTGTTTTCTATAAAAATAAATATGTAATAAATAAAAATAGTGGTTTATTTCTAATAAAAACTCGATATATACTTATATATTTAAATAGTGATAGAAATATCAATATATTGTTCATAAACTATGAAGCGTCAGTAGCTCAGTGGTTCAGGCGTTGGATTCACGATCAACAACTCAGGAGTGGGCCACGTCAGTAGTCCAATGTCCAAATCCCGGACATTGGACTACTGACGTGGCCCACTCCTGACACAAGCTATTTATACTAGTAGTATGTGATCCATACTGCTAGTAATCTTTTAAAAAAAAAAAAACTTCGATATTTCTAACATCTATGTTTCACTTTTGAGAATATAGATGTTTTTTCTTTTATTTATTATTTTTACTAAATTATTTAAAAAAAGAACTAAAAGAGCGAACTAGTACGCCATTAGATTGCGAACTAAATAATTTTTATTTCTTTTATTTATTATTATTTTTACTAAATTATTTTAAAAAAAAACTAACTAACTAAAAGAGCGAACTAGTTCGCCATTGTATTGCGAACTTAAAGGAGCACTCTTTTTGGTGACGTACTAGGCCCAAGACTACAAACCGTTCATTTAGCCGTTCCACTTGACGATCGTGGGCGTTGTAGTCGCGGCGAAAACGTCATTAATGACGTCATGACTTGTGCTCACTCGAAGCTCACGACGACCCATATCAAATCGTTAGTCGTTGTAAGCGTTTTAAGATAATTGACGGCATTTTTAAAACGGCAAAAATGGCAACGATATAAATAACTTTATTTGGTACTTATAGGGATTTATTAGTGGAAGTGAATGTTTCTGCAGTGCATATTAATGTAAAATTAATTTTAGTTTCATTTTATTTATAAATATAAAAAAAACAATCAATGAAAATATGAATAATAATTAATTTAACCAATAATTATTGAAATTTATTCTTAAGACTTGCAAATTATAACCTTAAAATCTTGAAACTATTGCTTTATAAGTCGCCATTTTAATATATTAACGCACAAAAGGCTCAATAAACCGTTCCATTTGGATTAACGATCGCATGGTTCGCGGATAAGTGGAACGGGAAAAACCGCGGTCGTGAGCGTGGGCGTTGAGATCGCTTAGTGGAACGCACTGTATGAATACTTGTTGATCTGTCCCAACACATGTTGCCAGGCATAAATAATAAAATTTCCTCATTTTTAGTTTGATAATTAATAACTATATATTTATAGGAAATATATGCGTAATAAAAGATTCGGCAATAAACCTCGATAATTTTATAGCCCTTGATGTCATGATCTTTAATGCCAATAATTAAATGGTTACTGTATTACAGGGAATAGACAAAAAAAAATATAATAATGTTGCCATTGTCTAAACCGGTTATAAAGATAATAAATGATGTAATTTGATTCATGGTAATACTGCTTACCACGTCACGCAGTCACTTGGTCACTTGTCACATCACATTGCGATATTTTTGTGGCTCTTTTGGGTGTGTGCTTTCTTCATGTGTGTTGTGCTACTTATGTGGATTATTAGGTGATAATCTTCTTTTTACTGGGTAAGTTTTGTGTGTTACTATCTAATTTTATTAATTAGATTCACATATAACAAGTTGGAGCGTATCATACACATTACAGTCGCTACTAATATCCTCCGCCGGTGACTACATATTTACAGTCGCCGAGTGAATACAATTATTTTGTGAGAAAACATAGAGTATATGCGGTAATACCAAAGTAAATAAAGCTTGTATACATACATTAAGTAATTAATATAGCATTTTCGAAATAAATGTCACGCGGCGCGATACATGTCAATCGCTTGTAGAACAATTTTTGTGATAATGTCTCTAACTTAGTCATTTATCATTACAGATAGTGATCCCAAACCGCAACAATGCCGAAATCGGTAAGTAATTTTCTAATTAGTGCCTAAGTCGGACGACATTCAGAATGTAATGTGTCGCTGCGTGTTATTACTGATTTCACCATTGCAATGTGATCAGACAGCATATTAAATAACTGAACGAATGTTACCAAGCTCTTACTTGTGTGAATATGAATGGTTGGACGTTGGATTGTTTGTGTAGCAGATACAATAAAAAGTAAAAGTTTTCTTGGCAAGTATTGATAACAATGTTAGGATATTGTGATTACATGATGAATTGATAAAGCCTCTAAGATGATAGTAAGATGAGACAACAGCATTATCTTTAGCTCTTTATCTTTCTATTACATCACTTTATTTGGCTGTTTACTAATGACCATTTTAATGAATTACAAATTGATTCACAAAAAAAATTAAGAAATTAACTTTCAATTGCTTCAAACTTTGAAAGTGAAATTACATAATATATGAAATTAATCTTTTCTAATTAAACATTTATACAAATTAACATATTTCTCTTAATTATGGTAAATACAAATGTATGTTTTAAATAGTTTTAAATTATTATGAAAATCTATTTTCTAGAATAATTGTTAAAAATACTAAATTATTTTTTATGGTTTACACTTTATACTTATCAACTCAGTTAAAACAAATTATTTTGTGATATGAGGTTAACAACCATTGATAAAATGTAAAAGAATTATTTTTTTGCTTCTACATAAACAGTACACTGAACTGTTTATCACAAAATAAATTACATTGGAATTATCTAAATGCAAAAGTATTTTAATGAAAATGACTAACTAAAATTAAAAAAAAATACATTTCTTTAAATACCAAAGGCAAGGATATGTTATTTTAGCTAAGAAAATTGTTAGTAGTAGATTTTGTTATTTTCAAATTTTATTTAAAATAAATTTAACTAATCTTCCTATATTTCTAGTCATATAAAGATATAAATATGATAATTATCCAAATACTTCAATATATAATAATTTCAATCTATAATAAAAATCAATATATATATTACTTAAATGAATTTTAAAATATTTATAAAATTAGTAAGTTTAGTGTAGAGATAGGCTACTTTACCACCGGGGATGAGTGTGGATGTGTATCACAGAATTGCTTCATTTACCTAGCCTTGTTCCGAGTTAGTCAAATAAAGCATTCTATTGGTTCTTAACAAACACATTCTCGCACATCTCAGGTGGAAATACAGCAATTCTTTGTCTAATACCAATTTAAATATGGTTTTACCAATTTTTTTTTGCATTTAATGCTTTATTTAACATTTCTACTTTATACTGACACAATATTTATTTTTCAGATTCTTGAGTATATTACTAAAATGGTAGTCCCTAATGGGGATGACTTGGTTAGTTGCGCTTTACAAGTTTGATTTGATTGAGTTTTTATTTTTGTATGCTATGATTGGCTATTTAATAATGAGTGTTTTTTAATTTGATTGATGATTTTTTTTTGGGGAAGGTTTCCAGGTGACAGAGACTACTTTCTATATAAATTTTTACTCTTATGTTTAGTCGCATTGAAGTTAAAATTAATAATTACCTCCTTGATAATTACTTATGTTATACAAGTCCAAATTTATTGGTATATTTATTGGTTCAATAGAATCGCTTCATTTGACACAGTAATCATAATTATGTGATTATATTAAATATCATGTAGCAGTGATGGGCCAGTGGTTTAAGACGTTGATGTCTACTCGGGAGGTCTGAGTTCCATCCCCCAAACAGGCACACACTAACGACTTGCAGGAGTTATGTGTGTTTTAAGCAATTAAATATCACTTGCTTTAACGGTGAAGGAAAACATCGTGAGGAAACCTGCACTCCTGCCAATTAAAGGGTGATGATGATGATTACATACCATCATCTACACATTCTTGCTCATCTCTGGTGGAAACACAGCCTTTAACTGCATTAGCGTTCAACTAAATAACATGTTTATTGTATGAAAAACAAAAGGTAAATGTGCATGTACTGAAAAATTGAAAAAATTCCAAACCTATTTCAATAACCGTAGGGATCATAATGTGTGGACACAATCACCGATAACATTTTTTATTTGCATGTCAAACCTTGAGATTTATTTACCTCTGTTAACAATTCAAATGAAATTAGATATTTAATAGTTCTCTGAATTCATAAACCTTAATGCTTTTGGTTGTAAAACTGTTTAAGAGAATAACTTAAATCTACATTATTATTTTTATAAATGACCAAACGCTTCTTGGTATTCATGAAATTATGCCCTTAATTCATTGGATATGATATTTATGGATACCTCACTTAGCCTATTTTATTTTATACTAGCAACCCGCTCCAGCTTCGCACGGTATCTTTCTCTACTATAATATGTACATATAAACCTTCTTGAACCACTATCTATTAAAAAAACGCATTAAAATCCGTTGCGTAGTTTTAAATACTTAAGAATACATAGGGATAGACAGACAGCGGAAAGCGACTTTGTTTTATACTATGTAGTCATAAGAGAAAGTATCTTAATTGTTGGGTATTGCTACCGGCACGTAAGTATAGGTTTGACCTTGAATGCGCAGAAGTTCTTATGCGTAACTTCAGTTCCCGCGCGTCTGCTACGTCACGAATGGAACTGCCAATACAGACACGCAACAGACTCACAATGCGCAACTTTCTCCCAAAAACTCGGACCTAAATTTAGCTGCTGGCTATACTATACAGGGTGGATTTTTGAGACGGGTCAGTAACCTTAACCGGTATAGTTGCAGGAAAACGTTCCTAGGAGACCATCTATAACTTTTTAACATATTCTGAACTGCATTCACAGATTTTTCAGAAAATGTACGGTCAGCGTAAAAAGAGCTAAAATCCAAAAAAAAATATGGCTATCGATCCTATTTTGAGTGCGAATCAAAAGACTATGGGACCATTTAATCAGAAATCGTCAAAAACCACTAAACAAGAACTTTTCCTAAAAATATTAGTTGAACAAATTCTTAGTGAGAGATTTATTTGGTAGTTATTTCTACTAGTTAAACAGTCTAGTTAACTCGTTTTGCTGAGTGAAATTTGATTTAATGACGCAGCTTCATCAGCTGGCGAGGATGATAGGTATCCTATCAGGTATGTTGAAACGAGCAAAACACTTGATAAAATTGGTTAAGAGCTTTTATTAATTAAGCATGACTTTCTCGTACTTTATTAGTACTTCATTTAGAGGCTTTGAGTTGTGCAATTTGTAAGGTATTTTCTCGTACGAGCGTATAGGAAGGAAGCTAGAAAGTGGGACGCGCGTTATCTAGTTAGTGGACACTGCACCCATACACACACCACCATACCACACTATACCGACTATATACCAATATACAACGTTACCTTAACCATTGAGACTGAGATCCACGTAAACGAATTTCCGTAGTTAAATTAACAATCTAGTTACAAAATTGATTTCGTAAAAGCCTTTTCCAACTTTCACTTTTTGATTTATTTTTAGGTATATAAATTAGTTTAGTAGGCGAAGGTCAGTTACGTCACTATGTATTTATTATTGAAGGTTGTTCAAAAATAAAAAAAATACATTTTTCCCGTATTCATATAGATTAACGATTCCCATACTTAACTGACTCGGAAACCACATGCCATGTTGTTTCCTTGTTAGAAGACGAAAAGACCTATTATGGACTTAGGGTTACTGTAAAAACCGTGCGAGTCGAACTCGCGCATATGGGTTACCAATATTTGACAAAAAAATCACATTTGTATGGGAGCCCCCCTTTAATATTTTTTTATTCTGTTTTTCGCATTTGTTGTTATAGGGACAACAGAAAAACATTTGTGAAAATTTCATTCATGGGATACAGCCTTGTGATAGATAGGCGGATAGCGGAGTCTTAGTCTACCCTCCGCCTCCCCTCATATAGAGTCGCTGCAATTCGTCATCTATCCTTGTAATCGAGATACACCGCTTTGTGTATAATCGAGGTAAATTATTTGTAAAACAAGTTGCATTTGAAATTACACTTGAAAATGCACTGAAAGGATGCACATCTCACATGTCCCAATTACGTCGCCTAACCAATTATCTCTGTTGTGACATACAACAGACGTGCTTCCTATGCATCTCATTGGATAATTATTTATTATTATTAACCAAGCGCCATGGAAAAATTATGAGTTTTGAATATTCACCTCAACATCTTAAAAAAAAATTCTTGAATTTGAGGAACTGGACAGTATAAGCTACTGTCCTTTTTGTTAAGTAATTCCTCATAAAACTTGTCTTTATTGTCATGGAAATTAGTTCCATCCACCATTACGTAGCTATATAATTTTCCATGGTACTAAAGCCCCTATACATCTAGAAAATCCTGTTATTTATATTTTTATTAAATAATCTCTTTCAAAATTTGATGAACTTTCTTCTCTTTTGGCATGTGAAGAAAATCCCGTTATTTCTATTCCTTGATAAAGTCAAATTGCTTATAAGGCTGTCAAACCCATCGCTACATGATCTGTGATAACCATTCACTATCAGGTAGTTTCCATCGTTTACCTACTTCAATAAACAAGTTTCTGTTATCTTCATATTATGGTTATACTTAGGAATGGTCCTGAAGCCTATTAGCAAGTAGACGATGTTCGTTTACATCCACATGTGAAACTACAGACATATATCTAAAATGTGGATATGAAAAGCAGTAGTAGTCTAGCTACTTTGGTCCATATCTATTATTAATAAAATATTTTAAGTGGATTTTTTTTAAATTACCTGCGAAAATTGTAGAGCAATTTCCATAGATGTTACCGCTTTTAAGATACCTAGAGAGAGATTTTAAATATTAATTCTGAATTAAGATACAGTAAGGTGTAATCCAGGGAGAAAATGGCACCTTTAGAATTCCCTATGACATATTATATACCAGCGTAAATTCATACAATATAACGCATTTAGTCATCGATTGGATCACGATTCAATTTAGAAGTAAATAAAAAATTGGCAAAGCTGTAGGCGGTCGTCCATAGAGATGACGCGAAATGATACCTGCACCACCGATACACTGACAACTACTGCGCAAGCGCAGAACTTAAGCTGCACCGACCGCTCGATGTACTTCAATACACAATTAATACAACATACAGAAACTTAGCTTTATACTGGATTATCACCTGTACGTATCGGTGGCAATAGAGGTCGAATTTGCGCGAAGGTGTGCTATTTGTGTATCAGGTAAGCCTTAGTCCTGCGCAGGCGCATCACGACCGTTCAGTTCAAACTCTACCGCCGCGTCCGGCAGACGCGGCTTCTACAGTTCCTCATATATTCACCCTATATTGTGTGTGTGTGACCGTGACTTTTGTACCTGTGTTGCATCAAAACCAGCAAAATGGTCGCCGGCGGCAAACAGGTAGTTATATAACGTTCAAAGGACATTTTTAGAGTTTTGAGTTCTTACATAATGCTGCTCTTGAAAACGGTCACCGTACTATTTAATATTTGAGCTGATTATTATCTCATTCGCCATTTTAAAATCTTACCAAAATTATTGTCTTGGATGTGTCTACCTAGCAACAGCTTATAGGATATATTTTTCCAATAAGTAACATGTATGTTGTATACAGTATTAATAAGTAACGCTGATGTCATCGCGACGTCATACAAGATGGGTCGGTTAGGATTTTATTATTTATTTTGCCGCAAACGGTTTTAACCGTCTTTTTCTCCCCGTCCCTGTCGTCACCGGGGTGATGGAGAGGGACGAAACTTTCCTGTTTCGCGAATGCGTCCCAGCCTTCGCCTTCGCTCTCCATTTCTTTCTTTTATAATATCTATACATATACACGTACTCTACGAAATTTCATTCAAATAATGCTGGTATTCATACACTAGCTAACTGAAAATAGAGTCTGTAAGTTTAGGGTAAGAAATTGGGAAAATTTAATTCCATTCGTAAGTTACGTCACAATATAAGTAGCTTTAGTTTCAGCTGTACTTTGCTGAGTCACAACCAGCTTTTTCTTATATGTCTTTTAAGTGAATATACATTATTTAATTACATAAACCTAAGTACAGAGATGACTATTAAATCTCATCGTTATTGCCGTAGAGGCCTTGATGTTCCAGCCACGTTACACTCTTCTATCGTTATCGTTGTAAATGGAATTTATGAGTAAAATATATTACGAATAATCTCC
This sequence comes from Limenitis camilla, assembly GCA_905147385.1. Lineage (NCBI taxonomy): Eukaryota > Metazoa > Arthropoda > Insecta > Lepidoptera > Nymphalidae > Limenitis > Limenitis camilla. The sequence goes on along the minus strand of LR990232.1, from coordinate 1,281,445 downwards.
TTAAATTATTATAAATGTTATCTAATCTGGACAAGACATTGCTCTACTTTTAACTGATCGTAGAATATTAGGAAAGATAACTGATTTACTGACTCAGAATAACAAACTATTAATTTCGCGTACGTAGAGTTGGTAGTAAATAAAAAACCTTATTACTTATAGAATATTCAAGGATCTTCCTCGTTCGTAAGATGTTTAACTTGACAAAAAGACAAGCAAAAACTTTAAACATACATATAAATAATTATAACGTTTCCGCTTAATTGTAAGTTCATCCAGTCGTAATAACCTTGTACGAGTAACCGTGGTTATCTTGCTATCAAAAATCCTATTCATCCAAAAATATAAATATTATCTAGCTTTAATGACATTTTGTGTGTAAATTACACCAAAATTTCCATATATTTAACCGACTTCTAAAAAAGAAGTTCTTAACTCTGTTATTTTTTATCTTCTATTATTATGATTCTCATTTTGGTAGTGCGAAAAAATAACAAGGGGGGAGAGAAGGAGAGTTGGACTTCGAACAACACATTTTTTAACATTCATGTAATTTTACACTGTCTCAATTCTTTTAACGAGATTCTCGCACATTTCTGTGGTTTGAGGTAATAAGTATAAATTTTCCGATACTTAGTGGTTTATTATTAGTCATTATTCCGAGATTTATAATATATTAACTTTGCCATAACCTTTCCTCTTTATTGGTCATACTTTTTGTCGTATATTGACTAATTAAAATTAATATACTACTACAATTGTGTTTTAAAACAGATTTCTATATTAAACAGTAAATTAAATTTAACAGCAGTATTAATAATTTAGCAACGTATAGAAGGACGATTCTACAAAAAAATCTGTCTGAAAATATACTTAATTTATATTGTAGTTGTTATGAGAATTTAACGTTGTTATTAATGTATTATAAATCTAATTTATTTTTAAGAGTTCGCTAAGTTTGCAATCAGTGTTGCTGATTCATCGTTGGGTTAGGAAGAAAGTAAAAGTTTAATGCGCGCAAATATGATATTAGGGATTAAGATTACTTATTATTCTTAGTTTTCAACTTAAGAGTGGAAAAACCAAATGTTACCCGTCTCCTGGGTTATGATTAAATTTTCTGTACCGTGTATAACGAAACTAGTTTGCGACCACAACCACACAAATCCTGCTATAAATATCTCGTCTTTTCTCCTATCACATGAATTATTTTGGGGATTTTAGGGTTTCCCTTTGGTTCCTTTGAATCTTTGCTACATTCTTTCCTAGTTAATTTTCAAGGCAACAACGCATCAGTAGAATAAAATATAATGTATTGTAATGTTGATGTTTTTAGGCGATGATTACCACTCCAATGCTCAAATGCCTCTATCTCAGCCATAAAAAAAACTACGACGAAACAGTGAGGTGAGGAAGTTTACACTGTGCTGACTTCCCTTTCATTCGCTGAGGGAAAATTAATTGTATCCTACAGGCCCATCTCGTGACGAATTACTAAAATTTGAACTTTTGTAGCATTCGGTGAAACAGTGTCGAAGTTAATTAAGTTTTAGTTGTGTGTAGAAGGCCACAGTAACTTTCAAAGGGTATATAACATTCTTTTAGATTTTTGTTTCTATTACTGATGACGGTATATGTCACTATGAAGGACTATTACCAAATGAGGCCCAAGTGACACAACGTACAGAATTAGTACATTTAACACCATACTACATAGTTTCGCGTATGAGGCTCCTAACAAATATTGATGTCAGTCTGAATGAAGCTTTATCAATTAAATGTACAAGTCATTGTTAATGTACGACATTGCTATCTATCTAATCCTTCTACTTCTACAATCATGAAATATTATGTAAATTATACGTGAGCAACGAGTAAACTACAAAGTTATGATAAGGAGAACCATCTGCTAATTAAAAAGTCGCCTCGAAAAGCATCAAATTTTATTTATAGTCCGCGCGACTTCGTTCACGTGTTGCTCCGCTCCTATGGGCCGTAGCGAGATTTTAAATAGCCTAAGTTAATCCTTGTTACATCAGCTATCTGCCAGTGAAAGTCCCGTCAAAACAGTCCAGCCATTTCAGAGATTAGCTGGAATAAAAAAATGTTGATGGTATATGTGGTGTGTGCGTCTATACATCCATGTGCACTTAGTAACAAGCCGTTATTTTAATATTACAAACAGACACTCCAATTTTTTAATTATCAATATGGACGTCTAAAGTTATTAAAGTAGAAGAGGGAATTAAACTAGGAAATAATTAAAAAATAATAATAAATAATTATTAAGAGCTCCATCATTCCCTTCTCTCCCTTTTGCTACGCTAGTGTTATTTTTTTGAGTTTTTTAATTATATTTTAAAGCTGGATAATTTATCAAGTTATCCTACATATAAGATATTTATCCTTATCTCTATCTTTCTTGGGTTGTTTGTTTGTTGTAAATTATTATTATACATATTCAATTTATTGAAGGAGAAATATTTACAATTTTCATACTGAAACAAATTATTACTTCAACTTTACAGTAATTTAACTTATACATGACAATAGCACATAAGTGATCAATTTACACAATAATTTTCAGGCGTACATACATGACAAACACACTTATACTATCCCACTGAACTGTTTCAAGCAAAGGGAGGACAAGGTGATATCCAAGCGATATAATATTACAGTTTTACAATAACGATACTCATTCATTATTACTTGTACTTGAAAACTATTTGAATGTCGATATGCTTCATGACCATAACGATTCACAGCGATTTCTTCAACACTTACTTCATTATATAACTAGTGCTAATACATTCTGATGAAGTTTTATTTGTTTTTCTTAGCTAAGTATTGTGAAGATCTGTTCACCTGTTTGGAGACGATCAGCTCATTGCTCACTGGAGAGCTGCCTCACAATATTTATATATTGACAATCATAACAATCTCATAACCATGGCAACACACATAGCTTACTCTGAGTACAGATGAAACGGTATTTCTCGATACCTTTCTTTCGATATCAAGTACCCATACAAAAAAATCTACGTATACAAGATAATATCGATTCTTCTAAATCAATGTCGTGTGGGTATCGATGCTTGGAGACTGTATTAATTTTATATTAATTTAATAGTTATTATTTACTTCATTATTAAAAAATTAAGCTAAAATCTGAAATCTTATTTTATAATTTTAAAAATATTCATATCCCAGCCCCATTGTAACAAAGGAAATGGAAATAAGGGAGGTCTACTCCAACCACCTGGCTACCCACCTGCTCACTCACCTGTCCCTTGACCCCTTATAATTTCGACTTTAATAATCTTTACCTAATCTGAATCACCTTAAAACTTGGTAAAGGTAATAAATAACTTAAAAAAAGCTTAAATAATTTTAGAAAAAAGTCTTATAAGGTGCGGTAAATATTACCTTTAGTCCTTATATAGTGAATATGACGTCAATGTCAAAGTATGAAAAACATGACATTGACAAAAGATAATGTTTATTATTACAACATATAATAAACAAAGATATAATAGTAGTCAACGATATCGTTTGTGTAAAGGGAAGTTAAAGATTACAATATACACATTTTATACAGAAAGCAGAGTAGTGCCTGGGGGTTATCATCCTCTTGCAATAACACTCACAATTCACTTATGGATAGTCTAGATTACGAAAATGACTCATACATGACCAGCTCCAGCACCCCTTGGTGGTAGGGGAATCCGACTGCCAAGTGTCATAGACGCGTTCTGGTCGAGCCAGACTTACCCCCTCCATCTCCCATCCCATTAATGATGCGGATCTAATGGGCTCTTGCTCAGGGTCCGCTGAAACTGTACCATTTTATATTCGAGGATGCAACGCATCGGCAAAACAAGAGGGTATCTCTTGTTTTGTCAATGTCCATGGGCGATGGTGGCCACTTACCATCAAGTGGGCTATTTGCTCGTTTGCACTTTGTCTAGTATAAAAAAAACATGACTTACCTTGTCTTTAAACCCTAGTGGACTTCGTCTCCGATTTTTGGTGGTAATATGGTCATAAAGTTTACTTCAACTCAAAATATGAATATATAAATAGCTATAAGGTTAATATAGAACCTTCATTATGCGCTCCAAGTCCACAGTCGTCACTTCCTCTAGTGCGACAGTCGATACGCGGCGGTAATGTCCACGACGAATTGCTGCTATTCTCATGGTCACACATAAAGCATTACCTGTAGCATCTGTTCCTTACACGGTATATTCTTACTAGAATATTTTATCTATTGTAAGTGAGCCTACTCAACAATATTACGTAAAAGATAATAATACTATGCAACTTTAGACAATGTCGAGCAGCTAGGGTTTGACTCCATTGCTCATCCTTGATACCATAAACAAAATTAACTCTTTGAAATTACTCGTTAAATTAAAGTGTCTCTAATCAATCGGGATAGGTGTATATATCAATATATATGTTGTCTAGTATAGTTGTATTTTTTTTTAATATTCATAGACACCAATTCTTTAAGATGTTTAGAAAATGAAAAATATACTCTTGTGTTGCCGTAACAGGCAAAATGTAGTGAATTTTTTCCCCACACTAAATTTAAAATAATTTTACCACTCCTTTGAAGAAAAAAATAATGATGTTATATTTATGCATAATATATTAAACAGATTGCAATTATCGCAAGAACGTGATATGATAAAACAAACATGTCACGTTTGTTAAATTTTCTCCGTGAAGAAATGGGTTATTTCGTATTAGATCATTTGACCCTTTAAACTGGCAACACAGTCCAATCCGAATTTCACGCTAAGAAATCAATGCCATCCGAATAAGCGCCAGTCATAATGATTTACTCTTTTTTAAGCTGTTATCATTAATAACTGATTACACCTTTATATATGTTAACGACTGGTCTAGTCAAGTATAATTTCTTAATGTACGGATATTAATAATCATACTTAGTTACCATGGAGGCGTGTCCTTGCAGTGTTTCGCTAATACTGACGTAATACATACTGTTACTATCCAACATAAAACAGCCTTTTAGCTGTAAGATTCCATGTAATTACATATTTACATAAAACTTATGTATGTTTTGCCTATTAAGATTAACTTTATCTTGCCAACTACCCATAGCTACATGAAATACAGTTTTCAAATAGTTTTTAAGATTTTCGCGTTTTCCCAGACGAATAATAATCAAAGTAGCAATATCTAAAGGTAAAGTCCCGTTGGGTAATTAGATTTACATACCTTTAACAGCAACACATCCTGCTTAGTTCTGAGTTCTGACCTGACTCATAATAATTAACGTTAAGACAAATAATTCAAAACCGGATTACAAAAAAAAGTTAAGGGAAAGAAGCCTAAAATTAATTCAACTAAGGAAAATATCCTTTGTAACATTAAATGAAATCCAAAATGTACCGTATGTATGTATGATTGGTCGACAACACAATTAGCATTTAACCCAGTGATTGAAACCAACTGCTATTTTTAAGTACAAGATTCAACCCAGCAACTTAGATTACTTTTCAATTCAGCGAGTCCAAAATGATTTGAACCTTTTCTCTACTGTTTTCTTCTTGAAATTATTGTGAACAACCTAAGCGATATCTAATCTATTACAGCCATGGATTGGCTAAGTAACGAATAGAATACCCAAACACATATTTATGGGACAGAAATATACACTTAGAATTCAAAATTTCCTTATAGATTGACTTATCCAGTTATGAAATCATTTTAGAAGTGACAATTCGCTTTAGTGCTAAAGCAAGTGAGCGGATGATGTCATCTTCATATCTTAATTGTTTGCGAAGACTCAGATGCACACCACAAACACTGACGATGTTCGTAATACGTACCAAGTTAATATTGTAAATTACTCAGTACTTGTTTATACGATCAGTCGGCTTACTACTTTGAGTCACGATTCACGAAAGTAGGATACCATGATAACACATTTGAGCCAAGGCTTCCTCAGGGGTCGGAGCGTCTCTTTACTACCTCTGTGAATTTTAACTAGTTTACCAATTAAACTAAATATTAATAATGACGCTCTTTAATTTTTTATTTCGAAAAAATCGAAAACCTAAAGTTACAAGAACCAAACAGTCTGCGAAACCAGATGAGGTAAGTTGTGCTTAATATAAGATAAATCTTATATTCGGAGTCACAAGTTCATAATCATTCATTAAGAGTTTTTTCAACCTTTAATTAAGAGATCAAGATCTAGATGAAATGGGGGTTAAAGACCTGAAAATCTAAACGGGTTAATTCTACTCCTGTATTAGGTTGAATATGTAATATGCCTTTACATAGTTTACATTAATTTTAAAGTATAAATATTCATCAAAATCACATCACGATAAAAAAATTCCAGAATATTTTTTAATTGACGATGTTTACGTTAATAATCATTTCTGAATAAATCATTACAATTAGCTAGTTTCGCAGTAACCTGCGAAGATGGAATTATATTAACATCTTATTGTACAGTTTCATGTAACTGAAGCTGAGTTCTTAATTTTACTGATCGCGTGCGTAATTGGTGTAGCTAAGTGCTTGCTGGCCTTGCATAAACAGCCGTCGTTTACTCCGATAAGTCCTATATTGTAGCTTATCTCCTGCTTACTTTAGGATCTACTCTAGCTATATACCCTGCAGGCGTCTCAGTTTTGTTATACTAAAGTATGAAACCTTTTTGTGATTAATTTTCATAACTACCGAAAAATATTTGAGTCATAATAGCCTAGATCTCTCCTATCTTAAAACTGTATATGCATCAACAATCGATTGAAACTGATTAAAACTGGTCAACAGAAGAGATCTGTAGTAAGAATCAAGCTCTATGCTGCGTGATTCATCGCGCTTGATATTAACTAGTCTGTTCACTTAACTCCTTGATGTTGCGCTTAATCTAGATAATTAAGATTAATAGACTTCATTAATTTTAGATTCATTAAGATTCTTGCATTCATATCAGTGGAATTCTTGAAGTGACACTGTTTAAATATGGTTAAAATGAATATCGATGCTCGATAACAGAATTATGTTGTTGGATTTCGCTGAGATATCTACAGTAGCTTTGTTGTCACCCCGACCTAATATGTCGTAGGTGCAGAAGTAGCTTAGTAGTTACAAAATAATACATCTATCTATACATACAATTAAAATTATAAGCCTTTGCCAAACAAGGATATATGAAGCTACAAAATTTAACTTAGCTAGCTTTGTGTAGCTAAATTTGCCACTATAATGTATAAATAGTAACAGTTCGTAGAATCAAAATCAATCAATTTAAACAATTACCGATAATAGTCATGCGGGTTGTAGCAATAATAGGGGTGGAATCAAGGCTCGTCGCCGACCTCGGAGCCATTCAGTCGCATACACGTTGTTACCAGCCACAACTATAGATAATATCGCACACGAGACCATTGTTCATAGATTTACGATCGCATGATAAACTGCTACTTAGAACACTATTATTCTGAGATAATGCAGTAATTTTTTTTAGTATGAATGACATACAAGTGACGTTTGAAGAAAAACATTTAAAGTTTTAGCAAAATTATGGCAATATTTCTTACAATGAATTGTTATTCAATAAAAAGAGTCTGATAGCAATCTGCACGTTTCTGAATCATAACCTAAATATGAGTCTTAAGTTTGATTATACTTTTATCATGCATAGCCAAAATATTAGTCACCTAGTCTAGCAAAACAGGAAAAAATTGCATTAATGTTAAAGTTAAATTTAACTACAGTTAGTAATAAAGATATCTCAAGAATTTATAATTCTTCTAGATTTTCCCAATTTTTTAAGAAATATTATCAGAAATATCTCCTATATTTCTTAAAAAGATTTGTGTTAGCATAACTATCAATGAAGCGAAGATAAATGTGCAACAATGTCCATAGCCCATATTTGCTAAGGAAACTTAATCAAATGTGACATACTATTTGGGCAGATTGTAAATTTAGACTATTCAGAACAAGGTAAACATCAAATTAATTGGCACCATAACATCCAAAACGGGTAACATTGCACCAGAGCCTGCTAAATGCGATAAGATAACGTATCGCTTTCAAAGTGACGGTTTCAGTAGCTGCTTCATTTTTAACGTTCGTTTACATTTTAACTTTTTCCAAAATAATATCAGACCACCGTATTAATTAAGAAATTAAATTTACCTTATTTTGAAAAAAAAAACATACATAGAACGTGGTGTTGGGCAATTTTAAACAATGCAATAAACTCCTCTTTTTCGTCAATAATAATTCTTTGAATATTTTAAGTCATAGTATTTGTCTCAGCATTTAAATCGGTAGCCATTTATTTGTAACTAATGCTATTTCTTACTATTGCTGTGGCTGTTTGTAAATAAGTATGACACAATCGCCCCGGAAGATCACATCCGTTTGGCACCGGCTCAACAGAACTTGTAAATATAGATACAAAACAAATGCATCTGCTTCTATTTTGGTTGTCCTTTCTTTTTATTAACCAATTCATTTAGTCAATGAATCTTATATAGTAGCTTTAGTCTTTACGACTTCAAAGATAACTTTAGCACATTTGATTTGTTTATTTACGCCATGGCTGATACAATGATACAGAGAAATGATTTTACTTTTGCATGAACTATAATTAATTTCTTGCTAACTGCAAATGTTAATATAGGATTATTAATAACTAAATTCTCAGAATACGAATTTGGAGTGTTCTATTATAGTGATTTGAGCAATGATCGATTATGCAAAATAACTTTCATGTTCACACGTTTTCAATTTAATTTCTCTAAAAGGTGCGTTACTTCTCGGTATTGAGTACAATACACTTGATAGTAATATATGCGATCGGTTATGCGAGCACGTACTCTACTTTAACTTAATGCCATTCATTTTGTTTGCGTCCTTTTCCCTTGCAATGTCGCGTGAGACGTATAAGGTCGTACAATGAAGTTACTTGAAGTACGAAAATATTTTAATTTTTGTATAAGGATATTATTTTACTTTTAAATCTAGGCTTTTGTTTTTCTTTCGCTTTGTAGAATTGATCATAGGATTGATTGTATTGTATGATGACTGTCTTTTGAAATTGCGAGTGTTAAAATAATCTCCGCATATTAAAATAATCTCCGATTATGGTTTTTGGTAAATTTAATCTTCATTTCTATGTATTGTCATATATATAATTTCACGTTTAATTCTAGATGAACGTCCGGGTGACGACGATGGACGCTGAGCTGGAGTTCGCGATCCAGCAGACGACCACCGGAAAACAGTTATTTGACCAGGTGGTCAAGACCATCGGCCTTCGCGAGGTCTGGTTCTTCGGTCTCCAGTACACCGACTCCAAGGGTGACCTCACATGGATTAAGCTTTACAAGAAGGTTAGTACCATTTAAACTGTATAAAGAACTGTAAAAATTTTATTTCAGCAGTATTTTACTTTGTTTTTGAATTTAATTTTATAATCAAACAATGAATCGAGATTTTCAGTTACTGTTGTAATAACGTAAATGTCATGATAGAAATCGTAGCGTGATAAATATAATTATACCCCAGTCTGCTTAAATGTAGTGTTATTTCATATTGATTTATGTACTTTGCGCATTTCGTATGAGATATTGTAACTCGTAATATTTTACGTGGAGGCGCTTCGTGACGCTCGAGTTGTTAAAATTTATTTTTAGCCGTAGCCATCAAGTTCAAGTTTATGTGTGTCGAAATTATCATTCTGAAAAGCATTATCTTCTCTTGAGTTTATTGGCGAGAATACTTCTTCGCCTTGCCAAATGGTACAGTTACCGATAAATCAGACAAATTACACCAGCGATTTGTAGTCGGAAATTTTAAATCTTATATTACATTTATTAAAAAATGCTTTTTCCTTGTGAAAAGACATAAAATTTTCTTAATGTGTTTAGCTTCTCGAACATAAACTTAATTGTAATTCATATCGACGCGTGTTTCCGTCATTTTGTTTTCGCTCGTTTGTACCTACATTTAGCGGCAGTGATTTCCCTGTATTTATCCTCAATCGACATTGACCCGCTAAACCAATGTCATCATACATAACCAAAAGTATTAAAATCCCCAACGAGAGAGGACGTCCAGTTTGAGACGTGAAATGAACATATTGTAATAATAGTTAACTTGCATTTTGATCTCCGGCGTTTACTTTCTAAACGTTGCACTGTCGCAAATCAAATCATTGACAAATATTTCACTTACTTTTTCATCTAAATTTCTAAGATTTGAAGTAATTTAAAGCGAGCATTTATAGTTTCGTCTAACTTGAATTCGTTATCTCTGGTTTTATTAAAGCTTTCGACATTGTGCTTGTTAAACTCAATTGTCTATTTTCTACGACAATCGAGTCGTTGATTCTGTATTTTATTCAGTTGTGTTGTCTCAGTGAATGGGTAAACAGGTGTAATGTTACCAAACCAGTTCTTAGTAGTGGGTTACGATACATTCCTATTGGTTATGCATATTCTATGTCAGATGGAAAACGCTCATTCAAATCTAAAGGAAAATGTGCTAAATAATTATGCAAGGAAAACACTATGTGTAAAGAAAGCAAACATAATATCCAGACATTACAATATAACTAAGTAAATAATTTTGTAAGCGGATTTAGGAGTGTCTGTTATCATTATCATCAACAAATATAACGATGATAAACAATGAAAGAACAAATATTAAAGCAGTGTCATTGATTTCAATTAAGCTATATGTTATTGTAATCTTAGAATTTAATTTTTTTTAGTAATTAATTTCTAAACTATTAAAGAATTTAGAATTAAAGAAACATTTTGATAAATTTCTTAATTACGACGATAAAATTTAAATTCTGGTGTATTTACTTTCATTAATTTAACTTGGGCATTAATTAAGTAAGACGTAAGATCAAAGTTAGTGCGTACAAAGTAAGGGCATTTACGTGCCTGCTGAGTGCTTTTACAGATCTATTTCCGTCGTAACGATGTCTTAATGGCGACTACTCGTTAATCGTCTCGTGATTGCGACGTGGAAGCAGACACAAGCACGTGCCCACAGTCACAACCTCTGCACATAGTTTATATTCATCGTTTGATATGATACGGATTGTCATTGACCAAATTTTAATGGATACTGCAACTAAATTCTTATCAACAGATCGTTCAAACGAGTTTGCTAATCGTACCATATTTGAATAGGTATACTAAAAGATGACAATCGTTACTGAGCGATGTAATGGTTGATTCATCATAGTTGATGTATCGGATAGGTTGTCAAACTTTTGATCAACTATTCAAAATATTCTAAGCCACTAACCAATGATATAAATCATAAAAAGTTGTCTGGTTTTAAATGATTGTTTGAAGGATGGGTGGATGGATTTTATATGTATAGTGCATAAAGTTTTTCATCTGTTGCTTTCTTATAGTAAAATATGTATTTAAATCTAAAACGTAGTCAACAGGGAATATTGATCATGTTTTCATGAGTCTTCGTAAAGAGTTCGAAAAGTTAAAGCTTTCTGTAGCATTGCAATATATTTTTATTTACAAATCCGTGAGAAACGAATTACGTTTTTAGCGTCCTAAGAAGCGTAAATTATTTCTTTTTATTTCTAAACCTGGCCTACTGTTGCGGTATTACATCGTAAAAGTCTAGAACATTTAAAATTTTCTAGATTGAAATTGATTATTGTTTATTTTGAGGCAATGCTACCGCAGATTGTATTTCTTGTAGGCTGTCATAATTAATGGGCTTACAATCAATTTAAAATACCCATGTGCATAAGTAGGCAGTATGAGTACGAAGATTACTCATCTAGCAGGGTTGCTATTACCTTATTATTCGTGGTTGAGCCCACATTGGGTCCGCTTATCCATTCAGTTCATTCACTGGGTCTAAATACACGACTCACGAGTGACTCACTCTTAACGATCATTCTTATAAATGACATAATGTCCGCATTTTCATTACTCTCCTTTAACGTAGCAATAGTTTTGGCTTCTTATATTACAGTTAAATGCAAGAAACTATCGTTGGAATTTTCATTAATCGATCAAGGTGCAATAAGGATAATTGACATTTATTCCGTTCTTGGATCAGGATATTCCGTATATATTTTTAAAAATTTAACATCTTTCAAAATTGCATGATAAAGACACAAAAACGCAATCGCCAAAGTACTACAGTGACTAACATGTTCATATTATATTAATCATGATTGCAACCTTACATTCGTCCGTGTAAACGATGTTTATTAATTTGCATGTATTGGCAATAAATATGTAAATTTACTACTAAGTACCAAGTGCTAACAAGATTAGTGATTGCTGTAGAAGAAATAAAATAAAAGTTTTGCATGTTTCAAATTTTTACCTACTATTATTACAATTCGCAATACAAAATACAGACAGCAGTTTGTAGACAGTCAATTTTATTATACGTCTAGATTCGTCTATTCAAAATTTATAACGATCTCCATTCAAAAGCGTGTTTTGCTTCGTCGTTTGTGTTCGCGTTGAACGTTCAAACGCTAACGGTCAGATTTTAATTACCCGCATGGCGGCGTCCTCTGTCGGCATCTTCACTTCACATCTTATATTTACTCCTATTTTAATAATATCACCTACCAAATTAGAACTGGATAAATCATGCAGCTCGTAATTGAGGAAAGTAGTCTCAGTTCTGAGACGTAATATCGTCTGTCTAGTAATTAAGTATAATATGCAAATAGTACTTAGCTTGTGCAAGAGACGCTATTTTATAATTGCCATTAATAATGTTTTTTTTATCGATATATATAGGAAGTAATAAAGATTAAGTATCCTTAGCTGCGGAAGTGTAGATTTAGCGAAATATTCAGAGATTTCAAATTTGTTTGGGACACCTTTGAAAAATGAGAAACGAGTAAATGTATAAGACACTTCTTCTTAATAGTTTCAATGAATTTAAGTATTCGTCAATGTTATACTGTTTTTCTACTGTTATAATTCTACTATTACCTATTGAAATTGGTGGAAAAAAGACACATTTATTATCACAGTTTTACCAGATGGTATTGTTCTGTAAATTATTGCATATTTATGAAGCATGTGGTGTCAGTGTGAGCGAGCCAAGGCTCCGGTACGAGGTAAATTGTAACCGCCAAATAGACTCCATACACGCTCACATGAGATATTGTACCTATTATTGTCTTGCGTCATGTACCATAAATAATCATTGTTAGTTAAAATCATGATGGCAAATTATGTTTTAATTGAAATATATTTCATTGACGCTATGATTGGCTCAAAAGTTATAAAATACTAGTGATTTGCCCTTGACACAGGCAGCGGACCCTTTTTATGTCTAATCATTCATTCATTTCGGTTCCTGTTCCAGAATTTTAATTACCTTAAATATTAGTAACTCTAGGGTTTTTAAAAACTGATTAAAATAAACCAAGATGGTTTCTTATGAACTTAATCTTTTATTATGGTAGTGTAGAGAAGTATTTCAATGCCATAAAGAACTTTAGATCTAAAGCTTTGCAAGCAGTGATAGCCCAGTGGTTAAGACATCAGTTTCTTACTAGGGGGGGTCCGAGTTCTTGAGCTCTGACTTCTCTGAGTTATGTGTGTTTTAAGCTATCAAATATCACTTGCTTTGACCGTGAAGGAAAACATCGTGAGGAAACCTGCACTCCTGAGAGTTCCCTAAAAGTTTTCAAAGGTGTGTGAAGTCTGCCAACCCGCACTGAGTCAGCGTGGCTGACTATGGCATAACCTGCTCCTCATTCTAAGGAGGAAACCCGGCTTAGCAGTGGCACTTTAATGGTTTTTACGGAGAGCATTGAAAATTAATTTCTTGTAGCTATCCTAAGTTTTGATACTAAGACTTAAAAGTATAAGTTTACTTTAAACATATGGAAAAACTGTTAAATGAAATACTTAAACAATGACTTAATAAAATGTTCATTATCTCGGCGGCGGTAGGTAAAAAGCATTCCTGTAACCGTTATCTCTGAATTACATAATTATATAGAAAGTGATCAAAAAGGACTAATAGATTATTCGATAACGAGCTACCACCACTTGACTACATGATTTATTACGCTTCCCAATACTAACTAACCATGCTGTATAAGGGTTTCCGACATATTACGCGGACGGACACGCAGACAGAATAATAATTGGAATAGCACTGTCACTACTACGAAATAATGATTCTATTTCAGTTTAAAAAAAAACCATAAAGAGAAGCTCAACAAAGTAATATTTAAGATACTTTGCCTATTTAAAAAAAGGATAGACAAGAAGCCAAACATACATGAATTTCATGTGCTAATTCTGATACAGCAAAAACATTAATTTATATCGGAAGTGAATATATATATGTTGAATATATTTGATATTTGTGCATAAATACCAATTCAGGAGATAATCAGCTTTAGATAATTTTCTCCGATATTTATTTAGTATCTCTGTAACTTGACGTAAGAACCGAACTGAATAATGACGTCATTACTTACATGTTAATAATATTCTCACAAATATATACTAAAAACAAAAATCGACACTGATTGAGTTTTTTCTTGGAACGCGTTTAATTTCAGAAACTACTTATGCGCATAGTACTAAAAGCGCAAGCGCATACTAGTTAGATTTGCTATTGGTAGATGCATGGAATTTCAATTTATTTACATAAGACATTTCAAATTTAGTCCAGATATTTTTTTCATAACCTACTCTCTTATTATTGCTATAATCATGGGCCGCACAGGTTATATGGAGAATTTTTTTCAACTTAGTAAGTGTAGTGTGTGTAATGGAATGTTTACTATGTGTTGTGACTTGTGGGAGTTACGTAATCATCACTCGTCGGCCTCGCGGTCGCGATCATACCACCATAGTTTAGAATTGGCAATTCCTTGCATTACACCAGTTTAATTACTAACGCTAAATTCTGCTTCGTTGTTTCAAATTTTTGGTACCTTCTAACGACAATGTCCGAGGGAATATTAACAAACATTCCACTTCCGATTCATTTTCCATTCTCGTGTATTCATTTATTATTTATTTGTATATTATATTCGTACACGATCGGTCTCTAAATGACGTTAAGGAACTTTAAATACTCTTGTTTTTCCAGTGTCACAATGATGTAAACAGTCTCACTTGGTGCTAAATTTTCTGTTACAAAGTAGTCTTACGTCATTCTCCTTATATAGTTGCCATAGGATGGATCATTGTTTAAAATATGCTACAAATATTATAACCAAGTTGATTCATCTGGCTAGTTCCGCTATGACTAAACAAATTGACGTTTCTGATAAGCGAGTTAT
Organism: Limenitis camilla; assembly: GCA_905147385.1. Lineage (NCBI taxonomy): Eukaryota > Metazoa > Arthropoda > Insecta > Lepidoptera > Nymphalidae > Limenitis > Limenitis camilla. The sequence continues at coordinate 1,266,108 of LR990232.1, read as the reverse complement.
TGAGAAATTCATGTTTACTAAATAACTTTATCAAATTCCTAACAATTTAATCATAAGCACCTGTTGTACTAGTAATCGCAATTTGCATTGCTGAGATTCTTTATACGATATTCTTATATTTGATCATATAATTATAAGATATAATAGTGGCAACACTGGTCGCAGCGGGAAAGTTGACCGAGACGTCCCAGCGCGAGTTTATTTACGATTTCTCCACTGGTGTGCATTACGATCGTTATTCAAACTCGACACACGCGTGCCAAGCGTTTAACTTGAAACACAAATAGAATGCCCAAAATTTCTTTTCCCCGTTGTCACATATGTCTAAATTCAGACTTAACATTTATAAGGACAAGAAACTTAAAATTTAAGTATATTTTAGTTATTTCAAACGTGGCAGTTGCTTATATAGGATGTGAAAATTCTAAAAATGGAGTTACAAAAAATGCTATTTAAAACATTACAGTTTTTAAATCTTCCATATTTAGTGTAGTAAAAACCAGTGAAGCTGCTAACTCTAATGGTACTTCAGAAGAGCTTGCTTTACTTCTCATGACTAACGACGGATGTGCAATGATTTAATCCCATTTAGGTTTAAGTACATATAAAACAATTAAGTAGTATGAAACACGTCGAGTCGACGCGCCGCCGGTATTTATCTAGTCATCACGTAATTATCATCCTCGTATCATTATTCATTTAGATGTCATGAGATACCGGTTTGGATTTGCAGACCGAATATACCATTCAATACATTTGCTTTCTGCGAACTTATTTTATTGAAACCGATCTAAATATTAATTCAAATAAATTTGGCAAACGCGTTGTTTGTTTGCTGTAAGCCCGAATTGTTTTTCATTATATGACGTCGTAAATATCGGAATATTTGAGAAACTTGTATTCGCCTATAAAAAAAAATATATATCTGGGTTTTGATTTCATTCATTACAAATGTTTGCACTATCATCAGTGATATAAATGTTTGCTACAATATTTGCTCGTGCCGACTACCTCTCGTCGTAGATAAATAATGATCCAGACGGTAATTATTTAACGACGCTAGACGAAACCCGGCGGACTCGAATCACTGAGGACCGAGGTCTCGGCTATTCATTATCCAGACGTTGAACCGTCTTGTACTATAGTATAATGTTGAATAAAATCATACTATTTGCCTCCAAGAGCGACGAACTCGTCCTGGAAGACAAAGAGTTTTAGGCATTACTCTTATCAGAATTGTTTAGGGTTTTATACGTTGTTGGCTGTTATTTATATAACAATAAATTTTATCTTTAAGGCCCTTTTCATGTTCATTGAGATATTTAATTAAGTATCCAACAATAACAATTTATCCTATTTCATTACGTATCCTTTGAAAATATACACAGACACTATCTCAATAATACTGAGTTATCACGAGTACTCGTACTTTACATCATAAAAATAATAATGATCTAAGTATTTAAGAACGCTGTGAGGACATTTGAGCCGCATTAGAGACACTTAAGGACTAGTTGTACGTTGTTGTGACACTTGTGATGTAGATTAGGTTCCATGCAAGTAGATCTCACGCACGCGATCTCGTTCCAACGCTCACGGAATGCTGCTTTTTGTCATCGGCGATAATTATGATTATCGTAGCATATGAAATACGGCCTCAATACAGCTCCTCCATCGAGTCGCGTTGCGTCACGAAGACGCGTGTTATCTTGGAATATCGATAGGCTGATTCAAATTTTGTACCGGTACGATATCGCAACCGGTGCCATCATTTACAAAACGAGTTTGTATTCAAATGTACCTCGTCGGATGTTTTATCGTCGATGTTTCGAATATACCTAACGATCGAAAAAGCGACTATAGAAAATTGGCAATTTAATATCAGTTTATTATTATAGTGGCAAGTTATAGGCGAGTAAGATATTGTAGTAGAAGCCATGAATAGAATGGTTTCGGCACATACGATGCGCAGTGAGCGAGACGCTGCGCCCGCCTGACCTCGTTCTCACGACTCTTCATCACCAGGCGCAGGTGACCTCTGCCGCCGAGAACTCGTGTCCTTGATTCGAAAATTCTGATGACTCACTGAATAAACAATTATTAGATAACTTATAATTTTTTTTTCTTTTACTATAATTTAGTGGTACTGTTAATTCCACCATAGTCAAATGACTATTCCATTTAATAAGTAATAAATATAAGATCAGATATATGGTTTTTGAATAATTAGGAATGTTACATGTGAGTAGTTGATTAAATATTGACAAAGTCATTCAAAAAGTTATTGCATATGAAATGCAAGTGGTACCGCACCTGTGGTACTGTGGTACCGCAGACCAGTGAAAGTGGCGCGACGCGCACGAAGACGACCTTGTCTGCCACGCACACGCGTAATGCAACTCATTCGCTCCTACACCACTCGGTAACCTGTACCTCACATACCAATCCGATCAATTAATCTCTTGCAATCTGCGCTACTAACTCAAGTTTTAAACGCTCTCATTGAAGTTAATTGTGTGACATTTAGTAGCACGAAACAGGTTAAAGACGAGTAGGACGGCGCGATGTCGAGTGTCGACATGGCCGAGATGCGACGCGTGCGAACGTATCAATGGTGAAGAGAAATGTCTCACACGTTCACGAGTTTCACTTAATTGAAACGTTTTCAATCACATACGCATCTGAATTGCTACGCTCGTTCGTTACAATTGATAAATTTCTCCGCTAAATCTATGAACCGGATATTGAAAAGGAAAATAGGAATCGAATGTTAAATGTTGCGGGAGTTGCAACGAGTCGCGTCGGTATCACAAGAATGTTTGCAAGAACAGCTGATACAGTGATCGCGGACACGAGGTTGTTGACCATACTTTCGCTCCCACGACTTGCGCTTGCTGCTGTTACATTGCTCAAACTACCTGTCTATATAAAAGAATAACTGACTGACTGTTATACCAAAAAAGGAGCCAAATCTCTAGGACTAAGACCATAGGTTGGTAAACACCATAATGTTATTTTTGGAAATTTAACTCCTTGTCTGTTCAAAATGGGGATGAACATTTATATCACATAGCTTCGTCTCATTGTTTTAAATTGGAAAGATCATGTAACCGTTAAGATAACAATTTGTTTTAGCATTCAATGCTCTAGGTAATAAGTAGAGATTGATAAGAATAACCATAAATATCTCATAGCCGGAAACCGTGGTGGTGAAAACAGCGAGGTGTGTGACCACGGCCGTCAGGAAGATGGTCTCCGAGGACAACGAAGACGCGGCATATGATAGAGCAGACGACATGGTAACGGTGTAGAAACGCTAGATAACATGTATGCTCGATGGTTCCAATGAGCTAGATTTTGTTTTAACTAAATATTCGTTTACTTAGTTCGCATTAAATGTCACAGCTAGGGTAATTGCGTGATGTAGGTCCAACGTTTAATATATAACCTTGTTGACAAAAATAATAAGGTTTTCACCTTTAAAAATCTATTATGTCTTGTTTCGCTGTAAGGTTTATTTTATTTTTTTTTATTTATTAGTTTACTTCGGACAACAGTGGATCCATATATTTACAATTAAGCTAATATAAATGTTTATTTAATTTAATGCGTCATGTACTGACGCATCCCCTGCGGGATCATTGTTCGCACGAAATGCCTCAGCACAGCGCATGCAAGTCATCTGATATGACTGAGGATGCTGTTGTCACTCCCCCGAAGCCTTCTTATCAGCGAAGCTACTTTCTTCCTGACAATGGCATGAAAATCATCAGTGTGAGCCTGAGCAAACATACTGGAGGCACTACAGAATCGGGGGAGTTTCAACATCATCCTGAAAACATTATTGTATTGGATGCCCAGGGCTCTAACGATCTTTGGGAACACGCAAACCACAGGCCTCCCTAATACAGACCCTGGCAATATGCTTTAAAAAGCGTTATTTTTACCTCGTCAGTACATCGGGCAAATCTGCGGGCCAACATGTTCCCTCGGGCCGCCAACGCCCTACGTTCCTTCTCCACATCGTCATCGTCTTTAAGGTCGTCAGCCAGAATATGCCCCAGATATTTAAACCGCGTTACTCGATTTAAACTCGTGATGTTTAATTGATGATGACCTTTTTTTGGATAAATTCAGACTCGGAGAGCTAGTTCAGAATTTAAGTTTAAGTGTCGAAAATAATTTACAATCATTTCCCGAAGTATCCATTGTCGATAAATTTATTAGTTCTCGGGTATCGATTAATGTAGGATGGATAAAGTTTTCCTCAACGTTATTAGAATTCTCAGAATGGTAACTACTTCTTGATGTATACTGCAGGAAACTGGTCTTCCTCAAAGTCTATCTTAAAGATGTTGCATTAGGACGTCTATTGAAACAGTTTGATGATCAGCCTAATTTATAGTTAACACATGACATTTCTGAATTTATTATTATAATTTAGATATTTCATCACTGGAAAGCGAATGACATAAGTTTTAGTTAATAGTGAAAGTTATTAGTTAAAGGCTCTGTTTTTGAATCGTAAAATATGTTATTGTGTTATTACTACTTTGACATTGGCAGATATTTAAAAAAAAGACGTTAAATAGTATAGACGTTGATTGCATCACGCTAAGTCATATCTTATCTGATTTACAGAATGAAATATTTGGCGCGATAAACTAATGCTACAAGATACTGTAGTGTAGACATTAAGTTCATTATTCTATAAATATATACATCTTTTATATATGTCGGCGCAAAATAAGGGAATCACTGTAAACCTAAGGTTAGGCTAATATAAACCTAACCTTACATAAGACGTGACAACTACATTGTAAGGTACTCACGTGACCTTAATCGGACAACACTCACAACACTAACACTATCCAGAGACTACTTCACTTCTTGAGACCGCGCAAGACTAAGACTACAATCAGACTGTCGAGAGCATATAAAGAGTTGAGACTGTCAAGATTCTCTGACATATATTTACCAAATTTTTGTACGGGAAAGTAACTTACAACTTTATTCTCCTGGTTTTCCTTGTTCACCTAAAATGGATCTTTTCAATCTTCTAGGGTCTATATCTAGCAGTGGAAGCTCTGCTGTTGAAGGACCTTTTTTGTTATAAACAAAGTTGTTGACGTTAATCATACATTAATTAGTCAACTCTGATAACTCGTATGAAACTTATTTATTATTTTTAATAAATTTTAGTCACTACGAGTGTAGTTTTTTTCCATTATAAATATACAAAGCAGGAATTCTAAATTAAAGCGTGCAATTATCGCGCCACATTCGATAACGTGACCGCTGCGCTGTTAGAAATCTAAAAGTTTATTATTTTTTATATAAGTAAATGTCTTTTCTCTCATTTCAAATTCATTTGTGAAATTTTAATAGCTCCATGCTTACCGACCGACTTGAAAACCATAGAAAGCGTTTATCATAATCATTTTTTATTTGCATATACGTTTACAATCATTTTACACGTTTAATATTAATCAATGATATGGCTAGAATTTAATATAGAGGTTGTTTTATAGCTAGAAAAGGAAGGAAGTTCTGTAGCTGAACTGTAAGGCTAGCTATACTACTTTTATATAGATCGATAGTTGTTATTATTATTATTATTGTAAAATGTGTTCGTGTAGTGTGTTGTATTATTGAATATAATTTCTCGTTTACCAAAACTGAGGCTGAATTGTAATTAATTGTTGCCTTTTTAACGCTTTCCCTGGACACTTGGGCACGCAACGAAGTCAGGGTCGCTACCGTTCTCCAGATGGGTAAGATATACATGTTAAGTATTTAGCGTGAATGTGAGAACTGTAGAATATATGAAAAGCTGAGTCGTTAAATTAGTTAGTCATCATAGAACTAGAAAACCTTCTCGTAAAGGTGTAGTCACTGGTTTTACGTAAACATATATTCTGTGGTCAAAAACATATATTATGAAAGATGATATAACCGATTATTGTTTTGATTTATACAAAATAATGAGACGTAACGAGAAGCGAGTAACGACAGGTTTAATGGAGGTTGTTACTATCATTGGCCGTTTATCTGAACCTTGTAATGCTGTATTGTCATTAGGGTTGCCACCGGTTTTGAAAAAAATATTCAGGCTAGCTCTCTAATTTGAAGTTGATGTGATAGACAAAGATTTGAGAGTATCTGAATGAATCACGAAACACTCTTTTTGGTTTATAATATGTAACTTCATCATGATCTTATATTTAACTAGCGCACATAAAAGTTTGATTATTGAGAGGCGCAACGGACCCTTAGTGCAGTATTTAATATTAATTTCAACCTGATACCTCCACGCGTTCCTGAGAAAAAGGGTCTTGACAGACTGACAACGAAGTGATTCTATAAGAGTTGCTTTTTTCCCTTTTAAGGAACGGAACCATGTTATTTAATCTCGTTAAAACTCTCGAACGGCTAAGTCGATTTGTCTAATTTTGTTTTTGAAATATTTGTAGAGTTCCAAGGAAGTTTTAAAAGGTTAAACATGCTAAAAAGATTTTGATAAAATTAACCTTTCGCCTAATACATATTCGCGAAGCGAGGACGTGTCAGCTAGTACCATATAGTTGTGGATAGTGATATTTTAGAGCCTTGGAATACCAGATTATTGCATTTATTTTTCGTCTCTGGATCGCGGTCAAAATAAGTGCATATTGTAGATCCAGACCTGGACACCTATAACATTGAATAATTTATACAGTACAAGCTTCAGCAACCGCGTATTAAACTCCAGTACCATCTATGGCTACCATTTGTGCTAGACTTATCGAGCGACGGTCCTGCCACCATTTCCATTTCATAATGCCTGGGTTTCAGTTCAGTATTATCTTTTACAAAATGGATTAGCCCGGTTTGGATGATCAAAGCCTTATCCGTCGCGTAATTATTTATGAAAATACCAATTTAGCACGGTTGGCAATCTTAGCAGTCATTGGCACATTATAGGATGCTCAAGAGGTTATGGAGGTTTCATCTTTCATTTCAATAAATAGCACTGTGGTGACTAAGTATTTTCCTAACAGATGTTTCAGATGTTCAATGTTATTACTATATAAACGATGCTATTTTAAACTTTTATTATCTGCCGTGGGAATTAATGTTTTGCATTAAAACAATGCTATTTGATTAAAAACTGAAACTCCTAGTTTTAGTTTGCCTCTTAAAAAATAAGATCAAGAAGATATGCTTTATTTTAATCAAAATCTTAAAATAATTATGATTTTTATAAATATATTTACATATTTGTAATATTTCCAGGTGATGCAACAAGACGTCAAGAAGGAGAATCCACTACAGTTCAAGTTCCGAGCCAAATTCTACCCAGAGGATGTCGCCGATGAGCTCATCCAAGAAATCACTCTCAAACTCTTCTATTTACAAGTATGTAATAATCATTGAAAATTCTAACATTCTCTTCTTCTTCTCTTGTCTGTGGCTTTTCTACCGCCTTTGATAGCAGTAATTCTGCCATTAACAATGTGAAAATGTTCTTCAAATTTGATGCCTTTGACCAGTTACAATGCCATGTCCTTCTCTCCTCATATGCTTCTGAAGAGGTTGTGCGGTAGGTGATTGTTATACCGCTTTAGTGTGACTGTCAGGAGTCAATGGGATGAAAATGTCACTGTGTATGAGAGTAGTTGGCAATATGCTTATTATAATCTTGTAAGAAGCTTAGTAGAGATTGCTTGATTCCCTTGTACCTTGAATGTTAGTCCATCACCAGCATATTATCATATAAGTTACTGTACAATAAATAAAATACAAAAGCAAGCACACATATTTTACATTATCTACAACTTAATATTATACATTTTAATATATTTACACAGAGTTTTAACAACATTGATGACTTTTCTGGGAAAGTAAGAAGGAATTGAAAGTTAGTAGGGCGAGGGATGTTAGTAGAGTATCGTACAGGGACGTGGGGAACTTATTCTGACAGCTGTCATTTCTGACACTACAGATAAAAGAACTTGAAATTGTAATTAGTATATATAATGAATGAAATACATTTGCTTACAACCAAATTTAGAATGAAAGAAATGGTAGTGGTTAATAAAACATTCTGCACAGATGTGATTACAATGCTCATCACTTTCGGTTGAAATTGATAAACAATCTCAAACCAAAACGTCTGGATTATAGATTGAAAATAGGTTTCAAATTACAAATATCTCATACGTAATTTTGAATTAAGAATGTATTTTCAATAATAAAAATATTTTGGATTGAGATTTATTACTAATTTCGGCCGTTAGTCTACTTATGTCACACAGTCACACTACCTTCGTCATCGTCACCATTCACACTGATTATTACAGACATTCTACATTAAATTATTTGTGAAAAACAATTATTATTAAAGTAAGGAAGGAGGAATATTTCCACCTCTCATAATTAATATAAAAATTTGATAGTAATAAAATAAATCAAGGTCTTGTAAATATTTCAAATATATGTTTAACTTATAATTTGTATATTAGTCTCAAAATATGCAACATGTGTTTTTTTACGAGGTAGTTTTAATGACTAGCAACACTTATGAACGGTAAAAACTCACATATTGTTTTCATCATATATTGACTATAGCCACGACCGCACTAGAGTCTACTCTGAAGAAGACCGCCGAGTGCGGTTGATACTATAGTTAATATATGACAAAAGCTATACGTGAGTTTTTACTGTAATTATAAATTCAGTTATAGCGTCATCTATTGTGCTAATTGTATGTTTGTAACTAGGTAAAGAATGCGATCCTGTCGGACGAGATCTACTGCCCCCCAGAGACGTCGGTGCTGCTGGCGTCGTACGCGGTGCAGGCGCGCCACGGAGACCACATCCCCTCCATACACGGGCCCGGGTTCCTCGCCAACGACAGGCTGTTGCCGCAGCGCGTCACTGACCAACATAAGGTGAGATATATATCTTCTTAAATTGATACCGATAAAATAAGTTAAATATTTGATAATAAAGCGAAGCGACCTAACTCTATATGAATAAATAATGTATAATTTCAGATGTCCCGTGAAGAATGGGAGCAAAGCATCACCAACTGGTGGCAGGAGCACCGCGGGATGCTACGCGAGGACGCCATGATGGAGTACCTCAAGATCGCTCAGGACCTCGAGATGTATGGCGTTAATTACTTCGAGATTCGCAATAAAAAGAACACGGAGCTGTGGCTTGGTGTCGATGCTTTGGGATTAAATATCTATGAGAAGGATGACAAGTAAGTGCCAATGAAAAGATTCATTAATTTAGCTATCAGATTATTCACGACACTTTAACTAAAACTTAAATTAAAAAAAAATGTAATAACTTCAAATCATAAAATCCGGTATAAAAACCAAGATCTAAGTTTTACAGAAGATATAAACGCTTACGTAGCTCAAAATAGTCTTCAAACGATTGACCAGATCTTCAAAAATTGTTGCTAAAAACCATCTCGATTAAATTACCTGATAAACAGATAAAACTACATTAAAATCCGTGATCCTGGGCGCTACGATGTCGCAAACAGACATTTACAGATTACACGTTATAAGTTTAACATCCCGTCGTTTTTAGTATTTTTAGTTTTTACGTGATGCATGTTCAAATACATGGTCAAAAATATAAAAAAAATACCAATAGAAAGTTAATGTTTTCTGTATATTGACAAATTTGGTGTCACAGACGTTTATCTTGTTTTTTTGCCAAGCACGTTGATAATACTCGCACTCATTCCAGACATGCTACGAAACTAGATAAGTGAACTAGTTTTCAAATTACTTACAAATCGTACAGTTTAAATTCTCTATAATAGTTAGTCGTTAAAAATAAAATGGAAATAATTCACTTAAATATTCTTAATTTTTTTTAAGGGCTTCTATTCTAAACTATTCATTACAAATTGATACACCATCTTGGCTTCCCCAGAATCTAGAGATGAGAAAATGGTGTGAAACACACTACCCCACATGATGGACAGTTTGGAGAAGGCGACTCTTTCATAAGATATGCAAATCCATTTAATGGAATGTGTCCGGAACGTCTATTAGCTACCTTAATCGTAACTCTATCAAATTTATATTAATTGATATATTTAACTGTAAACTTTGCGTATTTATTTCATCCATTAAGTAAATTTGCAACGTCTAAGCTTGTGTTTCTTTGTATTAAATTGTTTCAAGTAAGTAGTAAGTAAAGTAGTATACCCCTATTTTATATTTATTGTCAAACAGAATAAATCTTCACTATGTAATTTTTTATTGTTGGAAACTGTTAAACTTTAAGAAATATTTATACTGTATGTTTCTTTTAAGAAATAAAATAAATCTAACTTTTTCCAACCAGGGTCATCCGAGGAGGCTGATTTTGTAAAGTTTAATACCTTTAAGTGTTCTTAATTATTTTAACATACATTTGGTAGTAGGATGAGAAATATCTTCTCCGGTGTTTTAATAGATTAGTTAGTTAGATGAATACTACCAACAGTTGCTCGCATCAAAACGCCATTGTTTACATCAGTCTGTTTCACAAAGGTATAATCATTCAGCTGAGAATCAACGCCATTTTGAATCCAAGCTTTGTCATCGTTCAAATAATCTTGTACAGAGTAGTAAGCTTTATTTACTAAACACTTTTTAATGTGAGTTTTAAATCGTTTAAGTTACAAATCTAATATAGTCTGTGGAATCTTATTATATATATTATACGATTTGACAGCAAAAAAAATATTTACAATCAGATGACATCATGATTCACGAGGAGTCAATACATATATTGAGCTATAAACAATAATTTAGGATGTTTTTCTATTATATTTATAATAAATGTATATTGTTAAAAAATGTATGATATTTTAAAGTAATTTTAGCTGTTTGGAGTGACATAATTGATTATATGATAAGATAATTGCGCGCGTCATGATGACTTCCTGATAGTGTGATCTTGTCACCTTGGAACGGCGCTTATTTAAAAATAGTGTAATATAAATTATAAAATGATAATCAGGTAAAATGAGTTGGATATAATATTTTTCTATATAAGTTGTGAAGTTGTCATTTTTTTTGTTACCAAATCATACAAACTAAACCAACGAAACTGCGATTTAATATACTACTTACGCCATCTATTGACGGATAGATGGCGTCTGATTGTCTGTTACACAATCAGGCTTAAGATGAAATATGATACAGAGATAAAGTAGAGCTTGTCGAAGGAGAAATACTTAGGAATACTTAGTAAACAAATGAGTGTGCTCGTACGCCATCTATCGACGTGGGGGTGAATATTTTGTAACTCAATTACGAAAAACGGCGCACAGATTCTTTATAACCTGGATTAACACATAGGCTACATTTTATCCCGGTAAAATCAGAGAATGGTGTGCGAAGCTGGAGCGGGTCGGCTGATATAATATATAGATACGTACATTATAGTTATATACATAATCGAGACATTATGTCTACCAATTATGCGATGTTAACCTTATCTGAAGTACAGCAAGTAGCATGCAAACACTTGTGAGGAAATTATTACTGTTTACACTTATGTTGTAAATTTTGACTATTAAACTATATAGTGTCGACTCACTATATACGCTTCTAGTGTTGTTCCACTATTAATTGATTTTCGTCTAACGTTACGAGTAGTTATAGTGGATTGTTTGACCCTCATTCGACATGAATACATTCTTACAAGTATCTACCTGCATGCGACTTCCTCTGTGGAAACTTCTGAATTGAAAGACTCATTTGTTTTTCGACTTCTCTCTTTAGTCTAGTTAACAAGTTCAAAAACGTGAAAAATAGAGATAAAGGTCCTAAAAATATGAGCGATGGCTCATTCGATTCGGAATCACCTCTAGCTTAGCTATTAAATATTAATTGAAAAAGATTTTTTATCAACATTTTTTAGATTTTTAATTGGAAATTTTCTCCTCTTTAACGAGCTTTTTTCAAAATTGCTTAAATGTTAATATTTTTTTAATTATTAACAAAAAACGAAATATCATTTTTTTTTATCTTATTTTGTTAATAACATTTGCAATTTTTAACCTGCACCAAAATCCTTCAAAAACATTTTTCTAGAGGTGATTCCGAATCGAATGAGCCATCGCTCATATTTTAAGGACCTTTATCTCTATTTTTCACGTTTTTGAACTTGTTAACTAGACTACTTCACTTATGGCAAATTTCATTGTAATAAATTCAGCTTTGATTGAGCAATATTCACATTCATAATATTAATAGGATGATTTTACTAAAACTCGCGTTTATTTTCAGACTAACCCCCAAAATCGGTTTCCCCTGGTCTGAAATCCGCAACATCTCGTTCAACGACCGCAAGTTCATCATCAAGCCCATCGACAAGAAGGCGCCGGACTTCGTGTTCTTCGCGCCGCGCGTGCGCGTCAACAAGCGCATCCTTGCGCTGTGCATGGGCAACCACGAGCTGTACATGCGCCGGCGCAAGCCCGACACCATCGACGTGCAGCAGATGAAGGCGCAGGCGAGGGAGGAGAAGCTCGCTAAACAGGCACAGAGGTCAGTTACACACTATTTAGTTTCCTATTCCGAAGATAACATCACTTGAATTTGCTTCAAAGTTTTCAATTCTGTTAGTTTCATATTAAAAGTAATTTAAAACATAAAATCTTAATTTTGCTTAATAAATTAAAATTAATTCATATTAGTACTATAAAGGCGAAAGTGCGTTAGATGGTTTGTTCTTCTTTCGTGTTGTAACAGCGTCAGATCATCGTGGGTTCATCATTGCCTGAAAGCTGTATAAGCTTCTTGATATCCACTTATCACTCTTCGCGGTGCGGGTTCTTAAATACTGTTAGATGATTGTTACCTCTTTAATATGATTATTGTGGATGTATAGGGAAAAGCTGCAGTTAGAGATCGCCGCACGAGAACGCGCCGAGAAGAAACAACAGGAGTATGAAGACCGTCTGCGTCAGATGCAAGAGGAGATGGAACGCTCACAGGTAACACAAATAGCCCCACATTTTTAACATCTTAGCTATTTTTTTAGGATTTTTATTTATAAATATATATGTTTATCCCCAGGCTAACCTACTCGAAGCTCAGGAAATGATCCGACGGTTAGAAGAGCAGTTGCGTCAGCTCCAAGCTGCTAAGGAGGAGCTGGAGCAGCGCCAGAACGAACTGCAAGCCATGATGCAGCGTCTCGAGGAGACTAAGGTGGATATTATCTGTTATTATCAATTTTCAAATTAAAATCGCCAAAGCTACAATGAAATGAATGTTGACGTGTTTGTTTAGAACATGGAAGCGGCAGAAAGACAGAAGCTGGAGGACGAGATCGCCGCCAAACAGCAGGAGGTGTCGCGCATCCAGCAGGAGGTGGAGCAGAAGGACGAGGAGACTCGCCGCCTGCAAGACGAGGTCGAGGAGGCAAGACGCAAACAGGTACAATTAACTGCAAACTATAATTTTAGATACGAATAATCTTACTTTACAGGAATAGGTTTATTATATTTAGTTTTTTATTTTTATGAAACGCAATATTAAACTATACCTGTATCTCTTATATGTAGGTATATTTGAAAAACAAAAATATAAGAATATAAAGTTCATATTTCGATATGGAAAAAAAATAATGAAATAAAATCAATTTTAGTTATATATTAATATAATATTTCAGTGATATAAATTAAAACTTTTTTATCATATACAGTCAGATTGATGGAAAATTGAAAAACTGAACTATTTTGTCACTCAGGACGAAGCAGCAGCCCTCCTAGCAGCTGCCATAACCCCCACACATCACCACGTCACAGAAGAAGGTCAGGGTGAGGCCGAGAACGAGGGCGGAGAGGCCGAGGGCAGCGGGTCTGAAGGCGGCTCCGAGACGGGCGTTGGAGAGCTGACCAAGGGTCCCGATGACTTAGTGGACCCGCTGGCAGACAGACGCACACTTGCAGAACGCTCGGAAAGACTGCATAATCAGCTTAAGGTGAGATTTCCTAATAAATTTAGTCGATTATTTTTTGCTTGTTTCTAATAAAACTTTATCTTATTTTTACGCATATTTCTAGGCATTAAAACAAGACCTGGCGCAGTCCCGGGACGAGACAAAAGAGACGGCAATGGACAAGATCCACCGCGAGAATGTCCGCCAAGGACGCGACAAGTACAAAACCCTCCGCGAGATCCGCAAGGGCAACACCAAGCGCCGCGTCGATCAGTTCGAGAACATGTAAACACACGGACTACGACACAGATACTAATAGATATAACTGTTAGCTAACATGGAAACAACAATTGATGACATGTTCATAAACTGTATTTTGGGAACAACTATTGATGTCATGTTTAACTTACTCATCAGGAAAACGACAATTGACTTGATAAACTGTTATATATCATGAAAACAACTATTGATGACTTGTTTACAACAGTTGGAAATGTTATAACTTATGTAACGGGGACACAAAAATCCAACAATGTTAACAACAAATCAATTGTGACAATTTGACGATTTCATCTACACTATGAATGCAGATAACATGAACACAATGTTGCCACAAGTAACATGTAAGCAATTGTTGTGATATAACGCCAGCATTTGTACGGACCTCGTTCTGCGACGCTTACTCGATACACATTTAGTTGTAACATTGAAAATCTCAGTAACATATCAAATGTAGTCGAACATATATTGAGTGAGACTCAAACTTAAACTTTACATGTAATCCTTAACTCTACGTCCGCCATTTTATATTTATCGATTAATACAATCGTTGAACGAGGTTCCATATTCGATGTTTTTTGGATAATTTGTACACAATTTATATAAGATGTATGAGTAATGTTTTTGTATGTATGTACGTGAAGCCAGTGGTCAATTCCAACGGGTGTGGCCCGGACGGTCTCATCGTAGTGCCAAACTAAACAAATTGTTACACCGTCCAACTTTTATTATGTTACTGCCAATAGAAATTGTTTTTGTGTATATTAGGGATGGTAGGCATAGAATCCATATTTTAAACCACATTTTTTTTTAATTATTTACCATTTAATTAAATTAAAAAAAATAATCAGAAAATCTTATGTTTTTAAAATTAATTAAAAAATCGTTATGATGTTATCAAAATGAAATTACGAATCGAATAATCTAGAATCGATTTATTCGTTAAAACATCACCCATCCCTAGTACACGTCACATGAACCACAGACTATAGAGGGGAATAGAACGGTGCTTGTCTGGATCCGTCGGGCGTAGTGGGGGCTAAGTGTAAATATTGATTATTACTTAATAGTAATTTTATTTTAGTATATAATGTGCTATAACCGAATATATACATTGAAATATCGTACATTCTGTCTGTATGTGTGAGTGGGTTCCGATCACGGGTTTTTATTTATATCAACTTTTATTGGAATTATCGACCGAAGCGAAGGCACAGAACTAATTGTAGTTATTGATAAGCGATTTGGATTTAATATGTATGGGGAGTCATAGAGTAGTGAGTGGGGGGGTGAGTCGGCCTGTTGAGATATTACTAACTCTATAAACGTGTCAAACACCATATTTTGGAGTATATATTTACGGCTAGTTTTGCTCAAAGTGCGGGGAGGTGAGAGGGGGTGGGGGTTCGACGGCCCTTATTTATTTTTATAATCATTTATATGGTAGAGCTGCGAGTGTTCCGCAGGCAGTGAGGATGTGTACTCGTATATAGTTAAGTGTACCCAAGGCATTCCATGAGTGAGTGTGCAAGTGCCATCCGTCGCATGATCGCATCCCGCTCGTCGTCTACGAGTATATACAATACCACAACACCACGTTGCCTTTCACTATAGAATCAAATTTTTTTCCAATAAAATGTTTAAGTAAATCAGTTGACTTTTATTTTTATGTATTGTTTTATTAAATTAATATTTTTATTTTATTTTTTATGAATCACTATCTATTAAAAAAACCGCATCGAAATCCGTCGCGTAATTTTAAAGATCTAAGCATCCATAGGACCTGACAGACGGGAAGCGACTTTGTTTTCTATACTAATATTATAAAGAAGTAAAATTTGTATTTTTGTATGTAAAAAATTTGCCATAAAATATCTTTCATCGCATGCGCTGCAAAAAGTATTGATGATAGAACAAAAAAATGATCTACAATATTATAGAACGTGTCAATATCTACAAAAAAGTCCGCGAGACCATATGTCCAACTATTATAGTTACGTCACTATAACTATTTTTTTACATTTTAAAAGTTGATAAAAATGCCTATCAAAATCAGACCATGTTTTCTATAACTTTGTATTAATCCTTATCCAAATAAATTATTTCGTATTCAAGACTATTTCAATACCTGTAAATTACTTTTTGAATTATTAAAATCGGACTTTCCATTCAAAAGATATTATGAAATTAAAAATATCAATATAAACAAAAAATACACGACGACGCGACGGGCCAGTATAGCGACGCAGCGCAGCGAGTAAAGCGGCAAGAGAGGGGGCACCGAAATGCGGGATTTTAAAATAAAATATTTTAAAAAATAATATTCCACCCGCGCGATGCCGGGATGGGCCGCTAGTATACTATATAGTGATAAATACAAATCAATTGTTTTTTATATGTCGCTTCGGAATGACATTAATATGAAAAAAAATTTTTTTAAAGTTTCTGGAAATGTAAATGGGGATGGTGATGTTGACAGTTCTTAAAATAAATGCTTTATATATTACAAACTTTTCTTTAATATCCGGGCGAAGACAGATTAGTAACAATCACACTCAGGGCGCTATTATTAGCTTCATACGTATGTTAGTATGTATGTAACGGAATTTTTGAACATGATTTTGACCCCCTTCAAAACGTCGGTTTATCTCGAAATTTGGCATACTTATTAAGGATCGATGACACACTGGCAGAATGTTTTGTGCTTAAGCACATACAAAGCCATTAAAAAAAAAAATAAAAAAAAAAAAAAAAAAAAAGGATCGATGACAATTCAATATTTTAAACAGTTTTGATCCGTTGTCCTTCCTAGGATAATCAGGATTAGCGATTTTTTGTTTCCCTGAGACCCGGAGTGTCTGCGTCGACACACTTTATATTTATGTTTTATACTTTCCCTATCTTATACGTACATCATCCCCCTATATTCTAAAGAAGTTTTCACCCCCGTTTTATAGTAAAATTTATCGAAATTTTCAGTAAAATTGTTAAATTTTAACAAAATTTGGTTCAAAAATCTAGTTTTTAGTAGACAATAGTAATATTAGTTTATCCGATTTCGCTCGTATATATATCGTTGAATAGCGTTTTTATCACTTATTCAACGACGACTCTTGTTAAGATAACTTTCAGGACAAACGAAAAATTAAATAATTCATTGATATTCTCCACACCGAGCCTACTACTACCTTATAGGTTCGATATAATAAACATATACAACATTTCAAAATTTAATTTAGTGTCCGTCTCGTTTCCCTGCATATTGTTAAATATAATTTATCAAATTTTAATTATTTAAAAAATAATAATTTAAAAAAAATTGAAAAATAAATTTGATTAAATTTGGATTAAAAATCGTGTAAGAAAAAAATGATTTTATTGTAAAAATTTGATTTGTTATAGTCATTTAAAATTAATAAAGAAATATAGTTATTTAAATAATAGAAAATAGGAATAGGGTGTTTTAATAAGTGCAAAAAGTAAAACCAGACAAAAAATGTTTGACAATTTTATTATAGAAACTAACGTGGTAATTAGTCATTTTTAAAAACAGTGTTCGCCGAGCGGCCACCGCGAGCGCGTCCACTGGCTGAAGAAGATCGCCCAATGCGATCGAAACTGTAGTACCAATCTACCACAATAATACGTGAGTGTTACCGTTTGGCATAGTTTTTAAAAAATGTTTGAATATTCCATTTATATATTTTCATTTTAATACGTTCACTTAGAGTTCTAATACATAAAGATTCTCGTAACATCATCACTAGAAGTTAGGAATAGTTCCCAAAATAGTAAAAAATAAAACTAGATACACAGTCCCATACAAATTTACATTAAAAACCGTCTTTGGTCAACTATAAGAAGTTATACATAGATATAGTGTGGCTATTGCGTCTATATGTTATGTTCCCTCTCGCTCACTCTGCAACACAACACAATACGACTCATTAATAACTATTATAATATCTTATACTAATATATAAAGCTGAAGAGTTTATTTGTTTGAACGCGCTAATCTCAGGAACTACTGGCCCGATTTGAAATATTCTTTCAGTGTTAGATAGTCCATTTATCGAGGAAGGCTATAGGCTATATATCATCACGCTACGACCAATAGGAGCGGAGCAACACAATAACAAAGTCGCGAGGGTCGACTAGTCTATTATATTTTTGACGCTATTGTGTATCTAGTTCTAGACATCGCTTACTATTAATATTACATAAATACATTTTATGAAAATCTTGTACATATGGGGCCATTCATTAATTACGTAACACGATGTAGGGGGGTCGACTATGTCTTATTTTTTCTGACAAGGGGGTGGGAGGGAGCACGATAGTTCTTTATTATATTTTGAGAAAGCGCGGGCAACATTCATTTTTCTTTAGATTCTTACGTAATAAATATTAAACAGGGGGTAGGGAGGGGTCAAAAACTAACGAAAATAGTCTTACGTAATAAATGAATGGCCCCATATGTATAGCTAAGGTCGGATAGACGAAAGACGGAATATTAATTTCAAACGTTAAGAATTTTTAAACTTGTCATCGTAGCGTGATCGCTGACAGCTTGTCACTTTGACATAACTAGACCTGGGGATAAGGTCGATATAAATTATCGATATTCTGAAGTTACTGAATGTTTCAAACGAATCAAACATAAGGGAGTTGTAACACGTTTTTATTCATGTTAAAATGGTTCACAGGGATTCGATCGCTGTCATCGATCGAGTTATATTAGGCAGAGTGTAGTGTAAGTTGGAAATGACAGAAATTTAAGTTTTTTTTTCTACCACATGGCAACGTTATTGGTTCACTCTACTATTATTGTATTGAATTGAATCAGGCGTTACTTTGCGGAAATTCATGATTTAAAAGAAACAAAAGGTTACCTTGCACCACCCAGAAGAGCACACCGTCCACATAAAAGTGAGACGCGCGAACCCAAACCACTACACACCACACAAGTAGATCGCGATCGACAATCGACGTACGTTTCGCTTCGTAACCGAAGCATCTTCAGGAGGTGTTGACTCAAGTGTTGTTGAGCAAGTGACGACACCTGGGTTGTGCCATACGAGTCTGTTTGTTCAGATTGCCGCGGATTATAGCAAGGTAACCTTTTGATTCCTCCTACTATTATTGTAGCAAAGATAAATAGTAACACTATTTTTTTCCGGCAACACTAACCAAATGTTATTTGTCATATTCACTAAAGTAAAATAGGAACCGCGTGTCTTTCAGAATCTTAACTGCACAATGTCCACTAATACCTTTGGAAGACTCCCTCATAAAAGTGGGGGTAGTTTATGCTATTTTAATTTATTTGTTTTACCTTATGCGTTATCTTCCTACAATAATATGTTTGTTCCCCTCTCCCAGTGGTTTTATCAACAATTATTTTAAGTCACAAATATCTATACTAATATATAAAGCTGAAGAGTTTGTTTGTTTGAACGCGCTAATCACAGGAACTACTGATCCGATTTGAAAAATTCTTTCAGTGTTAGATAGTCCATTTATCGAGGAAGGCTATAGGCTATATAGCATCACGCTACGACTAATAGGAGCGGAGCTACACGTGAACAAAGTCGCGCGGGTCGACTAGTTATTATATTTTTGACGCTATTGTGTATCTAGTTCTAGACATCGCTTACTATTAATATTACATAAATACATTTTATGAAAATCTTGTACATATGTGGCCATTCATTAATTACGTAAGACGATTTAGGGGGGGGGAAGGGGGTCGACCATGTCTTATTTTTTCTTACAAGGGGGTGGGAGGGAGCACGATAGTTCTTTATTATATTTTGAAATAGCGCGGGCAACATTCATATTTCTTTAGATTGAATCATCACGCTAAGACCAATAGGAGCGGAGCATCACGTGGACGAAGTCGCAAGGGTCGGCTAGTATATATAAATACCTAAATCCGAAGCCAAAAGGAATGTTCAAGATCAAACCTATACTTAAGTGTCGGTAGCTATATCTTAGACATGAGGCCGAACAGTGAGAGAACATACATATAATCATAACATCAACACACCGACATACAATTGGACTAGAACATTAAGTGTACGTCGCAGTTAAGTGGTTTATGTTTAGTGTGTTCATTGAACAAGCCAGCCGAATGGTTGAACGTGTCAGACAGTAACAAAACGATGCTCAGCTAAACTGTTAAATGAATAACCTGCTATATTTTGGATAATTGACACTATATCATTATAAATTATAGCCTATGTGTTATTCTGATGTGTAAGCTATGTTATTGTAAAGTATCATCAAAATCCATTCAGTAGTTTTTGCGTGAAAAAGTAATAAACATTCAGACACCCATACATCCTTACAAACTTTCGCATTTATAATATCAGTAGGATGTAGGATTAGTGCATTCTGTTAGTTATGATGCTGGCAACACTGATTTGTGTGTTAGCAGTATGTTGGCAACATTAATCTGAGTAACTTTAGATTTTAGAAGTTGGCACATACTGAATGTCAATCAGTTGCGCCAACATAAAGAAAATACTCCGTACACATGACAGAAATCATTGTGGTTACATCGCGAGTACAAAGCGGTCTCTTCTAGGCAACCTTGAGTTGGAGAACACTTGGCTGCGACATAACGGATCATTACAACTATTTGTTCATAATATTTAGACCCAGAGATTATCTCATAAATACAAACTAACAATCTTTATATCTTTCAATATTAGTATACATGTATAAGTACATTATATGTATACATACAATGTACATTAAAGGTAAGGAAATATTTACAAAAAAAATACACATTTAGATAACAAAAAGTTACAGATATAACTATTGTCTATTTTTTGTTAAAAAGAGAGTAAAAAAATAAATAAATAAATTTTTAACTTTAAGTTGACAGTTGTTACAACTAACGAAAACTTGAAGCGAACAAAACGTTTTAAGTTTTCTGCTAAATAGACATCAATATACAAAATACATTCATTATCTACTCAAATACACAAATAAATATACATAAATTCATATATGCTACTTCGCTTTGATACGAGATCATAAACATTCTTACCCTACACCCTACAACTTCATCAAAATCAGTCGAGTTGTCTTAGAAGGATAAAAACGGGACCCTATTACTAAGAATCTACCAAGAGATTAAGCTAGACAGTTGAAATGTTCAATTGTAAATACTAAAAATAGAATTGTTTTATTCTATATACAACGAATGTGATTTTTTTGCCAAATATTGGTACGGAACCCTTCGTGCGAGTCCGACTCGCACTTGGCCGGTTCTTAAAACTCTGTCCGATTCGTCAACATATCACTAACATCTATTATCTACATTTTTGTAAACCTTTTCAAGTAATTATTAAACAGTACAAATCGAATGATAAATGTAGTGTTGTCAGTTACTAAACATTTGCCTGATTTTGGGGAAATTTTGGCACAAAAATAATTAATTTAAAATTAGTTCTTAGATTAGGATTTCCGCCAGGGTTTTAAAAAACATGATATATAAGTATAATAAAATTGGCATGTAGTAATAACTTAAGTGGAGAGGCCGCCTCCTTGCTTCAGTGCACAGGAGGGGTTGGGAGCGATGACGGAGCGGGGGCGCGGATCCGTGCGGTGCATGACGCGCAGGTGGCGCAGCAAGGAGCTGTGGTCGTTGAAGCGGCGGGAGCAGGAGGCGCACTCGAACACGCGCCCGTTGTGCGTCATCATGTGCCGGCTCAGACCTGAAACCGTATTTACCTTAATGAGTAAAAATGTTATTTATCGAATCCATACACATAGAAGATATTAATATAACTGTACTACACGCATGAGCGTCCGTCACCGGCGACGCGCCGACGCATTCTGGCCGCTGGCGCATTCCGCGCGCGTGCAAATTTTATGCACAGTAATTCGAACGCATGCGCCCGCGCTGCTCCAGCCAGCGGTTAGGGGGTGTCTTCTCACAGTGGGGGATAGTCCATCTGTGGGGCGACATGTCCGGGGCTTTATTACCCCACGCATGTGGTCTCTATCGCTGCAGCCTACAGACTGCAGGTCTTTGGGGTTGCCCTTTTAACGTGGGCTGTTGTGGTTATGATTCAAGTGAATCGGGCTTTGGTTTCGTAGGGGGGGGGGGGGGGTTGCCTGGTGCCACACAGGAGGACGGCCACCGGGTGTTCCTTTTTGTTCAGTGCTGCCGTTATTGTGTGGAGGTCTCTCGTGACTTGGAGCGTTGTGGAGTGCTCTGATCTGAACCCAAACTGCTCCGGTCTCGGCTTCAAGTATGGGTTCAGTTTTTCGAGTAGGAGACGCTCGAAGACCTTCGATATGGCAGGCAGCATGAGCTGCGGGCGTCGGTCGTCAGAGTTTTATAGTGCGGCACTATATATACTCGCGCAAACGATGACGTCATGAAAATTTGGACTCTCTCACACATCGTACTAATGTGTACCATTTATTTAAATATATTGACCAATAATTTCATGACAAATATACGAGTCAAAGCGCAACCTTCTTTTACTCAACAAGTTTCAAGTAGAAACCTAACAACAGCAGCCAAAACTTAATGTGAGGACTCTTTATAACATTAATGTTACTACACTATGTGTTATCTAAATGTTTTAGCCCAGCGATACAAGAGCGTATCGACCAGTATTGTATATATCCTTAAAATATGAGTTTCACACCAGTTCATACCAGTACGAATTGTCAATGTCTACAATTGGCAACCTTTCGCAATGGCGTGCAAGTAATAAATATTAAATCTAGACGTCAACAATCAGTCAATAAAAAAAAGAAAGAAGAAAAGAGATATAGAAAGGGAAAGAAGGATAGAAGCAGAGATAGAAAATAGAAGGATGAAAATATAGATAAAAGAAACAGGGAATGACAGAGAGAAAGAAAAAGAGAGACGAGAATAATGTTGATTCGTGTCAATGATAACATTTTAAAAATCAGATCCATACAAGCAAAGCGACGTTGCCCAATTAATTATATGGCAACACTATTCGAACTATGAGAAGGAAGTGGAAGATATTCCATCAGTAAATAAAAATTGAATCAGCACAAAATTAATGTTAATTACAAAACATATATGGCAACACTTCATGACCTATGTCACTCAGGAATAGTTCAGCTCTACCTATGAGTGAAAAAATCCGGCTAAACAACCAATATATTTATAATCATTTCAATATTTATAGCAACATTACATATAAAAAAAAATTATCATAACTTATGAAATTTCACTTTATGACACAGTAAAATGACCATATCCTGTTAATTATAATATTTATGGCAACACCACATAGCCTACGTTACCCAGAAAGGATGTACCTTTCGATTGGCGAAAGAATTATCAAAATCGGTTGAGTAGTTTTAAGCAACAAACAAACATAAAAATCAAATTATATATATCCATTGTAATTAGGTATATGTCGGATACAAATAAAAGAAGGAATGGAATGGATGGCCTATCTCAAAAGCTATACGGTCAGGATATAACTAAACGTTACGATCTCTTACTATTATGACAGGAACCCAAGCAGTGCCTTGGACTTGTGATCAAGGTGTAGGCTTAAGAGCTACTTTATTCGATCGAGACACTAACCTCCACTGCTTAGTTTCACTGTTTAAACCTAAGATTAGACTAACATTAACCTAACACAAGGCTAACCTAACCTAACTAACACCTCTGACATATATATTTTATTATTTGATGTGAATCAACCATATAATATACATTTTTTTTTCATATTAATTTCTAATTGTTTATAAGAAAATGAAATTCGCAAATGATTCTAGAAAAACAAGATTTACCAGATGCGTGTAGGAACACTCTGTTGCACTTAGAGCAGGCGTGTATGGCGATAGGGCGCTTGTGCGGCGCCGCGTGGCTCCGCGCATGGGAATCTAGCGCCTTGCGCTGTGTGAAGCTCTTGGGGCACTTGAGGCATTTGTGAGGGCGCTCGTCTGTTCAAAAAAAAATATTTTTCTTACATAATAACTTTGTACGCGCCTAATCCAAGCAGAAAGCAATTTTATAAATATCGTTCTGTGGGATATGGATCCAACCAACCAATAAGGGACTCCGAAATAAAAAGGAGTCTCACTTCTTTCGCCATCCCTCTGCACGACACATACGCATTGTCTAAATCTTTTCTAATTAATTTTACATTGTATAAAGTACCAAGTCCAAGTGCCCAAAGTTTCTTTTAAATAAAACTTAGATAAAAGTCTTTCATTTAGGCTCTACGTCTCCCAACGTTTCTACGTCGCTGAAACTTACAGACACAAACGCACATTTTAATTAAAGGCAAAATATGCCGGGAAACCTCTAACCTCTAATATACAATATTGACTCTTTCAGAGATTTTTAAAAAATGTGTCATTAAAGATTAATTTATACATATATTACTCAGTAATCTGTTTTTTCATCTAATGTCTAGTTTAGAAATAATCGAAAGTATATTATATAATTAACTACATATTTATATTAACATTAATACACACGTATTTCGATTTCCTTAATTAAATAAAAACACTGTGAGCTTACATTTTAACTTCTCTCAACATTATTTTTTACTTCTTATATGATTGTTTGTGTTTAAGCGTTATTATAGTTACTTTTTGGTAATATCATTTATTGCGAAATTTCTATTTAAGTATGCAATAAATAAATAACTGAATTATTATTATAATTATTTTTATTACCTAATTATCATTCAATTAACTAAGATATTTCAAAAGTATTAAAAGTTGTATCATCTTGGGAGTTGCGGCACACGTTAATTATAATATATTACACTTAGAAGATAGTCACCCTTGTGCACCAGCTTGTGCCGGCCCAACACCTCCTTCTGCGCAAAGCCCCGGTTGCATGTTGGGCACACGTAGGGCCGCTCCCCCGAGTGCACGCGGGCGTGGCGCCGCAGCGCGCTGCTGGACGCAAACTTCTTGCCGCACTGCGCACACATCGGTTGACTACGAACAACAATATAAAATGTGGATAGGCGTGCAAAAAACAAAAACCACTACTTTAAACCAGCTCCTATGCCACAAGCCCCAGGCAGATTATCTGTTAGTGTGCAGTCGCTTAAGTATAGTTAATAATTTAGCTACTCATAACTTCGCATAAGCAACAATAAAGCATTTCGCAGCTTTAATCACAACAAACCAACAGATACTTATTAATATGAAAATGGATGAATCCAAAAATCTTTTTAAAATAAAAATATCTTTCGAAAACTCTCCATCGCATTGCAAAAGTGATAAACACACTAAGATGGATTTTTTAGAAACAGTATGTGAAAAAAATAAAAACAGTATTCAATTTTTAAAAAATTATTTAAAATTTAATTTAATAAAACTGAGCCTTGATGTCATTCTTTCGTTTGTCATGCTAATAATCTATATTGCTATTTTATGCTCCTGTTATGCAGCCTACTGATGAGCCTGGTCTCCTCCTCAGGGAAGAGGGTGTTAAGCCATAGTCGCTGGCCCAGTGCGGGTTGGTTCACACACCGACAGAGAACAGAGAACAGGAGTTCAGGTTTCCACATAATGTTTTCCTTCATCATTAAATCAAATGATATTTAATTCCTTAAAACACACATAACTCCTGTAAGTCGTCGGGGTGTGCTGTGTGGGGGGTCGAACTTGGGCTTCCTGAGCGAGACATTTAAGTCTTAACCACTGGGCTATCACTGTTATGCAGTCCTACAAGGGGATAATAAATCAGACCGACGTTTACTAAGTTGTGACGTCATTCGTTCGGTATCACTGCTATCACGATAGATTATTTTTTTTAATGGATGGATGGACCAGATGGTAAGTGGCCACCATCTCCCATGAACATTGTCAAAACAAGAGATACCCTCTTGTTTTGTCGATGCGCAGCATCCTCGAAGATAGAGTGGGGAGAGGGAGTGAAGAAAAAACGATGCGGTCTCAGCAAACCCTGAGCAAGAGGCCACAGTCCACTAGATCTGCAGCATTAATGGGATGGGAGAAGGAGGGGGTAAGTCTGGCCCACATGCGGCCCGGAACGCGTCTTTGACACGGTTGGGTTCGCATGCTGGTGGTCGCAAGCCAGTCGGGGAACAGATCCCCTACCACCAATGGAGGTGCTGGGTCGATCTTACGAGATGCTCTCCCAGCGGCAGAGGAGAATAGTATTCTAACCCGTTCCCTCACGGGTAGAAATTTAGATTGTAATTTTATTCTATCTTAGATATTATTAATCTAGCTTATATCATAACAATAAATATGTATTTTATAATCAATCGATTCTATTTATTTTTGTTAATATAAAGTTTTAATTATTTTTATCATGTCTACGAGGGTCAAACTGAAAGTTTGAGTTAGTTATTAGTTTTATTATATATTTTCAAAACAGTGTCCATTCACGTCAATACATCGCTGCATCCGATGGAACCACTAGAAAAGCACTTTGCCCACTCGTCCTTAGGGGTCTCTTCGACGGCCTTTTGAATCGCAGTCACAGCTTCCTTAGCGTCCATGAAACGCTTACCTCGAAGTTTTCTTTTTATTTTTGGGAATAAATAAAAATCGCAAGGTGCAAGGTCCGGGCTATACGGCGGATGACCCAGTAATTCCAAGTTTGACGTTGCCGAATAGTCGATTGGCCGGGCGGTGTGCGACGAGGCCTTTTTGTGGTGAAGAAGGATCTTACTGCGAGGTCGTTTCTCCCGAACTTTTTTAGTGGCAAAGAATTGTTGTCGCGAAATGACCTGTACTTCCAAAGAAAGACGCCACCATCATTTTTCCTACGCTTCGACCTCTCTTCAATTTAGTTTGCAACTCCTTGGAAGGAAACACCCATTAAGCAGATTGTCTTTTGGTTTCGGGATCATACCAGTAAATCAAGCTTTCGTCACCCGTAAGCATGTCGAACATACACACTCATTTGAGTCACCACCGTTAAATCTTTTAACCATTTCACGGGACTAATAAACACGATGGAGTTTTTGGGCCTCGGTCAAATTGTGAGGTATTCACCGGGCACAAAGCTTCCGAACCGCTAAATGTTAATGGAGGATTTTGTGCACTTGACTTATACTGATGCATAAGCTTGTCCGAATCTGCTGATAGGTCACTCTTTTGTCAGTCTCTATCATACGCCGCACAACACAGATGTTATCTTCAGTCGTCGCCGTAGAAGGCCGTCCCTCATGCAGATTATCGGTAAGATTAGTGTGACCACTTATAAACTCATTAAGCTAGTTGTAAACAGTGACACAGACAATTTTCAATTTGCCGCCAAATCAAAAGTAAAACAAATGACAAATAAATGAAACACATAATAATATCGGCAGAGTTCCATTTTGATTTTTTAAATTATATTGTTTACAAGCGGCCACTTCTAGGAACTTTTAGTTTGAGCCATAGTCAGTTTGTAGTTGTATATAAATTTTCTATAAACAGACAAGTTGAGAATCTAATGAGTTACAATTACCTGTATGCTTTTGCCTGTGTTTCCGCTGACTGATCTTTCTTACTGTTATCCCCTTGTCCTATTGTTTTACTGTTTTCTATTAAAATTGGTACCTCCTGTAAAATAGATATAATTCTCAATAGTATTATAAAAGTGACATAAATAAACACATCTACACGAAAACTGTAACTTTTGAATCTGTACATAAATTAGGATACTTTTTATAGCAATAAAAAATTCTAGGGCCCATTCCACCCTAAAAAAGGAATTAAGGGTCCATAAGATGTAAACAGAGATCTATGAAAATTGTTTCATATCTACAGGTTGCAAATCTAATAAAATTCATATTTCTAAAATTCAAAAACCCACAAGTTTAAAATGTATCGTTTATGTTTAGAGAACTCTACCATAAACAAAAGTTTACATCTTTATTATAATGTTAAATAGTTGAACATAAACAAATATGTACATATATTTTATAAAAATTATTTCATTTTATACTAACCTCTTCAATTTGTAACATATTTAAAGTAATCACTGTCTCATCACCGGTCTCAATTTCAACTGTTCTCAAAGAAGAGTCTTTCAGCAGAATATCATTACCATCTTTATTTAAAACTTTCAGTTCAAGCAACACCGACGAGAGGAATCCTGACATGTCTGGTGGATTTGGTTCTGGACTTGGAATACGCTCTATTGTTACCTATTTAAAATTGACAAAAAATTAATTATGAAAATTACTAGTTAAAATTGAATCTTAATATTGATTCTCTTTTAAAATTGTAAATACTGTTGCGAATCAACATCAAAACAATTTGTAAGTCTAGACCAAGCTTTAGTTCGAACTTGCTGGAAAATGTCAAAATATACGGCAAGATGAATCGGGAGAGACGGCAAGATGTCGTTCGCTAGAAGTTTGCGACCCTTCGATGGCTGACATTTGGGAAAAGGACGGCATTAGGCAAAAATATGTGTTCGAGTGAGACGGGTATAACTCTGGATCTTTCTAGGGGTTGTCACAATAATCTTTTTTTAAATAGCTGGAATCAACTTGCGAGAAGTTTCTATATAAAAACCTATATAAAGGGTTGTACTGATGATTGCAAGTCAGTCTATTGTATGCTCGAGACAGAAAAAGTGAGTTCGAAGAGATAACGAAGTGCTGAGAAAGTGGTGCATAGTCGAAATGGTGGATCTTCGTGAAGTGTATGGCGTCGTACAGCAGTGGAAATAGTGTTTCGAGAGAAGTGCGTGTAACAGGTGTGGAACTGTGCAGATTGAAGATAAGGACTGTAAATATCGGAGATGTGTAAATAGTATGAGACCGTAGTGTAGGTTTATTTTTGTAAAGATTTAGTTGGACTTTGTTGACATCCTGAATAAATCCTTTACCAACGAAGCATCTATCAATTTCCTCCAATCAATCCAATATTAAAATAATTCTACATCTTATCTTCAAAAACGATTTTCCGACCCTTTTTCTCCTTAATTAGATGTAGACATTAAAATCTGCATCAGACACTGCTTTGATTCATTATATATCTATACTTACTTGCTTAGGCAGACGTTTTATAACACTCTCTTGTATCTTGAGCATTAAGTTAGGATTAACTTGTTCAGGTACTTCATGTTCAGTCTCGGTCAACGTCTTTGAGACCAAATCTTCATAACTGGCTACTCTCTGTCTTTTCTCTCCTGATGCTTTTAATTGACTATCTGTTTCTTTTGGTTCAGTATCTCCAGTATTCTGTATCTCTTTTAATCTCACAGCTTTCATGTGAGATTTAAGTTTCAAAGATGCCAATCTACATTTCTTTTTAAACTCACAACATTGATGTACTTTCTTAGAGCATTCTGTGCAAATGAAATTGGGTAAACCCTCATCAGGACTTATCTATAATAAAAGAAAACTGCAGATAATTTATTAAAACATAAGAGATCAAGAATCAAGAACAAATCTGTTACAGGAGGCTATATTTTCTTAAAATTGAAGTAAATTGTTAGAAAATATGAGACATGATATGTGGGTGGTTTATATCCTTATACTTGTGTCAGGAGTGGGCCACGCCAGTAGTCCAATGTCCGGGATTTGAACCCACGACTTATTGATCCCGAACCACTGAGCTACGCTTCATTGGAAATGTAAATTGATTGAGAGAATGACATATTTAATATTTTATATATACATAATTTCATATTCTGCAAAAGTATAATCTATTTTTTATTTTAATGTACTACTAAACTGGTACAGGCTATCATAGCCTTGTGACTTAATCACAAGGCTATGAGGCCATCAGACCTCCAGAGTAAGACATTGATGTCTTACTCTGGAGGTCCGAGTTTGATCCCACACATCAGGCACATAAATCTATGTGTATTTTAAGTATATTAAATATCTTGTTATAACTATTAAGGAAACAATATAGGAGGATACAGATAAAGGAGACCAGGCGCAGCAGTAGACCACTAATAAGTTATGATGACTAAACTAGGTATAATGATATGTAGCATGTCTTCAAATTCTGTTTTTATGTTATCATTATTATGATCAATCTCTACTAAAGGTATGACCATGTTTGGTTATACCTTGACATGAAGAAGCATGGCACGATGATCACAGCCATGTCTCTAAACTATTCCATACTTAAGCAATAACAAAATATTTAAAATAAAGTTATAATTCAAAATTTTTGATTTAAAATTATGAGGCTATATGGCCTTTCCCACAAGGATAGTTTAAAAAAACAAGTTTTCGTGTCGTTTTCACGGACTCTTCGTACCTCGAAGCCCACGCACAGCATGATCCTCACTGCCAAAGAATCACATAAATTCGTACTCTCATTGAATATGGGGATCTTTTCGGTCAACTTCGCCAAACACAACCTACACCGCTCCAGCACACCCTCAATCAGTTGGCTCTGACCACGCCTTTTCGAGTACGTCTGCATTATTCTTTAATATTTGATCTATTTCACTATAAAACAAATACTCATCTAGTTCAAACTTTCAGCAATTCGTAACCGCAACCTTTCTTATTTTAATCTTATATGTGAGGAACATATATGATATACATTTTACACTAGATAACATAAACAACTTTGTGTGTTTATTGATTTAAATTAAAAAAACAAACGAAGATAATTAATCAGTGTCAAGTCTGAACTTGTCAAGTGTCAACTCTACTGTAGGCTTGGAAAAATACCGATTAATCAAAATATCGGTATTTAAAAAAAATAATCGATATATATCGTCGACATTTTAAATCTCAAAATTTCGAGATACATAAGTATCAATTTTATATATTTTTTCCATCTCTTGTTAACCCACGATATCCACACCCCCACAACTAGAAGAAAGAGTAAGCTCTCAGTAGCTCCACTATCGTCACATGTATTCGATCGCGAGCTGCGTCAAACTCCAATCACTTCACCTAAAATATCATCACGGTAAAATATCGATATTTTTTCTACATATATCGATATATTTTAAAAGTATCGATACTATATATATCGATGTATTTTTCATTTGCCATCCCTACTCAACTGACAGTTCTTAGACTTCTGACTACAAAACACAAAGGAGATTGGTCGGTTGCACTATACTATTGCTTGACATTCCATTTGAGATAGTATAGCATATAGTTCTTTGAGGGAGAGAGAATATTACATATGAATTGGGTTAACCTTGACCGGATGCCCAGCTTTTGCAATTTATGCCTGAGCACCGGGAGAAGAACATTGTCATAAGCTAAGCTGTATGATTCCAAGACTGTCAATTGTAGCTACAAAGCAAGCCTAAATGGGACCTGGCTAACCGATCTGTGCTTTCCATTACTAATTCCAAGCAGTTTTTGATAAGATGTTTCATAGTTTTTGCCAAAGTGCTTGATGATTATTACTAGGTTTTAAAATGGGAAAAATTTTCTTTTATTGCCACTAAACATTACGATTTTAAGTAAGTAAGACGTAAAATTCAGACCACAGATTAAATTACTATTTTAACATAGAATAAACATTATACTAGAGACGACTCAATTTTGTATATTCATTCACTCCCTCCATTTCCATCTCATTAATGCTACGATAATGTTGATTGGAATCTAGATTCTTGCTTAGGATCCACTGAAACAACAGCATTCTTTTCTTTAATTCCCTCCCTTATTTAATTTTCCGGGCAGTGATTCATAAGCAATATAATGAGATACTCCAATGTCCATTGGCGACGAAGGCGAAGTACCATTAGGATTGTCTGCTGGTTTGTCTGCCTACTGTCATAAAAAATAACAGTACCTACCGAAGATATTATAAATATAATCAAGTGCATGACATGTTGATAGGATGAGAAAAATAAGTTATTATATATGACGGGTTGGGTAGAATTTAATGTCACTTCGGTTTCGTTATTTTTTTTATTTATTTATTTAATTTGTATTAGACAGGGTGTCCATAGTATGTAAGTAACAGTATTCTTAATAACTATGTTAGTAACACAAATAAAAACAACAATGACAACAAACTAAAATTAATTATTACCTAAATTAACTAAATAATAAAACATTGGAGGACAATTCCGATTTCACTTCTGGTGAAAACTCCTATGTTTACAAATCTTTTACAACATGAAGTTGGACCCATCGCTTCACCATCGGCGAGTCGAAACTGTCCGCCAATGCACTTAGGATAGTTTTGGGGCTCTCGCGCAAGCGACGCAACATAGATGCACATCGTTTGCGCATAATCGCACCAAAGCTGTCCACCCCCGCCGCAGCGAACATACCCGAGGCGCTACACCGTCGCGACATCCTCATCTGTGCCCTAAACGCATCATTACATTAGACCCGTAGGCCACTATATACTTTCTTTGTATAGTCAACCCACAGGCTGCACGTGTAAAAGGACTGGCAATATGCCTTAAATAAAGTAATCTTAACTTGTTTAGTACAACATGCAAACCTGCGAGCTAACATATTGCAAGGAACAGACAGCGACGTTCTCTTTCCAGATCATCATTGTCTTTTAGACTTTCCACGACCCAGCCGAGATACTTGAAAGCAGACACTTTGTTGAGTGCTGAGCCGTATAAAGTAACATTTGGATTATCCATACACTGTGTGCTTTAAAAACCATAATTTCACTTTTGTTAACATTGTATCTCAACCCATGGGCCCTAGCATAGTCCTCACATACGGCAAGCATTCTCCTCAAAGCCCCGACTGATGGACTCAGTAATACCATATCGTCAGCATAGCTTATGTTGTTTACACAAACGCCTCATTCATTGAGTAGATTATTTATATACAGGTTGAAGAGCCTAGGTGAGCTCAATCCCCCTGCCTCACCCCGCCCTCCATCCTATACTCCTTCGAGAAAGAGCCTGCCCACCGTACACGGTCACATTGATGTCCGTACCAATACCTAAACAATGAAGTGATTTCATTAGGAACACTAGTTTCTTTAACTTCTCCCATAACATAACTTATGATACGAGGTCAAAGGCCTTTGACAGGTCAAGATAACATGCATATATAGATGTTTCTCTTTTTGTTTAATAATGAGCAATCTGCTTCAGAGACAGGATAGCACTCTCTGTTGACAGACCAGGCCTAAAGCCAAACTGAGTGTCATTCAATTGGAGGTGCTTAGCCAAGTGCCGATCCAACAGGCTGTCCAAGACCTTGGCTGCAACGGTCGCGAGTGAAATTGGTCTATAATTCGCTAAATTAGACGGATCACCAGTCTTATTTTTAATTATTGGCACAACCAAGGTTTGCATCAGCCTCTCAGGTAGATAGGAGTGGCCAATACACAGAGTAAAAAACAGGTGTTCAATGCTAAGGCTATCGTGGCCTGGTGATTTCCCTCTAATCATACCTTTTATCACAGAAGAGACATCTTCAGCTGTAAAGTTGATTGTCAACTCATCGCCCGTGACCACCTCATCATCAACCACCCGCCGCTATACCGTTGTATGCCCAAAGACGACTGCACCATGAACTGGTTTTTAAAAATACTAGCTATTTCATGGGGCTCACACACCCCGCAACGCTCACGGGAAGACTTGGCTTATGATTTAATTGATTTGTCGATTTCCAGAAATTAGAGAAATCCTTATTTGCACGATGTTCGGCTATAATATCCATTTTAATTTGGTGTTGATTATTTATGCACCATTTTAATCTAGATTTGAAAAATCTTCTTTTTCAAATCTAGATTAAAATGCATGTATTATAACCTTATAAACCTGACCCATAGTGGGTTTACCTGAAACATTCCACACTTGATAACAAAGCCTCGCCTTAGCGTGAGCGTCACGAACATGCCTATTCCATCCAGTAATATATTTGCCTCTCCGTTTAGGTATTACATTATAACAACTTTATAATATTGTCATATAATAATACTTGATGATTTTTGATAGCTTCAAACGAGTAAACGATTATCGACTAATCGGAGTGCTAGCGTCATATTTCCTATCTATTATTTATATTCACGACAAGTCTATTTGAGTGAACATCACCTGGAGTGGTGATGGAGGAAGTGTAACCAATAGTGTGTCGCTATGTTACGGATATTGGAAGTCTATGACTATGGATCATGTGAGTTCTTACGTCTTATTTATTGTGTGAGTCCCTACATTTTATTTAGGCGTATTAACACAACCTTAGGTTAGGGTTAGGTTGGTATTATGTGAACCTAACCTTACACTTTAACAGTGAAACCGGGCAGTGGAGACGAGTGTTCGCATATGTAGGTAGGGAGTACTCCCCTAAACCTACACATTGGTCTCAAGTCTAAGACGCTGATTGGGTTGGGTCAGAATTCGGTTACATTATTCATTCAAATCGGCTCCCTGTCCCGACATCAGAAATGGGATGAACTCTAGTTGCTCCCTGTCCGGACATATATTTGATTTAATATTATTAAAATAAAAAGCTTTAATTTTTATGGCTTATCAAAAATATATTTTTTTTTGTGTAATGTTTCGCAATTCATAATTACATATGTCGCTTAACAAGCATTTTATGTCTCGTTAATCATGAATTTTGAAGCATTTCACCCTATCTTGAATAATAATTTCAGCAATATTAATTATGCAGCGCAGCAATTATTTAATTGTAGAGAAATAATTGGTTACACAGGGTTGTATTGGACATGTTAAATATCCAAAACTCAATATACTATTGATTTCTTCAGAGAAAATCTATCTGAGCATGGGAGCATTATTAGGAGTAGCTAGGAGTCGCCACCTGACACAAATAAACCTAATGTTTTTTTTTTAAATATAAGTTTTAGATGCACTGAGTTCGGTCATGTTCCCGTTGTTTGCGCCTACGGTAAGACCGGCCAAAAAGATTGGAGACTCAGTACTTACTTTCGTGCTTATTTTTATATAACACTAGCTGTGCCCACGACTTCGTCCGCGTGGAATAGTATTACAAACTTCGAATTTCATATTTATTTATATCAACAGCCTAAAAAAATAAGTTTCAAGCTTCTAGCTTAAAAAATGACGATACACCATATAACTTTTCATCCCCATTCTTTCAACCCCTTACAACTCTTTTCGCATTAAAAAGTAGCCTATGTCCTTTCTCTGGCTCTAGACTATCTTTATACAAAATATCATTTTCGCATTTATAATATTAGTAAACGCATTTTGTACAAGAGTCACTACAATCACGTCCGTCAACCGAAACAAACAATCCTAGCTATTTTAATTTTGTAGTCATATTATTTAAACTAGAGCTGAGTACAGTTCTGTTACCTTGAAATATTAAATCAATTTATAGAAATTATATAATATGTGGGTAAATTTCAACGAAGTTAAGATTGATAACGAAAATCACGGTGTCTATAACTTTTGAAATGGCCGTAAAATACGACCCCACTGGAACAACAAATTTTATTTCCAAAAATTGTAAAATGTGGCGTTTTTGTGGTTTGAGTAATATGTGGGTAGATGATATTTATGAGAGTAAAATAACGAAAATCTTTCATCGATTCGTTACATTTTGTCTAGTATTTTTCATTATGATGGAGTTTCTTTCATTTTTTACCCAAGCTAATTTAACTGATAAACAAACCACCGATCTGATACTCTTTTCGATCTCTCATCCAGTCCTCTTCAGCTATTACATCGGGTGTGAATATTACAAGAAGGAGTTTAAAGACTTACATCTGAAGTTATGTATAATTTTGAAAGAAGACTTTAATGATCCGGAAGCAGAAAGGCGTATGATAAAAAAGGCGACTTATTACTCAATAGCACTTTTTGCTAATTGCGCTGTAGCTTTAATCTCCTATGGGTTCGATGGATTGATGCAAGTTATACGATCAGGTATTTTATTCTGCCATTTTAAAAAAAAATATTTCAGGAATTGTATTTCTTTGATACTCTGGGCGAGCACAAAGAAATGGTTTTTTGAATGTAACTCATAAAATTCTGAATGCAAATGCGTGAAACTTTTAAAATCACTATATGCGTGCCTATCAATTTTGAGGAGTTCTCTCAATTCCTCAAGTATCCTATCATCAGAACTGGATTTTGAAAAAAATTAAATAATAACAAACATAAAAAAAATACAAGCAAATTGATAACCTCCTTTTTTAGGGTTAAAAGGAAAAAAGGAACCCTTATAGGATCACTTCGTTGTCCGTCTGTCAAGACCCTTTTTCTCAGGATCCCGTGGAGGTATCAAGTTGAAATTAATATCATCATATCATATTGCAGCTGGCAAAAAATGAAACTTCTAAGTCCACGCATTAAAAAGACCGTTAATGTGGTCACTCATATAATGATAAGGTACTTCTCAATGACCTAGCATCGTGAAATTCAGCATGAAGTAAGGTCTCATAGCACTAATAAAGGATAAAATTTAAAAACTGTAGTTTATTTTCTACATCACTAGAAAATTAACTTTTTTTGACTGTCACGCAAGACTCTTTTTCTCAGAAAAACGTGAAGATATCAAATCGAAATTTATACCAAATATTCTAATCTCTAGTTCCTCAAATATGGAAAAATATCAAATTGCTAAATCAATTTAACGAAAACCCGCAGCCGCTTTTATCTCATGTATTGTAATTTTGATTTTCGAGATAAATCAAAATTCCCAGGCTTCGTCTTTTGACCTAGGAACATGATTTTTGGCAAGAAGCAAGGTTTCAGAGCTCTGGTATAGGGAAAAATCCTAAAAATGGCAATTTGTTGTTAAATCACGAAAAAAATGTTCTTATATATATTTAGCCATTTATACTGAAGACATAACAAATAGTTTTTCTATCGGGTATTCCACAGATGCGGACTGCGATGCAGTTTGCGATTTTAGTAATATTCGAATATGTTTTATAATATACTTACCCTCGGTACAGATACTTAATATTTTTACCGTTTTAACTCCGGTTAAAGAGTTTAATTTTATGAATATGAAATTTAAAAACTTTAAATAAATTTATTCCAAGAAAGAAAGAAATAATTTGTAATGTAAAATGTATGTTAAAAAGATTATTTAGTAAAATATAAATTCCATTAAATATTTTTTTATTTTTAGACTGGGGAATAAGGTTTAAAGTAAGGCACCTCTTCCATTAACTCAAATTTCCAAAGCCTCTAGCTTAACGTTCATCAGGGCTTAAATCTATGCCGACGACGTGTATATTTATAACATATTCGAATATTAGTAAAATCGCAAACATCGACGTTTTTGTTGTCGTATCGTGTGAAATGAATCTAAAGCTATATCAACGCGAATCCTAAGCAACGGCTGTTGACGATATGACATGTTGTTAAATGATAACTTGTAAAATATTGTAATTGACTCTATAAAAAGAAGGAATATAGAACATCTATATTTGACAATTATATTTTATTGACATATGTTCACCGACTTTAAGATTATTTTAGTGAAATTATTTTTTATTGCATTTTTTTTGTTAAAAAATCTTTTTGAAAGTAATTATAAATATGTCAATTGAAACACGCATTACTAATTTCGGGAATAAATTACTCCCAATACTATTTTTGATAATATTTTAACCCGCACACGGAAATCAAAATTTGATAGTGTTTGTCCCTTTATTGAAATTGAGGGTTCCGCCTCATAGCGCGAGTTTCCACACTCTCACTTGGCCGAATTATTTTAATTTTGATGTCGGTTGAAAATTAAGAAAAATGAGATGAATGTTTTTAACGTTATTATTTTTGAATCAATTGTAGTTTATGGTGATAAGTTGTTATATTTTGAGTATTGTTGTAGAGTAATAAGTATTTATTCCTTATGCCCTTACGGAATTTTATAAATATAATCGTCGATATGATAACATTTCTGATGATGCAGACGAAGACGCGGGTAATGCGCTGGTACTAAAAGATCAATATTTTTTAGATGGATCATTCACAACTATTGTAATAGGCTGGCCATATATTGAGGATACAAGTACGATTGCAAATCTAATCCGATTGATCTCTTATATACTCTGGTGGATTTTTATGAGCCGCGTCTCAGCAGCTTTAGGGTTAGTTGTGGTCACAACAATCCTTTTGAGCCATCAATATATAAACTTACATAGTTATTTTTACAATCTTGATAATATATTTGATAATGTAAATGAAGAAAATATTGAACAGAAACAGCTTGAGTATGAGAAACGTCTAAAAGTCGGTATCAAACTTCATTCTGAGACCTTATGGTAAGTTATATTTTATTTTTCCCATGGAGATTGGTGTTTGCATCTATGATATGATGTCTCTAACCCATGTAGCGCTCGTGTGCAATTCTCATCCTAGCACCATTGTTGTTGACAAAAAAAATGCCGATTGCAAAACGATGTCGCTTTAACTAGGACTTTTTTGCTTTTCATCTTAGAATGCGTAATATTCACATTGTAGATAGATAGATAAATTCTTTATTGAACACAATTTAAAGTAGTTACAATGATACATATTTAAATTAAAAACTATATGAGGATATAAAGACGACTTTATCACTAGTAGTGGTCTCTTACAGGCAACCTCTTATCTAGGGAATCTATGAAAACTATTATAAATGCAGACTCACTCAGACTCCCTGGTGAGTAGCACTCGCGACGCACACCCTGCATTATAGGCAAAACCCCTCCAGCCATAGCCTATTCTGGATTATCCGTACTTATATTATAAATGCGAAAATAATGTCTGTCGCGCTTTCACGCCAAAACTACTGAACTGATTTAAATGAAATTTGGTAAACAGATAGTCTAGACTCTAGAGCTAAAGAAAAGGACATAGGCTACTTTTTAATGTGAAAAAAGGATTGTAAGAGGTTGAAAGGCGGGATGAAAACATGTATGGAATTGTCGTTAATTTTAGCGTTAGAAGCCTGAAACTTATTTTTTAGTCTGTTGATTCGATATAAATAAATATGACATTCAAAAATTGTAAAAGGGGGTATAGCTAGTATTTTATATAGTTATTTCTTTTGGTTTTTCAGGTGTACAAGGAAATGCCAAAACACTTGCAGCCTGCATTTTAGCGGGCAAATAATTATGAACGTTACAGTATTCTGTATATTAATGTTACAAATGGTGGTAAGTAATTTGAATTTAAAATCTCGTGTCACAGTGTTTATTGTCGAATTTCTTCTAAACGGCTTGAACGATTTTTATGAATTTTTTGTGTATATTTGGAAGGTCTCAGAATAGGTCGTATGGTATTTTTTATACTTCTAAGTGTAAGGGTTGCCCTCTCCATAAATTAATTAGTGCAGAAAAATAACGTTTGCCGGATCAGCTAGTGAAGTTATAATAAAAGTTTATTGGGGAGTATTTTATCATTTAAGAATTATTTAAGAAAATGATCTTAACATTTCAGAATTCAGATCGCACATTAATGAATACCATGGCAATAGTCACCACCAGTGTTGGACTCCTGACTAGTACC
Organism: Limenitis camilla; assembly: GCA_905147385.1. Lineage (NCBI taxonomy): Eukaryota > Metazoa > Arthropoda > Insecta > Lepidoptera > Nymphalidae > Limenitis > Limenitis camilla. Next base: position 1,226,522 of record LR990232.1, on the reverse strand, counting down.
GGCTTCATCATGTGGACCGCTGGTGATATTACAGTTGAGGTACAGATACAGATTAATTACACTACATCAAAGTCCTCTAAATGAACAGATTAAATAAATACAGTGATTATTAAATTTGTTAGGCCGCCAGAATATCCACAGCAATATATTCGTCCGGCTGGCAACACTGCAGGGGTAAAACGTCGGCAAGAGTGAGGAAATTAATTGTGATGGCCATGACCCAAGCTCAGGTGACATCCGGCATTCGCCAAAATTTAATCAATATCATTTTTTTATTCATATTTTTAATAAATTTAAAAATAATATAATGATCAAAATATAAATTAATTTATTGCAGAAAAATGTGGTGATACGATGTTTGGGAATAATTGAAATTTCATATCAATCGTATTTATCGGTAAGTTTCAAAATATACTTACATACTTTAAATTATTTAAACGGAAGTATTGACTTGGCAACACAGGCCTACGTCCCCACTATTATCTCCACTGTATTATAATAATTACTTGAACAAAAACTGTTATTGTGGCAGAAGTAAAATAATTAGGCATAAAATAGTAAGTATAATAAAATATGGCGGATATTGGATTTAGACTCACGTCACTTTATTTTTTGAATTATTATTTTATTTTAAGTCCTTTCATTTGATACCCATATTTTAGAAATGCATTAAAAATAACTAGTCTGCCATCTTGGATATACTGACATGTTGGATTTAGAATGACTTTACAAAGTTAACTCTTATACAAAACTCCAGCTCAATTGGTTGAACATATCTGCTTCAAAAAATTGAGTTGCAAGATTTCACCCGAACAAACATACATACCTACATTGCAAGTTAAATAAAAGCTTGTAAAAAGGAGGGTTTAGCTGATCTTTTTTTTGATTTTGAGATATTTTGCTAAAAATAATTAGCGTAATTGCTGTTTTGCTAAAGTGTTAAATATTAGAGTCTGGAGGTCGAGCGGTGAACGTTGATGCAATGTAGAAAGGCCTTTTGATCTTGTACTTGGGTCGCAATCCCCAGTTATTGTTATTTTGCGTCAAGCTACCGAGTAGGTTACAATAGTAACTAATTTTTTTTTAATTTTCAGATTGTAAAATCATCTTATTCAGTTTTTTCTCTACTTTACTGAAAAAGCATAGCAATATGTTTTCACTTGCAGCTGCTGGATTTTCCGGTCACTATTAAATAAAACAAATGTAATTGAAATAAAATATGCACTTTCATAATGCACCGTTGGAATATTGATGAGAAATATGTTAGAGAGTAGCAATTAGTCGGAATACCTTAGGCGGACATAACTACGTACAATTATTATATAATCAACTATATTTAACAACGGATAATTAAATCTAGTTTGTAATTGCACAGTTTGAAATACGTTATAAATGTCTTGAAGTAATGAATCATTGAAGTAAAGAAATGTTAATAAATGCTAATGTTATTTTGAGTTTCAAAAGTTATACCTATCTTATATATAAAACGTCGTCGAGGTGTTTGTTAACTCCTCTGAAACGACGACCGATTTTTATGATTTTTTTTGTGCATAGCAGGTAGGTCTGAAAATTTGTCAACATCTATTTATTTCATCCACTTAGTGATAAAGGTGGCGGACGGAAACGTTTGCCGGGTCAACGGGTTTTAGGGTGAATCTTTAGAAATAAAAAAATCATTGTCCGGGTGGAAAAACTACCCATAGCATATAAATTCTAATGTTAGATATTTTTTTTCCTGTTAATCTGCTTGGAGAACAACAGTAATTGTGTCCAATTTATCTGACTATACCTGAAAAAAATCTTCAAAGCCCTGAAAATTGATACACCTGGGCTGTCCCATTGAGATTTTTATACCAAAAGTAAGTTTTTACGCCAATTTATATTCGGTAATTTAAGATTTTATGTGAACTAAGTATTAAAGGATGAGTTGGCAAAGCAAGAAAAAAAATTACGATTTATGTTATATAAGTAGTTTAAAAGAAACTAAACAGTTTAGGTTTGTCCGAGGGGTAAAAGTTGATCCCCTTGGCTCGTGACTTATTTGCCCGAAGATCGCTATACGCTACGCTACTTAGGAATGCGCGCGCGCGCTGTCAAGCAACCCTTAGCCGCGCTTTAAACATCAGGAGGGGAAGTGGCGCGTCTCTCTGCTCGAGTCAGATTTACGAAGGTAAGAATTTGATTCCCCTTCCCACTTTTTAAATTATTTCTTGATATTTTAGGATTTCCTTGCTAGGGTAAATAATAGGGATTAAGGGTCTATTAATTATATATTTGACTAGCTTTTACCCGCAACTTCATTAATGTTAATTTGGGGTCTTATTTGGATATTACAATTACTTTTCATTACATGAATGTAAATAAAATATTTCGTACAGAAAGTATTGGTCGAGTGGACATCGACGCCGAGTGGCAGCCATTTTATAGACTGACCGCCGCTAGGTCAGCGCCAGTTTCAGTAAAAGCAGGCATAGCAACACACTTTGTATCTAGCAAACGTCTGCACGAACTGGAGAAGTTATTATCAAGATGTACCAGTGACATACAAGTACAGACCTTGTTGCACAAATTCAATGATCCTCCCGAGGAGTTCCCCCTGGCTCCAAATACAAAACACATTAACTAATGTTTTGCTGCGTCAATTGTTGCGGAGATCATTGAGAAGTTGGAGAAGGTTCAGAATGATTGGTCGGTAAAAACATTGAATGTGAGTAACCTTCATTTATACATAGTGTAAAACAAAGTTACTTTCTGTGTCTATCTGTTTATTTACGTGTGGTAAGTTACTTTATTGACACAACACATGTTTTGTAGGCAGGAAAGGATGGGGCGGATTTCATCTCCACTGCAGGTCTTGAAAATGGTTCACGAGTTTCGACCTCGTCTGTAGGGACGCTTCACGTGGGTTACAATAGCCGGCCAGCTCATTGTGGAGATCCGATACGCGAACGTTGGAAGTGAATAAGACGACATCAAGTATATTGTTTATTGTGATTAGAAAAATGGTTACACTAACATAAGAGATAACATCACAAGTAATAAACATAAAAGTTAAACTTAGTATATAACTATTACACACACGCACAAACATGACAAAAGCAAAGTTACCAACTCTCAAAAATATTTATCCCTAAAGTTTGTGTCAAAAACCACTAAAACCGCCTTAATTATTTAGTTGTCCCCCTAAAAAATATATAAATATAAATTCATAATGATTTAGATATAATATGCTGTAATATGTTTCAAATTCAAAAGTCTTTTTATTATAAATTTAATACATAAAATATATCAGTACTTTCATGTATTATAATGGAGTACAGAAAATCTATATCTTCTACCAAAGCATCGATGGACCAAGTACGTTTTTTATTAGCATTGAACACTTAGTTCGATGAATTTTTAGCACAGCAATAAAATGACCGCCAGTATTACCGCCAGTCACCACAGAGTGCTTGTAGAATTATGTACTAGATGTCGCTATAAGTCGCTAGGTCAAGAAATAAATATTATCAATTTAAAAATATTAGAGAGTCAAAAAATCCCTGAAAATACCCCTAAAAAAGCCCATCTCACTTATTTACCCCTAAATCTGGGGGAAAACCCCGAAGTTGGTAACCGTGTCAAGAAGAATCAAAGTCACGTAGGCGCCTTGGCGGGACGGGCGCATGCATGTACTGAACGGTGCACCCTTCTCGTTCCCCTGCACGAACGACCTGTTTGTGGGAGTGAGAGACGCGCTCGGCTTGTGCTTGGAATTTCCCGCGTTACAGTATCTTAATGAAATCAAATCATATTTGGTAGAAACTAATAAATAAATAGTGAGTACTAACAAACAACGCTGACTCTAAATATTATTGGCAGATGCCTTTGTACTTTCGACAGCCTTAATCATAATAATTAAAAGGTAACAAAAACTTTGAACTTCTGTACATTTTTCACACTAATTTATATCATACCTGGAACACTCACTCAAAAATATTATAAATTCGAAATGCACCTTGAAATAAATAGCATAAGGTTGACATTTGTTTACAACACGTAAAGAGCTTTCAACTGAGGTAGGGCACAGCAGGAAACTTCCTGCTCAAATATGGAGCAGCCCGACTGGGGTAGTACCTCGACCTTACTGAAGATCACAGCTAAATAACACTACTCTAAAGCAGTGTTGTGTTCCTGTTGGTGAGTAAGGTGACCAGAGCTCCTGGGGGGGATTTGGGGATAGGGTCGGCAACGCGCTTGCGATGCTTCTGGTGTTGCAGACGTCTATAAGCTACGGTAATCGCTTACCATCAGGTGAGCCGTACGCTTGTTTGCCGACCCAGTTACATAAAAAAAAAAAAAAAAAAAGAGCACAAATCGTTCCGAGCAGGACCGTCGACTAAAGGGGATTTTGTCTCTTTCTTATGGCGTTTTCCTTAGGGTGTTTGTGACAATGTGTCATACAAATAATTTTATTAGTGACACAGAGTATTTAATGTTTTTCTATTCTACTCTTCGGAACGTTTTTTGAGTGCGCATTAAGATTTAGAATAAAACCAGTTTGTTTAATAGTTAATATTTTATTCAAATTGACGGTCTCATCACAATAACGTATATATAATGATTTTCAACAATAATACCAAAGTACATGATTATAAAGATAAAAACATATAAATGCATTCCACCACATTTTGAGTAATATATAAGAATCCATACTTCTTCCAACCAACTTATGTATTGCAGTCAAAACTTCTTAGTAATTATATATAGATAAATTTATATTATGGCAACATCTGAAACATTTAATCAAGTTTTCATTTATTATTATGTGTCAAGCTGCCCTGAGATTATTAATAAAAAAAAAATAGTATTACAATACATTGGGGTTCATTAATAAGAGAGGAACATATAAAAATAGGTTTACTATTTACACTATTTTATTGTCTGTCTATGCCAATAAGCTGTAAATATATTTTGATATAATAAAAAAACTGGTTACATTACTCATACTTAAAGATCTAATTCCAAGTTATTTCTTCATATACAAGTCAAAAAGAAAAAAAAATATTCTCCATTTAATATCATCACTTTTTCTTAATATATAAAAATATCAAAACATCTGTAACTTTATTGTATTTAGATTTTGGAGTCAAAGAACTTCAGTTCCTGGTCTTCGGGGAGCTTTTTGAAGAAGCTTTCTACGTAGTCGTCATCAACTTCAGCCAATGTCTTCGGGTTCCACTGGGGATTGTTGTCCTTGTCGATGAGGAGAGCTCTTACACCTAAATTAGGGTAAATAAAATGAATTAAAATAATTTCATTAACGGCCACCAACAACCTATCTCAATCCTAAATCTTTACATTATGGATTGAAATCAGATTCCAAATTCAAATTTTTATTTAGAAAACTCAAATTTGGAACCTGGTTTTTAATCTATAATCAGTGGCGTAACATGCCTTGGAGGGGGTATCAAATTGGAGTGCTGTGGTTATTAAGGGATTTCCTTGTTTAAGTGAATGAATTAAATGGGGATAACCGATTTAGGATATTGCCAATTTTTGGGCGCATGCTTAACACGTGAAAAAAAGAGCTTTTTTTAGTTTTGTCGTTTCTGAAGTGAAAACTCTATAGGCATGTAAGAAAGTTTTTATTTAGGGAAGGCCGTGTAAGTGACATTGTGGATAACATTTTACTACTCTTTGTTTACAGACGTTAGGGGCCTCTTTAAAAAAAAATTATAGGGAATAAAGATTCTAGTATGACCAGTTCAATTTTTTCATCATAAATCAATATTTCTATTAACAAACCTTCAGGGAAATCATGGCTTCGTGTGGCGCGGTACGCAAGACGGTACTCCATCTTGAGGCACTGAGGCAGTTCCAGCTGAGCCCCTCTCTGCAATGCTCTCATTGTGATCTTCAGAGATCCTGGACACATTTGGTTTAGAGTCTGAAATTTAACAAATACCCTATATAAATATACGAAGAATATCATTTATTAGAACGTTAGCTACCTGCAAAAGATGTGTTATGGCAATTAACTAACATTATTATAAGATTTTTTTTTTAAAGATTACTAGCATTATGGATCACATACTACTAGTATTCCCGTTACCCCTCCTAGTAAGCTAATAAATAGCTTGTGTCAGGAGTTGGCCACGCCAGTAGTCCAATGTCCGGGATTTGAAAATCCGGGATTGTCAGTCAAACGCCGCAACAGTGTCCTAAAGCAAAGCTTACCAATAAAAAGGTAATGGTAACTGTATGGTGGTCTCAGCATGGCGTTATTCACTATAGCTTTCTCCGATCTGGTCAAGCAATAATGGCAGATGTCTACAGTGCCGAACTCCGAAGAATGATAGCAAAACTAGCAGTGACACAGCCCCGACTCATGAATCGATTATTGCTCCATGATACGCGAGATCTCATACAGCACAAGAAACCGTTTTAACTCTACAGGAGCTGCAATTAGAAACCATTTGTCACCTTCCATTTTCGCCAGACCTTGCTCCAACGGACTACCAATTTTTTTCGTGATTTGGACAATTTTTTACGTGATAAAAAGTTTTCTTCTGAGGAGGCAGTACAAAATATTTTCACACAGTTTGTCGAATCTAGATCACCAGAGTTCTATCGCAAATTCATAAATGACCTTCCTATTAGATGGCAGCAATGTATATATATGATAATATTGTTATTTTGATTAATTAAATAAAAAAATTTCAGTGTAATTAAATAAAAACCTTTGCACTAACATCTTATTGATATTATATGATAATATGACTGAAGCTTGCTGTAATTTATTGAATTATTAATTTACTATTTATAGTAAAACAATTTTGAAAACTACTTAACATAAAAACAAAAAAAAATTCTTACAAAATAGGATATTATGACAAAAATCAGATTATAGAATTATGGTTTAAACATATTTACATAGAGAGAATGCATGTGTGTATATATTTGCATGTGTGGGTGTGTGTATGTGTCATGACGTAAGGAATTTCATTTTATTGAAAAAAAAAAAAAAAAAAAAAAAAAAAAGATCGATCAAGTAGTTTCAAAGTTAACTGTCCACATCATTACACTTTTTTGAATACATATATTCCTAAGTAACTTATATTATTTACTGTAAACTTAAATTTGTATTTCTATTGTCACTTTTAGGGTTCCGTACCTTAAAAGGAAAAAAGGAACCCTTATAGGATCACTTCGTTGTCCGTCTGTCTGTCTATCAAGACCCTTTTTCTCAGGATCGCGTGGAGGTATCAAGTTGAATTTAATATTAAATACTCAAGCCTGCGGTAGATAGATGCGGTAGAAGATATGACCGTTAATGTGGTTACTCATATATATTATAAGGTACTTCCCAATGACCTAGCGTCGTGATATTGACCATGAAGTAAGGTCTCATAGCACAAATAAAGGATAAAATTAAAAAACTGTACATTTTTTTCTACTTCGCTAGAAAATTAACTTTTTTTAACTGTCTCTAGTTACTCAAATATGTAAAAGTATCAAATTGCTGAAAAATAAAAAGCCGCAGCTAATTTTATCTCATGTATTATAAATTTTGATTTTCGAGATAGATCAAAAATCCCAGGCTTTGTCTTTTGACCTAGGAACATGATTTTTGGCAAGAAGCAAGGTTTTATAGCACTAATATGGGGAATTTTTTTTAGATTTATGTTATTACGCATTATTTGAAGAATACGTAAAATTATCAAGTTGAAATTAATATTAAACATGTATGTCTATAGTATCTTAAAGCTGTGAAAAAATCAAACTTCTAAGTGTAAGCAATCAATAAATATGGCCATTAATTCTTACGTGCTAACAAAAAGTTTTTCTATGGGGCATTCCGCATATGCGGAGATTAAAAAAAATCGATGTTTGCGATTTTAGTAATATTCGAATATGTTATACAATATACCTCCCCTCGATACAGATACAAAATCTTTTTACTGTTAAAACTCTAGTTAACGAGTTTAATTTTCTGATATTGTAATTTAAAAACTTTAAATATATTTATTCCAAGAAAGAAAGAAATAATTTGAAATGGAAAAATGTATTCAAAAAGATTATATGGTAAAATGTAAATTCTATTAATGAATTTATTATATTTTTAATTTCTAAGTCTGCTCAATAAGGTTTAAAGTAAAGCCTTCTAGCTTAACGTTCATGAGGGTTTAATTCTATATCTATAAACGTCGATATTTGCGATTTCAATTAGTGAAATCGCAAACATCGACGTTTTTGTTGTCGTATCGTGTGAAATTAATCTAAAGCTATATAAGGCGCGTATCGTAGCAACGGCTGTTGACGATATGACATGTTGTTAAATGACAACTTGTAAAATATTTTAATTGGCTCCAAAAAAGAACAATTGACAATTATATATTTTATTTATAGGTATATGTTCACCGACTTTAAAATTATTTTAGTGAAATTTTTTTTTAATGTTTTATCATATTTTCTTATATTCTTTCTGTAAGTAAATATAAATATGTCAATTGAAACACGCATTACGGGAGTTAATGCCCTCGATACTACTTTTGATAATATTTTCAACTCGCACATGAAAATCAAAATTTGATAGTGTTTGTCCTTTTATTGATATTGTTATTATTGAAATTTTACTCCCACTTGGCCGAATTATTTATACAAACTGCAATTATTAATATACACTTTTTCTATAATTATTTATATATAAGAAAGGCCACTAGTTAAAACGGCGATGGATTGGCCATGTTCGCAGACCTCCCAAGGACAAGTGGTGTAAAGAAATGATGTCTTGGTACTCTAGAGACGGAAATAGAGGCAGGGTACGGCAACCAAGAAGATGGGAGGATGATCTCCCAAAAGGATGGCGGAGGAATGCCAAGAATAGAGGGTGGAAAATTCTGAAGGAGGCCTGTGTCCTGAGCACATCCTGATTTACAACATGATGTGAGATAATAAAGTCTATTTTTATTTATTTATTTAAATTAATAAGACACTTGATACTCTTTAATATCAATTCGTAGTTATAAGACAATACGTAAACATCCAAATAGAAAAAGTAACTTTGTTTTATACCATAAATGAAGGTTACTCACATTCAAAGTTTTTATCGACCAATCATTCTGAACCTTCTCCAACCTCTCAATGATCTCCTCAATAGTTGATGCAGCAAAACAATAGTTGATGTGTTTTATATTTGGAGCCAAGGAGAACTCCTCGGGAGGCTCATTGAATTTGTTTAACAAGGACTGCACTTCCATGTCACTGGTACATCTTGATAATAACTTCTCCAGTTCGTACAGACGTTTGCTAGATACAAAGTGTGTTGCTATGCCTGCTTTAACTACGTCCTTGCCTTTTAATCTATCACCTAGTTAACAATACACATTATCTTTAAAATATACAGTTTAAAATGTAATAATTAATGTTTACTTTAATGACTTCCAAAAAAATCAATTTAAGTAGCTGACCCTCCTGATAGTAAACTATGCTTAATATTAATATAGATTAAAGACAAAAAGTTTTTTTCATTCATTATTTCATTACATTCACTTACCATATTCATTTTCACTCACCTAATAAATCATTAAGTTACCCGCTTAGTTAAACATTCACTAACTTTAGTTTCACTTTAACAATGGTTTGACCAAATATTGAATTGAATCAGGTGTTACTTTGCACAAATTCATGATTTCAAAGTAATCAAAAGGTTACTTTGCTATAATCCCCTGAAAATATTTTATATACTCAAACTCAAAATAATTTATTCAAATAGACTTTTTATAAAGTACTTTTGACACGTCAAAAATTGGTCAGTCAGTCAGTTTGTCTGAAGCTACCACCAGTTCGGAAAGCAGTTTCCTGGTGAGAAGAACTGGCAAGAACTTTTCAAAACGCCATTTTTTACATTAGTCTGTTTTACAAAGGTATAATCATTCAGCTGAGCATCAACGTCATTTTGAATCTAAGCTTTGTCATCATTCAAATAATCTTGTACAGAGTAGTAAGCTTTATTTACTAAACATTTTTTATTCGAGTTTTAAATTGCTGAAGTGGCAAGTCTAATATAGTCTGTGGGATCTTATTATAGATGCGAACACCAAGCCCCATGTAACTATTACTAACTTTGTGGAGACGATAGTATGGCGTTACAAGTTTATTTTTATTTCTAGTATTTATCCTGTGTCACTTATTTCCTATACTCTACAAGCATCACTAGCGAGGAGTGTCAACTACTGAGGATGCTACGGTTACGAAGCGAAATCTATGTTGGTATATGTATATAAAAAGTATATAAAACATTTTCCGTGGGTTATAGCAAAGTAACCTTTTAATTACTTTTAAATGGTTTGATAATTCCAACAAAATATAAAGAGAATATTTTGTTTTTTTTTTAATTGGATTATTTTCAAAGAAACTTTCAATTATTCTATTGATCTAATTCTAAATTAGTCAAATCAGTCTTACTGTTATCAAGTTTTGCTTAGCAACATCCACTGTATCATGTATTCATAGATAAATAAAACTACTTATATCTTGCACCACATATACATATTAAATGACTATAAATTATCTCTTACCTGTTAATCCTAAATAGAGTCCTAAATTAACTTGTAGTCTCGGTAAAAAATATGATCCACCAACATCAGGAAACAGTCCAATTTTAGTCTCTGGCATTGCAATCAATGTTTTTTCAGTCGCCACTCTATACCTCCCATGAACTGACACACCTAAACCTCCTCCCATCGTAATTCCATTAATAATAGCCACATATGGAATTTTATACTTGCCAATAAGATGATTTACATTGTATTCAGTGTGGAAAAATTTTGGACCTTCAACATGATGAATAGCCTGTTTGACATCTCCTCCAGCACAAAAAGCTTTATCGCCAGCACCTTTTACAATAACCAAATGTTTAGTATTCTCCCATTCTCTTAATTGTGGGAGGAGTTTAGTCACCATAGAAGTGTTCAAGGAGTTTAAAGCTTTTGGTCTGTTTAATGTGACAACCCCGGCATTGTTTAGTGTTTCAAATATTACATCAGGTTCTTGAGAAGACATTGCTCGTTTTATGAGTGCTGCTGCTTGTGGTATTAATCTTGATTTAAACATCTGAAAATAATTTTATAATCTAAATTATAATGAATGAATAAATTATTTTCAATACAATTTGTAGTTTGAGCGAGTATATTTAGAAGTATAATCAAGTTGAACCTTGGATATTTAAACAGCCTTATCGTTTTTACATATAGTTTTCATTCAGGAAATTTTAATATTGATATAATAAATAGTTTTTTTTGTATAACCGGTTCTTTCAAACTATCATACAACACACTGTCGGTCAAGTTTCTTTGAAATTCAGTGCACGTATGTATCTTTTTGTTAATTACAAATTTAGTTAATAATTATAAAAACAAGTGTGATATCAAATATTATCTTATCTACTTACTATTATTATTTGTCATGTCAACACGTTCGTATTTAAGAACAATTCAAACGTCTTTGACCTTGAAATGTCAAAAAAAATCATGGATTGCTATCAAGTAGATTTACATCCACAGATTAACTAGAGATAATTATATCATTTTTACATCATTTTTTTACATATCAAACTTATAATACGAATCATCAAACACAATAAACTTTTAGTGTATGCGTAAAACATACTCAGTGATCGCTTTGAAGATAATCGATAACAATATGTTCGATTCCGATTATTTTTTTAAAGATATTCACTCACCGTCGGCTGCTTTTTTCATTATTTGAATTAAATGAAACATGTACCTACATGATGTCGATAGCCAAAATAGAAATTTAATGCATCAATTTAGTGATGGTATAAACGGCTTAAAATTGACAAAGCGTTTAAACGATTCCCTAATTTAATAAGCTTGCTGTTAAAAGAGTTTTTCACTTAAAACGCTTTTTTATGAAAACCTATAGCCGTTGAGCAAAATATTTATACGTCTGTTACGGAACCCTAACGGTAGCGCTGCACACCCAACCTGCACAACCAACCCAACTCATATTACACATTTGCCGACTCCGTGAGAATGGATCGTCGAGGATGTAGAAGCATGGCCTCACCGAGTCAGTCTCTGCCCCCAACTTGCGCGCAGAGCTCGATCCTCCAGTTTTAAGTTATAATATTAATTAAATATGTAAAATAATTAAGAAAATATAATTCTTAGAATATTCCGGATTTTCTCCCCCTCCTGACGACGCCAATCCCGACTAAAATATAATTCGTATAGTCACCCACTTGCAAGCTTTCTTGTGCTTAAAGAACCAGGGCTTTTGGGGAATAGCTGGTTGAATTGACCTGTAGTGTCCATTCAATTTAGAGGCGTCTGTGTACACTGCAAGCCAATTGCGCCACTTATCTAATAAATTTAAATATTTTGCATTGGCTGCAATATCGCCCTTATTATTGCCAGAATCTAAAATAACATTTGGTCTAAAAACAAGAGCGTCATAATTAATTTCAAAAATGGGAAATTTGGAATTTTGATAAATGGGGTGTTGTAAATTTATGTATTTTTTATAACTATTAATAGTTCTTGGGGGCCTCTTATGAGCCCAGTAGCTATCATTAATGACCTTTGCAGACAGCATTTGTAGAAGAGGTAGGAGAGGGTGGGAACCGATCTGAGTTATTCTTCCTATAAATCTGTCTGACAAATATTGCCTACGAAAATCCAAAGGAGGGTCTGCACATTCAACTTGTAGGGCAATGTTAGGGGATGATTTCATAGCTCCCATGATAATGCGCAAGCACTTGGCTTGAATTAAATTGAGCTTCTCAAGACCCACCCTATTGCATGGTTCAAAGATTAGAATTGCATTGTACAGCAGTTTTTGGCAATACGGGTGAGACCCCCACCAAACACCGGAGAGCTCCCTTAGGATATATACGCCTTTCTCGCATTTTTGTGCTATATAACTAAAATGACTCGCCCCCGTCATTCTTGAATCTAATATAGTCCCCAAAAATTTAACATTAGATTCATTTGGGATTTGCTGATTATTGCAAATTAATACTATCTGAGGGATATTGTACTGACGACTAAAAATAATTGACTTGCTTTTAGATATAGAGAGAGACAGACGATGATCGGCTAAAAAGATGAACAAATAGTATAAAGCAGAATTTAACCGGGCTGCTGCCTCAATGATGGATTTGGATGAAACATACATAGCAAGGTCATCAGCATACTGAAGAGTTTTACAAAAGGGGTTAACTGCTAGTTCCAGATCGAATGTATATAGGTTATAGAGCAGTGGGCTAAGCACTGAACCTTGTGGGAGGCCCTTTTAAACGCTTCTAGCTGGGAGATATTCTCCATTTAACCGGACTTTGATTACTCTTTCCATAAGAAGGTTCATAATGAAGTGGACTATCCTGACAGGGATACTCAGCTTATGCAGTTTCTGCCTGAGTACCGGAAGAAGGACACTATGATAAGACTATCATAATATTCCGATTCAATATCGAGAAAAGCTCCAACAAGATAGTCTCCATCTGAAAAGGCCAGACGAATCTCAGTGGTCAGCATGCAAAGACTGTCAAGAATACCCTTTCCCTTTCTGAAGCCAAACTGAGAATTAGCCAGCATTTGCCTACTTTCTAAAAACTATTCCAGCCTATTTTTAACTATGTGTTCAAATATTTTACATAGAGTAGGTCAGAGGACAATGGGACGGTATGAAGAGGCATTGCATGGATTCTTACCAGGCTTGCAAACCGGAATTATTATTTGTATCTTCCATGATTCTGGAATGCACCCTGTTGTAAAAATTCTGTTAAAAATATCCTGGAGAAAGGTTTTACCACTATTGCTCAAGCTCTTCGAGAAAGAATATGGGATACCATCTTCCCCTGGAGCTGTATCCTTAAGACCATGCATAGCAATCTCAAGTTCAGAGAAAGAAAAAGGTTCGTCAAAATTTGTCAGTCCTCCTAACAGTTAGGAGGCAGATTGTCTATGTTTGGGACGTATGGGGGGGGGGGGGGCGAGCCTGGCAGAGAACTCTTCTAGTCATATTGATGGATCATTTGTTGATGGAGACCAAGGAGGCGATGATAGTTTCTGAGTTGGATGCTTTATTGGGAAGTGGGTGTCAGCTGCATCTAAGAGAGTTTTTTGGAAGGCTGAATATAGTTCTAAAATGTTATTTTTAGTTTCAGAGTTTAAATTTTGAATTTTATGATCAACAAAAGCAGAAAATTCCGTCCAGTCAACATTATTGAGTCTGTATTTAAGAAGAGGTTCTGGTGGCAGGCTTGGAGATACTCGCTGTGGCATTGATACTATAATAGGGAAATGATCACTGCCATAAGAAATAGGGAGGATTTCCCAGGACAATAAGGATGCTAAAGAGGTGGAACACACACTTGAATCGACAGCAGATTTTTGATTTTGTCCTGGGTTAACTCTGCGAGTTGGGGATCCATCATTGATGACACAAATATTATAATCATCAAAGATGTTTAAAAGATGTAACGATAGTGAATCACAGTAGTATGAACCCCAAGAAGTGTGGTGACAGTTGAAAACGCCTAGAATTACAATAGGACTAGGTAAGCAGGAAAAAAAGGAGAAAATATCAGGAACAAGGTTGACATTAGGATGTGGAATATAGATAGATTAAAATGTAATGTTCATTGCTCTAATGGCAATGGCCTTGAAAGAAGAGAATAAGCTACTGTTCTTTTGATAAGCAACGCCACAAACACCCATCATAACCGTTATCACCGTCATCCCGCAGGCAGGCATACCCCGATACTCTAAAATGAGAGCCAGGATGAAACCGTGTCTCTGAGATGGCAGCGACAGCGATATTGTGATCTCTGACCAAACACAATGACTCATACTTTTTATTTCGTATGCTTCCACAGTTCCACTGCAGAAGTTGTGTCTGGGCCGTTGTGGTTGAGTAATATGTTAGTGATTTCCATGATTTTTTGGGCAACGTTGTTCGGTACTTTAGTGTTGGACTGGATCAATTCACTAAGGAGGTTAACTATTAGACTGAGTAACTCTTGGCTTGAAATAGAAGAGTCTGACTGGCTTTGTAGAGCGTAGCCATTGGGAAGGGATGAAGAAGGAGTTGAAAGGAGAGCTTTGTGGGCTGTTTGGTCAAAGCCTTGTTGGGCAAAAGGTCTGTTTCTAGGGGTACGTTCTATTGGTTTTCTATGACTTAGTCTGTGGCTGGCTGAAACTAGACTGGAAGGTTGCAGCTTCTGTAGTTGGAGTTTTCCAGCTACCTCTGAATAAGACCTCATTTGTCTTACAGGAGGCACTTGTGTTGAAGCATCCAAATATGAAATGTTCTGCTCTGACATTATAATTTTGATTTGGTGCTGACGTGCCTATTCGGGGCATTTCTTGTCGGTAACCTGGTGATTTCCTGAGCAGAGAAGGCAAGAAACTGATTCTGATGAAACTTCACATGTATCTCCAGGGTGGTCTTTGCTGCATTTAAAGCAACGTGGCTTTGAGCGACATTGACTCTTAATATGTCCACATCAGCAGCAGTTGTGACATTGGATTGTGGGTAAAAGATACTTCTCAAATGGGAGGCGGTTGAAACAAACAAACACATTGCGGTAATATTTGCCCAGAGAATGTACAGACTACTGACTGTGTCGGTATCCAGGAAGCGATGCCATCGTTAAATATTTTAGGGTTTAAACGTCTTGCTTTCAGAACAATTTCACATCCTTCCGGGAGCTCCATGTACTCCACAAGATTTGTCATGGACCATTCTTTCGGAACAATTCGAACAAGACCCATTCTAGTTACATTGTAAGTGGGCACAGTAGCTTTCAATTTATTAGTTTGGAGGCAATTGTGATTTAAAAATGAGTTGGCAACAGAAGCTGATCGAAACTCAACAGAAATGCGATTCCTACCAACACTTTAAGACCATCTTTGACAATTCCTTCAACTTTACTACTTTTTAGCATCGAACCGATTTTGATGGGTCTTTAGGAGAAGGTTACCTGTTTGACTAGATCGCCGCTTGGTTAGGTCTCCCAAAAGAATTGTAGATATTTTATTCATTTTTAAAGTAAAACGATGTTTTTTTAAATGTTGCGAATAAAATTGTATTTGATGGAATGACAGGAAAAATATTGACACTTTATCAAATTTAAAAATATGAAATAAAAAATAGAAAAAGGTTTGATATATACACGAATATGAATCTCCTACAGGTTAGGCCAGCAGCTGGTTCGGGCTCTACACGTGATACATGAACCACGAAGGGGCCATAGAGAAGATCTATCGTATTAAGCAGTTAAATAGACAGAAGCTATAGTGGCTGTACTCTAATACTCTTCGGAACGTTTTTTTGAATGCGCATCCCAGTTAGTATGTAAATTCCTTAGCTGTATACTATTTTTTTCTCTATGATTCATCAACTGATAAGTAATAACAGCTGATCAGTAAAATTTTGACAGTTGACAATTTCTTCTGCTGATAAAAAATTAACCTATTCCTCCAAATAAAAATGTCTATTTCAGTAAAAAATTGAATGGAAACAACTAAAAAATGGGTGTAATTAGAAAGGTTGGTAATTGGTACGCGAGACTAGCCCCGAGCCGGGGGCATTCGACGCCTCCGTACGAACACGTCGTACAAATAGGTGATCCTACATTACGTAAAATATCCGAGCCTGTTCCTGTGGACAAGATCAAAACTAAGGAAGTACAACTTGTAATAAATAAACTGAAGTATGTGCTTGATAGATATGGAAGTGTTGGCATGGCTGCTCCGCAAATTGGAATTAATATTAGAATATTTGTAATGAGACAAACACCGCAGCAAGTATCATCTTTATCGCCAGAACTAATTAAACAACGAGGTATTGGAGTTATACCGTTTACTGTAAGTAAGTATAGAGATAATTATTCGGAGTTTAATTCAGAAGCAGCAGTAATATCAATTATGTATCCTTTCAGGTATTTGTTAACCCCAAATTAAAAGTGGTGGATTATCAGAAGATTATACTTCCTGAAGGTTGCGAGAGTGTACGATCATTTTCAGCAGATGTTGCAAGATATAATGAAGTTCAAGTTACAGGTACAGGTTTAATTTATTTATATACTTTGTTATAGAGCAGGTCATCTATCTACTTTTAACACTGTTTCCACCAAAGATGATCAATAGAATCACTTCATTTACCTAGCCTTGCTCAGTCACATG
Source organism: Limenitis camilla (assembly GCA_905147385.1). Taxonomy (NCBI): domain Eukaryota; kingdom Metazoa; phylum Arthropoda; class Insecta; order Lepidoptera; family Nymphalidae; genus Limenitis; species Limenitis camilla. The sequence continues at coordinate 1,209,327 of LR990232.1, read as the reverse complement.
AAAAGATTCTATTGGTTCTTGTCAAACATCCCTTACTACATGCAACAGTGGAAATGTAGCCTTGGAATCTAAGGAATTGTTTGCATTTAAAAAGTAATATTTGTTGTTGTTTTAAACCAATCACATAGTATAAAACAAAGTCGCTTCCCTGTCTGTCTCTATGTATGCTCAGATCTTTAAAACTAGGCAATGGATTTTGATGTGGTTTTTTTTAATAGATAGAGTGATTCAAGAGGTAGGTTTATATGCATATTATAGTAGAGAAGGTAACTGTGCGAAGCCAGAGTAGGTAGTTTAATTATTAAAAAATCAATTTTTTTTTTCAATTTTAATATAGAGTATTTTACATTACCAGGTCTTGATTCCGAAGGTGAAGAGATCTTAAGAGTGTTCAAAGGTTGGTCTGCGAGGATAGCTCAGCATGAGATGGACCATTTAGATGGCAAGATGTACACTGATGTTATGGACCGAAAAAGCTTAAACTGTACCTGTTGGGAGGAAGTCAATTTGTCCAAAGGGAAAGTTGTTATACCTTTTAAACCAGATTAATTTAATTTGTAAGAATAAACATTATTATTATATTAGTTTTTATTTTTCTTTTAAAGGAAGAAATTCGACAAATTAGCAGATTCTTTAGTTGATGGAAAGGTCCATGGATATAAGCAATGCAAGAAAATTACTCTTGTATTGTTGAACTAAGACAGAAATAAAATTCTTTTGATTAGCAAACAGTAGTGATATTTGACTTTATTATTTGGTGGTAGGGGTGTGTTCCCAGACTGGCTTGTGACCAGCAGTATGCCGACTGCCAAGTCTTATTGACATGTTCTGGTCGAGCCGCATGTGAACTCTGGGTTCTCGTTCAGGGTACACTGAAACCGTTATGCATTCTTCTCATTAACCTCTTCCTCACTCTATCTTAGAAGTGGCAAAGCATAGGCAAGTAATATAAGTATAAACGGGCTTGTTTCCGCAACTCGACGTCACTATGCGCCTAATTTGCGTGAAAGGTGGGTGGCTAACCCTGCCATCCCAGCTCCTCTAAGAAGTTAATCAAACCTCTGGTGTCACCAATAACCTCGGGGAGAGTCCTCATTGACCCCAAGTGTTTGGCCCTGTAGTCGGTCACGCCTGAGCATTCCAGAACAAGTCTCTTGTGCCTCCAAACAGGCTTTGCAAAGGGGGCTGTCAGTAACACCTAGATTAAACAGATGTTTGTTGAAGGGCCGTGGCCGTAATTATTTGAGTAATTTTCCTTCATCCAGTAAAAGCATAGGCAAAACAAGAGTTCAATTGCCGGTGTCAATGGGCGACGGTGGCCACTTACCATAGATGGTCTGCTTGTCTGCCCATTAATAGCCATAAAAATAAAAATCACCAATGATTCCTCCACACTGATTTAAACACTCCTGGGTGAAGATATGTAGCAGCAAAATGAATCTTTCCAATCTTTTAAAATCTCTAGTTAGATAATGTCATTAAAACAAACAGTTAAGCAATATAATATTTATTATTATAACTTACGCATAATACTTTTAACTTGTTAAGAAATAAGTAATTCAATAAATATGCTAAGTTAAACAATACATGCCGAGTAACAATAATTACATCTCAATATTTATATAACAATTTTTAATAAATTGGAGCTGCTCATTATGCCTACTTTATGAAATTTACTATTTCTAGCAGAATAAACTGTTTCAGATCAAATCTACTTCTCTACAATATTATATTTTCACTCCTGACCTGATCTCTGATCTTCGTTGAATGGATCTGGTTGAAGTTGAGAGTTAAGTACTTGAATAGTTTAGATATTTAAAGTATTGTGCTTATCTATGATTATTGTGCCTGTATTATCAAAAATTCGCAACGGGAGTATTTTTCCAACATTTTATTTCTCTTCCTGAATATAAAGGTTCAGATATAAGGAATGGTGATTTGCAACCAATTAATTACTACTGAATAAATTAAAAAAAATTAAATTAATTTATATTAAATCTAAGGTTGGGAGGAGTTTAAAATGAAGTCTGAAAACCTGAGAATTAAGGGCGGTTTTCAAATAATATTTACAAATAAATGAATAACCCAGCTCTGAATAATATCAGCCCTGCAGTTCCTTTCAGTCAAGCCTATACCTTCCACCCGCAGCGAACGTTCCAGTGCATCAGTTATCTGTAACAAATGGAATGGATAAAATTAGTCACACACAGATACAATAAAAATTAAGTCAAGTTTTACATAAATATTATAACAGAATGAAAGTAATAATATGACGGTTTAACACTTACGGGGTTAATATCGAGTTTAGCTCAACAAGTCGGGAAACTCCGGTTCCCATCATCACGGAGCATTCTCTGTGAGTACTGCTTACTTACCCCGTAAGTGTTAAACCGTCATTATTACATAATGAGTGCTTACGAAAGTTTTAGTGATAAAACAGAATGAAAGTCCCAAAAAATTTTTTCTTTTCTAAATAATATGTTATAAAAAAAACATGCAAAAAAATCATTGCAATGAGTTAATAACTTGTGAATATGTGTGATGTTACCTAAGTGGATTGGATGCAAGCGAAGTAAGGCTGGTGAGGGAGGGGGGTCCACTCGCCAGGCTCAGGCGATCTGTCTCCTCATCAGCTTGGTTGTTACGCAACTCCTGCAGCGTATATACAAACTTTGTCCACTCATCATGTCGGGGCTGAGCAACGTTCTGAAGACAACAAAATATACATTATATTCTAACGTTTTACAATATTTCCATATATGTATGTATGCATGAATACGCACCTCAGCCAGCTCATAGACCCAAATCTTTCCAGCATCGTCTCCAGCAGTGATGTGTGTGCCGCTCGGGCTCCATGACACGCGATTGAAGGCGACGCCGCCCTCCGACATTATAGATGCGATTGGCACCTGTATAAAAACCATTTACAAAAAAGTAATTAGTTTATATTCATCATCATTGTCACACTCTTTATATATTGTTGAGATATTTCTCCTTTTCCTGTGTCATTTTCTAAGCATTATTAACTATAAGTTTACTTAGAAAAGGGATATTGTAAATCACCTAAGAGATTAAATAGAAATAGTAAATAAATATTATCTTATTGCTATATTAACTTACCTCGGTATCCCTATTCAGGTTCCACAGATCGAGTCGCCCAGCTGCGTCAACGACAGCGAACAGAGCGGGATGTATCGGCGACCAGCGCACGTCCGCCACATAGTCGCCGCTGTCTTCAAACGAGTATAACGCCTTGTTTTCCTGTTATAACACATATTATATTATGGATATAATGGTGTAACGGACATCATATGAGACAATACTTTTGATAGCTGAAAAACCCGCTTTTTCATATGTCATGTTACTTTTGACCTTTGGTCAAGATATTAGGAATTAGATCACATAATTGCGCGAATTTCCCTCTCATGACATAAAGTATATAAAATGAATTCTAATGTTAAATTTTAATTGAATTTATTTATTCTACCTTAGTACTCCACAGCTTAACACTCCAATCAACTGAAGCAGATAGGTAGAGATGCGACAAGTCCAGCGCAGCGGGAGCCGCGTGGCACGCAACTGCGGTCACCGGGCCCGCGTGCGCCTCCACGCTCTCAGCCACGCCTGCGCGTGCGCCGTGCCGACAACCTATATGCAAAAACACAAGATTGCTTATACTTGAACTTTTATATCTACTTATATATAAAAATGAATCCATATTTCCCTTGGTCACGACATCACGGGTAGACGGCTGGACCGATTTGGCTAATTCTTTTTTTGTTGTTTTTGTTATTGTCAGGAGAAGGTTCTTTTGGAAGAAAACATTAAAAATAATTTCGCGGAAATTAGGAAATTTAAGAAAACTTAACGACCATATTAACTTTTCTAATGTAGGCTTTTGACAGCCAATTCGAATTTTAGTTAAGACAGGACGACGTCTGTCGGGTCAGCTAGTTTGTTAAATAAAATCTGCCGTTATTGTCGCAGCTGACAATTCTACAAACAGTCCTACTCGCACACCATTTGTTTACTAAGTGTGGTGATCTTATATTTTAAGGTATTAATGGTACAGGACTTGATCTCATTGTTTCTTACCTTACCCAAAGGATCCAGAATATTGCCTTTAACTTGCCGTACCACGTGAGGAATCTGTATAACATTGTACTTTTTGCTGATGACACATCTCTTATATTTAAGGTCAAGAAAAACCGACATGGTTATGACGATGTAAACAGTCCATTGTCGCAGGTTCTTCAATGGTTTACGGTGAATAATTTAGTACTAAATGCAAAAAAACCATATGTATCGAATTTGCTTTATCAAAGGTTAAAGACAACAATGCACACTTATCACCTCTGGCGGGAAGACTCAGCTCAGCCGCTTACGCAGAGAGAAAAGTAAAGCATCTAACTGATATCAATACAGTTAGACTTGTTTATTTCAGTTACTTTCAGAGTATTATGTCTAATGGCATTTTGCTATGGACTAGGGCCGCGGACATCTATTTTTATTTTTCAAAAAAGAGCAGTCCGGGCCATTCTCGAAGAGAATTGCTCTTAGACACACAGTCTAAGAGCGATTCTCGTCGAAATGTTTTTAACAAAATAGGTATTCTTACTTAAAAAATAATAGATAAGTTGTGAGACATCGTGAATTCAAATCCTAACACTTTATATTTTAACGGTAAAACTTTTAAAATATAAATTAGGATTGACATTTTTTATCTAATCTTTAAATAACTAGACATGTACAATAAACAAGAATTTAAGGAAATCAATTAATTTAAAGAACTCCTCAGAAATGCAAGCATTTGTTACAAAGGCAATGAACATACTCACCAGTGTAAATATTTCCATTTTCTCCCCCCAGGACGAAGTTATTTACATCAGCGTGTGGAAAATCCATGCAAGTGACGGCGACAGCCTTGCTCTGCCTGTGCTGCAGCTCCAGGGTCTCTTGCGGCTGAGACAGCATGTCCAGGGACCAGGAGCACATGCGTCCGTCCGTGGAGACGGAGATCAAGTTGTGCGCGTTCTGACTACCCACTACTGAGAGACAGTATACTGGGTGCTGTTAAAAATAACAATAAACGTTTAGTATATGAGTTTAACTAGAATAGCCTAATCCCTCATTCTGAGGAGCAGACTCGGCTCAGCAGTGGGCCATTAACGGGTGATGATGATGATAACTAAAAAAAAGGTATAGAACTTACAGTATGCGCAAGAGAAGAGAGTGGAGTGCGTTGTATTGGCGTACGCTTTTGCACACGGTTATCCCACAGCACAATCTGACCAGAGTAAGTACCGCCCAGGATTAAATTCGGGTGGAACCTGAAAAAATATTTATTGAAATTATTGCTGTAGCGACACTTTCAAACAATCATAAAACTTTAAATACCTAGCAAACGTAGCGCTCATAACCGGACTCTGACAGTGGAAAATATCTTCTGGCGTAGTTTTCTTAAACTTCGTGTTCCACACAAGACATACGCCATCAGGGTCGTGGGGTGCATCATCGCTGTTGTGGTAGGAGGCCAACATCAGCTCAGGGTGAGCGGTGGACCAGTCCAGGCAGGTGACGCACCGGCCACGTGACCAGCGTTCATCGTAGAACGTGCGGACCAAGGAGAGCCGTGCGTCTGATTTGTCATCCCTGTGGAAAGTAAGCGTAGGATTATATGGAGAAGTATTGAATACTTTTTTTAAAGCCCGTAAAAGCTTTCAAAAGATTAGTTAATAATATCGTTTGTGATTTAAAATTCATCGACTGCTTTTGTATTTTTTTACCGGACTGCGAAAGAAGGGGGATTATGTTTTTAGAGTGTATGTATGTACATTTCTTTGGCACGCCGTAAAGGCTTGTCGTATTTTTATGTGAGTGTTAATTAGTTGGGATGTAACGGTCAACAAACTTCAAGGGACGACGGTCGAACGGGCGGCTGTGGACCTTGGCTCCCACATATTTGCTAAGAGTCATGCGTATGCTGCTCTTAGTAAAGTAAAAACCTTAGCTGGGTTGTCTATCAAACTCAAAATAATTTATTTCAATTAGACTTTTGTATAAAACTACTTTTGATACTTCAAACATTGGTCGGTCAGTCACTTTGTCTGAAGCTACCATCAGTTCGGAAAGCAGTTTCCTGATGAGAAGAACTGGCAAGAAACTCAATAGTTGCTCTTTTCAAAATGCCATTGTTTACATCAGTCTGTTTTACAAAGGTATAATCATTCAGCTGAGCATCAACGGCATTTTGAATCCAAGCTTTGTCACCATTCAAATAATCTTGTACAGAGTAGTAAGCTTTATTTACTAAACACTTTTTTATTCGAGTTTTAAATTGCTAAAGTGGCAAGTCTAATATAGTCTGTGGGAGCTTATTATAGATACGAACATCAAGCCCCATGAAACTATTACTAACTTTGTGGAGACGATAGTATGGCGTTACAAGTTTTTTTTTTTATTATCTAGTCATACACTCTGAAATAAGGAATAAACTTTTAACTGAATAATGTTGAAAGAACATTATTAGTATTAAAAAGTATTAATTATTTACTGAGCGTTTTCATTGTCGCCACCGCCAGTGTAATCAGTGTAGATGTCGACGGACTCGGCGAGAGCGCGCTCGATGACGCGTCCGGCGCGGCTGATGAAGTCCTGGAACTTCGACGACAGTAGTATTGTCTGCTTCTCATCGTTGCTCAGCTCTCTGACTGCGGATAAAAATATTTAAGTCATCAGAAACCTATAAAATAGCCTTCATAGATAAATAATCTTAAAAAGTAAACCGTTGGATTCTCAACTGAGCTGTGTAGGTTTGACTCCAAGTTATCATTTACCTTCTTGAACTTAAGCAAAAGTATTTAGCTAAGTGGGATATTTACCGGTGTTGACATAATGTTTCACATTTCGATATATCATCATAAAAAGCAATGACAGCCCAGTAGTTAAGACGTTGATGTCTACTCGGGAGGTCCGAGTTCGATCCCCCACACTCGCACACACATCTGATTTTTCTAACTTATGTGTGTTTTAAGCAATTAAATATCATTAGCTGTAACGGTGAAGAGAAACATCGTGAGGAAACCTGCACTCCTAAGTTCATCATGTTCTCAAAGGTGTGTAAAGCCAACCCAAACTCGGCCAGCGTGGTGGACTATGGCCTAATTCCTCCTCATTCTGAGGAGAAGACACGGCTCAGCAGTGGACCATTAATTTTTTTATAAAGAAATTATTAAATTATGTAATAAAGATATTTGACCTTGGATTATACCTATATCATAGGCATATTTTCATACTTTCAAGGCTTTGAAGTCTATCTAGGTATTGATCGACCAAAGAGCGCTAAAACAATTATATTAAAACTACATACCCTTCTTCTCTTTCTCCTCCTCCTTCTCGACCGGCGCGACAGTGACAGCGGGCTGGACCTCCTTCACAGTGGGCAGCCCATGCGGCAAGATGCCCGGCGGCAGCTTCCCATGGAACGCGGCTTCCTCATCATCGCCTTGTCGTACGCCGTCCCCGTCGAATGTAAGCACTGGACGGTGAATAAGAATGGCCCTTTGCGGCCGACGCGCGACTACTCGGTTGCGACTGACTTATGATATCCACAAGTCTCTTTACAAACTCAGTTTTGAGTTTTACTACTTAATAAATCAGTCGCACCCTTTTCTATGTTCCATGAAGTTATTTTTTTATTACCGAAACAATTCTAGACTAAGATGACATGAGAGGTTTTAAAATTGTACAATCTTAAAAATCGAGAAAAATCTTAAGAATGTCGGTAAAACAGTATAGATATTTGTGATAATTATATATTTTATTCCTATCGATTTCCTACTCTATGGCGTAAACCATAGATAAATAATTGTAAGCTGTCACTTCTAACGTCAAATTTATTTGCACTACTGCATAAATGACTGGTTCATGTATTGAAAATAGTAGGTTCTTCCTAACCCTACTTCAAAAGAAATACAATTAGAAATCAATGTGATAATTCTCATCAATCAAAATTACATCCATGACAGTAATGGGTGAAATTTGTAGTGTGGGGCGATATCAATCATAAATTCTAGGTATTTATGTATTATATAGTATAGTGTTGGTGCAAGACTCATACATTTTAAAACTTCTCCTAATAAAAATATTAAAGGTTAAATAATAGATTGGTTTAAAATAACTTCATGAAAACAATAAATGTATATTGTGAGGTGTAAAGGAAGTATGTGTTTGCTCTAACTAGCGAAAAGGTTATGGGTGACTAATAGGACACTCGAACAAACAAAAACATGTATGATATAAAATAAATAAAAATATTTTTCAGAGATTTAATCTACGTTCATAATATGGTCAAAAATTAAATTAAAATTATTGACAAATATTTTACATCATACAAGTTTTTATTAAAGCGGTAATGACTAAAAAAGATGATGTACTACTGTGGAAATGTTATCAGAAAACTCCAATTAAATCCAGCCGTACAAAAAACCATCTTATTATTGCTAACTGCTGAAGAAATATTTTTAAAAATCAAACAGTAAAATAATATGGTGCACTCAAAAAATGTTCTGAAGAGTACAGCCACTATAGGGGATTGCATCTCTTTCTACGAGTTTGACCATGCTTTAAGGAATAGAGAAAAATTAAATATTGTGATACTAATAGCATCAATTTCTCTCTATTTAACTGCTTAAGATTATTTGTATGGCACATTGTCACAAACACCCTAAGAGAAACACAGTAAGAAAGAGACAAAATCCCCTTTAATCGACGGTCCTGCTCGGAAAGATTTTTCCGTTTTACATGTTGGAAACAAATGTCAACCTTATGCTATTTATTTCAAGTTACATTTTTGAATATACAATATTTTTGAGTGAGTGTTCCAGTTATGATATAAATTCTTTGGGCTAGATTTAATTTATCTATTAACACGAAAGCATGATATTCAATCCTAGAAGTACTTTGTGAGTTTAAAAAGCTTAGGAAAGTGTGACAAGTTATTGTGTAAGTTTTTGACAAGTTCTGCGAGTGCGCTTCCGCCATGTCGCCATTTTGCAGCGGTTTCGGACACTGTCACTTCACAGGATTTACAGATTTTCATAAAGATTAATATGACAATTGTCCGAAAAACATGGCGAAAAGTTAAGGCATGAGCATATTGATTTGTAAAGGTCTGTTGTCTTTCTACATAGATTATAGTTACAGTGTGAAAGTAAGTGAATCGTAGAAGGAAGAATTTACTACTTTGCTGAAATTGTTAAGTGTTAATGTGGGATGAACTAAAAAAGACGATTCAATAAATCAAGATTTTTGACGTTCTTTTTAGTCCATAAAGAATGTTCTAGAATTTAAAGCCAATGTTTGTATACTGCGTCTATAATCTAATTTGTACCTATTAATGATTTTTGTGAACGTGTTCAATGTTTCAATATGCATCATAATACAGTTTCATATATATATAAACCGTATCATGTGCAACAGACACACACTAGAAGTTACTAAGCATTTTATCGTAAGTGACAGAAAGCTCTAAATCAAATGCAAAAAAACTTCCCGAGCTCTCCACTAGAGAGTATCTTATATAACATATATATTAAATATAATCTAATATGATGACTCAGGTCATGCATACACACGATTTTCTGTCACATGCAAAATATTTAATAATAAGGCCGACATGTATAGCATACTTTAAATTAAATATAAAATTGGATAGAATAATAAACTATTATGACATCAAATTGTATTGAAGTAAACACACACAGATATATATCAAAGTTTTATAAACAATAGAGGGAATATGCGTGTTTTTTTATTTATAGAAAAAAATAATTGTTGCTTGACACATTTAAGCCGCACTTCAACAACACTCGGTGTGACGTCACAGTCTATAAAAACAAAACTTAATATTTGACTAATATTATCGAAGTATACTTTGTAATTTATCAATTATATCTATTTTACGAAGTTTACATCAAGGAAACATACAGAAAACCGAATTATTAGTACTGATGTCGCTAACACTCTCAACGCACTTGTTCATACTGAATTGTGACGTCACATTTTACTTATTTCATTTTCCGGTGAACTTTTGGACTTTTAAGCATTATTTTATTAATTGTATGAATAAGATTAAATGAAACGCATATTCCCTCGTGGACAAAAGATCTGTGTGTGTTTACTGGATGATTCTGATGTGCGATGTTAAATGTTATTGTTAGCATCTATACTGATAAATAGCATTAAATATGAAGAGATAGATGAGGAGCATGCTACGTGAGTGGTGGCACAGTGGCGCAGCGGCACAGGCTCTACCAAGGGCAAATTTAGTCGCATCATTCGGAATTGAAACCTACCTGTGAACTCGTCCTCCCACTCTAAACCCGGGTTTAGATTGTACTCGTCTTGAAAAAGGGAGGAAAACAAAACAATGTCAGTATCTTTCGACCATTATAAATTATAAATCAAACTATACATATTATAGCGAATTGTTTGATATTTTACAGCATGATCACCATTTGATTTAACTGTAAGACTGATTTTAAATACTTTGGCCAAATCAAATTGATTTTAAATTAAATTTGTAAATAAACTAAGGCCGGATTCAAATTTAAAAATGTCTGAATTAGTCTTAGAGTTCAATAAAATGGGTGAGGTGTTAAGACCTGTGCAGTGTTTGTTAGTCGAGTCGAAAGGGTAAGTGGGCGTGAGATGATATGGCAATCCCACCACCACCATAATCAATACACATATTATAATGAAATAACATATTTTTGTGCTAATATAATATTTGCGGCCTCGATAGCACGTGGAGAACTCTGGAAGGCCACATTTAATTTTGGTAATGGAATGTATAACCACATCATACGATGCATTAGTCCCTTACTCGTAGAGAATGTACCAGATTTCTAGATAAAGATGAAAGGAAAGTCTATGGTTTAGTTATCGAGTAATCTGGCTGAACCGCATCTAATTTCCCTTCACAATGAAAGGGCGGGTGCGGACGCAAAACTGATAGATACAAAATGGAGGAGCGCTGGAAAAAGCTGGATTCTTGGCTGAGCCTTCGTCTCGCACGCGCCCTTTAATTGTCATTAAGGTCTATGAGATGTTAGTAGAAACTTCTAGAAGCGTGACAGAGATACTCTATATATACAGATATGACCTAACACAACTGACACCAAGTTATTAACCGAAGGTATAGAGGGAGGTAATGTTAAAAGATAGAAAGCGATCAGGAGGAATAATGACTTACCGTAGTAGTCAGTTGCGTGCGCTATATAAGGACAAAAAATTAAAATATTCCGTCAGTTCGAGTATAAACATTTCAATAGATAAAAACAAAATTCATTGTGTAACTAACTTATGCATCTTTATTCATTACTCTGACAAAAGTTTAATTAATATTGTTTTTATATGTTTCATGACTTCAAGGCTTAAATAGTATATAAGAATCAAAAATCTGTAAGTTTTAAGACCCTTCTTTTTAATTTTAATTAAAAAATTAATAGTTAAATATTATCCGAAATTGTTTTTTTATCCCTAAAAATGATGATGAACCTTTACCAGATATTATTCCGAAAAGGAATGAGAGAATAACTTAATAATATTATAGATGATAACAAATCTAAACAACAGATGAATAAAGATACAAAAATTATATAAAAGCCTGTCTGTATATTTAATTTATTTAAAATACCCCTTACTGGTACTTAAACTTAAAATGGTATTCACAGTGCTTGTGTAATTTGTTATTAAGCATGCGTTTGTTTAAAAAAAAAACTGGACATGCGAAAAAAATAATCGACAATTTTTTAAAGTTATTAAATGACATCATGCAAAAATTGTGAGTTGGATTAAATTACACAGACAAACACATACATGATTATTTTTGAGGGTAGAAAAATATTTAATATTATGTGAACGAATAGGGCTTGAAACAGCTATATCTTGAATAATATTAAACACAATAACTAGTTAAATAATAATAAAAAATAATCCTAACTATTACTACCTTCATAAATAAGACTGAGTTTTCTATAACTAGCTCCATAAATGGAATTTATTGCTTAAGTTAATATACCAGTAAATTATACCTACTATTACTAACTGCATAAATAGAATTTATTATTGAAGTTACTATACCATTAAACAATAACTACTATAACTAGATGTATAAATAGAATTTATTGCTTTAGTTACTATACCATTAAATAATAATTACTACAACTAGCTGTATAAAAGAATTTATTGTTTTAGTTATTATACCATTAAATAATAATTACTATAACTAGCTGTATAAATAGAATTTATTGCTTTAGTTACTATACCATAAAATAATAATTACTATAACTAGCTGTATAAATAGAATTTATTGCTTTAGTTACTATACCATAAAATAATAATTACTATAACTAGCTGTATAAATAGAATTTATTGCTTTAGTTACTATACCATAAAATAATAATTACTATAACTAGCTGTATAAATAGAATTTATTGCTTTAGTTACTATACCATAAAATAATAATTACTATAACTAGCTGTATAAATAGAATTTATTGCTTTAGTTACTATACCATTAAATAATAATTACTACAACTAGCTGTATAAATAGAATTTATTGTTTTAGTTACTATACCATTAAATAATAATTACTATAACTAGCTGTATAAATAGAATTTATTGCTTTAGTTACTATACCATAAAATAATAATTACTATAACTAGCTGTATAAATAGAATTTATTGCTTTAGTTACTATACCAGTAAACAATACCTACTATTACTAACTTCATAAATAGAATTTATTATTGAAGTTACTATACCATTAAACAATAACTACTATAACTAGCTGTATAAATAGAATTTATTGCTTTAGTTACTATACCAGTAAACAATACCTACTATTACTAACTCCATAAATAGAATTTATTGCTTAAGTTACTAAACTAGTAAACAATACTTACTATTACTAACTTCATAAATAGAATTTATTATTATAGTTACTATACCATTAAACAATAATTACTATAACTAGCTGCATAAATAGTATTAATACTGATTCAACTATACCAGTAAATGGTAATTACCTTTACTAGCTTCATAAATTGCATTTATTACTGAGTTACTGTATCACTAAATAAATTATCATTAATTGTCGATTAAATAACGTTTCCAAGCCCTGTAGTGTTAATAAATTGTATTTACCTTTGCGCGGCCGCCACCAGTCCTCCATGTATCCTGCAAGCGGTGATGCATTGGAAGAGCAGCCTTTATATGGTAGCACAAACACAAACATTGCACCTAACTCATACAGTATTTACTTTTACGATTCACTTTTATATTCTTTATTTATTAAATAACTTGTCCAAAATATAGTTTTTGAATATAGTCACAGTATGGGATTAGTTTACAATTATAGTGACCGAGTGTCTTGAAATACAGAATGAAGTGTTTGTTTTAGATTTTGATAAATTGTTCATTAGTTTATTATAATAATAAAAAATCTAACTTACCCATATGTAAGTTTGTTTACAATTCAACCTTGTTACAGGAAATATCTTGTTCATAAAGACTAAAACCTGTATAATATTAGTATGGCTGTAAACTACTAATATGTCCGTCAGTGTGTTCATCATTTATAGGAATAGTTATTACTATGAATATAAATCCCAAAATGTGACAAAATTTTAAAACCCGTTATTAAAAAAAAGGGCAACAGCATGTTAAGCTAATGAAAACAAAATTTTGCGTGAATATATGTAGTCCGAATTTATGATGTTACTATAAACTATATGATTAATTAGTTATTACTAAGTTACTAAAATGAATTTGTAAGCAAAAATGGTCTAATTTTTATAGAAATAAATTCAGACTACCCACTAGGCCACAACAAAAATGACGTGAGAAAAGTAAATACTGTTTTGTAACTACAGATGTCGTTGGTTATCACATAAATGGTTTCATTTGCAAATATGTTTTTAAATCCTCTAATGCTAAACATAATAGTAAAACTAAGCTACTAAATGTACATAGTAGCATGATAAAAAAAACATGATAACATTGGTATTGTTGCCCTTGATATATAATAATTTTATGTCTAATTTATGGAACTAAGAATGATTATGGAAAACTAATTCTAGCTTTTTATATCTTTGCTTACATTGCTCTAATAAGGAAAGGAAAATAAAATATTTTTTTATCCCCAATTTTGTATTGAAAAAATAGTAATTGTTATAGTGTACTAGTGTACAATGAAAAAAATAGTAATAGTGTACAATGAAAAAAATTTTTTTTACATTCAACAAATTTGCATTAAAGAAAAAATATTGTAAACATCGTGTATATACAATTTTGGGAGAATGATTAGTCTTTTCTTCTGTATAATTTTTTGAAGCCCTGTTTTTAAAGGCCAACAGTAATTTATTATCATGTGATAGACCCATCATCCAAAAAAAAAACTCTTTTTGTGTCCTGTTTTTTTTTGTATAATTTCACAGGACAGGTTTAAGGAAATACATTTTGCCTAAACCTGTCGTGTTAAATCATACCATCATCATCATTTATAGACAAGACCCTCTTCATAAAATTGATAAATACATTTGCAAACCTAAAATATAATAAGTAGGGGATATCTAGAGCAACAAAGAATTTTTTTATATTTGCAAATGACCGTGTTAAAACCTTCACCCAGACATCACAGTTAAATCATTAATATATTAATATTTTATGGCAAATTCTCAAATAACCAAAAAACAAGCAAGTTTTAAAAGTTAGTTTTGTGAAGAAAACCAAAACAGTGCTAATATAACTAAAATAACAAAACATGTATTTGAGAATTTGAATGCCAACTTTGCAGTCAAATGGAATTTGACATTCAAGGGCACATTCCACATAAAAACCACAGATTATTTCTGAACTGCATTAAAATATAACAAAGGACATGACAACCCTCCTTACATAGTTGGCCTAAGAACGGAATAACATGTCATCATAACGAACACTACAAATTTATTTTTAAACTTAAGAATCAATTTTCAGTAACAGACGGACACTCCAGGATTTTGCAAATAATTAAACAAGTGTTTTTAAGTTTAAAAAAAAATGAGTAATTTTCGTTATATGCTATTCTGTTCATAGGCCAAATCGAAAATTGTCCTTTATAAAAAAAAAATGCAATACAGATTGAAACCCCTTATCATGAAATGTACACATTTTACATCCTTTCATCACAAAAAAAATACATCCCCCAAACCAACAGAAATGTATCTCAGTCAAAATATCTTAGTAGGATTGGGATTTTATTGATGATAGATAGTATTTCAAAAATTTGGTATAACCCAGGAAAAATCATGTTTATGACAAAAAAAAACAATCAATACAAGTTTTTTGATAGTCATTGTTATTATATAATATATTCATACCAATAAAGAAGTACGTAAAATCTGATGACTCAAGTTATTAACCATTATCAGTACAGATCAGTATCAGTAAAAATTGAACAGATTTTATTATATTTATGATCTTTTATAGATCTGTTGGAAGGGGAATTTAAAAATGCAAGTTTTAATATTAACTTCCACAAAAACTTTGTAATTGTGAATCAAATGCATTAAATTTCAAAACCTTTAACAAAAACAATAAGAACTTACCATCACGCAATTCTGTGACTCCAGAGGTGGTGGTTTGTGTCTGTTTAGCATAAGTCACATTTTCCTTCGGTGGTATATCTGTTGACTGCACCGATACTACTTGCAACTGCATAGGTTTCTTTGCACTACTGTAAAAATTTAATTTTTTTTTATGGCAACAAATTGGTAAGTAGTGGCAACTGCATAGGTTTCTTCGCACTACTGTAAAAAAATTATTTTTTATTATGGCAACAAAATGGTAAGTTCAACCTTCATCCTTGAACATCAGCAATAGACGAGAGTACCTCTTATTTTACTGATGTGTGAAAAACCGAAACCTTCAAAGTTGAAGGAGGTGTAGTGAGAAGAATGATAGAGCTTTCATGTTTTAGAGGTTTTGCAGCATAATAAAACTTTATCAAAAATCTTGGGGATCAGATCTATATGATGGTTGTATCCAGTCGGAGAAAAATCGCCAATCAGTAAAGGGTTCATTTGTTCACACATTCCTTTTAAAGGTGATAAAGATTTAAATATATGTACCCATGTGAAGGTAGGCTCGATTTATCAGTATGTGGCAGACTGGCATCTGGTGAAGCAGTTTGTGGTGGTGTAAGCGAAGTCATTGAGGAAAGTGATGAAAGGACATCTTTGACTGGAGCCACCCCCAAGGATGAAAGCATTTCATCCAAATCTCTGCGGCTGTCCAAGCTTGATGTTGTTGATGCTCTTTGCTGTAAAATATCAGTCAAGAATTTAGTATGTATAAGAAAACTAATGTTTTAGATACTTAACAAAATTTTACATAATCCTCTTACTAAAGCTTCTTCAGCATCTTTTTGCTCTTTTTCTCTGCGACGACGATCTTTCTCCTCCCTGAGAGCCTGGAGTTTGGCCTTTTTTCTTTCTAATTCTGCTTTACGGTCCGACATACTGGACATAATATATTCTATAACAAAACCAAGATGTTATTAAAAGAACAAATTAGTAATTAATACTGAAATCATCTAAATAAAGTTTCATTTGTGTTGATAATGTTAACTTCCATAACATTGCATAGTGAATAGAAACAATTGGCTTTTGATGCCTTGTACCTCCCATATTCCTCTATTTTCTATGCGAAAGGTTATGTTTTAAGAAACTGAGCTGAAAATGACTAAATATCTAATCACACCTTTTAGTCTTGTAAAATATCAATATTATCTGTCTGCTGTCTTTTGGCATACTACATATCAAGTTAAACCTATTTATGGTTCACTTGTTTAGCTATACCTATAAGTTTTCCAGCCAAATTAATGTGTTGTTTTAAGCAAGTAATAATACAGTTACTTTTGTATATCTCTGGTTGATGCACTGCAAGGTAGCTCTCACATGACTTTTTTTATATCACTGCTTACTATACAATACCTGTATAAAATATATATATATATATGTCTAGGTGCTATTTTGAAGTGTAATATAAACTTTCATCAAAATATATTCAGTATTTAAGTACACAAGAAGTAACTAAGATCTTCAATTTTCACTTTCATAATATTATTAGGATCTTTTCACCGATACCGATTATTGATTTTCAGAGCAAGAAAAAATGGACCTATTGTGGAAGACATGTCTGAGATCATTTGAATAATAATGACTCATAACCATCACATCAAACTTACCTTCAGAATGCAAGGGTCTTATTGCTTCTTACATTCACAAAGTTTTAAAAGAAATCGTCCCATAAACGTGGCAAAGTTATATTATTGATTTTAATGCAGATTGGTACTACATGTAACGGGAAAGTTTAAGGGTGTGTAAGCCCTTTTATAGAGATAACTAAAGCTACTGCTCGTTACTGATATAATTTAAATTACAATATTATTTTAATTTGTTTTATTATTGATGATAATTACTTATATTGTGATTCAATTAGAAAATTATACACATTTTCATTGCAAAAACTTGAACAAAGTTGAAAACTAAAATACTGGGTTGCCATTTGCCAATGTAATGTTTTTCTACAACTCAAATTAAAATGGTTCTACCTCATCGTCAACAAAAATAAAAAATGTGTTGTATTTGGTTAAATAAAATATTGTAGTTAATCGTTTAGATATAAGAATCTTTTTTTATTCTTTTAGAAGTAAAATTAATTATGTACCTAATACATTTAGCAATTACCCGCAAAATGGGAAAATATAACGGTAACAGAGCATAACAGAGTAAATATATTATAATATAAAAATTATTTTTAGAACGATAATATAATATAAGTAAATTATTTTATCGTTCTAAAATTACAAAATAAAAGTAAGATTATCATAATCATCATTATGATGATCTTACTTTTAACAATCATTAGACGAATGAAGTTTTATTAACACTTATTAAAAGTTAAAAAAATTTAAAAAATTGAGAAAAATTTACTATAAATATAACAAAAAATTATGAAAATCAAATATAATACATTATTAACATTTTGGTAATTTTTGAACGAAGGCTTGAGTTGAAGGTTAGCTTGTTCTTATTGGCAATTTATTACTTTTCCTATTGGATATTTTGTATGAAGAATTAAATTAAACCAATAGTCAACTTAATATTTTACTAACTTGTTTGTGACGTTGGTTTATTTGTATAAGGAAACGCACTTGGGTGTTGTCCGGCTTAACGAGTGTGACAACGCTGAACGTAATGATCAAACAGTTTTATTTGATTTTTTGACTGAAATACTTTATTTCTTCACATCCAGATCAAAGTAAATATGAAATTATGATGAGCTATTCGGTATTACATTATCTTTTGTTATTTGTGTGTACTACTACTAATATTAACGCAGGTAAGTCACGATTAAATTTAAATTATTCGTAAACAACGATATAACGAAATGTACATGAACTTGAATTTGCTGTAAATATGAAATAGGTTTAGATTATTACTAATTGTATTGAATTTTCAGACTCAGCAAGATATTATTACGATTACGAATGTAACGAGCCTCTAGTAGAAGGTGCTAAACTTAGTGCTACTTCTAGTTTGAGGGAAAGAGGACCAGATAATGCTAAGTTATATGGTAAGAATGAAATTATTTTAAAATAATAGAAAGTACAGTGTAAACTGTATAGATACATCCTTCAACAGTGATACAATAAACCTTAATGATTGTCTTATGGAGATGATACTAATATGAATAATGCGAGTTCTGGCTGAGCCAGACCTACGTTAGGTTATCTAAAATAATTCCATGCATAAACATTGCTATAGGTAGATTCAGAACATGCTCTAAAATAAATTAAAATATTATGTTTAAAGTTTTTTTTCTTATATTTCTGAAACTCAGCAATTTGCAATAAAACTTTATATGCAATTTAAACTGTACTTGGTGATATATATTTACATTTTGCATTTCTGTTTGAATTGTGTCTGTGATGAGTGCAAGAATTTAATTTGTTTTGCTCTTTTAAGTTTTTGCAAATGTATGTTATTTTTTAAGCCCAATTATATTCAACTTTATATTTTTTTCCAAATGTAAAGCTTGAATTAGATAGATTTTTTTATATCTTTTGCATGTTTGTTTTGAGTTACATATTTGATTCACCAGTTCAATGTGGATTTAAATCTTATATTATACATTTTTCAACATACTGTTAAGGTTCCTTGAACTAGGATTCATTCTCAACAGGTTGGAATAACTATTAAGAGAAATATAAAACATATTGTTAGTCTGAGAAAAGGACACCTAAATTTTAGAAAGATAAGTGGTTCTAATATAATGGATAACTTAAACGTAAGATGGGTGTTTAATGCCAGTGCCTGGAAACCCACAGCAGATCAAGTTTTAGCTGCATCAAGTTATATACAAGCAGAGGAAAAGCAAAGAATCTCAAGATTTGTCTTCCAGGATGATGCCAAGTCATCTTTGATTGGACGTTTGATGCTCAGAAAGTTTGCCCATAAATCTACTTTAATACCATATGAAAATATTGTTTTTGGTAGAGATGATCGTGGCAAACCATATCTATTAGGAGTTGGTGATAAATTTATTAACTTCAATGTGTCTCATCAGGCAGACTATGTTGTATTTGCAGGAAATGCGACAAAAAACATAGGCATTGACGTAATGAAGATCGAACCTCCTGCAAATAAAAACATCCTAGAATTCTTTAGACTCATGAAAAGACAATTTTCTGAATATGAATGGGCTAAAATAAGAAGTTATCCAACAGAGATGCAGCAGGTTGCGAGTTTTTACCGAATGTGGTGTTTAAAAGAGAGTTATGTTAAGAATATTGGTTTGGGTATCACAATTCCTTTGGATGAAATTAGTTTTTCTGTTAAATCAGAATTAAAACTGGGTGAAATAGTAACTGATACTAAGTTGTATGTGAGAAATGTTTTTAAAGAAGATTGGGTATTTGAAGAAACCTTAATAGATGATAAACATGCAGTTGCAGTAGCATTACAAGTTAATAAGGATGAGAAACCGACTCCAGTATCATATGAGTTCTTGACGTTTGAGGATATAGTCAAAGATGCTAAGCCTTTAGTTGAACCAGATGCAGTTTTCACAAATAATTTTCTTGTCAAAGAAATTAAACATTTTTAATTTTTCTTTAGTTTGTTTTTTTTTAATGATTGTTTAATTATGTTCAAATTAATACTTAAGTTTTATGGGGTTTTAAATAAAAATAAAAATATCTAATCTTTATTTCAATGAACTAACTCTCCACCACATACTAACAAGAAGAAAATAGCCACTTAAAAAAATAGACATTTTGAACAAAAGGTTTGAACGCGTGGACGGCGTCAGAAAATGATTTTGATCAACAACTTGTGATTGATCTTGGAACTGTGAAGAACATAACACGAGTTGCAACTCAAGGTAGAGCTCATTCCCAGGAGTTTGTCCAGGAATACCACATAAGCTATGGGTCAAATGGACTTGATTATGTTCGGTACAAAGCCCCAGGGGGTGAAGTTAAGGTAAATATGGATATAAAAGATTTATTAACAGGAGTATTACTAATAATTGTCAGTAATTAGCATGTTGTAGCTAGATTGCTTGTTTTGCACTAGTAGTGGTTAGCGAACAATTTATTTATTATTATTATTATATGATAAACTGTTTAATCTAACAAGAATCTTAGTTGGCTAACGTGAAGACTGACTATGGTTTAGATTTATATTCTAGATTTTTTTAGCTGAACAGTTCAATAATTTTTAATCATTTCATTGATGATTCATTTAGAGAAATTGATTTAAAGTTACACTCAATTATTATAAAACTTATTTCTGCTATCCCATATGATTTACACTCTCTATCATTATCCCATGTTATTTAGAATATTCTTTTAATCATTTGTAATAAACTGATCAGTGAAGCAGTAGTCAATACCCAGCTAAGATTTCTTTAGTAAACTAACAAAGCACTAACATTGGTGAAGGCACATCAGCTTGGACGGCAAAGGAGAGTTCTTACTATCAGCACTTGACAATCAACCTCGGGAAGCGTAAGGACCTCCGGTCGATTGCCACCAGGGGACGGTATGCCACTGAGGAGTATGTCACAGAGTATGTGATACATTATTCTGATGATGGGGAAAGTTGGAGGGAAGTGTCCGATAATGATGGATATATACAGGTGATACATGTCTGAAAGTTTGATATACTAGTATTTTTGTCTGTATACTTTTTTATTTGTGGATTATTCGTTACTTACAGAATTTCTATATTTGTAATAATGTAACTGTCACACTGTGGCTCCTTTCTTCGGCTGTACATATTTTCTGCATGTTTTGTTATTCTCATAGCACTATAATAATACTCTTCTCTTTGATTGAAATAAAATTTTTATTAACAAATTAAAGTTCAGCCTCCATAGCTACGTAGGACAATGCAGAAGTAAGCTGCTCTTCCTTTTTTCACTAGAAAAATTGTCCAAATGATATTTGAACAATACATTACTTGAAACATATTTTTTTTGACGTTGATTTTAAAAATTTATTGTGTAACAAAATGCATTTAAAATAACATTTATAATATAAATTGTATTATAGAAATAAAATATTTATTTTGTAATAATATATAATATGTTTTTAAATTAATACTTATGAGTGTGATTTTAGATGTTTGAAGGCAACCATGATGGCAACACAGTGGTTAAAAACGAATTTGAAGTTCCCATCATAGCACAGTATATTCGAATAAACCCCATGCGATGGAGGGACAAGATTTCTATGAGGGTTGAAGTTTATGGATGTGATTATGGTATGTAGGTTTTGTCTATTTTCTTAACGAAAAGAAAATATCCGAAACGTAAGGTTTTTTTTGATATAAAATAACTTGAATTATTCGAATTTACTAATATTGGAAAATTTAGAATAAGTTATTAGTTTTAGTAGTTACGATTTTCGATTGATTACGACGTTTGTTTTTATTTCTTACTCATAAATTCACCATAAACCTTTTCACCATTATTTCCAAAGAATAGAAAAGCTTCACGAATTGGATTTGATTCGCACATTCTTAATTATTTGTTTAGTAATATCAATAAAATGAAATTATAACAAAATTAGTGTATCCTTACTTGAGGGTAGGGTAATTAAAAAAAGCCAGGAATCTTAGTGATATTGATGTATAATAAGACACTAGAGTAATATAAAGATTATTTTGTTTTACAGTTGCTGATACACTTTACTTCAATGGATCATCGCTAGTTAAAGTGGATCTCCTAAGGGATCCCATATCTGCTCTGAGGGAAGTTATCCGGTTCCGGTTCAAGACAAGCGTGGCTTCTGGTGCGCTGATGTACTCCCGCGGTACACAAGGAGACTACTTCGCTCTGCAGCTCAGAGACAACAGACTTGTACTTAATGTTGATTTAGGTATGGAATGTAAACATTTTTTAATGTCTTCTGTTTCTTATAAATATGGACGTTTGGACTTTCACATATTACGAAAAATGTGAACGAACCACTCCACACCACACCAAAAATAAGTAAATATTTTCGTTTTGTCTTCCGATTTTTCGTGGATAATCGCCATGATGATATTCTGAATATTTTTTGGTAAGAAATTTTTTTAAAGTTTCCTGAATTATTTTTGATTCAGTGAGACGTCAGTTTATTCCTGTAAATATCCATGCATGAAAAGGTAAGTATTTGGTTAGTGAGGGTGATAATTAAAAATTAATGGGAACTTAATTCTTTCTCAGCTTCAATATTGTGCCAACTTTCCTTTAGACAGACGAGGGAAGGATAGCTAGTATTAATATTTGTTACTCAATGATGTAAAATCCAAATTACTAAATTAACTCAGAACTCTTATAGATTGTTGCAAAACATTTTTTTGTTATTATGACATAGGTTTTGTGGTGTGAAGTTTTTAGGGGGCGCCAAAATGAAAGAATAATATAATTCGAATTTAAAAAAATTGTTGCTTTAAGTTTGTTACTAAAAGTAATTCTAGACAGGGGCACCAAAAACTACTGTAGGGGGCGCAATCAGATTATTGTACGCGGGCTAAGACAGCAACGGATTTTTTTGGTCTTTTTAAAAATCAGGGTTGGCATGACGGCGCAGAAGATGCTTGGCCCTTTAGAAATTCATAAGATAGAAAAGCATTTACATATTTGTTTATTGCCAATAATTGTAATGAGTTTGAAACTGAAATTGTTGGCAATTGCGTCACATAACAGTAATGAGCGACGCATGATATATGAGGCGCCGCTACAGCACCGCGCCCTTGGGCACGTGGGCACTGCGCCAACTACAATCAATTTGTTTGTTTCCTTCTGTTTTTCTTATTAGGAAAATGTATTAACGATAGCTCCTATGTATATGGGCCAAAGTAATAATTTGGCCACTCATACTTTTTGTTTTTGTTGTTATATTTTTGTATGTAGCATATACATAGTTTAAATATACAATTTTTATATAATGGGTGGTTTTTAACACGTTTGGGTTCTTTTTTTTTTGCGACCATTTTTTTTTATTGACTCCCACAACGAAATTTTGTGGGAAATACCAAAAGAAAAATTCTCTGAAAATTAATAAATAGTAAATATTAAGGGGTTTAAATTACACGTGAACAATGTTTTTTTTTCTTCTAAGTTCTACAGCTCAGAATCATTTTATGTTATAATCTTGGCCAATAATTTCTTCAGAATTATATGCTCTACAAAATTGTCCATTGAGGCGTAATAGTATCTCGAACCCAAGTTTTATCTTTATTGCTTACATCTCGTAAAATTATCGCCATTTGTGGCATTTTAGCGACGAATGAGGTGCAATGGGAAACTAAGGGTCCATTTATAAGATACATTTTCTTACATATTAATACGTTAATGGGATATTTAAAAAATAACATGACAATCAGCTCTAGTACCTAATTATCATTTTGATTAAATGAATTTTGGGTAATATTACGTAGGTGAGCCATATGCTCAGTTACATATGTTTGGCTCTGAAATCGTGATTTCTAATGAACTCCTGTATATAATAACAATAAATTAGATTATTTTCCTGATATCTCCCAAAGCCACAATTACTGTGTATCCTTATTCTATTTTTATACTTAAACGTAGATCTCGTAGACCTTGGCTCTTGTGCTAGTTTGTTTGTATATATTTTAGGTTCTGGAGCAGCTACATCATTATCAGTAGGGAGTTTATTGGACGACAATATTTGGCATGACGTAGTTATATCCAGGAATAGAAGGGATATCGTGTTCTCTGTGGATCGGGTGGTGGTACGAGGACGAATTAAGGGGGAATTTTCAAGACTTAATTTAAATAGAGCTGTGAGTATGGATATAAAAAAAATTATGAACTTATCTTATGTGCTGTAATGTGAAATCTAATATTTCCGTTATTTCTAGTTCTACATAGGTGGAGTATCTAACGCTCAAGAAGGTTTGGTAGTGACACAGAACTTTACAGGATGTGTAGAGAATATGTATCTAAATAATACTAATGTGATACAAGACCTGAAGCAAGGGTATGAAACTGGAGAGCCATTTAAATTCCAGAAAGTCAACACATTGTATTCTTGCCCAGTAAGCATACATTTTTATAACTTCATTTTATATGTGATATCTTTTTCAAATTTTGGGTTTCTAGGCAATATCTTCATACAAAAATTTAAAATAAACTCTTGGTAATTTTGAAAGTTTAGAGTATAGAGTTAAATTAATAATAATCACTATTTCATGTAATTAAAAGTATATTTAAATTTATCTCATCTATTATTCATCAAGATATATTACGAAGACTTTAATTTTGTATAGATATTTTAAAAAAGTACTATTTGCTATATAAGGGAGAAATATTTAAGATTTTAGACATAACAGTTACTGGTTATTTAACTAATGTTTGTTAATTATTTTAGGAACCACCAGTAGTCCCTATAACATTCTTAAAAGAAGGCTCATACGCAAAACTTCGCGGTTACTCAGGTGGTAACACAATGAACATTTCCTTAGAGTTTCGTACATACGAGAACCATGGGTTATTGATATACCACAAGTTCAAGAGTGAAGGATATGTCAAGGTAAGTTAATAATTATATTTTTATTGAATGAATGACACAAAAATTTTTTCTTATCTACCACTAAAGAAGTCTTTATTTATAAGATTTATTTAGAGTATATGTATAAGATAAAGAAAAAACATTAATAGACTAGTGGCTTAGACGTTGATGACTACTTGGGAGGTCCGAGATCAATCCTGGGCACTCACCTCTCACATTTCTGAGTTATGCGTGTTGTAAGAAATTAAATGTCACTTGCTTTAACGGTGAAGGAAAACATCGTGAGGAAACCTCCACTCCTGAGAGTTCCCTAAACGTTCTCAAAGGTGTGTGAACACTGCCAACCCGCATTTGGCCAGCATAGCAGACTATGGCCTAGTCTCGCCTCATTCTGAGGAAGAGACCCAGCTCAGCAGTGGGACATTAAAGGTTGACGATATTTATAAGAGTTTTGTTGACAACATAATTAAAATTCATCATACCTTTTCTTGATGTGAAGGGTTTAGGCTACACAAGATATAACTATCGACTTCCACACTATATTTTCCTTCACCAGAATTCAAATCTAAGGTGTGTGCCTCTGGGATCACAATTTGGTATTCTCTATAATGGCACTAAAGATTCCATCACCAATGTATATTTAAAATTATATTAATTTTGTTATTATCTCTGTTATAACATGTTTAAAGAAATAAATAAATTGATTGATTGATTAATTAATGGGCGTATCTACTTTTTATTTATGGCTGTTAGTGGCCAAACGAGCAGACGGTCCACCTGATGGTAAGTGGCCACCGACGCCCATGGACATCAGCATTAGAAGAATGTGACTTGTTTTGGCGATACGTTGCCGCCTCGAAGATAGAGTGAGGAAGGGGTATGATCCTGGGACCCTGAAAACGCAGAGTTCACTAAAACCTATCACCAGGGGTCCTGGGTTACTCGTCTCTTACAAGATGCTCTCCCAGCGGCAGAGAAGAATTTTATTCTAAACTGTCGCCTCACGGGCAAAAATGCATGCATGCAAAGCACTAAGATGTTATTACTTACATCATGGCAAATTTCAACAGGTATTCCTAGAAGAGGGTAAGGTAAAAGTGGAATTATTCACGGAAGGTCCCAAAGTGAAGCTGGACAATTACGCCGAGGTGTACAACGACGGACGCTGGCACGCATTACTCCTCACCATGGCCGCTGATACCCTGATTCTGGCTGTGGATATGCGCCCTGTTAAGACCACCAAGAGGTTGAGGTTCTTGACTGGAAGCACTTACTATATTGCAGGTAAGGAGGAAGGCCAACTTTGTTTAAACCTAGTTTACTTATAGTCTCATCAATAACTATAAGCATAACAACATGTAAATTGTATTGACTACGCTTTTATTATATTAAAAGTTATTTTAGGAACAATTATTTAAATCTCATAATCTATGATCAATCTTAATATAACAAAAGGTTAAAAAAAAAAATTAAAAGCGATTGAGCGAGCTCTGTCAAAGCGGACCTCTATTTATGTATGATAATAGAAGATAGAAGAAATTGACGTTGAAAAGTTTTGCTTTGAACAATGGGCAGAGTAAACAATAATTTTTTTTAGTTATTTTTGACTTCGGAGATGATCTAAAATAACCTTTGTATAATCCTTATTTAAGATTTTTTCTTAGATATTATTTTTATTATCAGGTGGTAAGTCTCCTCCCCGTGGTTTTATCGGATGCATGCGCAAGATAGCAGTGGACGGTAACTACCGCTTGCCGACTGATTGGAAGGAAGAAGAATATTGCTGTCCCAATGAAGTTGTCTTTGATGCTTGCCATATGATTGACAGGTTTGTTTCAAATTAAAAAAAAATTTTGATATCTTGAATCAGTATAAGCCCGATTGACTAGAAATTTGTTCATCAACTGACGCTTAATTGTTACTAATAACATCAACCTGTCTTCCTCTAATTTGTACAATTTTGATCATTTTAGATGTAATCCAAACCCTTGTGAGCATAATGGTCTGTGTACGCAGACTGCGGAGGAGTTTAGCTGCGACTGTGGCAACACTGGGTACGCGGGGGCTGTCTGTCATACTTGTAAGATAATTCAATTATTTACATTTATTTCTTTAATATTTTATATCTAATTCTAGCGGCAGTAGTTCACTGTTTAGCAAATGGGATTCACAATCTAAAGGTCTTAGTAGGTTACATTAAATGTTTGTGTTCTAGCTGTATATCCAGTGTCCTGTACTGCATACCAACAAGCTGGCGCAGGTACCAGTGGCCAGCAATCAACTGCCTCCATGTTCCTGGATGTCGATGGTTCGGGACCTTTGCCACCTTTCCCAGCAACATGTCAATTCTATTGTAAGTCTTGAGTTAGGTATATCAAAAAATATATGTTATCCCTTAATAAAGTCTGTTCTTATTGTTTTTGTTTTATTGTTTATTTATTACTGTATTATATTATTATAAATTGTTTCTTACAGCGGATGGTCGCATATTAACTTCAGTAGCACACACCGCCAGCCAGACCACCCAGGTGGACGGTTTCCAAGAAGCCGGTAGTTTCCGACAGGACATTGTCTACGACGCATCACGTGCACAGCTCGAAGCCCTACTCAACCGTAGTCAAACTTGCAGTCAGCGGCTGCAGTACATGTGTCGGCATTCGAGGCTTATGAACTCGCGAAGTGAGTGTCTGTAGAAAGTTACATATAAGTTAAAAATGGCGATAGAGTTAACCAAACGATATATATTTATTGTTTATTTATAAGGTCAAGTAATGATAGTTATTTTCTTGTAGGCGAGGAGTCTGACTTCCATCCTTTCGCGTGGTGGGTCTCCCGCAGTGGTCAGCGTATGGACTATTGGGCTGGAGCGCCTCCTGGATCCCGCATGTGTCAGTGTGGAGTCACGGGCACCTGCATAGATCCTACTAAGTGGTGTAACTGTGATGCTGAACATGGACCATTAACTAGGGATGGTAAGTATTCAAGTCATGCTTTGTCCATTTTTATCATCCCTTTCTTGGATAATCTCCTGAAATTAATAATACTGGGGGTTCACACATATATTATTATTATCTGGAGGTCAATAAAGACTGAAAAACGGAAGAATAAAATATATTTACTTTATTAAAGGTTGAGATTGCCTTTGTTGTTCTAGAGTTTCAAGTGGATGGTGGTGATATAACAGAAAAAGAGTTCTTACCGGTAAAACAGCTTCGCTTTGGCGATACGGGCAGCCATCTTGACGAAAAGGAAGGCCGGTACACACTCGGTCCTTTACTCTGTGAAGGAGATGGTAAATATATACAACCTTTTTTGTCCCTCATATTTAAATGTTAATGCAAACTAATACACATAATTCTTTTTGTAGACTTATTCAGTAATGCGGTAACATTCCGTATATCGGACGCCATGATCACCCTCCCCACCTTCGACCTGGGTCACAGCGGCGATATTTACTTCGAATTCAAGACTACTAAGGAGAATGCTGTGCTATTGCATTCTAAGGTAACAAAAACGGTCTTCTCACTACTACTTTTTAATAACCAATATATTTTTTAATAATCGATTCATATCATTTTGATTTATTTTGAAAGAATACCTTCTCCCTCCCTCGTTATCACAAAATGTTATTATTTCTCTTTCTTTAGATTCCTATAGTCCCATAATTGTAATAACCTCCAGGTAGCATTTCCTAAGTGATATTTTTTCAGCTTTAGCGTTTTTCTAATACAATATATGGCATTTTTGAAACTAACAAAAAAAAAACATTTTTTTTCTCTTTTATCATTGGAAATTTTTTAAAATCCAAAGCAGACGAGATAGACAAATATATAAAGAAAATTTCCACCAAATTTCAAAGAAATCGGTTGGGTAGAACTTGAGATATCATGTCAACCATTTCATAAAAAGTAGTTTCGAAAGCACATATTCTAGACCAGAATACCCCCTTAAAACTAACGTTATTCTTTTTGCGATGTAAAATAATCAATGTTATAATTTTCAAATTGGTCATGTAACGTCACAAACTGAATGATTATTACTTTTTAAGACCATACTTTTTAATGTATTATATGATTTTGTTTACTATTTATATATTTGATCACAGGGTCCACAAGACTACATCAAGCTGTCCATTATTGGCGGTAAACAGCTTCAGTTCCAGTTCCAAGTGGGAGATACGCCTTTAGGTGTGTCTGTGGAGACTAGCAACCGTCTCGCTGATAACAACTGGCATTCCGTGTCTATTGAGAGGAACAGGTATGAGTAATAATTGTATATTATTTTTTTCGGTTCAGTTCAGTTTGAATTCACAAAATTCAAAGTGTCTATAAAGCGGGCCTATTTTATTGAAAAGAAAGAAAGAACCGTTTCGTTATTATGTTAATAAATACACAGAAAAGCTTCCAATAAATATTATACTAGTTGCCAAAAAATAATAAAAACGATTTAAAATAATTTTCTTAAATTAATAAGCTTAAGCAACTATAGACTGTATCTCTGTTACCAAAATGGTCTTCACTCAGCATTCGCTGATTCTGTTTAGGAAGAGTCAGCGCTGGTCTTCGTGAAGCCTGTTGGACGTCTGAACGTAGGACGAGTAATCGTAAGATCGGTGATTCTGTAAAAATATTAATCTCGAATTCAGATAAATCCAGAACCGATTCTCGATTAACCATTTGACAACATTAATCTTGTTAAATATTTTTATAGTTTTAATTGTGTCAGTGCTAAATATCAATCTAAAGTTAGGTAGGAAATTTTCGATTAGTGATATTTGTGACGGTTCTAATTTATAGAAAAGAAGCGCGTGTAGTAGTAGACGGTGCACTCAAGAACCAAATACGAACAGCCAAGGACCCTGTGCGAGCCCTGCAGTTGACTACGGCCTTGGCGTTGGGGGCGTCCCTGGACAGGAAGGACGGGTTCGTGGGCTGTATACGTGCTCTGCTGCTTAATGGTAAAGCTGTGGATCTCAGGGAATATGCACGACGAGGTAAGTTACCGGATCTCACATATGAATGAAAAGAAGTAACGTCTCTCTATTTTTCTGTTGATTTGCATCTAAACCGCTGAACCAATATTGCTGAATTTTATTATAGATATATGTAGATTGTACTTAGGGCAAGGATATATGGAGAAATATATAATATAGGATATTCTCTGGATTTGTTGATGTATTGTTTTTTTTTTAAATGTATAAGGGTGGATGTTCATGCAAAAATTCTGAAGTTTTAACGATTTCAAACTCAATACTAGACATTGCTGGATTCAAAGAAAAGGGCTAAAAGTCTGGCTTTCTTGCAGCACGATGACCACACGAGTAGAATTGTGATAACATTAAAATTTAATGGGTTTTAATACATACAGATAATGTCAAAAAAAATGATGGAATAGTTATAGACAAACATAAAAGTATAAAATTCCTATTTAAATACAATTTTAAAGACATATTTTATCATGTCAGGGTTGTATGGTGTATCAGAAGGATGTGTGGGCAAGTGCGAGTCGTCTCCATGTCTCAATAACGGAACCTGCTATGAACGGTACGACTCATATTCCTGTGATTGTCGATGGACGGCGTTTAAAGGACCTATTTGTGCTGATGGTATGTATCGTTTTATTATAAATTTAGGATAACATACATTAGAGCTATATATTGATAATAATATTAATTGTATATTCCTTATTTTTTTTAAGACTTAGTGAAATATTCAAATCGTTATCATTTTTATTCAGAAATTGGCGTTAATCTGAGACCAAACTCCATGGTGAAATACGACTTCCTCGGATCATGGAGGTCCACCATCAACGAGAAGATCCGCGTGGGCTTCACAACTACCAATCCCAAGGGTTTCCTGCTCGGTTTCTACTCCAACATATCTGCTGAGTACTTGACACTTATGGTGTCTAATAACGGTATGTTCTACAAGTTTTGTTAGTAATCAAACTTCTATTTTTTAAATACTAAAGAGTTTAGGTTACCAGTTTTTAATGCAGTATAACTTAGTCTTAAGTAAATGACGAAATCAACTTTTTGGGGCCGTTGAAGTATACCCCCCAACCATCCTCCTCTGCTTACGTAAACATTGATGCGTGCATTATTCTCCGTCCTTATTCTGCGTATTATCCATATTCACGTTTCGAAATGCGTGTTTACTTTTATCGTTGACGTAATCATCATATACCCTATATATACCCCCCCCATCCCCGATGTCAAAAAGAAGCAAAGCCAGGGCCACCCCTCTTTAATGCTTACGTAATACTTAAACGACCCCCTTTTAAACTGAAACTCCTGCTGTCTCTATTACTTCTATAATTTTTTAATTTTTTTTTATTTTTTCAATCGTTTATTATATTATGTGCATTCTTATGTAGATGACGTAAAGTTATAAAGTTAACTATATTATGTTCATAGTATGGCTTTTTCAATGTCACCAGGTCATCTCCGAGTTGTGTTTGACTTCGGTTTCGAGAGACAGGAGATAATCTTCGAAGGAAAACATTTTGGTCTCGGTCAATATCACGATGTTAGGTTATCCAGGAAGAACAGCGGTGCTACTATGGTGTTGCAAGTGAGTCTTATCTTTTGTACATGTTATTATAATACATTTATACATAATTGAGATCGACATTGAGTATCATGCATTATGACGTCACAGTATACTAGATAACGTTAAGTATCTAGTTTTTGACAACATCAGTACTTGTAATGTGATTTTTCAGTTGTCGATACGTACACAATATTGATATAGTTTAATCTTACTATATCACTGTTTACTATTGATTGTTATTATAGATCGTGACGTCACGCAGACCATGCGTCTTGCCCCCTACACTTTTAATATAATTAAATTTTTTAGAAAAAAATATCGTATTTTAAACTTATAAAACTGCAATATAATGCTCATTTACTAGTAGGGCAGGAAGGTAATAATTTAAAAAAAATGTAATATTTCTTTTTTAGGTTGATAATTATGAAACACAAGAATACCATTTCAATGTTCGCGAATCGGCAGACGCACAATTCAACAACATACAGTATATGTACATAGGAAGAAACGAGTCCATGAACGAAGGCTTCGTGGGTTGCGTGAGTCGCGTGGAGTTTGATGACATATATCCTTTGAAACTGCTGTTCCAGCAGGATCCACCTCCTAACGTCAGGAGTATTGGGGGTAAGAAACATCTAATATTATAAAGCTGAAGAGTTTGTTTATTGGGTTGAAGGTTAGTCACACATAATGCTAACCATATTGAAGTGAAACTTTAATACCCTTAGGGGTAAGCATTGAATTTACGATCTGACATATCGTGGATCTGTTTCTCACTACAAGGTTTTAGGGGTAGACTTTTAAGGTCATTTTAAAACAGAATCAAAAGTTACAGGAATTTTGAATTGTCACTTTAATTCTAAAAGTTTGATATAACTTTAGATTGTGAGTGTAATAGTGTTTAACAAACATATTAGAGAAAAAGCTGAAGAATTTTCTCTAATATTTTGTTGAATTTAATAACCAGTTTGCTATCTTACTAATATTATAAATGTGGAAGTTTGGATGTTTGTTACTCAATCAGGTTAAAATGAATGAACAGATTTCAATGAAATTCGGGACACAGATACTTACGATAACAAAATACTTTTTTTTTGTTAAATTTAAGTATACAAGGGAAATTGCATCCGTGCAAGGGTCCAGAGCGGGTCGACTAATATATAAATACTTATAAAAGTACTACTAATATCATTAAGGTACACTGCACGAAGACTTCTGCGGAGTAGAACCAGTGACTCACCCGCCAGAGCGAGCAGAAACGCGACCACCTCCCCCTGCAGACTTCGCCGGTGACCTGGACTTCCATCGCACTGATGAAGCTATATTAGGCAGTAAGTAATTGAATCATTTGTTATATTGCGATTACATGAGATTTAAATAAAGTTCTACTACTCTTCTGTAATGCATATATTTGGTACTTTGGAAGTTACAACTATTATTAGAAAGCACTGTAGCTGTACATGAAAGAGAAGGGTATAAAGAAAAAGTGTTGCCATACAAAAACACAATATTGCAATAGACTATAAAAGTTACGGTGACGCCGCGCGTGATTCTCAGTCGCAATATAGCTTATTTGTAATGACGTGTGTGTTTCATTGTTAATCCAAAATAACAGTGGCGACGATTGAACT
The DNA here is from genome assembly GCA_905147385.1 of Limenitis camilla. NCBI lineage: Eukaryota > Metazoa > Arthropoda > Insecta > Lepidoptera > Nymphalidae > Limenitis > Limenitis camilla. Next base: position 1,176,009 of record LR990232.1, on the reverse strand, counting down.
TTACGCGTATAATCATGTCGAGAGTTACAGTTGGATTATTGAGCGTTTTTAATCATGAAACACAAGAGTGGTCATTGTATAAAGGTCGTTTGGAGCAGCGGTACTTGACCAACGAGATAGACGAAGAAAAGGACAAGTCCGGTGCAAAGCGACGTGCTATATTGTTAAGTAGTTTAGCTGAAACTACTTATCGACTTGTGAAGGATTTGGCTTTGCCGAAATAAGCTTATTTGTAATGACGTGTGTGTTTCATTGTTAATTCAAAATAACAGTAACAATATACAGATAATGCAACATTGTTTTAAGCCTTACTATTACTAAAACGTAACGTTTGTATTGTTGTTCCTTTCTAACAATTACACACAACAACCAATATATAGTGTTATTTGTTTTGACTGGTTTTCCAATAAAAGAGAGTTTGTTTTTGAGTATTAAAATAATGTATCTACTATCTGCTTTCTAAATTATTCGAGGAATATTAAAGAATTTTATTATTTAGTAGTCGGTAATAGTTCTAGTTTAGGAACTCTTTTGCCTCGGACACTTAAAGCTTTGACTCCGTGTCCATATACTGTATTTTGTTGCAGCTGTGTTAGTGTTTATCTTCTTGCTGCTTATCATCGTGGCGATCGTGCTTGTCCGAGCTCTATCCAGGCATAAGGGAGAATACCTCACTCAGGTAATAATATCAATATAATAGTGACAGTCGATCAGTATCAGATATTGTGTCTCAGTAAGATGTAGTTTTTTATTTATTGCATAACAATAATAGATATTGTTGGAGAATATTAGTAACAGTTACAGTATTTATTTCCAAAATGGACTATATCGACTCTTCAAGTTGACAAAAGGTTGTAGGGACCTCTTAGTGAGACAACAAACCAATTAGGAGTTTAGAATAGTCTTAGGGATCTATTAAATATTACCCATGAGGCGACGGGTTAGAATACTATTCCTCGCTGCCGCTGGAAGAGCATCTAGTGGACTGTGAGCTCTTGCTCAGGGTCCCCTGAGACCGCAGCATATTTTTCTTCACTCTTCCTCCTCACTATCTTCGAGGATGCAACACATCGACAAAATAAGAGGGTATCTCTTGATTTGCCGATGTCAATGAGCGATGATGGCTACTTACCATCAGGTGGACCATCTCGTTTGCACCTTATCTACAATTAAAAAAAATTATTTAATAATAGTATAGGTACTGTGAACTTATAGTCTAGTCAACAAGTTCAAAAACGTGTTAAATAGAAATAAAGCTCCTAAAGATATGTGCGATAGCTCATTCGATTCGAAATGACGTCTAGAAAAATGTTTTTTAAGGGTTTATTTAGCACATAAAAACTTGCGATTGTTATTAACAAAATGAGATAATAAAAAAAGGTATTTAGTTTTTCGTTAATAATTTCGAAAATAATGATATTTTAGGGAGTTTTGTAAAAAGATTCTGAAAGAGGAGGAAATTTACAATAATGTCCGTACTCCCGGAACTCTATCTCTATCTATACTAATATTATAAAGAAGTAAGATTTGAATTTGTGTATTTTTGTATTTTTGTATGTAACGAATAAACATAAAAACTACTGGACCGATTTCAAAAATTCTTTCACCATTAGAAAGCTACATTATCCCTGAGTAACATAGGCTATATTTATTACAAGAAAAAATTAGAGATCCCTAGAAAATCTCACTAAAACCAACCCAAGGTGCAAAAAAAATAGCCATAAAATATGTTTCATCGCATGCGCTGCGAAAAGTATTGATGATAGAACAAAAAAATGTTCTAGAATATTATAGAACGTATCAATATCTACAAAAAACTCCGCGAGACCATATGTCCAACTATTATAGTTATGTCACTATAACTACTTTTTTATATTTTAAAAGTTGATAAAAATGCCTATCAAAATCAGACCATGTTTTCCATACCTTTGTATTAATCCTTATCCAAATAAATTATTTCATATTCAAGACTGTTTCAATACCTGTAAATTACTATTTGAATTATTAAAATCTGACCTTCCATTCAAAAGATATTACGAAATTAAAAATATCAATATAAACAAAAAATACACGCCGACGCGACGCGACGGGCCAGTGTAGTTCTATCTCGGTGATACTCGAAGTGCAGCGAGTGGTAGCGAGTAACGCCGAGGTAGAGGGGCACCGACATGCGGGAGAGCCAAAATGTTTTAAACTAAATATTTCACCCGTGCGAAGCCGGGATGGGTCCCTTGTTATTTATAATTTTTATTTAACGCTGAAAATAGGGCTCCGCGAGGTCGTTACGGCATAGGCGCGTCGTCTAAAAAGCCGTTATATCGCCTAAAATAATTTTTTTATCATATTAAATAACAACATAAAAATTTGAATAATCTAGACGTTTAAAAAAAATTACATGTCGATTTTTCAAAAAGTTACACCAATGTTAATTAACTAATTTTTTTCCAATTACAACAATTAACTAAGTTTTTATAAATTACGGCATAAAAGTTTAAATAATTGGTCTATAAATTTTTCGCTTCGTGGATTTCTCTGTTATTCCATAGAAAAAGGTCAAAGATGATTTTTAAGAATAAAATAATAATATTCATAAATCATTATTTCACCTATACAATAAGATTAGAGTAAGAAGAGAGTAATTTTTTTTTAATCCCAAAATAGTCTGTTTGATATTGGAAATTTCCTCCTCTTTCAGGATCTTTTTACAAAATTCTTTAAATATCATTATTTTCCAAATTATTAACGAAAAACTAAATACCTTTTTTTATTATCTTATTTTGTTAATAACAATCGCAATTTTTTATGTGCTAAATAAACCCTTAAAAACATTTTTCTAGACGTCATTTCGAATCGAATGAGCTATCGCACATATTTTTAGGAGCTTTATTTCTATTTAACGCGTTTTTGAACTTGTTGACTAGACTATTAAAGTTCTTTGACTTTGAAATTAACCTAAACAGAGGGTAGATCTAAATTTGGGGATCTGAGTTATAGTACGACAGTATCAGTAATAGTGTTAATAACAGTTGACAGTTTTTAATGACATTAATCATATTACACAATATAGATATTGATTATATATGTTAAACAGGAGGAACGAGGCGCTGATGGTGCTCCAGACCCTGACTCAGCCGCCCTGGCTGCCGCAACCGGACCACGAGTCACTAAACGACGGGAATTCTTTATTTAGTTACAGTATATATTTTTTTAATGAAAAACATATACAAAAGGAGATATTGAGGTCTTCATGCTATCACTAGATTATTGTAAAGTTTTTAGTTTACATTCCAACTGAAATCTTCAATATGGTAATACTTTTTTTGTTGAAAAATATTTAAAAATCTCCTTAAGCTTTACAAGTTTTAATGGCTAATGCTTTGTCGTAGCACAAATTTTTGTAATTGTAAAGGATCTACGAAGGGAATAATATGACGTCATAACGAAAATTACTCATTTTTTCAAAACTTAAGAATCAATTTTCAGTACCTGACGGACACTCCAAGATTTCGCAAACAGTTTAAGAAGTACTAATTATAATTTTCCCTAAATCAGTTGCCAATAATACCCCCCATTTCACTCCTTACTAAGGAGCTAGAATTTTGGTTATGATGACATGTTTATCCGTTCGTAGGCCAATTTGAACATTGTTCTTTACTCCATTATAAAATGGTCTCGTTGATTTCTATCACTGTGTCTTTTTGTAATAATATATAAAATATAGAAAGGAAACTTTATTACAAATAAATTAGGAAAGCGTCGTATACCAAAATTTGCTTGAAATACTTTTTAATTATAATATTTTCGCTTAAAATCTCAGTACAGTGGCATTTAAAATATTTCTCCCCAATTACTATTTTTCTCAAACTATTTCTCCCAGAAAGTGCCATTTGGCTACTTTTATACACGTACTTTCTATACAATCAGTGTTGCCAGTATATACAATATTTATAATACCTATATTTTACTTGACAGCACTACAATTTATATAAAGCGCTTTGGAGCACTAAATCATTTATTTTGAATCTGTATTTTAATATAGAAATGACAAGTTTTAGATTTAAGAATATGAACGCACCATTGATGCACGTTGGCATTTTGTATACTTGGAAATGTCTTACTACAAAAAAAAACAAGTTTTCTGTCTGTTATAAACATCACTATTAGGGATAGGGATGTATCCAAAGTACGTGATCTGTTGTGAAAGCCTGGAGAGGGGTCTTCAAAATACCAAGCTTGGTCACTGGACATGCCCCACTCTCCTTATGTTTTTGTCAGCATATCCCGGAAAGTCAGCCAATTGTCGGACTATCAATTATAAATTACTAAGTATAAATTAGAGAACATGGGAGGGGGGGGGTGTTTAGACTTGTAATGGGTCACCTAGTATGGATACGTTCCCGTATGATTTGCGCATATCGTTTTCATTAAAAGTACTTCCAAATATATTAGGAAAGGTTTTTTTTATAGCAAGACATTATTTAGAATTATTTATCTGTATATTATATTTTCAGAAATCGCCATTTTTAATCCATTTTTTATTTTTCCAAACAAACTTAGGAGATAAAATCAGTGAAGAAATAAATTCCATCTTCTTAACCAGTTTCCACCAGATATGAGCGAGGATGAGACACACTGAGCGAGGCTAGTTAAATGAAGAGATTCTATTGGTTCTTAATATACACATACTAGCTACACGTTCTCGCTCATCTCTCAATATATTTTTATTATGTAAAAAAACATTTAAACTAGTTGAAACGCTATAAGATATTGGTTTCTGGAGTGTGACGTCACAATATACAATACAGTATGAATTTGAGGTCTTTGTGTAATAGCATAATGCTTCTACGTCACTATTCACTTTTGGTTCGTGACGTCACACCAAAATGTTTACTAATAAACATTTTAACACGCAAACTTCCTATTTATAGTAATTTGGGAGGTTTTCTCATATTGACAAAACTTGACATCAGGTCATAATTGTTTGGATCCTGATCATCATCATGTTCAGTTCCCAGTCCAGTTTCCAAGCCTTCATGTACAATAAGTAATATAATGGAAATACAAATTAGTTGTAAGTTAGCTTAAGTTTTTGTCAGAATCTCCTTATTTTATGACATTTTGAATTTTTTTTTGGGCTTTTACACCATTAGCTCGAATATTTGCCAACAATACTATGTGCGTTTCACTCCGACACTTGGCGTCCTCTGATTCACTATGCGTGTTTCATTCTGACACTTCATCCTTAGATTCACTCTATGTTCGTGTCACTCTGACACTTGCCATCTTCAGATTCACTCTATGTTCGTGTCACTCTGACACTTGCCATCTTCAGATTCACTCTATGCGTGTGTCGATTCAACGTTTGGCATCCTCAGATTCACTCTATGCGCGTGTCGATTCAACGTTTGCCATCCTCAGATTCACTCTATGCGCGTGTCGATTCAACGTTTGGCATCCTCAGATTCACTTTATGCGCGTGTCGATTCAACGTTTGCCATCCTCAGATTCACTCTATGCGCGTGTCGATTTAACGTTTGGCATCCTCAGATTCACTCTATGCGTGTTTCATTCTGACACTTCATCCTTAGATTCACTCTATGTTCGTGTCACTCCGACACTTGCCATCTTCAGATTCACTCTATGCGGGTGTCGATTCAACGTTTGGCATCCTCAGATTCACTCTATGCGCGTGTCTATTTAACGTCTGGCATTCTCAGATTCACTCTATGCGTGTTTGATTCTGACACTTCATCCTTAGATTCACTCTATGTTCGTGTCACTCCGACACTTGCCATCTTCAGATTCACTCTATGCGCGTGTCGATTCAACGTCTGGCATCCTCAGATTCACTCTATGTTCGTGTCACTCCGACACTTGCCATCTTCAGATTCACTCTATGCGCGTGTCGATTCAACGTCTGGCATCCTCAGATTCACTCTATGTTCGTGTCACTCCGACACTTGCCATCTTCAGATTCACTCTATGCGCGTGTCGATTCAACGTCTGGCATCCTCAGATTCACTCTATGCGCGTGTCGATTTAACGTCTGGCATTCTCAGATTCACTCTATGTTCGTGTCACTCCGACACTTGCCATCTTCAGATTCACTCTATGCGCGTGTCGATTCAACGTCTGGCATCCTCAGATTCACTCTATGCGCGTGTCGATTCAACGTTTGCCATCCTCAGATTCACTCTATGCGCGTGTCGATTCAACGTTTGGCATCCTCAGATTCACTTTATGCGCGTGTCGATTCAACGTTTGCCATCCTCAGATTCACTCTATGCGCGTGTCGATTTAACGTTTGGCATCCTCAGATTCACTCTATGCGTGTTTCATTCTGACACTTCATCCTTAGATTCACTCTATGTTCGTGTCACTCCGACACTTGCCATCTTCAGATTCACTCTATGCGGGTGTCGATTCAACGTTTGGCATCCTCAGATTCACTCTATGCGCGTGTCTATTTAACGTCTGGCATTCTCAGATTCACTCTATGCGTGTTTGATTCTGACACTTCATCCTTAGATTCACTCTATGTTCGTGTCACTCCGACACTTGCCATCTTCAGATTCACTCTATGCGCGTGTCGATTCAACGTCTGGCATCCTCAGATTCACTCTATGTTCGTGTCACTCCGACACTTGCCATCTTCAGATTCACTCTATGCGCGTGTCGATTCAACGTCTGGCATCCTCAGATTCACTCTATGTTCGTGTCACTCCGACACTTGCCATCTTCAGATTCACTCTATGCGCGTGTCGATTCAACGTCTGGCATCCTCAGATTCACTCTATGCGCGTGTCGATTTAACGTCTGGCATTCTCAGATTCACTCTATGTTCGTGTCACTCCGACACTTGCCATCTTCAGATTCACTCTATGCGCGTGTCGATTCAACGTCTGGCATCCTCAGATTCACTCTATGCGCGTGTCGATTTAACGTCTGGCATTCTCAGATTCACTCTATGTTCGTGTCACTCCGACACTTGCCATCTTCAGATTCACTCTATGCGCGTGTCGATTCAACGTCTGGCATCCTCAGATTCACTCTATGCGCGTGTCGATTCAACGTTTGCCATCCTCAGATTCACTCTATGCGCGTGTCGATTCAACGTTTGGCATCCTCAGATTCACTTTATGCGCGTGTCGATTCAACGTTTGCCATCCTCAGATTCACTCTATGCGCGTGTCGATTTAACGTTTGGCATCCTCAGATTCACTCTATGCGTGTTTCATTCTGACACTTCATCCTTAGATTCACTCTATGTTCGTGTCACTCCGACACTTGCCATCTTCAGATTCACTCTATGCGGGTGTCGATTCAACGTTTGGCATCCTCAGATTCACTCTATGCGCGTGTCTATTTAACGTCTGGCATTCTCAGATTCACTCTATGCGTGTTTGATTCTGACACTTCATCCTTAGATTCACTCTATGTTCGTGTCACTCCGACACTTGCCATCTTCAGATTCACTCTATGCGCGTGTCGATTCAACGTCTGGCATCCTCAGATTCACTCTATGTTCGTGTCACTCCGACACTTGCCATCTTCAGATTCACTCTATGCGCGTGTCGATTCAACGTCTGGCATCCTCAGATTCACTCTATGTTCGTGTCACTCCGACACTTGCCATCTTCAGATTCACTCTATGCGCGTGTCGATTCAACGTCTGGCATCCTCAGATTCACTCTATGCGCGTGTCGATTTAACGTCTGGCATTCTCAGATTCACTCTATGTTCGTGTCACTCCGACACTTGCCATCTTCAGATTCACTCTATGCGCGTGTCGATTCAACGTCTGGCATCCTCAGATTCACTCTATGTTCGTGTCACTCCGACACTTGCCATCTTCAGATTCACTCTATGCGCGTGTCGATTCAACGTCTGGCATCCTCAGATTCACTCTATGTTCGTGTCACTCCGACACTTGCCATCTTCAGATTCACTCTATGCGCGTGTCGATTCAACGTCTGGCATCCTCAGATTCACTCTATGCGCGTGTCGATTTAACGTCTGGCATTCTCAGATTCACTCTATGTTCGTGTCACTCCGACACTTGCCATCTTCAGTTTCACTCTATGCGCGTGTCGATTCAACGTCTGGCATCCTCAGATTCACTCTATGCGCGTGTCGATTTAACGTCTGGCATTCTCAGATTCACTCTATGCGTGTTTCATTCTGACACTTGCCATCTTTAGATTCACTCTATGTTCGTGTCACTCCGACACTTGCCATCTTCAGTTTCACTCTATGCGCGTGTCGATTCAACGTCTGGCATCCTCAGATTCACTCTATGCGCGTGTCGATTTAACGTCTGGCATTCTCAGATTCACTCTATGCGTGTTTCATTCTGACACTTGCCATCTTTAGATTCACTCTATGCGCGTTTTACTCTTACATTTTCATACTTAGGTTCACTATGCGCGTGTTTATCCGATACTAGGCATCCCCAGATTCGTTCTATGCGCATGTTATTCCGACACTTTGCGCATGTTATTCCGACACTTTGATCAATTAACTTTGCCCTTCAATCGATTTTGATAAATAATTCTGTGTCTCGTGTGTAAACTCGCTAGATGGCGCTGTGTAACTATATAATGTTTGATATGTTTCGACTAATGTGTGTAATTGCCCTTATATAGTTTGAGCTTTTTATTTTCCGTCCAAAAATGTATTTTCTTTTATACCCTTTTGTGTTTTTATTCGTATTAAGCGTGTAGGTAGGGATCGAGGGTGATGATGCTCCTGTGACACTTGTGGAACAGTGTTGCAATATAATGTAACGCGACACGCCCTCGCAATACTGTTCCGCAGATATAGTAATAACAGAAATAGTTCCGTATGTTTGCCTTTTAGTATTAATCACATAGACTAGTATGTACGTCCGCAATGTTCACGTTTTATATTGTTAATGAAGTGTCACAGGAATGTTTAAATAAATATATCTTTATGATTATACTAGCGACACGCTTCTCACATCTTCTCTACTATATTATGTATGTATTATACATATAAACCTTCCTCTTGAATCACTCTATCTATTAATAAAACCGCATCAAAATCCGTTGCGTAGTTTTAAAGATCTAAGCATACATATGAACAGACAGCGGGAAGCGACTTCGTGACTTGCACACATAAAATTTAATAAAATAAAATAGAACAAGTAATATAAGCTAAAAACTTAAAACGCATGCAAAGGCGGCCTTATTGCTAAAGCAATCTCTTCCAGGCAACCTTCTGAGAAGGAATTGGTATATCATAACGGGCAAATGTTAAAGATTTAAATATAAACATATATATTGCATGCACTATATAAACTAACAAATATAGACAACCAAATGATACTATAACTTTCATTATATATATATATACTGTAAGACGACGCTTAAAGATGTTAAGAGACGCCGAATGACGTATATTCGGAGGAAGATGATTGTATACTATGTAGTGATAAAGATATATTTGTTTAGCCGTATGTGTGTAAGTATTGGTAGGTTCCGTGCCTTATCCGCGGCGGCACACGTAGCGCGTACAGCGTAGAGTTCTTATTTTTTACTGAAATCACGAATAAATTTTTCAAAATATATTGACTTTTATTTCCTTCTCATGCTATTAAATTTAAATCGCTTTCGAATCGAAAAGTATGTACGTTTATATTATGTTGAAGATAATTGGAGGAGGAGGCGCCATCCATATGTATGGAAGCTTTCTGGGAGCGCCAGACCGAAATAAATAAATATAAGAATTTTCTCGCCTACTGTTAAAATAATAGTCAGACCCCGAACCCTCAAAAGGTGAAATATATTGTTATTGTTTCTACCTCTTTAATGTTTCTATTTCGCATGTGAAGGAAGCAGAAAAAGTAAACCTAGTTACATACTATTAGAATAAATACAAATCAATTTAATTGACACATAAGGGATAAGGGAGTGAGTGAGCCAATGTATGTCAGGTCTGAGTAGGATGTGTTCCAGCAGCTTTTCAATGGTCGCTTGTTGCCCCTTTGCAGGTTTTGAAGATTGGACGTGATTTGATAGAATAGTTGGTTCAAAGGGGTCAACCACATAATTGTAGGCAAGCCTAGACAGAATTCCTTTTTTTCTTTTTTTTTTGCTTTTTATTTATCGACCTATTTGGCTCTTAACTATACTCAAAGGTGTCTCAATTAATTTAGAGTCCAGTACTATAACGGGTTCAGAATGTTGCTGGGCTTCCCTAAGTTTTATTCAGCATCTGACATGTTTGAACAGGAGTGAACTGACTTCTATGCCATGATCAGAAAGAAAGCATCCTCACTTCTGGCAACAACAGTATCCTTAGAACACAGATAACACAGATTCAGATGCAATTATCATTACATGCAATTACTTGTGTGTTAATTACATTAATACTACTAATATTATAAATCCGAAAGTTTGCTACTCTTTCACGCAAAAACTACTGAATGGATTTTGATGAAACTCTACAATAATATAGCTTACACACCAGAATAACACATAGGCTATAATTTATAATGTTATAGTGTAAATTATCCAAAATATAGCGGGTGAAACCGCGGGCGCAGCTATATCATATAATTTTAACTCTTTAATTCCCATGTCCAAGTTTCTAAAGATAACCAATTCTCTTTCAATTACTTAAATTTCGATTTATTTAGATAACACAAAAAAAATATATAATCTACCCCCCAGTTTTATGAGGGAGTCTTCCAAATGTAAGGTACATTGTGCAGTTAATATTTTATTGCTCTTTAAAATCTTAGCTGCACAATGCAAGCGGGTATTATTTATTTTAATGAATTTTACAATTAACATTTGATTAGTGTTGCCAGCAAAAAATAATAAATACTATTTAGCTTTGTTACAATAATAATAGAGTTAATCAATAATATTTCTCTTTGGTAGAAAAAATATATTAGACTATGTGAAGTGACCATAAATGTAAAAGAAAGAAAGCAATAAGTGTGTATCTCTATTCTTTCAATGGTTTGACATATTTATAAAAAAAAATAATGTACTTATGATCTTCTGATTGGTTCTTTGTCCCTCTTTGCTGTAAGAATGAACTTGTGAATAGATCAACGTTTCTGTCGACAAAATCTATATCGTTTCGCTTAGTGTGTTCAAAACAACATTATAATTGATATCGTTAAATCGTTACTCGCAATAGTGTAGCTTTTCAGTATTGGAAAATGACAGAAACGAATAGGAAGAAAGAAAAAGATAGAATGGACGAAACACAGAGAGACAAACGTAAGAGAAAAAATGAGAATGCATGGAAAGTTTATCACGTTTATCTTAGTATACACAACACGATTAGTAAACATTAAAGTGCTCAAGAACTAGAATGAAAAACGAATAGCAAGGACGCCACCTGTGACCTGTCCCAGTGACCCACACTCACCCCCACTCCCAGCGGAGCACGAGCGACGAGCGCGTGCTCGATGGGCATGTATCGGCGGCGCCACTTGCGCTCGATACCTACGAGTACGAACACTTCATAGGGATTTACACTGCGACCCTGTTTGCCTAATAAATAATTATTATACTTTTTAAACCCTCACCAATACTAAACACACACTTGGTGGTAGGGGATCTCTTGGTGGTAGCGGATCTGTTCCCCGACTGGCTTGCGACCACTAGCATGCGAATCCGATGGCGTCGCCTGGTGTCATAGACGCGTTTCGGTCGAGTCGCATGTGGGTCAGACTTACCCCCTCCGTCTCCCATCCCATTAATGCTGCGGATCCAGTGGACTCTGGGCTCTTGCTCAAGTCCGCTGAAACCGCACGCGATGATGGCCACTCTGCTGCTCTGCTCCTTCTGCTCGTTTGCACCTTATCTATTATAAAAAAAAAGAAAAAAAAACTATGGGGATCCTGTGAGGGGACGGGTTAGAATGCAATTCCCCTCTGCCGCTGAGAGAGTATCTCGTAAGAGCAGAGTCACTCAGCAGTTGCTGGTGGTAGGTACTCTTCGCTCCTCCTCCTAACTCAACTTTTTTGGCGGCAACGAATTGGCAAAACAAGAGGTGGATCCATTACGTGGACCGTCTACTCCTTTGTCCTTTATCTTTCATTTATTATGATTGGACTCACTTCACAGTCACGTGATCATGTTAGTTATCATGCTAGTTGAAGATCAAAACATTTTCATGAACATCGGCAGAAGGTACTTTTGTTTCGCCGCAAAAATTGAGTAAGGAGTGGGAGAGAAGAGGAAAATGGAGCGAGTACCCAGAGTCCACCGGAACCGCAGCATTGGATGGGAATGAAAGGAGGATGGGTATAGTCTGATCCACATGCGCCGCGAACAAAATACGTCTAACGTCTAAAATTAACCAATCTTTGGATTGTGGATTGAAAAGAGATTCCAAATTCAAATTTGTGAATATAATTCAATCCATAACCCAAATATTTTTTGATCCAGATTTGTTATTAATTTCGGCCGTAAGACACTTGGGGAACAGATCCCTTTCCACCAAAGAGTGCTGCTACTCTCCTAGCGGCAGATAATCATAGTTCAACAGATTTATAGGTATTACTTGCATCGACACTTTTATTACATCGAAATATCGATAAAGTTTTACATCCCTATTTCACTTTCTCACGTAAAAGAGAACGTGTTTAGGTTGGAGGCAGTCAGCGTTTTGCAAACGGGTTAAGTGTCTCGAGCCATCAGCCGTCGCGTCGGGCAGGTGCTTGGCGGTGCTTGGCGGTGCTTGGAGACGCTTGGAGACGCTTGGCCGCGATTGTGTCTAAACGCTAAGCTGTGTCGATATCGCGTGAGAGCTTCGATCACTGAATGAGCTAATGTTGTTTAAGCTTTTTATGTTTTCGCTTACAGATTTTGTAAACATCTTTAATATACAGATAAATAAAATAGGAGATTTTATCCTTTACTAATCGACCCACGCGATTTCGTTCACGTGTAGCTCCGCTCCTATTGGTCTTAGCGTAATGATATATAGCCTATAGCCTTCCTCGATAAATGGACTATCTAACAATAAAAGAATTTTTCAAATCGGACCTGTAGTTCCTGAGATTAGCGCGTTCAAGCAAACAAACAAACTCTTCAGCTTTATAGATGTTGTAAAACATCTTATTAACAAAACTTTGATATCCTAACAGTTTAATATTTTAATAGAAATTTCAGTATTAGCGGGTAGTTACTTATATATTATTACAAATATACCGTCATGTAGACAATATATAACCTATAGTACGATAGATTAGCGTCAGTATCTCTGGTGTTGTCGCGGAGTGATTATTACTGTTACAAAAGGACATCAAAAGTTCTCATAAAATTATACAAAAGTACCCCAAAAGACCATAAGCGTTGTGAACAACTAGATCAGTGTCCTAATGGGAACCTGGGGAGTGTGGTAAAACCTGATGGTTAAACTACCTGTTAAGGTGAACGAGCTTGTTAAGTTGTTACTCCCTTGGTGTGTATAAACACGTCGACATTTGAGGGTTATTTAGGGCATTATGAATTTAGCTTCCAGTAAAACTTGTCGATACAAAAGGGATAGCACAACAAACACACCGGTGTGACAGTTTCCATTATTATTATATACTAAACAATATTTTTTTAAAGGAATACTAGCAGAATGGGTCACATGCTACTAGTATTCCCTATTCCCTCCAAGTAAGCTAAATGATTGTGTTAAGAGTGGGCAACACTAGTAGTCCAATGAGTGGGATTTGAACCCACGAACCACTCCTCTACTGACGCTTCTAATAACCTCTGAACGAATATTTACATTTGAGTTAATTATATTTTATTTTTTTTTGTTTATGTTTGATCATTTAATATTTTCTCTAGTGGCAACATTAGTATGTATGATTAGCCAATCAGAACGTTTCCCGCATAAATGATCAAAATTTTGACGTTTTTAAATACTGTTGCTAACATAGAGGTTTTCCTCCTAATTTTAGGAGGAAAAATCTATACAGAATTTTTTCAAGATGGTTTATCGAATTTAGATGAATTTTAGAGTTAGTTCCTTTTACATTATTATACCCACGTGTAGACAATATACAACCTTTGTTGTGGACGATTAGAGTCAATCGCTCTGATGCTTTCGTGCAGTGTACATGGAAGTTAGTGTTATAGTGTCGTGGTTAAGGTCACCCTTCTTGAGGTACACGTAAGTTAGCTTTATTATTTATAATTATATTGTAGTTAGTGCTCAGGGAGCGAAGGGAACTACACCTTGGTCGCAAGTCCAAGTCGTACAGATGTGGGTATCATACTGAATGTTTATAAGTAACTAGTCGACCCGCGCGACTTCGTACGCGTGTAGCTCCGCTCCTATGGGTCGTAGCGTGATGATATATACCCTATAGTCTTCCTCGATAAATGGGCTATCTAAAACTGAAAGAATTTATCAAATCGGACCAGTAGTTCCTGAGATTAGCACGTTCAAACAAACAAAATCTTCAGCGTTATATATTAGTAAGTAATTAAAATTTGTTATTATCGAATAAACCTTTGAGTTCAATAATAACATCTTAATGATGGAGCAGCAAAGCTTTAAGCCCCAAGCCTGACAAGTCCGAAGGCCGGGGCCGGAGCCCCGAGCCCCGTCAGCAGCGAGTAATCGGCTCAGACAGACAGGTGGCGCTGCGCATTCCGTATTTTAATTTGCAACTAATTTCCAACGCTTAGCTGTTTAAGCGGATTGCGAAGTTGATAATTACGGGAAAGTTGGTGGATGGTGGATGGTGAAGGGTGGACGCGGACGGTGAACTGCCTGGTGACGCTTTTTTGGGACTTTCTCAAACAATTCAGGTTTTACAGTGCGCCTAATGGTTATTAGTAAAGTTTAACGTTTCAACTTTAACTTACATACACCACGATATGTATATATTCTTTTATAATACAACCTGACTTCAACTAATAACTTGGTTTTATCACTTGCTATTAAAATCTGTGATATGTGTGATGAAGATAAACTACAGAAATTGCTTAATGGATTATAGATATGTATGAGAAACTCTATCAAAATCAGTGGAACTGCCTCTTTATCTGTTTAATTTCAATTTTCAAGATTGGTGAAGTGTCTGATCGTATTTCCTTTTCTGTCAAAAGGTTTTTCTTTTTTTTACTTAAGAACGATGCAGAAAATCTTGGCAGTGGATTTTTTGGACCTACATAACATGGTGGAATACTATATAAATGAAGTTTGAGTGGATATTTGTTATTCAATAACGCAAAAACGGTTGAACGGATTTATTTAAAACCATAACCACTATAAATTATAAGCCTATGTGTTATTCTGATATATAAGCTATGTTATTGTAAAGTTTCATCAAAATCCATTCAGTAGTTTTAGCGTGAAAGAGTAACGAACATACATCCATACGTTCTTACAAGCTTTCTCGTTTATAATATTAGTAGGATTTGGCACACAGACACTTTACAACCTGAATTAACATATGGGCTATTATTTATCCTGGAAAAATTAAGAGTTCCTCCAGGATAATAGTAAAATATGTTTACAGTCGTAAACGCCCGAATATTTTTATTTGCAATAATGTATTTGTGGAAGTGTAAGTTAGCCTTAGGTTAGGTTAGCCTTGTGTTAGGTTAGGTTTATGTGAGTTCAACCTTAAAATGTAACAGTAGGACCGGGCAGTTGAGGCGAGTGTTGTGATCAGATTGTACAATGTATTTTGATAAACGTAAGTATTGTACATGTTAAATTATATCCGCGCAAAAGGGCGGGTGGACTAATAAATAATCATTTCAATCCAGAGTATCAATTACGTAGGTAGAGTCTAGTATAGAGTTATCTATAGATAATAACACGATATTATCACTCAAAGCTCAATAGACACCTCCACAAACAAATTGAGGGTAATTACGGATTTACAACACAACTCATAAGGTAGAAGCTCCCCCCCCACTCTGCCTATCGCGTCACCAGCCTGTAATCTAGTTCAAATTACACTTGATTATAGAGGACACTTTCAATGGGTTACAATGAATGTGATTATTAACCTTTGAGGTTGTATTTTCGCTTCGTTCAGGTTTGAATAAACATTATACAATATATATGCTGATGGGGTATTATGCTAGAATATATAACTAACTACAAACCCTACTTGGGTTGCCAGATTGCTGGCAAATCCGTGATTGTTCTGGAGCTTCGAAATTCCGAAAATCTAGTAGTAATTATACAAAAGTGCACATGGATGTACACACGCACACACCACATATACCGACAACATTTTTTACAATTTTTCTCTGTCTGGCTGAACCGATTTAGACGGGACTTTCACTGGCAAATAGCTAATGAAACAAGGAGTAATTTAGGCTTTTAAACATCTCGCTACGACCCATAGAAGCGGGTCAATACGCGAACGAAGTCGCGCAGGTCAGCTAGTACAACGTAAAAGACGCATAAAAGACAATAGCCCTTTTGATTATAAACTTAGAACCCTTGGTGTCCGACTCGTACTTGGCCGGTTTTTTTTAATTGATATCCCAGAATTGTCCCGAATTTCTATCCTATCTATCAATCCTATCTGTAAGTTAATCTAAACTATTTATTTAAAAAAAATATTAAAATAGGTCCGACCGAGAAAAATTGAGAAGTAAATATTAAATTTATAAAAAAATTAGCTATAACAATATATCTGCTCATAGTTAAATCAATTTTAATTTAATAACTTTATTAAAAAGCTTTACTATGTGATAATTATGAATATTTCAGGATCATAAGACACCTATCGTAGACCCAATAAACATTCTAAATATAGTTAAATCCCCCTACTTGTAACCATAACACCATAAATGAATAGTGAGGGTAAAGCAAAGCAACGGTAATGTACAAGTTATTGATATCTGAAGGTGTCGCTACTTAAGGCGGCGGACGCTTGCCGCGGCACGAACAGACTATCGACACCCCCCCCCCCCATCCACCGCGCCCGCGCGCCACCTAGCGCCTAGTGGGGGCTACCTGTGTCGACAATAACAATAAACTATATTTTTACTATATATCATAAAAAATGGGTATAAATGTCTATACTGACTAGAATATTACTCCTCGGGGTATTTATTTGGTTAGCGCTTACGCTTTGCGTTGGCAATACTGAATGTTTCTATTTGAGCCAACCGAAGACAGATTAAAACTATATACTGCTGGATAATGCTTACTCCTTCCCACATGAAAGAGATGTGCTTTTTACAATAATTAAGGGCAAACAAAGACAAGACTATACTATTGGCTATATAAAAAAAAAATTATAAAGTTTGACAGTTATACAGACACGCACACACACTCACTCACACACATACACACTGCACATTTAGTATTCCATTAAAAAGTTGAAATTTGTTTAGTTTATTAATATTACATGTACGTCTTACATGTTCCATTTATGTGACGACTTTTGGAAGAGCGAGATCTCCCAACACAAGTAATATAATACTTACAGGGAGGTCTCAAAAATGTAAATGACATGTATACTAGTTGGAAATTTTATTTATTTTATTGGCATCTCTCAGTGCGTGCTGATTTTTTCATGGTCAGCAACATATCTTGCTAAACAAACATTGACATTTGTAATCTGTTTCCAACGTGTCAGTCGTAAACCGCTATTTTGGCAATATGACGATTTTTCGTATTTCATATTTATCAACTTTATTTTATTATTTATTACCTACCATGTTCTACATTTTTTATAATATATCAGATACCAATTACCAATTAAATTAAATCTACAATAAAGAGTCAAAAATTCCTTTACCTTAAACGTGGGCAAAATATTTAAGTATGGCAACAACCATTTCGGACGTCACCAATATATCTATCTCAAGTCGCAACGCCTAGCAGTCTGTAGGATTCTCTGTCTACGATGCCAGCTTCTAATGATAAATGCTATTAATTAATGTTGCCAACATCATAACTAATAATAGAAGGCTAAACAATTATTGCTGAAACTTTTATTTGACTGCGTGAAACTGAATGCGAAGCTGGATAAACAAAAAATTAGTTTCCATTAGAATAAGTTGTCTGTCATCATCAATCGAATAATATCGAGTAAGTAATCGATATTATATTGATCGGAATTGAATAAATATAAATTATGTATTGCCTTATATATATATATATATTAATTAACATCATCGACAGTTATAAACAGACAGACATCTCTAAAGCTGACACCTTAGAATATATTACTCCGTGCCACTGAATCTAATCACGATCTGACGGATTAATATCGCACACACCGGACCGCACCCCCCAGGCTGTCCTGAACCCGCACATTTACGTCTACCCCCTTAAATATATAGTAATAGAGTCACAATTATTTCGCGCTGTAGGTCTGTATGTTGCGAGTGGGTGGGTGAGTGGGCGAGCGGGTGATTCGGAAGATTTATTGTAATACCTGTGTCTAAATTGTTGTTTAATGTTGAAACAGATTAGCTGTAACCCCGTCAAGTGATCGATTGTTATCTGCTTAATTAGTATTGCTGGATTCGTTCTGTTGATCGTTGAGACGTATGAGTAGTTTTGATACTTGAGGATAAAGGTATAAAACGAATCTACTTCAAACCTACCTCATCATCCATACAAATAAATAAAATTGGAGTGTTTGCACACGGTACATATACCAACTAAATTTTTTTTTGTCTGTCTGTTTGTTCCGATTAATCTCTGAAATGGCTGGACCGATTTTGACTGGACTTTCACTGGCAGATAGCTGATATAACAAGGAGTAACTTAGGCTATTTAACATCTCGCTACGACCCATAGGAGCGTAGCAACACGCGAACGAAGTCACATCCACAACGTTTTTAGGAAAAAAATATTTTAATTTTATTTTTTTAATTTCTTTTCTAGTCTTCACCTTGTCAATGATATCTTCATTTTTTTTAATCTGCATCAAAATCACCATTTTAGTTTTTCAAGTGATCAGAAACTTAAACTTTAATTGTGTCTCACGTTCCTCTATTAGAAAAAGTAGGGGACCCTTACAAAATGATAAATAAAAGAAAGAAGTTTACATATTTCTTAATAAAAAATAAAAGTCTTTTCCCTATTTTTAATAACAATATACTATAATATTTAAAACCATTAAAAATGATAGAGTAGAAAGATGAAAAGCGAAGGAAGGAAAGTTTCCCCATCTCACCGTATTACTTGACAATAATCCCATAAAACAGATCCGTCTTCGAACTTACTCTCATAAAAAGATTCTCAACAAAAGGTGGAAATTTTTATCCGAAACGGGCACCTGTTCCTTAAACTTTGAGAAACTTGACAGAACTTGGTGAAACTTTGCCAGGATGTTGTTATCGGCCGGAAGCGCTTTGGGCGACATCCTGTTGTGACGGACTAACGGACGTAACAACGCCTAATCTAGTTTTAAATCTTTTAAATTATATTTTTAATATTGTTTTTAATTTTTACAAATTTCTCTAAATGTATATGACGAAATTTGTTACAAACTTTCATCCCCTATTTCAGGACCTTCTGGCCTTTTTTACGGGATAAAAGGTAACCTATATAACTTCACAAGCTCTAGTCTATCTCTGTACTAAATTTCATCAAAATCGGTCTAGCAATTCTTGAGTTACAAATTTTTAAAAAACAACCCGACTTTGTTTTACAGATAGATTCGTACGAAAATTTAATTTTTGTATAAGCATTATTTAGTTAACATTATCTCCAATAGATGGCGTTATATGTTTGATATAAATAACATATAGGGTTGCAAATACAACATATTATTTGCAGGATCTCTACAATGTACGTTTAAAAGTCCGTTTTTCTGTTTGTTCGTCATAATTGTATACAGAACGTGTTGTATTATTTTTTTGATAATATTGTTTAAAGTTTAGTAAGAAGAAATTAAATTAATTTGTTATATATTTGTCTCAATAGATGGCATTACGTGAATGATATAAATCCGATTTGTATGAAGAAACCAAAAAAAAATTATTTAAAAACATATTATTTGGTTCTTAATATTATCTCCTTACGTCCTATTTAATAAACTTTACCTAAACTTTCCCTATCAGCTTATCCTACCTTTACCTTCATCCTGAGCTTAGATAAAGTTTTTTTATGAAGCACTTTATCTAAGCTCGGTGTGAGGGTGGAAATTATAAGTTTACCGCCGAGTAGACAGTTTCGCGACGCTCACATTTCTCACAACACTACTTGCTAGGTGTTACTAAATGATTTATCAACTGTCAGTGTTCAAATATTATCATGTATAGATAGTTCAATCCACGAAGTCTCGCCGCTCGCTTACCAAATTTCAAAATAATAGCTTCATAGATTAGACTATCAAAAGTCGTAGATCCTAAACAGTTTCTGATTGTAATTTAACTCAAAACTTAAACTCTTTCTTTTGGAATTTGTAAAACAACTGTCTTGCTCATCCTTTATCATCACGACCCTTCAATGGCCTACTGCTGAGCCGGGTCTCCTCCTCAGAATGAGGAGGGTATTAGGCCATAGTCCACCACGCTGGCCCAGTGCGGGTTGGCAGACTTCACACACCTTTGAGAACTTTTAGGGAACTCTCAGGAGTGCAGGCTTCCTCACGATGTTTTCCTTCACCGTTAAAGCAAGTGATATTTAATTGCTTAAAACACACATAACTCAGAGTCAGAGGTGTGTGCCTGTGTGGGGGGTCGAACCTCGGACCTCCCAAGTAAGACTCGAAGTCTCAACCGCTGGGCCATCTACATACTGTTAATTATGATGTTGGCAACACTAATTTGAGTAACATTTGATTTTAGAAGTTGGCACAAACTGAATATTATTCGGTTGTGCCAACGTAAAGATAAAAGCAAACCAGATAAATATGCCGCCATGACGGAAATCTTCTGTGTCCTTTCCAATCACGGGTCATCTATGACACGGACCTTTGGAAGGCGTGCACGGAGCGTAGAGGCCCTTTAGACAATTGAACTTAATATGAGATGTGACACAAACCGGCGATTATCCCTGTATGCACTATGAGAATGCACCCAAGGACAATCCCCGGCTTTTGGAGGACTATGGCAATATATGTAAACTAATAATGCTGGGCTATGGATTGAGGTGATAGTGGACTCGGTAACTAGTGCTATGGATGACCTATGGCTCCTACCCGACAATGTTTTTATACATTGAAAAATGGGTAAACGGAGACTCGCCAAGTCATCAATGGGCCCTCGTGAAAGGTCGCTTATAAGTTGCAACTAGGGGGCAACATAGCAGTAACATACAAATTCTAATAATATATTTCTTAATTGTAAAGAAAATTGTAAACAATAGCACGAAGCAGGTCTACATTAAATCTGAAGGAGCTTTCACACCTTGAGCACTGTCGAGCTGTCACCTTCACCTCCTCTCTTTTATCATAATAATAAGGTTCAAATCAAAACACTTTTCCGCCATTGTTGGTTTAATTTCCCTGCAAATGCTTGTGACGTTACGCAAATTAGAAAATCAACATTTTATTTACCTGTTTGTAATAACGAGGATTTCTTTAAATTCCCTTTTTCTTTCCTTTTAAGGGTGGTAGTACCCTATTAGTAAATCTAATGTTTGGTTTTACCTAAAAATATATTAATACTAGTCGACCCGTATTTAGGTTCAATTTCACATTATAATTTTTACGTTTTAATTTATATATGACTGATTCCCAAAGACATAAAGACACACAGCTCGACATGCGCTTCACCCCCACGTCGCTAGATGGCGTACGAGCACACTCATTTGTTTTACTAAGTATTCTTAAGTATTTTTTTCGCGATAAAACATAGTCTATGTCCTTCCTCAAGCTCTACTTTATCTCTGTATCGTATTTTATCATCAACAATTCAGTGATTTAAGCCTGATTGTGTACCAGACAGACAGACACCATCTATCCGTCAATAGATGGCGTAAGTAGTATTTTAAATCGCACTTTCGTTTGGCTAATTTATATTCTTAAAGTATAATCTACGTTTCTTTAATCACAGGCTTTATTCGAGATTTACTTACGGCAATTAAATTTCATATAAACATAAAAAGTAATTAGACATATTTAGAATTTTTTTAGCCTTCTAACGAGCTTTCACATCATTATTCACAATCAGAGAAATAAAAAAAAATTTATTAGATTTTTCTTGATATATAGCTAAAAACATTCCAGAATATTAAATTTAATTTTTTTTGATGACTTTAGAAAACTAGTTTAGATAGGTCTGGTTTTACAGCTCTAAAATCCAAAGTCTCCATATTTCTAAACAGCGTTGATTTTAGACTGTTTTGACCAATATCAAACCGTAATTTACTTTCACTTCACAAAAAATCTTCAAGTAAGCTGATCTCCATAAACAAAAAAACACCTTAATCTGAACATAATCGCGGCCCTTCATAAAAAATTCAACAATATCATCAGATTCAGGCACGTAATTAATGGCAGGAGTGAGTGGAGCCCCGAGCCGGAGCCGGAGTCCGACATCCGACAAGGTGGAGGAAAACACTTTAAAAACTTTGCCACCCGCAAATTATTAATAGGTTCCTACGGCGGATATAGTGTTGCCATCTTATTACTTTTATCGATAAATTACTTACCTTACGAGAATAACAAAATTAAGCTGTCGATAATGTAATTTTGTATTTAGATAAATGAGAAAAAAGCTGTTCTAAAAAATACTTCCGTTGGTTTTATACTTCAAGATGGCGTTCCATAAGATGCAATATTATCGTAAAACAAACAAAATCGGATGTAAATCTTAAGGTTTACATCCGATTTTGTCTCAATAAGTATCTTAAACGAAATACACGTTTTTTACAATAAAAAAACATGTCATGTATAATTAGCATGCGATGGCATAGATTTAATCAATTTATAGTTTTTACTAGTCAGTTGGCCGCTTTGGTAAATAGAGTATTTCACGGATACTACTAGTATTCGTTAACCCCTCCAAGTTAGCTAAAATACTTGTGTTAGGAGGGGGCCATGTCAGTATTCCAATGATTTGTATTAGAACCCACGATTTATCGATCGTCAATCCAACGCCTGAACCACTGACCTACTGATGCTTCTATTTCTATATATCTAAAATTTAATAAAAAAAGTATATATGTAAATAAAAAATATCTTATCGATACTTCCACATCACTAACCATCTAACACCTTGCAATGATGTAAAAATTAAGAAAGAGAGATTTTTAAAAGTCAGAGTCGACGGACTACGTAGGGCGGGCGGGGCCGGGGGGCGAGTTAGTGACGCCACATTAATTCTTACTGTCGATTACTTTCCTTGCCCAACTTTCAGATAAAAAATGTACCTGTAACTATTATAACGGACTGATGGAACACGGACGGACGGACGGAAACAGCTCAAGATTAATGTCTCTACCTTTATATCAATGGAAAAAAAGCAACTTCAGACTTTACATTTTCTGTATTTTATTTTGGGGAGTTCACTGTAAGTTTTCGAAGATCAAAGTCCAATAAGAAGATGACCAACACAATGTATTCGCTACCTAATTAATAATAATTATATTAATATATGTCATCTACATGGGACTAGCCGAGCTCTGTTTGACAACTGGCTCAAGTCTATGGGAATAGAGGCTATACACAGTCGTGGTATAAAAAGTATTACCCGCGAATATAAGGTTATAAACGACGTTGCTAATTCGTCCATCCTGCGGACCCATTCGTCCCGAATGGCCTAATTATAAAACCAAGAATGACCACTCCGTTGAACTTTACATTTACCGATCACTTATCAATGCGTTTATTGCTCAAGATGTGATAGTATATGCGTACGGTAAGTCTATATCGTGGGTTTGAAAACAGATGCCTGATAATAAAATATAAAGTACTACCCGAGAAAATAAAGCTATCAACGGTGCTGCTAACGGTCTTTAATAAACTAAAATGAAGTAATTAATGAACGAATAAATGAAATACACTTTATTGTATCAAAAAACTACAAATATAGAAAAAAGCATACTCATAAATTCAAATTATATTAAAACATGTCAAAAAATGATAGTGTATGGAGATGAAGATCCAGGATAAAGTGGTAATGATTCACTGCTGAGCCACTCAGAATGAGGAGGAAGTCTGGTCCAGTGCGGGTTGGGAGACTTCGCACACCTTTGAGAACTCTTAGGGAACGCTCAGGAATGCAGGTTTCCTCACGATGTTTTCCTTCACCGTTAAAGCAAGTGATATTAAATTGCTTACTAACTCAGGAAAGTCAGAGGTGTGTGCCTGTGTGGGGGTGAACTCAGACCTTCAATCAATCAAATTTACAATGGTAACATTAGTGATAAAAATTCTAAATTAAAATTATAATGTAATTTTAAAATAAAATCAATTGAATAAAATAAATTAAATACAATTTATTCCATAAAATATGAATAATTATGTCACAACCCTTTATTGAAATATTCGTTTAAATTATGAAAACTATGAATTAATAACCAGTTTTTTAATTTTTTTTTAAACTTCCGAGTAAGACATTTACGTCTTACCCACTAGGCCATTGCGGCTTTTAAAGTGTATCCACTTTATTAAGGCGTTAATTTTATATTAATTTCGAAACAATATTTCGAATACAAAACGTGAAAAGTTGTCAAGTTATGAAATTCCTCATCCGTGTAGTGTGTTAAAATTTAAAATATCTTTTTCTCAACATAACCTAATTTCCATGCAATAAATTTAGTGGAATACTATAGATAGTGTACTGTAGTGTAGTGTATAGTGGTAGTAGTGTGTGGGTCCAAGTCGTAGTCGACAAATCAACGTCGCGCGTCGTTTACCGTCGGTTGAGTTTTCAATTTGTACTGTTTCACCGTAAGTGCAGTCTACGACTACGCGACTACATTCAACTGCAAAACTTTTAAGTGGCATCACTAGCTACTAAATCCCTACTTTTTTTAATTTTGATAGTTTTTTAATATTTAATTTTTTTTGTCTATTACGCTTTCACACCAATTTTGTACAGAGATAGACTAAAACTTGGAAAAGAATATAGATGCCTTTTATCGCAAAAGAAAGGCTTTAGAGGGTTGAAATACAGGATTAAAACTTAAGGGAGTTCGTCATATTATAGCAAAAATATGTTGAAACATATTTTTTTTTAATGTAAAATCGATATTGTCTTTTTTATATAATAATATTTATATCAAAAAAAAATTCCTAAGAAAAATTTAATACATATTAATGAAATAGCAAAACTTTTTTATGACTTATCAATAAAAAAAATATAATGTAACTTGATAATCGAGTGATGACGTCATAAAATCGTAGCTTAAAGGGGTTAGGGGTAGTCAGAGACATGAAAAAAATTAGAATTTTCAGTAATTTGTTTTGGCCATTAAATCATATTATTTTATAAAATTAACAACATGGCATCATTACGCAATGTTTTGACTTCGAGTCACGAAAATTTGAAAAAAATATATTTATAATTGCAAAAGTTATAGCTGTTTGTGTAGACCCAGTTCCAACAGAAGGTCCTTGCGGTGACCATAAATAAGTCCTTGGTGATTCATCAACAAAGATTTATAAATAGATAATAAATCCTTCGAGGAGGCTCTATTTATTTAAGGATTTATTTATTAATTTTAAATTTCGATTATTTATAAACAATTATCTGTTAATTTTCTAACAAAAAATCTAGAAAAATTTGCCGCCATTTTGTTAATTTTTGAAGACCAAGTTACATTGATACTCAGCTGAATGATAATACAATATACAGTAAAACAAATTCATGTAAACAATGGCGTTTTGATGCAAGCGATTGTTGAGTTTCTTGCCAGATCTTCTCATCAGAAAACCGCTTTCCGAACTGCTGGTAGCTTCAGACAAACTGACTGACTGACCAACTTTGACGTGTCAAAAGTACTATTAAGTGTTACACTACATTCAAATAAAATCAGTTAACCTCTAAAAAAAGTGAAGAGATAATTAAAAAAAAGTATAATGTTAAGGAAGCTCTAGGCACTAGTTGAGAAAGGTCTAGATTCTAGAAAGCAAATATTAATAAAATAATCTAATATATATGTCGGCGTATAGTTGGGGTAGGATAATAGTGAAAATCGTGTTGGGATATAGTTAGGGTAGAATAATAATAAAGAGGACTTGTTGTCACTTCAGTCTCGTCATTTTAATATTCGACGATTTTAGATAGCGAGTAAACGATTATCGAATAATTGGTATACGAGCGACATCTACGGCAATTTATTCAACGATTTTTGATAGCTTGAGCTAGTAATCGATTATTGATTAATCGGAACGCCAACGCCATATTTTCTATTTGTCGATTTACTTTGGATAATAATATAGAAAATTAATCATCACTTCCGTCGCGTCATTCTAATATTCAACGGTTTTTAACAGTCTCAGACGAGTAAAAGATTATCGATTAATCGGGATGCCAGCGCCATATTTCCGTTTTGTTGATTTCCTTCTCCATACTAGTGGAGGGGCATTTCTATCATTGTCAAGTACCTTTATATTCCCCGACTGACGCAGTACACTTTAGTCTCTCGACAAGTCTCTTTGAGTGAACATCACCTGGAGTTAAAGTGTAACAATCTCTGACTAAGGATCATGTGAGTTCTTACGTCTTATTTATTATGAGTTAGGGACTCATAATAAATAAGACGTAAGATTTATTTAGATTGTATTTAGATGTGTTAACACAATCTTAGGTTAGGGTTTGGGTTAGGTTAGCTCTATTTTAACCTAACCTAAGACAAACAGTGAGACCAGGCAGTGGAGGCGAGTTTCGTGATCACTTAATGAAGCTCCTTTAGCCTACACCATGGTCACAAGTCAAAGGCACTGCCTGGGTTCCTGTTCAAAAACTACCGAATCGTAAGATTCGGGTCATTAATTCATCCAAATCCTCTCCCTGTTCTGACATATAGTATTTAACTTGTTTTCAAATGCCTCATCCATGTGAATGATATCTGTACTGAATGTAGAGCGCATCCGCGTCCTCTGTGTGCACTGTGTGCAGTGTGTACACTAATGATAATTTATATCCTCAACCTTGCTGTAGCCTGTCGCGCGACGTCACTCGCCAACTCTCCAATTCGCTACTCGGAATGCTACGGAAATGTTTCTATATTAGACGTGAGACTTTATTGCAAAAAATACGTACACTAAGAGAATCCATTTAATAAATAGATAATTTTATCAAAAATATAGACTTGAGCCAGTTGTCGAACGGCGGGGTGCTAGCTGCGGAAACCTCCTCGAGAGCCCACCATTTTGTGGGCCGGTGCACCCTGGGCAACTACGGATAGTAATTTTCCACTATTACTATCCGGAGGCCAATATCCGCAGAAGAGGGGCGCGTAGGCGCAGTGGGCGGTGGCTGCGTTGCAGCGTCTAGTTCTGTGTGTCCCGCTGCGCCTCCGTTCGTGGGGTAGCCACTCAGTGGCGCAACCGTACTCCACGATCGGGGGGGCGGTTGGACATATCTGATGCGTGGGCGTGAAAGCGTCATGGTGGGGCGCGTAAGCGCGAGTGTCTCTTGCGCTGGATGTTTCGCCGTCGACTCCTGTCTCGGTGTAGTAGCGTATCCGGGATGGGGGGAGTGGTCGGGCGGCCGGCGCAGAGGTTTGCGTCAAGGTTGGGCGCGGAGGTCGCGGAGCGCCGGCGTGACGGGCGCGGGCCTTAAACTCCAACGTTCGTACCCTGGGCGTCGCAGACGGCGGTTAAGTCCAGGGGGGTCCGGTGGCCGGAGGTACGGGTCGCTCCGGGTACTCCTCTGTTAGCAGAGATGACTTGTGAGCGACCTGATCTCGAGGGATATGGGCCGCTTCTGACTCCTCCGGGGGCTGGGTGATTCAGTAGACATGTCCTGGCATCCCCCCTTGGTTAGGTGCTTGGTAAAGCGAGCCCATGGGCGGGTTTGAACTGCGGGTACTTGTACCCGCAGCCGGGTGGTTGTGCCGAGGCGTCCGCAGTAGTATGCTAACGCGTTCCTGCGGCGCCTAACATACGGCACGGACGGTGGTGGGTTTTAGTGCGGTAGTCCAGCGCTTATCGCTGGGAGTCCCACATAACCCCTTCAAGGGGTATGCGTAAATGCATTTCCCACATTAAAAAAAAAAAAAAAAAAAAAAAGTTGTCGAACGGCGCTCGTCTGGAGACCATTATGGCTATGCAGTGGTGTAATGTCTTCATTACTAGTTTGGTTTTAGTGCATATTATTATTGTCTTGTGCGTGTATCGGTCCCGTGTAGATTGTATATTTTGTATAAATTATATACTTAAAACAGTCCTTATTTATCAAAATCCGTGATGCTGTTAAGAAAGAATAGACAAATGAGACGCATTTCATATTGAAAACTTTACTAGGATCCAATCCTAAAAAAGTATCAGCTTAAGCGTCAGTAGGTCAGTTAAATGTTACAGTCCCGATCGATAAGTCGTGGGTTCGACTCCCAGTAACCTGCACTCCTGAGAGTTCTCTAAAAGTTCTCAAAAGTCTGCCAACCCGCACTGGGCCAGCGTGGTGGACTATGGCCTAATACCCTCCTCATTCTGAGGAGGAGACCCGGCTCAGCAGTGGGCCATTGACGGGTCGTGATGGTGATGATGATATATCTTACTAATATTAGATTTTTGTATGTTTGTTATTCAATCACACAAGAATAGCTGGACAGATTTCAATTAAATTTGACACACAAATAATTTATAACCTGGCTGACTAATTTACAACATTGACTACTTTTATCCCCCAAAATTTATAGTTCTTGCGGGATAATTATATATTATGTTTACTGTTGTAAGCGCCTGAATATTTTTATTTAATGTTTTTTTAATAAATCTGAGGATTATACCGCGTCGACGACTAGCACAATAAAATTCACAAACGTGTGTAAACATTTCTTAGAAACCATTACTATTAAATCCGTAATATTTTACCTTAATAAGCAATCTGAAAAGTATAACTCCATTGTAAGAGGCCAGTAACTCCTGTTTCCACAAAGCTCTATCAATAACTTAATACACGGTGAATGTAAGTTAGATAAGGTCGTAAAGATCGGAAGATATCAGCATCAGCCATCTTGAACGCGTAAACCTCTCAGCCCTCAGCCCTCAGGAGCTCGATCCGGAACATAAAGAAAAATTCCCTCTTTATGAAGAGGTAAGTCCTCGACAAATTGTGCACGAAGAAATATACAGAGTATACGATTAGAAATATCTTGAATTTTAATATTATAAAGAGGTAAAGTTTGTAAGGTTGTGGGGGGTAACCTCAGGATCTACCGAACCGATTTTTAAAATTCTTTTACCCATAGAAAGCCACATTATTTATGAGTGTCACAGGCTATTTATTAACCTGAAAAATGAAAAGACGTTTTCGTGGTAGTCGGATTTGCTGCAGTAAGACGAAGAACAAACGGTCGAACGAAAACGTTTCTTACGAACGCTGTCTTAACGATTAGAGATATATGATTCATAGTTGCGGGTAGACTATAAATGAATAAATGAGTGAGTGACTGAGTGAACAGTTAAATACACCGCAGATTATGTGAAACAGAATTATAAAGAGAAACGCTTGTTTACCGTATTAATTCCATAGAAAAAATGCTTTTTTCTGAAAATATAAGTCATTGATATTTTTCCTATTTTTTCTTATAATAAAAATATAGTTAAAATAAAAATTAATTTATTTAAGAGGTGTTCATAACTCACAACAGTTCGATAAGGTAGATAGAATTTAATTATGATGATTTTTGGGTACAATTTTATATTTGGTCACCGTATTAATATCGAAAAGTTCAATGGCACAGAAATTTCTTTACAAGCTAATATATGGGATGAAGAATCTTTACTGTCTTATTATTGTTAGAGAAAAACTATATAGTAACACAATGCTACTCCATGTTCGTCGCTGTTCTCAGCCCCAGTAACAGAGCAGTGCAGGTAAAAGTCTCATAAGTGGATTGCTCCTGCTTTACATGCTAATATTTTGCGTAAACGTCCGCTCCGCCGTTATTACAATATGGATATTATTTATGTCACAATTCACATGTTAACTAGCTATTGCTCCATATTTCGCTTGTAGGGAAAATTCAATTGAAAAAGGATAGCTTTTATCTCCTTAAGTAAGATTTTTATATATTTTTTACAAAGAAAAAAATCAAAGAAACATTTAAGTAATGCCAAGATGTTTATAAAGATTGCATTACTAATTCACATGCGTACAAAAATAGCGATGAAAAAGAGAGGTAATTGCCCTACATTAATATTCTTACAAATGAAATTACCATGTGGATTGTTTTGTACATAGATATCCGATGTTTTATATGTTACTAGTCGACCCACGCAACTTCGTTTGCGTGTTGCTTCGCTCCTATGAGTCGTAGCGAGATGTTAAATAGCCTAAGTTACTCCTTGTTACATCAGCTATCTGCCAGTGCAAGTCCCGTCAAAATCGGTTCAACCATTTCGGAGATTAGCCGGAACAAACCGACAGACAAAAAATGTAGTTGTTGGTATAATTTTATTTTAATAGTCCTTTTATGGCTGAAATTAATTATTAACCTTAATCTAAAATCGTTGGTAACGTTGAACACAGAATCTAAATTTAAATTCAAAAAGTTCTGTATTTAAAATTCAAAATTGGAATATATTTTCAATCCCAAATCCGAAGATTTTGTATCACAGATTGAAATTCATATCATTCTTTATTCTTATATTCTTCTATTTATAAAATCTAATTGATTGTAAATATTGTTAGCAACACCTTATAACTTTGTATTCTCGAGAAGTTTCCTTTATTTTATTTCAATTATACCCACATGACAATTTACTTGTAGCAGTTGTCAAACGGACTTCGTCTGGTGACCATAATGACTGAACCAATGGTGTGGTATAACCTAACTTCGTTTACATTGAAGGTAGCAGTTAATATTTTGTGTAAACATACAACATTATTGCAATAGGACATTATTTATGATCTTTAGAGTTCAGAATAATATTCATTTGTTCATATTTCCGTTTTATACTTTAGGGTGAGAGGTTGTTATTTTAGTTTGACGTTAAGTA
The DNA here is from genome assembly GCA_905147385.1 of Limenitis camilla. Classification (NCBI taxonomy): domain Eukaryota; kingdom Metazoa; phylum Arthropoda; class Insecta; order Lepidoptera; family Nymphalidae; genus Limenitis; species Limenitis camilla. The sequence continues at coordinate 1,144,970 of LR990232.1, read as the reverse complement.
TCGAGGGTTGCAAGTTTAGATTGTGGAAGTTTTGGATATTACAGAGCCTTTCTTCAGGTGATAATGCTCAGAGATGGGGTGATGAATTAAGTTATAAATTTAATTAATTGCGGCGTTGAAGATGACAAGCAAATCTCAGGAAACATTGTGTTTACACTTGACTGTTTTACGCATGTTCAATTTTTACTAACAATTAGAATACTGTACAAGAGAGTTTTGATTAATTTTAAGGTTAGAAATCCTTCATTTAAATATTCAGAGCAATAAAAACAGATAATAATTATCATTAGTAGCCAATTCTAAGGCTTCAAATGAACTACATACATGGATAAGAAGTAAGAATATCGGCTTCAAGGCTTTCTAACTTGGACGATTTTAAGATAATATAAAAAAAAATATTTGTAAATGTCGTAGCCTTTAATACAAGGACTTTTCCATCCAAAAATCTGCAAACATCGCATCCCATCTTTTTATAATTTCAATAGCAAACATCCATTGATGTGTTTATTAGCCACAAATCATCCCTCGATCGATCACACGTTGATAAATTACTGATCTGCAGGTCGCTAGCAGCTATCCGTCAGGATTACTATTATATACAGACCCTTTATACCTTTATAGGATTCTCATCTATGGGTGCTCTATCATAAGTGTAATCCCTATACACCCTATGAGGTGGAATTTCCTCAAATCTCTTAATACATCCACAAAATCAAACAAAAATTGAGCAATTTATTAAATTCGTTTTAAATGCTAGTAATTTTAATAACATACTTAAATATGATGGCTTTACAGTATAAATGAAATAATTGTAAATATTTAAGTTTGGTAAATGAAAAACCAATGTAATATTTTTCTAGACATTTTCGATTTCCGTTACTCACGTCCTTAAAGTTTTTCATTTGAAAGTTTTCTCTATCAATAATTTGAAATACTACTTTTATAAATTTTATGTCGGGAACTCCAAACCAAACAATTTTGACAATTTTGAAAATAAAAAAGCCAATTATTGTTTATGGTAGTTAGGGCGCAAGCAAGTAGATGGTCTTCCTGATGGTAAGCGGCTACCGTTGTCCATGGACATCGATCCATCAAGTCATCGAGTATATCAAGAGATTGGCAACACGTTGCCACCTCGAAGAGTAGGGTATAACTCTCCCTGAGATGAGAGAAAAATGCTATGGTTTACAGTTATCATAAGCAATTTGCGTTGAGCAAATTGCAGTGATGGCCCAGTGGTTGAGTCTTCAAGTCTTACTCGGGAGGTCCAAGTTCGATCCCCCATACAGGCACACTTCTCTGACTTTTCTGACTAATGTGTTTTAAGCAATTAAATATCACTTGCTTTAACAGTAAAGGAAAACATCGTGAGGAAACCTGCACTCCTGAGAGTGAGCTAAAGTTCTCAAAGGTGTGTGAAGTCTGCCAACCCACACTGGGCTAGCGTAGTGGACTATGGCCTACTATCCTTCTCATTTTGAGGAGGCCCGGCTCAGCAGTGGGCTATTGACGGGTCGTGATGATGATGATGATGAGCCCAGTGTCTATTAGAACCGCATTGATGGTATGGAAGAGTTTAATGGTCGCAAGCCAGTTGAGGAATAGATCCGCTGCCTCCAAAGGGTGCTGGGTTACTCACTTCTAGCGAGAAGTTTACCTAGTGGAAGAGAGGAATATTATTCTAACCTGTCCCTTCACGTGTACAAATTTAAAATGAAATTGTCACTTTGCACTATACGAAGCCTAAATGGAAGAGTTAACAAACATATATATGTCATATATTAATGAAATATATGTCGGACTATTCTGACAAGAACTATTATGACAGGAACCCAAGCAGTGCCTAAGACTTGTGACAAAGGTGTAGGCTTAAGGAATTCCTTTATGTAATTACGACACTCGCTTCCACTGCTTAGTTTCACTGTTTCAAATCTAACAACTACATTGTAAGGACTTACGTGACCTTAATCGGACAGCACTAACACTGCACTTCACAACACTAACACTATCCAGGGACTATTTCATTTTTTGAGAGACCGCGCACGACTAAGACCTCAGATTGTCGATGGCATATAAAGAGACTAGACTAACCCTCCACTAGTGGGGCAGACGGAAGTGATTATTATTCTACTCTAGCGCCATAGACACCGATGACGAATCGATTATTCGATTAATCTTTTGGTCGTTCCCGCCAGATATAATATTTCAAGGAATTAAATGTCTCTTATTTTATTCAATAAGCGTTAAATTAATATGACGAAGCTAGGAGCAAGTCGAAAACTTGAAGACAATCGTACTGTTAAGAAAATTTAGAATTAATAGACAGTTTAAACTATATTCTACGCTCAGTCCATTAGAAATACTTTAGTCTACCTAGACTACCTGTAAGACTGACGATAGAGCTTTAGTGATACTAACAAGATTATTTAGCGTCTGCACTCCACTTTCCTTCTATAGAGAGAGACACGCTAATATAGATAATGGAATTCATTTAATTCAGTCAATTTGTGTTCAATCTGCATGTTCTCTGTAAAGTATTGTTTTATTCAATGAAATTGATAAAACGAATATATTATTGTAAGGTTTTATTAAAGTATTAATATGATGAGGATAAGGTGCAAAGGAGTAGATGTTCCACCTGATGGTAAGTGGCCACCATCGCCCACGGACATCAGCAATACAAGAGGTACTCTCTTGTATTGTCGATGCGTTGTATCCTCGAAGATAGGGGAGTGAAGAAAAAATGTTAGAGAAAAAGTCCAAAGAATCCGCATTGTTAATAGAATGGGAGAGGGAGGGAGAACGCATTCGATTTTAAATATAATTAAAATAATTTGATCAAGTAACCGTTATTAAATTATTTAAAGGGAGGTTGCAAATATTAAATTGGCAACACAGGCCTACTACCCCACCTGTCATTATAGTGGGAATAGATGAGGAGGGTATTTTGTATTAAAAATAGGATGACTTTTACGCAATAAAGATTAGTTGCTCTCGGATCTCGTGTGACTTCAGTGTTGTGTATTTAAAGATAGTTTGCTGAATATTTTAATAATCAGTGTAATTTTTTGCTGAAGAAGTGTTAAATATTAAAGTCAGGATGTCGAGCTTTGAAGGAGAGTGTTTACTGGTAGTAGAAAGGCTTTAATCATGCACCTGGGTCGCAAGCCCCAGGCACTTCTCGGTTTCCGCTTGAATATTGTAGTCTTTCAAGTGTAATTGTGCAGTGAAGCTATCGTGTTAGCGTAGTTAGTATATATTATTATGTAATCGCTTATCCGAACATTACATTATCGAGTAAGAAATACATTTTTAAACACGTAATTACAGTTTTCCTTTTATATATTGAGTAGCCGATCCGCGCGACTTTGCGTCAATCAAGAGATAGTGAGAGTGAGAGAGAGAGGGTTAGAGATAGTGGGTATAAGATTTTAGGATTTAATTAAAATTATTATGAAATCCGGCTCGAAGGACCAAAAATGTGTGGAAAACTAGCTGCCACTAACCTGGTTTGAATCTAGTTGAATAAACTGGAGGCATATTCACACATGTTTTTATTTGATTTGATTTGATTTGATTAGGGGGGTAATGGACGGAATAGTAATTAGTTTTTATTTAACATATAGCCTATAGTCTTCCTCGATAAATGAGCTATCCAACACTTAAATTATTTTTCAATTCAAACCAGTAGTTCCTAAGATTTCCGCGTTCAAACAAACAAACTCTTCAGCTTTATAATATTAGTATAGATAAATAGATTTAAGTAGTATCACTTAGAAACTGTATAAAGTCCATACAAAACACAATGAAGAGAATTACCTAATCCAAGATGGGTGAGTTCTAACGAGATTAGTTAAATCCTACCTCCTCAGAGCTCGCTTATCCAGGTGATTCCTTCCAGCTTTATTGCTCTTTACTTTCTTTATTGTCTAACTTCAACTTCTTATTTATATAATAAGTACAATATTAAGGATTACTTTTAATTCTAGTTAATCCAGGTTATAAAGTATCTGTGAGTCGAATATCAGTGAAATACGTTCAGCCGTTATTGCGTGATTGATTAACAATCATCTAAACATCCAAATATTAGTAAGATTGTAAGATTTGTGTGTCCTGTCTTAACTATAAATATTTGTCAAATTACTGACAGTTATGTCAAACCCATAAACGTTACAATACATAAATTAATATGGTCGTTAAGTTAATGTAAATTTTATATTTTTTTCTTGCATAAAAACCTTCTCTGACAATAACAAACATAACAACAAAAGAATTAGCGACATCAGTCCAGCCATTCACACGCGATGCCGAGACCAATGAAAATAGAGATTCATTTTTATGTATATTCGTTTGGTAATTCATATGAGGTTATAATTGTCGACATGATGTCTATATCTTCTCAGGTTAAGTTCTTAGGAACTTTAATATCAAATTCTCAGATCTGTAATTCCTTGATCTTATGAAAACACTTCATTAAAGTCAAACAATCATAATCTTATCAAAAAAAGAAGTTTTTCAAATTGTATGATAACTCGCCAAACGAGGTCCGTTTGACAAATGGCTAAAGTTTTTCGGACCAGTGGTTATATACAGTCTTGGAATAAAATAAAAAGTACTACCCGAGAATATAAAGGTATGAAAGGTGTTGTAAATAGTTATAAGATTTAACTGTGTTGCTAGGGATGAGCGCTTAAACAGAGTGCAGAGTGCACACTGCACAGGTTTCATTAAGGTGCGCCCACAATAGACTCCGAGTGTCTGCTCACCGCTTTATTACGCTACTTGCTGTTTGAAGGGACCATTTGCCATTTGATCTCTTAAACTTACTATCTAATTTAATTTGCGTATATTTTGACTCCAAAGTCAACAGTACACTTTAATTTTTCATAACTACTAGCGATTGAGAAATTATTGCCTATATACGAATGACGTCATCGATTTGATCCATAGATAACTCCGATCCTCCCTTTCCATAGGAGGGACATCACTATGATACTAGATGTCTAAGGTAGTATCATTAAAAAACTGCATCATAGCTTAGCTTAGCTTTTTTTTAAGGAAGTCCTCGAGTGACTAAACAGTCATGTGGCCCTTGTTTCGCATTAAGAGTATGGGAGTTATACTGCGCAGTAATACTCAAACAACAATATTAACATGTAATCTAGATAAAAGACAAGCAGTGCCTGGGCCTTGAGATAGGAGGATGCCGGTAAAACTCAAGGGCTTAGTCTATAAGACCATGATAAGACCAGTTCTTATGTACGGCAGCGAAACATGGGCTGCAACCCAAAAGAATGTGCATACCATCCAAGTTAAGTTGTTAAGGTGGATGTGCGCGACATCGCTGACAAGATGCAGGAGAGTAGGCTGCGATGGTATGGTCACGTAAAAAGGAGGCTGCCTGACTATGTTGGTAATTTGGCACTACAGCTTTCTCTCCCAGGTCGAAGACGCAGAGGTAGACCCAAAACAAGGTGGAAAGATGTAGTGTTGAAAGACATGCGTGACTGTCTTGTTACAAATAACGATGTCGAGGACAGAGCGAAGTGGAGGAGCTATATAAGGAAAGCTGACCCCACCACCATATGGGACATATAGTTAGGAAGAGAGAGAGAGTGCCTGGGCCTTGAGAGCCAAGAGCAGGTTTAAGACATCTTTTATAACCGTAAACTTTCACCTTTACCGTTCGACTGCGCTACCAAATATGAAAATAATTAAATACATTACATACAACACTACACGATTAATCTCTTGAGAGACTATCTCAATCTTATCGGTACGAAAGTTCTATATTGTCTACTCAAAATGATATAAAAGGAGTTATCCACGAATACTTATTTATTAATGGTGTTGCTAACAATTGTTTAGTAATCAAATTAAATTGTGAACTACTTACTATATTTAGAAAAGATTTTACTGATAGGAGTCGACGGTTAAGAGACGGTTGTGTCGTAAACTATGGACGGACACACGGCCACTTTGAGCCAATGAACTTAAGACGTGATTATAATGAGCCGGCTATTAAACTTCCTTGTTTATAGACACATTAAACTAACTGTTCCCTACGGTTTTCACTCATTTTTATTATATAGAAAATATATTAAAATACATATTAAATTAAATCATAGTCGACTCGTCGCGGCTTCACTATAGTGACATAAATACAATAATTGGACATATATTGCCAAGTTTTTTAATAAATGATATGTTATTTAATATTGTAGAACATATTGTTGTTCTATCATCAATAGTTTCTGCAACGCATGCGATGAAACACAAATTATTTATTGCTATTGTTTTTACACCTTGGGTTACATTATAGAAATTTTAGTTGGAATACCGAATAAGTCCAGTAATAAGTATAGCCTATGTTCCTCAGGGATCATGTAGCTTTATAATGGTGAAAGAATTTTTGAAATCAGTCCAATAGTTTTTGAGTTTATTCATTACAAACATATAATATTAGAAACTTAATAGTAGTAAGTTTATAATATTAGTATAGATATATTACCAGCTTACTTACTTTTGGTTCGGTAAGAGAAAATTGATTTAATTTTGTAATTTGATTTGTTAATCTATTACCAGATAATCTTCTCCATCGCAACATACTCATTCATACGTGTTAAAGTGTGCTAAAGTATGTTAAAATATACTTATTTTTGTATAAATTAGAGTTATACTATAAATAGGCCTGAAATTTTAAAAGATTCAGAATCAAAAATAATCTAGGTGAAGTAATAAGGATACCGGATTTCTTTCTTTATTTATACGCTAGTCGATCCCCGTGGATTTGTCTGTCTCATGCTCTGTCTCATGCTCCATTCCTCGATAAATGGGCTATCCAAGACTACAGTAATTTTTAAATAGTTCCTGAAATTAGCGTAGTATTAAATTACCTCAAACAAAATGACTATATTATTATTTTATTAGGTATTTATGTTAGAATCTATAGAAGCAATATATTTCCCATTTATAGAATTTTCTATACCTGTTAGAGTTCACGAGAAATAACTTAAACGCTTCAGCTATTGTGAAGTTGCGGAGAAGAAAAATGCTCCATTATCAGAGCCATTGTATGGACGGAGGCAGGTATGCGAGGGGTTAACTAGTCTAGACGGGTAAACTCGTCGTATCTATGGGTCACCTCGTTTGTTTCACCTTTAATATTCTATTTGTTCGTGGAGAGAAACTTTGACCTTTTGACTTACCAAAGTTTGGTTATTTGGAAGTTTGTTACTCAATCAGACAGTAACAGCTGAATTAAATATGGACACAGATACTTTGTTATCTGGATTAACATATAGCTATTATTTATTTCAGAAAAATTCTGTATCAAATTAGTTGGGAGCCCCGTTTTATAATAAGTGAATGACTTAAACGGGGGAATCCCGCAATAACCGATGTAGGATGTTGCCAACTTTTGGGTGGAAAAAAAGAGATTGATATTTTTTGACGTTTGTCATTCCTGTATAGAAAACTATAAGCATGGATTACAGTTTTTTTTTTAATGTTTTTCCCGAAAATTTTTAGTTAGCAATGTAAATAGGGTTGACTAGTATAATTATTATTTACTAATGACCGCCCCAGGCTTCGCGTGGATACAATTTACAAATCATATTCTATTTAGAGGTAACAGAAAACAGAATGTTATATATACTCATAGCGCCATCTATTGGATGGCGAATGTCAATAAACGTTACTTTTTTTATAACAGTTTCTCCCGCCTAAAATCTTTCTTAACTAGAAGAAGTCCTGCCGACTGCCGTGGTCACTCAAATGTCGCGGGTTACACTGTTAAAAAAATAGTTTTACACTAATATTTTCAGAATTCATTCTCAGTATTTTCAGTCTAAACTCTAAATAGTTGACTGTAGGTACTTTATTCTTTAAACGCTAATAACTTTCACTACTTTTAACCCATTCATTCCCTTCTTTACGAATCACCCTGTCATGTAAATAGGAATAAATATAGATTAGTTGAAATTAAATAAAAATAGAAATCATAAACTTCTAAAGTTAATTTCTAACATGTCACAGTCATTTAAACAATGTCTTTTGGTTTTATTTATATTTATAGGAATTTTAAATTTTAAGTTAGGGCAACACTAACGAGTATAAAGTAATTATTATCTACACTCATTATGGCATAAGACAAAGCTTGAAAGAAATATTATTATGTTTTCATTCCTCAATTACATTTATATGTTTTCATTGCTACTTCTAGTAATATTTAAAAAAAAAAAAACTTAATCAGTGCAGCCATTTTCGATTTTTATACTAACAAACGTAAATTCATTTACATATATAAAAAGAATAATAATAAGGCAGGCTAAGTGGAGACTCTATATACAAACTTTTCACCAGTTTCTTTAAATGTCTATTGAGTTGTAATGGCACTTGTCCACCGGAAGCGGCGCCATTTCCGTCCACCTGCCGCCTTACGGCTTCCGGTTCGATCCTTGACCACCCGCTACAAGTGGGTTACAGTTCACGAATAAAACTCTCTTTATTTGGAGAGTATGAAAAGCTTTCACTTCGGTTTTAATAGGTTTGTTCTACATGCAACTCGAAGTCGATTAGTACATGGGACTTGTGTCTTAGGTGCAGGTTTAATGACTTCGTTTATGTTGCAACAATACTCACCATCCACATTATATTAATATTATTATTTTAGCTATTTATTTCCTTAATTTTTAAAATATTTAATTATTAGTGTATATGTTCATTTTTGAATTTTTAGACGTTAAGAACCTCTCTACGAATAAACGCTCCCTCCTTCATATCGTGAAATAACTTATCAGACAGCCTTAGATCTATTATGGAGTACTTAGCTTCTATTTAATATCCTGTCGTAATATATATATTTATCATCATCATCATCACGGTCAATGCTGAGCCGGGTCTCCTCCTCAGAATGAGGAGGGTATTATGCCATAGTCCACCACGCTGGCCCAGTGCGGGTTGGCATACTTCACACTCCTTCGAGAACTTTAAGGAACTCTCAGGAGTGCAGGTTTCCTCACGATGTTTTCCTTCGCCGTTAAAGCAAGTAATATTTAATTTCTTAAAACACACATTTGTCAGAAAAGTCAGAGGTGTGTGGAGGATCGGACTCGGACCTCCCGAGTAAGACTTGAAGTCTCAACCACTAGACCATCACTGCTTCTTAATTTCTATATCACTATTATCTAATGAATCACGTTATATTCAAGAGGATGTAATTTAGTGTGACGTCACATAAAGAAAATGTTACATTTGAATTTGTTATCGTATATGTAACAATACATTAAAATGGTCGCTCTCGGATCTAAGTCGTCTGCAGCGGAAGCCGATAGGAAGTCGTCAGTTGGCTCCACACCCAGACCCACACCCTCACCCGCACTATCCGTTCAGGTGTAAAATAGCGTTATCTTTCTTCTTAACATTGTTCTAGTCTAAACTCTCACCTCCACCGTTCGTAAGTACAATAATGAATATCAAAACATAGTATAAAACAAAGTCGCTTTCTCTGTCCCTATATCCCTATGTATGCTTAAATCTTTAAAACTACGCAACGGATTTTGATCCGGTTTTTTGAATAAATAGAGTGATTCAAGAGGAAGGTTTATATGTAAAATACATATATAATATAGTAGAGAAACACTGATAATTGTAGAGGTTTGTTTACAATTATCAGTGTTGTTTGTGAGAATGTGATGTCGTAAATAAACACATTTTTTTGCGCTTACATTGCAAACGCTGGCTGAATCTTTAGAGATAGATCAAAATAATGTACTACAGTATTGTACACCTTAAAAAGGTCTACAAAAAAGTCCGCGATGGTATATGTCTACCTCTTAGGGATAACCCACAATAATCATTTATTATCAGAAGCAATTTTAAACAATACAGCATTAATTCTTATCCAATTATGTACCTTAAATACATTGTGCATTTAATATAGATCAATATGGCCGTTTACAACATGAAATTTAAACGAATATTTTTGAAGATATTACATATTCAAAATGCAGGGACATAGCGGTTACGGCTAAATACACGTGTTAAATTGCACCCGGGCGAAGCCGGACGGGTCGACTAGTAACATATAAACGTGATGTAATATCTAACCTAACAATTGCTAACTGAAAATGAAAGTAGTTTGTATCATTTAAATTATATATAAAGATATATATCTTTTTTTCGTATATAATTAAATTTTATTTAGTTGTTATCTTTTGTGCCTATACCACTTTTAAATGATTTTTTCCTATATTTATTCGGGATTTCTGGAAGAGATCTTTTTAATGAGATAAGTTGTCGTATGTATATGTCGGGGGATTAATGATGAGAAGGAAGGATAACATTGGAAAACACTACAAGGGGTGATGATATTGAATGGAATATTGGGTAAACGCAACGTAGACACTTCTACTAAACCGATAAATAATCAAATATGATCTCTGATAATTACGAGAGAAACCTAAGCAGCGTCTAAGACTTGTGACCAAGGTGTAGGCTTAAGGACGTCCTATATTCGATCGAGACACTCGCCTCCACTGCTCTGGGTCTCTGTTTAAACCCAAGGTTAAACTCACATAAACCTAACCCAACAAAAGACATAGCAACTACATTGTAAGGTCCTCACGTGAATCGTTGATCACGTGATCGTGATGTTAATCGGACAGCACTAACACTGCACTTCACAACACTAACACTATCCAGGGACTACTTCACTCACGGACTCAAAACGAGGGAAGTGACTACTACCCTACTCCAATGCCATAGATGGCGATAACGATTCGATAATCTTGTACAATCTCCGACATATACAATATTTCTTATTATGAAAAAAAAATATTCCTAAATTTTAATATATAATAAAAATAGTAAAAAAAAGTATGAAACGTATGCCGCAGTAGTAATAGCAATACTCCTAAATAGGTAATAACCGTTAGTTTGTCCGCGGAGAACATTACCGTAGGCGTAGGTACACGATATCAGCATAATTCAGGAGCCTGTAACACACGCGCCACGAGCCAGGAGCCTGGACCAGCGCCAACCTACAGCCGGCTACCTGTCTACCTCCTACCTCATGCCTTGTGTCGCTGTTTTTTAGGATTCCGTACATAATATATTGATATTTTAATCATCACAATGGAATCAAATCTCCCGAGATACTTCCTAACTACTTCAGCCTCATCATTGCAACCAGTTAATTACCTACTGCTGGTAGCCAGGGGTCTCCTCCTCAAAATGAGGGTAGAGTTCGACGATAGATATCAAATACTTAAATCTATTGTACTTAGAACTCAGAAAAATATTGACTTTTCAAGTCAACACCTATCTCCCCAGAATTGGGGAATTACCATCTGTTAAAAAACAATGGAACTTTTCGTGTGTTTGTTACATAACTATATTTATTTTAAAATTATGCCAATGTATAGGGACAACAGATTTCCGACGGCAAAGTATATACTATGTTCCTCTATTCCAATTGTACGGAACCTCCTGTCCATGAGTTCGTCTCGCACTTCGCCGAACTCTTGTTATATAATCTTACTTAACTATCTATCTAGCTGTGTATCAACGCGTGTAAACATTCATTTCAAACAGGAAGCCGAGCAATAACCTAGTGACCTAGGAGCAGATTTAAGGATGTCGTACGTCCTACTTCCGACTTTAGAAGCTGTGAGGGCAACATGCATCAAAGTTGTTGAAGAGCTTTAGTATTAATAAAAAAAATGAAACCAGTCTGGATATAACGAACTCCGGAACGAGCATATACTGAATAAATTTATAGTGGTAATATTTAAAGTGATAGTAGAAGTGGTTAAATGAATTTAGGCAGGTAGAACAAAGCAGCAGCAGCGCCAGCACCGGCCAGCCAGCGCACAGTGCAGTAACTCAGTGCGTGTGCGCGACACGACAGCGTCGCGACCTGATTTACTGCCCACCAAAGATTAAATATTTAGAATGATTTTCATAACAATAATAGTGAGAATTAATACCTATATCTGTATGTAATGCTCATCATAAGCTTCACAATTAAACCATATTAAGTATTAAAATGATGTGATAAGATAATATAGGAAAGCCTAGCAACACCAGATAATTATCTATCTGGATTCGGGACAGAGATTGGCGGGAAATTTTTAAAATAAAGTGGTCTTTTTGGAACGTCCAGGGACACACGGAAACAATCGTCGTTGCGTATGTTCGACATACTTAATAAGAGGAGAAGAATTGTCTGTATACTAGAAGACTTTATAAACAATTATATAGACTAAGAAATAAGATACAGAAACTCAAGGCGGCAGGGCCGTCTTAAGTATATACCGCGCCGGGGTGCGAGTAATCAGCCCTGCTCTTGTAAAAAACGAAATATAATTTTAACCTTTCATTTACTAATTTCTTAAAACTCTGTAGTTTACAAAAAAATGCACAAACAATAATAAACTTTTAAATATATACTTGTATTAATATTATATATATTATTATTTAATAGGTATATACCAAACCTACTTAAGCAATGTCGAAGAATTTAAAGGTTGGTAAAATTTCCAATTTCTAGCACTCGGCGCTCCCTAGGACTCAGCACGGGTGCAGCTGAACCCCTGCTGAGTAAAGATGGCCCTGCAGGGCGGGGTTAGAAGGTAAGGAGGTTGTCAAAAAAATCACGTCAATCTATTGCTACGTTACATCGTGATTGAGTCCATATTTCTTTCAACTACCATTTGCACGGATATAGATAACCTAATAACATGCTGTTTTAATGTATAATCTACGTTAGTAAGCCTCAAAATAAAATTAGAGATGAGATCGGATAAAATGTTGAAAGATGAGTGATATCTGCAAGTGTTAGTCTATGAAAACGCACTCCACAAATCAACGAGACGCATATGTCAGGAGCTAGCGATATTACATTTCTAGATTTGTTGGATTTTATTATTTACACTACTTTTTCCTCACTTCGCTGAGGTGAAATAGAATAGATTAAAAATACCAAAAAGTATAATAATAGAGCTTGTGAATATAAAATGGTCTAAATACTACTTTGTATTAAAAATTCGTAGGGTTACGTATAGGGAATAAATTCTTGCCTCCATTAGGATTTTATCTATTTTTTTTTTTTTAAAGATTACTAGCAGTATGGATCACATACTACTAGTATTCCTGTTACCCCTCCTAGTAAGCTAATAAATAGCTTGTGTCAGGAGTGGGCCACGTCAGTAGTCCAATGTCCGGGATTTGAACCCACGACTTGTTGATCGTGAATCCAACGCCCGAACCACTGAGCTACTGACGCTTCAAATCTATCTGAGTCATATTTGTATTTAGGCTACATTAAAAAGTTAAACCTTGAACTTCACCTTTGTTAAAAATTGACAAGAGACGAAAACTCAAAATCAAAATAGTATATTTCAATTAAAATTTTTATAAAGTACTTTTGACACGTTTAAATTGGTTTGTTAGTCAGTTTGTCTGAAGCTACCACCAGTTCGGAAGGCGGTTGTCTGATGAGAAGAACTGGCAACAAACTCAACAATCGCTCGCATCAAATCGCCATTGTTTACATAAATAATTACTTTATCTAAAAACATTCACATTATACCTCCACTTATAGGCTAACATGACATGCAAATGATATTAAAAAATAAAAGAAGAAACAATAGTAAAGAGGCAAAAGGTACATGACAAAATTAGTAGAATTACAGAACAAAGAAAAGAACAGCAAGCATGCTACACTTATGGCATTCGATTGCGAAATAGCATTCTTTCAAAAAAAAAATCTTATATTTTTTTTCTTTTTTTATGGTAGATAAGGTGCAAACGAACAGATGGTCCACCTGATAGCAAGTGGCCACCATCGCCCATGGACATCGACAAAACAAGAGATACTTTCTTGTTTTGTCGATGTGTTGCATCCTCGAAGATAGGGTGGAGAGGGGGAGTTAAGAAAAAATGCTGCGGTTTCAGTGAAACCTGACCAAGAGCCCAGAGTCCACTGGATCTGCAGCATTAATAGGATGGGAGAGGGAATGGTAAGTCTGTAATAAAAATACAAAATTTGTAATATTTTCTTGATATTACTTTTGAATTGTTTCAATTGTTTGAATTATAAGAACTAATTGCTCGATTCATTGGAGCTGTCACTCCTAAATTGGTTTTGGCAATTCTTGTTCTAAACATTGGTTTATTTTGTTTATGGATAGTATTTGGGCTTGGTATATACAACTTTATTTTATTTGTTAATGCAGGGCAATCAATATTTCCTTCAAATACTTTTTGGAGGAAGCATAAATCTAATAAACTCCTGCGATTGGTCAGTGACATATTTTTATAGTGTATTAATAATTGTTTCTTGTAGTTATCTTTTAAATGTCGAAAAAAATTTTTTTGATTGAGATATCAATGGCATTGGAGTAGGATAGTAATCATTTCCGTCGTTTTGACAATCTCGACCCTTTAAATGCTATCGAAAGTCTGATTGTAATCTTAGCCTTGCGCGGTCTCTCAAGGAATGAAGTAGTCTCTGGATAGTGTTAGTGTTGTGAGTGCTGTCCGATTAAGGTCACGTGAGTACCTTACAATGTAGTTGCCACGTCTAGCCTAACCTTAGGCTTACAGTGATCCCTTATTTAGAGTCGAGCCGATATAGGCTTTTTGTATTTAAAACAAATGTGAGGAATAAACTTATTGTCGTTTATACAAAGTTGTTGCTTTGTTTTTATTACTATAACGTATATTTATCGTATTATTTGCAACTGTATTAAAATAGGCACGATAGCCTCAGGCTAACGATAACGGAATAATATGTGGTAATGGTGCAATACAACTGTGGAAACCGTATTCAATTTCGTGCAGTAGTTATAACGTGATCCTACAAAAAAAGACAGAAATAAAAAATGGTTAAAACCTCTTACATTCAGTTTTCTTCTTTACATAGTACTAGCCAACCCGCTCTCTCTTCGCTGAAGTGAATAAAGCAGTTCACTCATACACTTACTCATTTATTCATTCATACTCTACCCGCAATATGAACATTTAGCGATCTGGCAATCCAGGTACGACAGCGCGACATTAGGAAACTATCTTTTTTTTTTCTTTCATCACGACCCTTCAATGGCCCACTGCTGAGCCGGGTCTCCTCCTCAAAATGAGGAGGGTATTAGGCCATAGTCCACCACGCTGGCCCAGTGCGGGTTGGCAGACTTCACACACCTTTGAGAACTTTTAGGTAACTCTCAGGAGTGGAGGTTTCCTCACGATGTTTTCCTTCACCGTTAAAGCAAGTGATATTTAATTACTTAAAACACTCATAACTCAGAGTCAGAGGTGTGTGCCCAGGATCGAACTCGGACCTCCCGAGTAAGACTTGAAGTCTCAACCACTGGGCCATCACTGCTTATGAATGCAGGAAACTATGGAAAATGACTAATATCACTTTTCACCTTACACAGACTCTAACTGGACATGGATCACATAAGCAATACCTCCACCGTTTTAAAATAACCAACGACGACAAATGTCCCTGCGATGACACCACAACACAGACTACGGAACATCTTATACAAGACTGTCCGCGATTTGAAAGCAATAGATTAGACCACACTATTCTATGTGAAAATTTCGCTATTTCTCCCTTCATCATAAAAGACTTCTAAAAAAGCAGCTCGCAATTGATTCTTTCGTAAAATTTAACGATTACGTACGCAAAAATATAAAAGAATTTAATGATGGAAGAGATATTAATAATGTAAATAATTAAAATATAAATATAATGTTCCTGATTCTCTGTACATAAAACGCTGTATATATTTTAGCTTTATTAGATGATTGTAAATATTTAGTTATCACTATTATTGCTGTAAATAATTGGTTTGGAAAACTTTAGATGTGACTTCGTATCAAATAGCGGTTCACATCTATAGCAAATACATTTAACAGTACGAAAAAAGTCCGGGTTGAATAATAGCGACATAATATTAATATAAGTTGAATCAAAGCAAAAAGCAAAAAGAAAAAAAAAACTGGATCATATATACCTCATCGCTAAGGCAGCGTTCGTAAGAAACGTTTTCGTTCTACAGTTTAT
This sequence comes from Limenitis camilla, assembly GCA_905147385.1. NCBI lineage: Eukaryota > Metazoa > Arthropoda > Insecta > Lepidoptera > Nymphalidae > Limenitis > Limenitis camilla. Next base: position 1,128,892 of record LR990232.1, on the reverse strand, counting down.
TCTCCGATTTACTTTGCAAAAGCAACTACCACTGAAAAGTCTTTTAATTTTTTGAGATACTATATATCATAAGATACAAATAATGTAGCTTTCTATTTGTATTAGAATTTTCAAAACGGTTCAATAGGTCCAAAGATGATCCCCTACAATCTTACAAACTTTACCTTTTTATAATCCTTACAAATAAATCAAATTGGAGTGTCTGCTTATAATATTAAAACAACATTTTTTTACTTTTTTTGTCTGTCTGTTTGTTCCAGCTAATCTCTGAAATGGCTGGACCGATTTTGACGGGACTTCCACTGACAGATAACTGATGTAATAAGGAGTAACTTAGGCTATTTATCATCTTGCTACGATCCATAGGAGCGGAGCAACACGCGAATGAACTCGCGTATTAACTAAAGATAAAATATAGTCGCATCCCGTTGTCTGTACCCTTAGATCTTTTAAACTACTTCATGGATCTTAATGCGGTTTTTACCAATAGATAAAATTATTCAAGGGGAAGGTTTACATATATGTATACCTAATACAAGCATGTCATAGTAGAGAAATCGTGTAAAGCCGGGATAGGTCGCTAGTAAACAATAATCTCCTAATTATTTCAGTATTAGAGTTTTATTCAGAACTTAGTGGTTGTGAACTATATGTAAGTTTAATATATAAGTGTAGCAAGGCAATTTACAGTTGACAGTCTTAATAACTGAGGGGTTAGGGGTCAGATAGCGTTATTTAGTGCGCAGGTAGTTTGGACCCTCGCCAGCAGATAGCACAAGATTTTTAAGCTCCTCGCATTTCAGTCTCATAAATTTTAAACATAATTCCGTAAAAAAGTACAAAATATCATTTTCTGGCGCCTAGCTGGCTACCTGGCTACCTGATAGGTATCTAGAAAAAGGTAGACGTTGTGATAAATTAGGGAAACTTGAATAACTTTTTACCTATTAATGTAGAAGTTTGTTGAACGATGTTTTCTTCTTTTATTTACAAAAACTAATAGACGGGATTTAATAAAAGTTAGATTACACTACTCGATACGAGTATTAAAGACTAAAAATAATGGATTATTTTTTTCCTAATAAACATATTGTGTAATGTCATAGTCATCAATTTTGTAGTGATTTAAACCTTGGTGTAGTGACAATATATTGGTCAGTTAGCTTTTATTTATATTAAAATATAGTAAACTATTTGACCCGCCGCCACTTTGCTCGGGTACAATTTACTACGTGTGTTTAGATTTAACTTTCCTTTTTTATTTTTATTTATCGAATATATACACCAGGGTAAAACGAGTGTTCTCCTTATCTGATGGCACTATTACAAAAATTAGAAATAGTTTGTCGGAATTTTTTTATTAAATCAGCAAAGAAGTCTAATTAATGTGTCAGATGATTATTTAAAAGACTGATTTATAAGTGTGTTTCATTATTTATGTTTATTTAATTATTTAATTGAGAAACAAATCGGTGATTATGAGAATTAAGAATGTTGTGAAAAGATTGACTTTAATGTTAAAGTTATTAAGATTAAATTTTCTGTTCAATAAATCTCTAATATATAAAACAAAGTCGGGATTTGAACGAAAACTTAACATAACTCGAGAACGGCTTGTTGTATTTGTCTCCGTTCCAAATTCCGCTCTTTTTTAATACGTTTCACCAAAAACTTAATTCAAATTCTTCATAAAAGTCTTACTTCTCAAAAACAAAATTTTATCATAATAATTGAAAAGGTTGTTAGAAATTCCCAAACCCCAATATATACCGAACATTCATCCCCAATTATCACATAGCTATATTTTAATTGAATGGTAAGACAGCTCGATATGCACTCCACCCCTTATTTCAACACGTTCAACCCTCTTTTCACGTTAAACGTACCCTATGTCCTATCACAAGGTCTAGTCTAACTCTATACGAAATTTCATCAAAATCGGTTCCGTGGTTTAGGCTTGAAAGTGTCAGCAGACAGATTAAAATATAAGATGCTATAATATAAACTTTATTATAGTTATATAAACATCTTCTTTTAAAGGTGAGTGTAACAGTTAGGCGGCGTCGGCCCATTACCTTTTTCACTACTTGATTTATATGAACGTGTTCTGCAAAACGGAACCAACCATTTATTTAGGAAAGTTTTGTAATAATTACTGTAAAATAAAAGGAATTATAGTTTATACGCAGACCGACAGTATGATGACTTGTTGGCCAGGATATCTTTCTCCTCCTGGGGATGGGGACACTTTAGACTCAGACCAATAGCATTACTGCTACAATACTCACGATATAATCATGATTTTTGTCGTGGCGGCGTATTGATTTTGTTAGCTTTTATCTGAACGTAGCGCAAACTGAATATCATTCAGATTAACGTTGCCAACATCATAACTAACAGGATGCCACTCAAATTGTATGTTTGAATGTTTGTTACTTAATCACATAAAAAGGGCTGAAAGGATTTAATTAAAATTTGACACAAAAATACTATACAACCTAGATTACCGCATAGGCTACTTTTATCCGCGAAAAACTCATGGTCTCTATGGGATATTAGTAAAATATGTTTATTATCATAAGCATCTGAACATTTTTATTTAGCAAAAATATATTGAAAATGTTTGTTGTTAAATTTAAGTAACTTACCCGTGCGAAGCTAGGACCGGTCGACTAGTAAAAAAATAATACTAACAAAAACAAGTTATTTCAAAGTAATCTGACTTATTGTGCTTTCTGTTCCTAAGAAAGCATCTGTAAGGTATTACATTAGTCTTATCAGTACAATATCCGTAATGATATTATGTTACTTTTGTTAATTATTATTGATCGTTATATCAGCATTATTTAGAGGTCGCATTGCATAAAACCGAACACACAGACAGGACAACAGCCCATAAAGACGGAGGGCGCGTTACGCCAGTCACGCTGTTTTTGTAAACAGCCTACCTTGTACAGTATGACTTTGACGTCACAGTTTACTAGAAAAATACAAATTTAATCGATACTATACAGTTATAGTTAAAAATGGGCCTTATGCTGACGTGATTCTATTGGTTCTTAACAAACATATCCCTACTAAAAAGGTTGCTTAAGTACTTAGTAAAGTCAATGATTCAAATGATTCTCAAACAAGTTAAGTTGGCCCTAGCAGTCGTTACAATTTTTTACACTTCCACTCTCTCTCTCTCTCAGCCCTTTGCCACCCAATGCTGAGTGTAGGACTCTTCTATTGCACCCTATTTTCTTATGGTCTTGAGCTTTCTACATCCAGTCATTGGTCCATCGAATCGGTTACCTCCCCAAGTTTCTGTGACCAGTTCTGGATCTCACTCTATCACCTCTTTGCTTTGGCGATGTTTGTTAGCCTCATTCGTCTCTGGATCTCTGTGTTTCTTGTTTTGTCTTGAAGAGAGGTACCTAACACCACCCTGACTTCTAGTACTATGACAATATTAATCATATTATCAGTCGTAATATAATTGATATTGTCATAGTAGAAGGGGTATAGTATTCTATACCCATTGCCGTTGGGAGAGCATCTCGTAAGAGCCGAGTAACCCAGTACCCCTACCTCTCCCATCCCGTTAATGCTGCGGTTCCAACTCTGGGTTCTTGTTCAGTGTCCACTGAAACCGCAGTATTCTTGTCTTCGCTTCCCCTCGTCACTCTTCCTTCAAGGCGGCAACATCGGAGTTTTGCTGATATCCATGGGTGACAGTGGCCACTTTGCATCAGGTGGACCGTCTGCTCGTTTGTCCCTTACCTATCATAAAAAAAATATTTACTCTATGAACATTTTTCTGACTGAAAACAAATTTAAATTAATTTAATAAGTTTTTAAATGTGAATGCAGATTGTAATATCATGGTATTATTTACGTTTTAAATGAGTTTCCATGTAGCGCAATTACAACAGACAGACATACAAATGGTCGGCAGTTAAGTTTATTCGTCGCGACGATCCCACAGGTGATTCAGTGACCCGAGCTAATTTATACGAACTTTGTTACAGGAAAGGGTCCACCACGTACTCGTATATGTTAGAAAAATATATCTACTTTATACTCGCCTACCCTCATCTACATCTCTTTCTGTCGTACATCTTTCATGTAACAATAATAATTACTGTTAATTAAATAAGAGAAGAGTCGTAGTTTATCTACACGCAGACTAACAGTATGACGGCTTGACTAGAATATCCTCGATGTAATCGTTATTCTGTCGTGACAGCGTATTTATTCTTCTTTGATTGATGTTTATCAGTTATCCAACATTCAAGAAAGTAAAAATTCTACTCATATCAATCTAATAACAAGACGCTACTCAAACTATAAGTGTTGCCAACATCATAATTAAAATTACATGCAAATTAATACATTTCGGCTATTATTTGGTACTCGGCTAATATCATGAAGTCGGGACTCCCCACTATTATTTATGTGAGAGTTATTCTGCCGAGCAAATACTTGTTATACATATTTTAGGTGGGATGACGTCGTCAGGAGGGGAAGAAAATCTGGAATATTTCTTAAAATGTTTTTTTACTTTTCTACATTTGAGGTGTCTAGCGCGAGTTTGGGGCTAAGACTGACTCCGTGAGGCGATGCTTCTACAGTCCTCAGTGATCCATTCCCGGAGTCAGAGAGTTCTGGGACGTGAAACATGAGTTGGGTAGTCAGGTATGTTCCGTAACATACTGTTACACTCACGCAGTCCCAGCATTACGACACCACTGTGTACAGCCAATAAAGTCATCAGGCGAGCTCTAATCGACAACGGCTGCAAATTTATTGGATTAGACGTTATATACAGGAATATAATAAAAGGTACTACTACCGGCGAATTTAATGCTATCAACGGTGTTGCTAACTTTAATAATTATAGGAGTCTATGGATAGGTTCACTTTTTGTTTAGTAAATTTTGTATTTGAATTGACTAGTATAAGTTAATATTCAATTAACTCACAGATAAAGTCGTATCCAACAACTAGTAATTCAATAGAGAACTGGCACCTGAGAATTAGAAAGTCCGAACTACCCTCAAGGGTTAATTACCCCTTACTTACGGAATTGGTTCGAACTTTTCCAATCTACCTTGAGTTGCGAGTTGCCCTCCGACTCATTTATTGACTATCTCTGATCTATTGGATCTCTATTAATTTCGTATGCGAGGTGAATAACTAAAAGAACAATTGTTAGCAACACTTTTTGTTATATTCTTATTGGTGTTAGAAACTTCGTTTATAAATTAATGTTCGCAGGTAGTTCTAGTTCACGTGTAGATTATATATAACCTTTAGTGCGATAGATTAGTCTCAGTCTCTGGTGTTGTCGCACAGTGTACATGGAAGTTAGTGTTATAGTGTCGTGGTTAAGGTCACCCTTCTTGAGGTCCACGTAAGTTGGCTTTTTATCTACTGTAGTTAGTGTTCAGGCAGTGAAGGGCAGCGTTGTCTTGGTTGTAAGTCCAAGGCGCCGCCAGGATTGCATGTGTATACATACTGCTGTAAAGTAATGGGTAACATCTCTCATTATATGACAAAGGTATAGATAAACCCCATTTGCTTGATTTAGTAACACCGTCGACAACTAAGTATTCGTATTTTATTTTATTTCATCTATACCTACAATATATATGTCAGAGGAGAGAGCCGATTAGAATGAATGAATGAACCGAATTTAATGATTCAGTAGCTTTTGAACAGGAACCTGGGCAGTGCCTTGGACTTGTGACCAAGGTGTAGGCTAAAAGTATCTCCTTTAAGTGATCACGACACTCGCCTCCATTGCCTGGTCTCACTGTTGGTCTTAAGTTAGGTTAACATAAGGCTAACCTAACCTAAGGTTGTGTTAACACAATTAATATGTTAAATACAATAGAGGGACTTATAATAAATAAGACGTAAGAACTCATATGATCCTACGTCCGAGAGGTCCAATATCCGTAACACACTATTTGTTACACTTTAACTCCAGGTGATGTTGACTCAAAGAGACTAAAGTGTACTGCGTCAGTCGGGGAATATAAAGGGACTAGACAATAGTAGTAATGCTTCCTCCACTAGTGGGGAGGAGTAAATCAACAGTAGATGTCGCTCGTATTCCGATTATTCGATAATCGTTTACTCGCTATTTAAAATCGTCGAATATTAAAATGACGCGACGGAAGTGACAAAAAGTCGTATTTATCATTATCCTACTCTAACTATACCCCGACATATAACATCTATTTTAATAGCCTTGAGGCAGTTGTCGAATTGACTCGCCTGGTGATGATTAAAGCTTGGTGTTATGATAGACTTGATTTAGTGTAACTATAAGCAATGTTACGTTTAAATCTAGGTCACAACTCCCAGACATTGCTAGGTTTTCTGTCTAAAATGATATTATTTGATTACATGCTAGTGACTCGCCGTCGCTTTGTTTTATAAACTATACTACGACTTGAAAATAATTGATATTCAAAGGTTTATATATATTGGACTTTTGCTATAAAACTCCAAATCCTAACATGTTTTATTTAATTTATTTTATTAATATTTGGGAAACATACGGTGAAATACTCTTAGAAATTAAGTATTAAGTAACTCACTGTTAGAAGCTATATTATTGTAAAGCTTCATCAAAATCCATTTAGTAGTTTTTGCGTAAAAGAGTAACAAATACATCCATACATTCTTACAAACTTTCGCGTTTATAATATTAATATTTATTGCGATACATTGTAAGCAAAGGCGGACTTATCCCTAAAAGAGATCTCTTTCATGATATTGATATCAAAACATATAATAAATTTAATGTGCGAAGCTGCGGTGGGTCTAGTCTTACTAATATTAAATGTGAAAGTTTGTATGTTCGGATGTTTAGATGTTTGTTACTCAATCACGCGTGAATGGATTGCAAAGAAATTTTGCACACACATACTTTATAACCTGGTTTATTTTTTATCCCGAAAAAATTCAGTTCCTATGGGATAGTAATAAAATATTTTTACTGTCGTAAACGCCTACTAATGATCCTACTAATATTATAAACGCAAAAGTTTGTAAGAATGTATGGATGTATGTTTGTTACTCTTTCACGCAAAAACCACTGAATGGATTTTGATGAAATTTTACAATAATATAGCTTATACATCAGAATAACATATACGCTAAAATTTATAATGATATAGTGTGAATTATCCAAAATATAGCGGGTGAAACCGCGAGGCGCAGCTAGTTTAATATAAAACAAAAAAAGGGGGAGTCATCCTATAGTAGCTGTAATTTAAGGGTGGTAAGAAAGAGAGGCTATATTAGTAAAAGTAAATATTAACGAGTTTTTCACTGTCAGTTTTCAAAGGCAATAAATAAGGCGAAACAACACCTTGTTAGGGATAATTAACGAGGGAAAAATAAACCAACTACCTTGCTAGACTATTTATTTCCTTGGCTATTTTATTTTAAAGAAACGTTAACAAAAATAAGGTTTATTATAATAATTATAATGTACATTTCCTACGATAGTGTAGTGCCTGGGGCTTGAGACCCAGGAGCAGGTGTAAAGTGCTCTTTCATAATATATTAACTCTCATCTCAAGAAGGGTGACCTTAACCACGACACTATAACACTAACTTCCATGTACACTGCACGAAAACACTAGAGAGACTGACCCTAATCTATGGCACTAAAAGTTATATATTGTCTACACATTGACATAACATAAAATGATCTATTCGCTACTACGACTTTACAAACAGTATTGCTAACACTAGGACGCTAAAAATTCGTTTTATATATTTGGTACATAGTTTGAAATTGTTGTTGTGTTGTGTTGCAGAGTGAGCGAGAGGGAACATAACTCATATAGACGCAATAGCCACACTATGCTCTTATATAATATATCTATAAGTAGTTACTTAGAGTCGACCGATGATAGTGTATCTCGTTCATATGTATCGTTCACGGCTCGTCTCCCTAAAGTGATGTTTTTTTCTCATAACTCATAAGTTTTACGAGTGGCGACCCTTCATGGGCTCACAGGTGGGGACTGGAAGGGGCCACAGATTTATTAAAGGTCTGTATCTTTATAGGTAATGATAGTGATGAAATTTCATACTTTTTATGAGGATCTAGCTGAATGTTGTCATAAAAGATCAAAAAATTATTAAATAAAAATAGAGCGTTAACTTAAGTTTTAAGCAGAATTTATAAGCTATGTTCTGATAGTTCAGGGGCAGTTTGACGAGTGATTCTGCCTGTTATATTGCTGCATAAACTACACACAATATTTTATGTATACAAATATAATGTAATCTATTTAAAAGCTCTTAAGTATGGCAGGGAGTTAGATAGACTTGCTCGTTCATACAGTTCAAAAGCTTCGTGTAGAGTTGTTTAATAATAAATCGTTTAATAATAAAACTGTAAATCCAATTTTACAGTCGAGTTTTTAAATTCACATTGTCATGTCTCTCTAAATTCTAATAATCAGGCAAGCGCCAAGCATCTTCTGCGCCATCGTGCTTAATACTTATGAGCGCCTATATATGAAGAAAAAAAAAAGAAGAAAATCAATCTTGACTCACCTACAATAATTTAATTCGTCCCCTCCCCAGTAGCTTTAGTAATGCGGCCCTATATACAATTACTTTCTTTTTTAGTGTATGTGGTTAAACTTGTAAGTTGCTTATTTCTTGTATTATTCGTGTTAAATAAAGTTTATTTATTTTTATTATTATTATTTTGCATACAATTACCTTTGTAAGAAGCACTATTTCAACCAACTTTTTTTCACATTATTTTACGGCGCTTTTTCCACTCTGGCGCCGTCATGCGGCGCACGTCTTTGTACTTAACTAAGTGTATAAATCCCATCTATTGTCTGTCTGTCTTTTGCGCTTAAACCACTAAACCAATTTTTATGAAATTCGGTACAGAGTTAGATTAGAGCTTAAGAAAGGACGTAGGCTACATTTTATCGCGAAAAAAGGCTTCAAAGGATTGAAAAAGTGGATGTGGATAACACGTGGTAAATTACACCTGGATGAAACCGGGATGGGTTAACTACTATTAACTATTTTTATGAATTACACTACAGCAATACGTAAAATAAAATGCAGTGAGAATATTTTTAAAATAAACCGACAGAAAATTAACAGTTTTTGTCAGTATTACCTTTATATGAACAAACCTTTATGGCAAAAACTATCCAGTCCGGTGTGTCGGGAAACTAAGTTTTTGCGATCCAATAAGCGACACCTGCAGCGCTCTGTTGTGTTGTGTTGTGGCAACATTACGAACTAACAACAACTATATCAATATCCAGATGAAAATTCGAATTAATTATACTATATTAGTGACCAACTGAAACTTGATTTTCAGCAATTTTAAGTCAAAAATCATATGAAAACTAGAATCATAGGGTAGACCGAAAATACAAACTTATACAAGTTAACTTGTTGAATGTAATAAATTAGAGTTTAAGTCTTTAATTTAATAGTTATATTAATAAAGGTAAATATTTAAAGGGCAATAATAGTTTAATAGGTTCAGTAATACCGAATGTGTAATATAGACGTGTCAGTACATTGGTGTCGTTACGTATGCGACGGGGATGCGACAGGAGGGTTCAAAGGCTTTCGTGATATTGTAGGATATTCCTTTTTTTGTTTTTAAGACTAAACCTGAAACTTGAACATAATGGATATATAATATAACTAGCTGCTTATAATTGATGTCCTTAAATTGTCACTCTGTAATTGTGTAGTTTTTCATTATTTGAAAAAAGAGAGAGAAAAAGTTATAAAAAAATAATAGAAAGAAAAAGAAAAGCAACAGATAATAAAAGAGGGAATACAGAGCAAAAAAAAATATTGAATAGGTAAAGGAGAGAGAGCGAAAAAGAGAAAAAGAGATGGGTGAGAGTGAGAGAGATAATCGAAAGAAAAAAAGTGAAAGAAGACTGATCATTCTAAACAAAGATAAAAATTAATGAGAGAAAAAAGAGAGTGATGAGAGACGGAAATACTATAGACTTCGGAATTAAAATCGAATTAGTAACAACAAAATGGCCATATTCTATTAATTAAAAAATGTATATGGCAACACTAAATCCCTTTTGTCACTTACGAATAGTGTAGTTTTCTCTCAGTGAAAGAATTTTTAAAATCGGATTAGAAACAACTAAATGGCCATATTCTATTAATTAAAAAATGTATATGGCAACACTAAATCACTTTTGTCACTTACGAATAGTGTAGTTTTTTCTCAGAGAATGAATTTTTAAATCGGATTTTTAGTTTCTGAAAAACTCTTCAATTTACAAAATGACCACCTTATGACAATTAAATGGCCATATCTTTTTAATTAGAGTATTTATGGCAACACCACATAGCCTATGTTACCCGGAAAGGATGTATCTTTCTATCAGTGAGGGAATTCTCAAAATCGGTTCAGTACTTTTCGAACCTATTCGCAACAAACAAACATACAAACAATCAAATCTTTCCTCTTTATATAATAGTATAGATATAGATAATTAGACTCAATTCAGATTTTTCTTTAAAAGTTTCTAACTCTATTAGGTACTCTTTCGGTCACTTCTAAACCGCACCACTAGGTTTTTTCCGGGATGAATATCAAATACTTCATCTAAATCCAGTAAGCTTTTTTCGGTTAACATTTCTTTCCCATAAGACCTTTGCATTTAGGGATAAAAGGTATTTTATACATTAATCAATTTAGCACAAATCCGTTTTCAGGTAACTTGTAATTCTGATTGCCAAATATCATTATATCATTTATGGATTACAGTGTAGTGTGATAGTATAAAAATTATATGTATGCTTTGATATTTAAGAAGCATAAAATACACACAAACATCACAACAGAAGCTAATTTAAATAAAAGAAAAATACGAATTTCGTTTATAAATAAGCTTAATGTGTTGTGATGTCAATAGATGATGTAATATTTGCAAATAAAATTGAATATATAAAAATATTAATTAATGATGTAACTAATGAGTATTTTATGTATAATTTCCAAGGTAATATAGAAACTGATGGTCACCCGACTCCACAGAACATGTTTGATGTTCCCGCGCGTGACGGCACAAAGGCGCTACCGACTTTTGATACTACATGTGTCTCACTAACGATGCCTCTGCCTGTCCCTGTAGCCTGTGCACCACGTTTGTATTGAAAAATATATATTTTGGAATATATTGTAAGGTAGAGTATAAGTTACACACAGCTGTATGAGTTGGAATTGTATCCACTACCTCTAGCAGTTCACTACGTTCAAAATGCTTTGATGCCATGTACTGTTCAGTCGAATAAATAAAACTTGAACGACTGAACTGAACTTTACGTTTTGTAAGTTGCATTGTTTGATTTTTTTATCTGTAATGTATTATTATTTAATTCGTAGTAAGTTTCTCTTACGAGTGTAATTTTTTTGGAGAACTTACACCCTTTAGACGAAGAGGAATTATATATCAAAAATAAACCTAAATTGTTATTAATAATTTGTCCTGGAATAAAGTTATCTAACAACGTAGTTGTTCACGAGATTTTATTGAATATCTGTCGTATAGATTATCAGAAATTTTACAAAACAATTAGAATGTACAGGAAAACTGATCTTGACTTCTGACTCTTCATTCAAAATGTCAAACAATTCTCAATTAATATAAAAAAATTAAATGTAAAAAAATCGATTTAAAACCAATAAAATGTAATGATAAATCGATTCTATTTATACACGGATGCAATTATTAGATATCGCTAGTAAATTACAGTGTCGTGATGATAACTGAGGTCCTTGTAGGGTCCATAAAGGGCATCCTCTGTTTTTATTTGCAGGATGCATCATATGACATTTTATATTAATGGCTAGTTTATTCAGTCACTCAGATACTCACTTGTTCATTCATTCATACATTGCCACCTTCTACTATGAATATACATTATTTCGGTTGCATTTCTATTATATAATGCGTAGTATGCCACTGATTTGTAGAGGACACTATCTCCCTGACTCGCTCACTCTTCTGTCTCACTCACTTGTTCTTTTATACAAACCTTATCCTGACAATTACACAACAAAGAATTATATGTTTTGGTGTTGTCGTTCTGAAATTATGGGAGTACATATGATATAGAGGCGATATATTTTTATTATTTTTATATAGATGTAAAATTTTCTATGTAAATACTTTATTTAAATTATACATTAAATTTTATGTTGTAAATAAAGCTTTTGAAATATAGATTTCAATTAAGCCAATCATTTATTAATTGATTTTCTGAACCCGAAAAACATGACCCATATTCTAGATCAATATTTAGCAATGGCGCGTTGGGTGGGTTCCCATAATAAATAAATAAAACAATAATTATTGTAATAAAGGCTATTTTAATTATTTATTTAGCAATGAATTGATACAGTTTTTTAACCTAGAAAAACGAAAATCGTTGCGTCAGTAAGAATAATAAAAACCAAAAAAAAAAATATATAAAAATCAATTAATACTTTATGGGGTTAGGAAGATGAAGCCTATTAACAGTAACTTTCAAATGATAAAACTGTAAACCCATTTAAAAAATCTAACATTATGTACAAAACTCTTATTATTAGATAACCTCTCAAGGCTCTGTTTTGAACTTAAACATTTGTAGATAATTTGAAACTGTAATTTGTTTGTAATTCAACTCGTGACTGATAATGAAGGAAATCATCGCGGAATGCTTGGAATGATGACCCTGCTCTTTGATGGCGTGGTGAATCGTATGTTATGTTATTGTCCTAATGTATACGTATACATCAACATTCCTTGTGTACTCAATATTATAAAATATAATTCTAAAAAGAACGCATCTGAAGCAGTAAATCACTAGCTAGTAAAATCCCTGATCAACTATTAATATACTATAAAATATGGGAGGTCATTGTGAGAGCCAGTATTAGAGTGCATTTTCTGAGAACATTTACTATAGTAATGTATATTTTTTTTTTCACCATCAGAAAGTAGAGAATTCAGCAAACAATAAGCCCACCGACTTTTTAAAAAAAGCAGATATTTTGACGTGAGATTTTTCGATTGAAAATTGGGGTGCTTTTCCGATATTAAGTCAAAATAAGGTAAAAAAAATAAATATTTTAAATCAAAAAATTTACAGTGTATTTGGGACATAAAAAGGTAAGTTTTCATTAAATTTCGTGAAAAAAAAAATATTTTTTGTAGAAGATAAAAATAAAAAACCAAAAACTTGGTTATTTGAATTTTTTTACATAAATTTTGAGGTTATGTGAAAAAAGTGTGAATACAAAAGTTGTAGATCTTATTATTACCTACAACTTTGCCAAATAACTTTTTTCTATAGGACTTGTACTTTTGCCGGAAATCGAGATAAATCGTTTTTTACCTCTTCCCGGCCTCAGGTCGCCTGTACATTATTTTTCCTTTTATTTTTGTTATATTCTCTTCCTTTTCCAATTGGTTTCATTCTACTATAATTTTTTTTGTTTCAAAAATTATCGACATTGGTCTGTATGGGCATAATGATGGAACAAGTTATTTTAAAATATTTTTGATTCCTATTATTCTTGGTATAAATTGATATTAATACATTTCTCATTGATATTTAGAAATTTTACACATTTCCTAGAAATTGTATTCAATAATTGCATATTTTTGTAATATTTAAATACGATATTTTATTATAGCAGGTATTTTCTAGAAATATTGGTTTCGATATTATTTTCACTGATAGCTACACTGTTCCCGTGTGACATATTATACTAGATGAGTAAAGTTAGGTGTAGAGACAAGCGAGGGCGGTCGCCTACAGTCTACACCTATCGTGGCTGAATGTAGGCTGGCAACTGTCTCTCGTAATCGTCTTCACTGTGCCGGACGTAACAAACCTGTGTCAATCATTGTGCATGTTTCCATTGTACATCTAAAACAACACAAATAGTTTTAACTAGGTACTACTAGTCTACGAGCCCCGACTTCGCTCAGGTGGAATTTATCCCGTGAACTTTGTTTTAATTTTGAACATCTTTTACTGGATTTACTATATAAAATTCTCGTATCGCAATGTTAGTTACCATACTCCTCCGAAACGGCTCGACCGATTTTTATGAAATTTTATATGAATATGCGTATAGGTAGATCTGAGAATCGGCTACTATCTATTTTTGATCCTCCTAAGTGATAAGCGTGGCCCACCCAAAATTTATATGGCAAAGCAGCGTTTGCAAATGTATATAGAACTCCCATATAAAGTGTCATCCGCTATTTCGATCACTTTTAAGCCATTTTTTTGTGATAAAAGATAGCATTTCCTAAGTTTTAGTGTCTGTATACCTTTCAAAAAATCTGTCCACCTGATGTAGTTTTATAAATGTTGTAACTAACCCGACATTGTTTTATATATATAGATAGTTTTTTGGTTTACTATACAACTATTACTACGGTACGGTAAAAATAGTCTTAGCATTTCTTATCATTTAAACCTTCCTTGGACTTCTACAAGTATTTCAAAAACAAAATCAGACAAATCGATCCAGATATTCTCAAGTTTTAGCGAGACTAACAATCTTTTTCCTATTTGGTTAATGTGTAAATGGATTTAACAACTTGTATAAAAAGCGTTGAAAATATGTTTTTCATAGCAATTATATTTGGAAGGTTTATAGATGACTCTCTTCCCGTGCCGCCGCCTACAATGGAACCAGACGATCACGCGACTGGTGAATGGTTCCTCATTCTAAACCATCAGTAGGTAGAGACGATTTTATTATTTTTATTCCCTAATTATGCAAGTGCGACATTCGCCGCGTGTCAAGGTGAGCGAGCGGAGTCAAGTACAATATGTCACGGAGCGACATTTTAGATAGGATGACTGCACGCGCGCAATCTTCGCGTTAGATATTAAATACCTAATTTCATCTATTACTGCTCACCAATACCTACTTACAATACTTTTTAGTTAACAACGCTCTCTTTGTCTCCCTTCTGCTCGATCTATACTTACTTATTTAGCCAACACTGCTAACTTTCTATGCTTTTACATCTACCTAGTAGTGTAACAACTTAATTTACATCAAAATGCTCCTCTTTTATATCCTACTACACTCACTTGACTCAACAGAATTAATCAATTTAATAATATTGAAGTCAAATCATCAAAACATTTGTAAAATTAAATCAAAATAAATTTGTTAGAAATATTTAAACTAAAGAAGAAGATTATTATATCTATAGCAGATAAACTCGTAGCTTACACGAAGAAATAGTAAATAATCCTAACGATGTTTAATGATAGTTACCTTTGAGGCAAAGCAAGTTTCGTTAGAGCATCATACAATAAATGATCATCGGATATTATTTTTTGAAGTTTTGAAGCATCTGATAACGGATTTCCGTAGTCTTTTACACGAATATCGTGATCAGACTGTTGCGTAGTGCTTAATTTCACCTCACTCAATATTCGTCAATTTTTGGTAGGTACGTCAAGTCTGTTTGTTATATCGCCTGTCATATTCACTTGATTCTAATCTCAGGCCGTATCTATATTTACAGAATAAAAGGGAAAGAATATTTGTAATGTTGTTTTATCTACAGAAACAGCTTCAATATAAGTTTTAGAGGTAACTTCACAAAACGAAAAACACGTGTTTGAATCACAGTTGAATGATTCAAACAGATGTGTCAAAACTGGAGAAGAATATTTTGAAAATTTCTCAGATTTATAGTTTTAATGAGTTTTCTAATGTCCTATATCGAAATTTACTTGTTGCGCTTCTAATAAAGAAGTTTTTAAAAAACAATAATGATATGGACGATGATGATCACTTGCCAACTTCTAAAGCATTAGCTGGTATGTTTATATTTTAAATCAATATTTTTGTCGTAATTCCTACTAAAATAAAATAAAAATACTATATTAAATTAAGCGATAATATAGTAGTATCGCTTGTGGTAAGCTTTTTATTTAAATCAGAATTATTACCCATCGCAGTGGCTAAGGAGCGGCGGATTTGATTGGACATTATAACTGATTGTAGTTTTCGTAATTATAATATTTAAGTCGTTAGATTATTTTTGTTAAACTTATTGTTATAATATGTAAATTACTATCATTTATGTTTCATTGTATATTTATGTGTAATATTGTTTTAGGTTAGAAGATGCAATAAGTTATGTAATGTCTTAACTTTAGTTTGTTTAGATTATGAATTATTTGTTTTTCCTTTATTACTAAGATAAAGTATGAATTTTATAGAGACTAAAATTAGATGTAGATTTTTTGATCTAATTCAGATCTAGTGCTAAATCTCTTTCTTTTATCATATGATTTAGTTGAAATTTCTTCTTTAACTGAGATGAATCTATGCCCTACTGTTTAGCACTGAATTTAGTACAGTTACACTGCTTGAAACGATTTTAGTACTGGTATTGTTCTCATGGTTTTCTATTAATTTAAGTGTAGAAACACTGGAGGTTTTTTGTTTCTATCATGTCTAGTTCTTAAGATAATAAACCCTGAAAACTTTTTGAGAGCAAGGGACGAATATAAGTTAATTTCACGTTAATATCTTTACGATTAAGTTACTGTAGAGTAATCATATAGTGTTCAAGATGAATGCAAAAAAGGTAGTGGCGAGTTGACACTGACAGTATCTTCTTGAATTACAATTGTATCAAAACCTTTTTAAACAGTTGCTCTTTATTTTCCTGCAAAAGCGTAATTTTAATTTAAATTTTTTTTTCTGGTCAAAATAAATGGAATTTAAGTGTGTGAATGATCAAATGTAAAATTCTCACCTTAATCTCGTAACTAGTTTAACGCGTACTTGTGTAAAATTCATCCGAATAATCTAAAAATTGTTAGTCATAATATGATAGAATAAAAAAATCTCAGAATGTGATAGTGACGTGACAGGAAAAATTGAAGCGGGTGCTTAATTTAAATCATCATATCTGATATCTTGAAATTACTCCATCTTTACACTACTACTTACAAATGAATAAATTTCATACAATCTTGCATCTTCGTGATATTATTATAGATTTCGACAGTACATTATTTATAGGTTTAATAAACATTACGGTATTTCATCAATATAACGTGATTATTTCCGGGCAAATCAAAATTTAATGAGGTTTGATATTTAAAGAATTTGATCATGTTCCGTAATCTAAGTTTAATAACGAGGGCCATTCATTGGATTGACATCTGATTTATGATGTCATAAAATATTAGATCATGGAATAATACCGCTAAATGTTAAATAGAATCAAATAAATATTAATTTAACGTGACAAAAATAAGTATAAATCTTAGGTTTAACGCGAAAATTTTATTCATCATCTATGTCATCACAACCCGTTAATGGGCCGCTGCTGAGCCGGGTCTCCTCCTCATAGTAAGGAGTTAGGCCATAATCCATCACGAGACCAAGTGCGAGTTAATAAATTTCACCCACCAACAAAAAACTTTGGAGAACTCTCAGGAGTGCAGGTTTCCTCACGATGTGTTCCTTCACCGTTAAAGCAAATGATATTTAATTGCTTCAAACACATAACTCGGAAAAGCCACAGGTTTTTGCCCAGGATCGAACTTGGACTACCCGAATAAGACATCAATGTTACTACTAGGCTATCATTGCGGTTTTGTATCATTACTTTATAAATCGAAATAAATACAAGTTCATCTAAATTACTAAAATTTAGTAGTGATACTGATATTTAGGATGATTACCTTTCACTTTTAGTTATTCTTAGATGTTACTTAAGTAACAAACTATCAAAATTATCGTTTTTTCAGCCAATTGTGTCCGGTAGAGCATAAATATGGTATACTTGTACAAATTCCTTGACAATGAAATATTATGACACCTTTGGGCTTATCTGATGATGCTGCTAGGAGACAGGAACTGGTGTTTCCTGATGGCGAATGATAGGATAGTCAAATTCGTGCTTATATGTTTTGTTACCACGAGTACTAAGTATTAAAGTTTGTTTTTATTTTCTTCTCGGATTCTCTGGATTTTCATAGTAGTATATTGAATGTTGGATATACGACTATATGTGTTGGAGTAATTTTAAACCGCAGTTTCATAAGGATAGACAGCAGTGTGTTAATAAAATGGCATTTAAATCTAATACTAATATTTATGTACTCATCCTCGTGAAAGCCTGACATTTGGTGTTGACTTGATGTTAATGCCAGCGAGTAGCGAGTAGCGAGCAGAGTGTGTCGCAAAACACCTGCGCATGCGCATGCACATGGATCATATTACGTTTACTCATATTAATAGTTATTCATTTAACGTTTAATCTTGGTATACAATTTCTCATCTGTAGTTGGGTAAGCGCCGCGCATAATATATTGGTGGGAGGTCATGTTTTCTACAACTAGATGCATGAAAGCCGGATTGCTCCTTTATCCTTCGAGGCTAATGTGGTATAAAATAAATGACATATACTTTCGAGAGCGAAATTTTGATGGCTATGGACGATGGTGATAATTTACGATTAGGTCTTCATCATCTGAAAGTTCACTTAATCCAAAAAAATTGTTTGTTAAGGCCAGAAGGTCAGAAGTAATTTATTTATAACGTACAAGTATATTATTTATCTATACTAATATATAAAGCTGAAGAGTTTGTTTGCTTGCACGCGCTAATCTCAGGAACCACTGGTCCGATTTGAAAAATTATTTCAGTGTTAGATAGGCCATTTATTGAGGAAGGCTATAGGCTATATATCATCACGCTAAAATCAATAGGAGCGGAGCTACATGCGGACGAAGTCGCGCGGGTCGACTAGTCAACAAATAATTTAAGTAGAAAAATACATGAAAAAGATTAGAAATATATATCTTAGACAACAAAACGTTTAGAATTATTTACAGTGCATACCTCAATTATCTACTTAAAAGATAAAAAAATATATTTCTTTCCATTATAACTCAGAAAAAACTATCCAAAGTCTTCTTTTCATACAAAAACTCACGATCTCTAGCGTTTAATAAAAATCCGACCGGTTTCTTTGAAGCAACCTTTGATAATTACATCATGTGAATGAGAATAGATAAAAACTATAATGTCAGGTCGAGATGACCCATCGGTGACCAGATACACTTGACCCTAAGCAAGAATGTGCTTCATATAGCCTGGGGGCCCCAATCACTTATATTATAATACCAAATTGCAGCACAAATATTAGATATATTATTATTACAGTACTCTCTATATAGCGACAATATTTTTATATTGAATGTTGTCCCATTAATCATTTTTGAAGTGAAACTTCTTTAGAATCGTTGTGATTTCAAACCGGATGCAACGGAAAAAACGACAGGTAAGAGACACAAATACAAAAATGTGTAGGAAAGAATGAGACAGAAATATACAAAACGACAGGTAAGAGACACAAATACAAAAATGTGTAGGAAAGAATGAGACAGAAATATACAAAACGACAGGTAAGAGACACAAATACAAAAATGTGTAGGAAAGAATGAGACAGAAGTATACATACTATTTTATATTATTGTATATATTCATCTCATTCTTTTTTGGTAGTTGTCGTTAAATAGAGAGTAGAAACCAACTTATAAGTAACAGAGTAAATAATCTTCAGAATTTTATTATGTTTTTTAGAGTTGTTGTTACATGGAGAGGAGAAAATGTCAACAAAGTAACCCAACTAACATAAGTTATTCTGTCAAATTGCTGTTAAAAGAGACTAGAATACAATACATAGAGACTAGAAAATGATAGCAAGCAACAAATTTAAACAAGGTATCGCAGTAATTATGTTGTGTTTTTGAGACTTGTTAGATCTTGAGATGGAAGAAGGAACAAGGAGATCTTCAGTAATTTTTTTATAACAAGACAAGTAACAAGGTATGCAGTCGTTAGCAATTTTATTGTGTTATTAAGAGTTGTCGTTGAATGGAGAGTAGAAAACAACACAAAAGTAACAGAGTAACCAATCGTCAGTATTTTTATTATGTTGTTTAGTGTTCTCGTTAAATGGAGAGTAGAAAATGACAAATATGTAACAAGATAAGTCAACCAAGATCAGTATTTTCATTATGTTATTGGGGGTTAAATAGAGTAGAAAACAACAAACAAAGTCATAGATATCTCTCTCGTCGTAATCTCGATATCTTAGGGAATCGGTAGGTATTAAATTTATTTTACTTCGCATTACTTATATTGTTAGTATTTTGTGTAGTACTCTTTGTTTTACTTTAATTTCAGGAAAGTTGAAGTTGAGTTCCGGAAAATCCCTTCCCCAATCTGTGATAAAATGTCCCAAGTCGTAAAAACGTAATGATTGCGTTATCTAAATGACTATAGCGCCATCTAGATCTAAAATACTTTGTTACATCTTAATTGAATAACTGAGTGATTTGATTTTTTGAGGTAAGCAGAGATTAACTAACAACTACATTTTTTTCTGGAAATAAAACTTCCAGAACATACGCATTACATAGATTTTCCTTGTTTTTCCCATGTAATACCAATTCTCATCATTTAATTCTATAAACTTTCTATTTTAAACGGTTTAAATCATGTATTTTCTTAGTAATTAAAAATATGTATTCATGGTTATATACTACAGTATTTGAAACGTCAGGAGTTAATTAATTACTAAACAAAACACATATAAATCTAACTACTACTTAACATTAATATAGTTATATATGTGAAGTATTTTATGTAGATATAGTACGTAATATATGTATGTATGTATGTATGTATGTATGTATGTATGTATGTATGTATGTATGTATGTATGTATGTATGTATGTATGTATGTATGTAGGTATGTATGTATGTATGCATGTATGTATGTAAGTATGTATGTAGGTATGTATGTATAAATAAATAAACATATATCTGATATTTAGTAATTTCTATAGATATTATTATATATAGTATAATATTTGATTATAATATTTGGTATAAATTAATTTACAACACTTGCCCTGCCCAGTACCAATCTCAAAAGTCCACACAGCAAAGGTTGTCTGGTAGAGATTGCTTATAGCGATAAGACCGCCTTTGCACACATTCTTGTGTACAAATTAGTATTTATTCATATTTTAGTTCATAAGCCTGTTTATTTGTATATTTGATAGTGTGCAATAAAGTGTTTTCATTCATTCATTCATTCATTCATAAATCGTTAATATTAATAATTATTAATCAAAAAGGAGTTGTAGTCTATATGCAGACTAACAGTGTGACGGCTTGGCTAGAATATCCTTTAGTGGGTTATACTTTAGACTCAGACAACAGCATTACTGCTAGTATACTCGCGATGTAATAATAATATAAAAATAATTTTTCTGTCATGACGACGTATTTATTTTTCAATCCCTACTTCGATCAGAAGAAAGTAAAATGCCACTCAAATGAATGCTACCAACATCAAGAATCAAGCAGGATGCTACTCAAAGTGTTACCAACATCACAAATTAACATTATATATAGTTTTCTTATTCATTCGATAAAGCTCTTTCTGCTCTACAAAACTGCAGTAATCGTCTTTTTGAGTAATTTTTTTTTTTTATTATTTGTCAGGCTTACTCACGGAATCCCAAGATGTGAAAAAAAAAGTTTTCGAAGCCTGCTCTACTTCGCTATTGAATGAAGGCGATTGAGAATCGTTTTATGATCGCAGTTAATTTTTTTTGGCCAATTCTAGACTGGTTTAGTGACCGTCCTCCAATTCTTTTAAATATAAAGGTGAAAAATATACCTGAGTTTAATAAGCCAAATAATGCTTTTCATATAACTTTTAATTTGAAATTTTAGATTTAACTCAAAATTGGCCTTAGGGAAACGAGGGCTGGTAATTAGGTGTAAATTAATCATAAGATGAGTAAATTAACATATCCGTTATAGGCCATGCAGCATCACATCACGTGCGATAACAAGGACTTGATCTCATAATTTATCATTTTAAATGATGTGATAAATTTAAAACTGCTATACATATTAGGGTTTCTGTCTGTACGTCTATACTAATATTAAAATTAACTAGCCTACCCGTACTACTTTGCCTGCGTCATAAAAAAGAGAGAGAGAGAGGATTACAGAGTGAGAATTCTAAAGGAGTTGAAGTTTTCTTTGCTTAATACATTTACGCAGCGCACGAAGCTTTTCATTGCTGCTCCGCTCCTATGGGTCGTAGCGTGATGTTAAGTAGTCTATAACCTTCCTAGATAAATGGGCTATCCAAAACTAAAAGAAATTTTCATTTTGAACTAGTAGTTCTTGAGATTACCGCGTTCAACCAAACAGAAAAGTTGGACGAATGTTAGGAAGTTTTGACTTTCGTCTAATAAAGATATAATACGTCTATGTTGTGTTATTTTTTATTTAATGAGGAACGATCAAGTAGGAGCGTCTAGACTCGAAATGGTGATGTTTTAATCATTACAATAGTTTTATAATAACTAATGAATCAAACGTCAAGATATAATATTAATCTAGATGGATTATTTTTATGAACTTATAAAGAAGCGCCATAAAATATTCATTGTATAAGGAAATATGTTTTGTAAACCATACTGTTAATATAAATGTGCCAGTGTGTTTGTCGGTTTGTTGTTGGCTATATATTTTATTGTATAGATATAGTATAAGGAAGTTTAATTATATAGCGTATTTATTATCCCGAAAAACTAACCCCTCCTTTCCGTACAAGAACTACGCATGCCTGTCTCCGTTGTCATCGACTAACTGTGGCATCGATTCCATCGCGAACTAAGAAGTTTGCGAACTCATTTCTTTGTCGCACAGCGAAAAAGTGGAATTCACTTCCGGTACACCTGTTCCCTCCTTCTTAAAACCTGGGGTCCTTCAAACGAGGCGTGAAGAGACATCTTGCTGGCGGCTAGTGCTGTTTGCATTCTGTAACTCTATCGGCCGCCCTCGTGTTTGGACTCTACTGCCACTTACCATCAGGTGGAGTAGAGTCATCTGCCAACTTTCAAATATAAAAAAAAAAAAATTTCGGAGGATTAAAATAAAATATTGTATACAATATCAAACCCTCTGAATATCTTCAAAATGATATGTTTTCAGTGGTATATTGCATTTAGTTAAACTATATATATGTCGGAGAAAGAAAGAAATAATTTAATTTATTTGAATAGCAACATTGCAATGTCACAGATTAATAGAAAGTACAGTGTTGCATATGTCAGTGTCAGATGGTTGATTGTCGATGGTACGACTTTGACTGTTTTTGTCAGTCTGTTGCAAGTCAGTTCAGTCGATCACTTCAATCTCGGCTGGCGGTGGCGCAAGATGTGCGTACTGACAGTTAAATACCGGCAACATGGCGGACATGAGATAAGCTCAAGAAATCGAATCCATTTGAATCCGCGTGATATAGGTACACCATAGACTATGTAGTAGGAAATTCACGTATCATAATTTAAACAGAAATTAAAATGATTGACGACACTATGATAATGATGACACTATTAGCAGACAAAAGATTTCTCCATGTAGCGCCATCTAGCGGCAGTAAGAACCATATGAAAATTAGCAACTTTCGTGAAATCATATATATAACAAATTCTTATTGGATATCAAATAATTATTAGAGACTTTGATGAAATTTGAAATAAATAACGTAGTTTTTAAAGTTTAGATAAATGTAAATACAAGCTAGATATATTGTACTATAATTAGACCCATAGGAACAACAGAACATCTAGGAAGAATGATTGTAATCTAAAACCAGTCAGCCTCCACCAATATTACAATGCTATAAATTAAACCTGTCACTCGACTCGTCCTAATAATTATTTCCTCATCATCATTTGTTTATAATAAATTAAATTTCAAATGTAATATAAAGTTAAAAAACTTAATTTTTAAAAATATTTCTATTCCTCATTTTATGGTAATAAATTAATATGTAGTAATAAATAACCTGACTGATCAAAATACCATCATATCCATGATCAGTATCAGCATCATTACTGATTTTTTAATATTGTCATCAAGCAAAACATCGAGAATCGTTGTATTTAATGCAAAGACAAGCATCTTCTCCGCCATCGTGTCAAATACTTAGAGCGCCTATAGTTGAAGACCAAAAAAAAGGAATTCTGTCTTGGACCGCCTACAATAATTTGATTAACCCCCACCAGTAGTTTTTGGCGCCCTTGTCTACAATTACTTTAAGTCATAAATATGTAATGAAAGAAGTAAGAGCAGAAAAAATGGAGATTGAGTCTTTAAAGTAAATCATCTAATTGATGAGCAGCCGCTTCGCGCGAAGAGCTTTTCGGACTAAAATTATTTAATTCGAATCATATTTTCATTTTGGCGCCCCATGAACCATTTTTTGATAATAAAGGGCTGAGCAGACACTCCACTTATGTAAGTTTTGCGACCTTGAAGATAGAGGAGAGATAAACGAGTAGGAGTGAAGAGATGAACAGTTTCAGTGGACCCTGAACAAGAATCCAGATTCCACTGAAACCATAGCATTAATGGGATGAGAGAGAGAGGGTGTAGGTCTGGCACACATGCAGTTTGATCAGAACACGTCATATATAATTATTAATATACAGACATCATTCATATTTGTGATATATACAATAGCGAAAGTAACGTTGTCTTTTGATAAGCGTATTTCGAGACATTTGGATTCGACTCGATCGTTTATAAAGTTCATATTATATAATAGAGGATTGCCTACAGTCATAGAAAATATGTTAATGAGTCATTCCATTTCAAATCGTCTAAAAATAAAAAAAATGGTTGCTGCATGATTTTAGATTTTGATGAAACTTTGAGGGATTCATCTCTAGGGTCCCTAAGAATGAAATTTATAAAAATCGAATATGTGTAATATTCGATTTTTATGAGCACCCGTTTCCGAGCATTTAAATAAAAACTTTAAAAAATCGCCTTTTTTTAGCTTATTTAAAATTTCCTCAAAGTTTTGTCTGTTTAAATTTTTTTTCATTATTAAAGCGGAATCCTTAGGGGGACAGACTGTAGTTTGATAAAACTCAATGATAATTTTGTTTATGGCGACCTACCATTCGCGAGAGCATACTGAAAATAAGTGTTTTTTTACTCATTTTTCGTGAATTTCAAGAACTTCCAGTTTTTTTACAATATGTGTAAATTTCATTCTTAGGGACCCTAGAGATGAATCCCTTAAAGTTTCATCAAAATCTAAAATCATGCAGCAACCATTTTTTTAAATCTTTAGACGATTTGAAATGGAATGACTCTAATGTGTTTGTTTGCCCTTTATCCTACTATACTAAAATATTGCCGTTGTTAATTACTTTTTATAAACGTACGCGCTATGTACACTATACTTGCATACCAAAGCAGTAATTAGACTGTAAGTTATAAAAACCTATCAATAGCCAAAGTTATTAGAAAAAGATAGATAGAAAATAGAATTTTTACCGACGCCTTTCCATATAATCAGCCTCTCGCTCCCTCCTACACAAAACAATCTATACGTCTCTCTCACTTGTAAGAAAGCAACGTTATTTTTTTTTATGTTTAAACTTTTATAATTCTATCACAAAAGCCGACGACGTGTGACTGATTAATAGTAATGTCGGGCAATTACCTTATATTTTAGTTGCCATTATTTTTCACAGACAATTTATAAACATTTTAGTTTCATTAGATCTTATTAGAATTATTTTTTTTTATACGTCGTTCACGTTTTGTTTTTTTTTATATGTAAATAGTAAAATATTTAGGTTTAATTTCACATTTTAATCTCTACATTTTACATTTTAATTTACTTAATATGACTAATTCCTAAAAAAATAACGGCCACACAGCTCGACATGCACTTCACCCCCACGTCGATAGATGGCGTACGAGCACACTCATTTGTTTACTAAGTATTCCTAAGTATTTTTTTTGCAATAAAACATAGCCTACGTCCTTCCCCAAACTACAGTCTATCTGTGTACCAAATATCTTCAAAGTCGGTTCTGTGATTTAAGCGTGACTGTGTAACAGACAGACAGACCGTATCTATTCGTCATTAGATGGCGTAAGTAGTATATTAAATCACAGTTTCGTTTGTTTAGTTTGTATTACATACTTTTCTTAAGTGTTAATTTCGAAATTATAATATTAGTTAGGATTGGCGAAGAGAGGGCAGTTAGTTATAAGAGGATACATCTACGTTCAGACAAAATAATATTTATTAAGGTTTATTATATGTGTCGGACCTCAGATGAGTTCGAAGAATGCGTGAAATATATTTTAACCTTCGTTTTTTTATTTAAATGTACTATGCACGATATTCGATTTATACACATTAAGAGTTACCGTATATTGTTGATTTTTTTGCTTCTGAAGTTTTGACATCTTTTGTTTGACTAAAATAGTTTTAATTAATTTATTTTTATATTAGTACGATCATAGGAAGTTTATCATATTCATTCATTAATTTAATTAATTTCATTTAGTGAATATTATTTATTTTATTGATAAGTTACCACCACCAACCATTAGGACGGCTTCCCCTAAAAATCTAAAATTTTTTAAGATATCTGAAAAATATTTTAAACGATGCAAAATTGAAGGGGGTGTACTATAATAATCTTGTGTAATATAATATACAATTACTTTATAACTTTTGATATGTTGTAAAACCATTGGTTTAGTTAGATGTATATGGCAGCCAAAAATAACCTGCACTTGAGTCACAAACCATAGGTACTGGTCCTGTTTAAATTCCATAGTACCGTGATTTATTATGCAACCTTTTTTCCTGACACCCTGACACCAGAGTAAAATGGAACAAGTCCTTTTAAGTCAGACCCGCAGCAATACAACTGTGAATAAACGTATCTAAATTCGTGCAGTAGCTTATACGTGACGCTCGTAAAATACACAATTAAACGGACAGACAGACAAAAAAAAAAATATATTTTTGCAGTTCTATTGGTACTACAGACCCTCACATTAAGCTTTCTTATCTTCAATGAATTATAAATTATAATTTGCTAATAAATATGGAGAGAAATATGATACCCATTACTGTACAGCAACACGTATACACATGCAATTTAGACTGAGGCGAGCGGTGCCTGGGGCTTGAGACCCAGGAGCAGGTTTAAAGAGCTCTTTCATAATATATTAACTCTCACCTCCACCACTCGACCTCGCTAACGACAATAGATAATAAAGTAAACTTACGTGGACCTCGAGAAGGGTAACCTTAATCACGACACTAACTTCTATGTTCACTGCACGAAAACACCAGAAAGACTGAGACTAATCTATCGCACTAAAGGTTATATAAAGTCTCCACGTCGGTATACTCGAAGTAATGTAAAATGATATACCCGCTACTACTACTTTATAAACAGTATTGCTAACAAATTTTATGTGATACATGACATTATTGACGTCAATAAAGATCAGAAAAAGCGACAGTCAACAGTGATCATAACACAAAAACTATAAGCACACCTATAATTTTGTGTACCTAACGGATAAAAAATTGTGTGAATTGATTATATAGTTAGCGGAAAACTGAGAATTCTCGATTCGCTACGAATATTTGAGTGCATTCAATAATAACAGGTGTGACGTGCTGGCGAGAGTTTCCAGCTGTTTACCTTGTCTGTGGTATTTTGTAATCATTCGTGAATAATCTTCTTCGAATTGGTTGATGTTACTCTCACGCAAACACGATCGAACCGATCGATACTTACAATAACAATGTAACTTTTAAACTCAAAAAGTACTGGACCGATTTCAAAAATTGTTTCACCATTATAATGCTACATTATCCTTGAGTAGCATAGGCTTTAATTATTATTGGAAAAAATTAGGTATACCTACTAAAATTTCAATAATGTAGACAACAGTGTAAAAAAATTAGCAATAAAATATGTTTCGTCGCATGCGCTGCGGAAACTATTGATGATAGAACAAAAAAATGTTCTACAATATTATAGAACGTATCAATATCTACAAAAAACTCCGCGAGACCATATGTCCAACTATTGTAGTTATGTCTCTATAACTATTTTTTTATATTTTAAAAGTTCATAGAAATGCTGACCAAATCAGATCATGTTATCCATACCTTTGTATTCATTATCCAAATAAATTATTTCATATTCAAGACTGTTTCAATACCTGTTGATTACTTTTTGAATTATTGAAATCGGACATTCCAGTCAAAAGATATAATGCATTTAAAAAAGTCAATCTAAACAAGATACTAATTGAGATGTAACAGAACAATGCATTGTGATACATACAACAACAACGTAAGAAGTCTTTTTTTATCCCGAAAAAAGCATAACTTCCATGTAGGAACAAAAGGATTAATACTACAATTAGATGGATTTAAATGTATCCCGGAATACAGAACTATATATATATGTCGGTGTGAGTTAGGTTTAGGTTAGGTTAGCCTTCTGTTAGGTTAGGTTTATGTTAGTCTAATCTTAGGTTTAGAAAATGAATGAAATGAAATGACGATGCTTATAAATTATTGTATATCCTTTTCTTTTTTAAGTTTCCTACATATACATATATTGTTTGTAATGTAAATGAATCCATCCATCCATCAGCCTGTAACGGTCCACTGCTGGACATAGGCCTTTTCGAGAGCGCGCCACCAAACATGGTCCTCCGCCTTCCTCATCCACCCGCTTCCCGCCACCTTCTTCAGGTCATCGGTCCAGCGGGCTGGAGGTCGCCCCACACTGCGCTTACCAGTACGCGGTCTCCACTCCAGAACTCGCCTGCCCCATCGGCCGTCAGTTCTGCGACAGACATGACCTGCCCACTGCCACTTCAGCTTACTAATCCTGTGAGCTATGTCGGTAACCTTCGTTCTTCTGCGAATCTCCTCGTTCTGGATTCTATCCCTGAGTGAGATGCCCAACATAGCCCGCTCCATAGCGCGCTGAGCGACCTTTAATTTGTGGATGAGGCCAGCCGTCAGTGTCCACGTTTCCGCTGCATACGTCATTACAGGTAAGACACATTCGTCGGAGACTTTGGTCTTGAGGCTTTGCGGTATCAACATGTAAATGAATACAAAGGATATTTTTCATCTCGGAATAAACATAGTTCCTGGGGGATATGCGCTAATTATTAATTATTATATACTCTTTAGGTCTTTGTTCAGTTTTTTTCAAACTAGTACAACAAAAATTAAATATAAATAAATGCATGGGAAATGGTCATTTGATTTTAGGAACGTCTGCTTCTGTTTCTCCACCTACTCAAACCTGCGCAACAGATTTGGATAATGTTTTCACTAATGAAAAGAGCAATAAACGAGGTATATTCGTATATATAATCTGTATACGTTTGCAATGGTAATAATGCTGCGGGTTAAGATTAATATCTATATATGTAATCGTCGATGAGTCTGGTTGTGTAACATTTAAACGACTTGACCGATTGAGCTCATGATATCTTCAGAATATATTTGTTTTGTCGAGACACAAATGATTCATACTAAAATAAACGGTTTATCGGTTTGTAATGTTGCCAGTAATATCAGCGAAGCGAGAAAGTGACCAGAATTATTATGTAGCCTTGTTACCTAGATATTTAGGTGTTTTAATAACCAAAATTAATCCAAAATCCCATGATTACAGATTGAAAATATATTCCAAATTTGAAGGTTTTATACACATTTCAATTTTGGATTGAGATTGATTATAAATTTCTATTATCAAAAAAGTGTATTCTAAATAGCTAAAATAGTATTGTTATATATAAGTCAGAATTAACAGTTAAATAAATCAGACCTTAGTGTTAAGTAAGCCTGAACTTGACATTAACTTGACGTCAACAAAAACTTAATCCGGACCTAAGTATCAAGTAAGTCTTCAATATCTGGGTCTGACCTTATTGTTAACTATGTTAGAACTAGGTGTTGAGTTTCATGAATTCATGATTGAAAAGGTTACCTTGCGTTAATCCGTGGAATTCTGAACAATCTGACTCGTACGGCACAACCCAGAAGACACCACACAAGTAGATCGCTCGACAATCGACGTACGTTTCGCTCCGAACCAAAGCATCTTCAGGAGAGTCAACTACTCCTGAAGATGCTTTGGTGTGTCCTGGTTCAGGTTCGCGCGTCTCACGTTTATGAGGGCAGGGTAACCTTTTTTGATTCCTTTTTAAGTTAGATACAAATATCAATCAAGTAAGTCAGATCTAAGTATGCAGTAACTCGGGCGCAGAGATATGACAGAAATTTGCAAGATTTCGATTATAAACAAACAAAACCTTAGTGTACAATTAGGTAAGAAATTTAAAATGTATATTTTAACGATCATGCATATTAATTAATCATTACCATTGCTAGAACTGAATATGAACTTGGGACCTTCACCTGAAGTACCATCTACCAGCTTCTCAAAGTGGCTCAAGGTCAGTCAATATGAAATTTTGCATATTACCTCATAATCATGACAATAAAATATTGACTAATTTATGCTTTAAATAATAAAAAAAATAACGAATACGATATATTTACGGATTATTAGATTGTCAAGTATATAGATTACGGATATATTAATGAACGTTCTGGATTGGCTCTAGTTTTTATGATTTTAGGAGGAAATAAAAGCGTAAGGTATGCTTTCTCTAGCTCATCTAGTTTTTTATTTTGTAATACACGTTTTATCTGGTTTAATTTTTATGCCTTTTTTCGGTGTATCTACATAATATTGGTAAATCTACGAAATCATATTATTTAATTATAGTATAAATATCGAGGTTGTATAACGATAGAATTGTTAGTCCACTAGCAGAAATTCAGAGGGTTAACCAAGAAAGACCATTAAAAACTTGTGTTCAAATGAAAATAAATACGCAGTCTTTAAATAAAATATAGTGGAATACGCATGAAAAATACGATATATTTACGGATTATTAGATGTTCAAGTATATAGATTACGGATATATTAATGAACGTTCTAGATTGGCTCTAGTTGTTATGATTTTAGGAGGAAATAATAGCGTAAGATATGCTTTCTCATCTAGTTTTCCTAATAATCTGGGGAATTATAAAAAAATATGATGTCAATATAATAGAAGAAACGTTTGAATGTAGAAAAAGTAACATTTTTTAGTTAAATAATTTTTTTTTTAATAAATTTTATTTGTGTATCGTAAGCTACTCTTTTTGTAGAATAATATGGAAATAAATATTATAAAAAAACTTGCTTCATAAAGTGCAGACATAACATTATTCGAAACTACTTGTACTTCAAGCATTATTGACCATTATCTAAAAGAAAACAGTTTCGAAAATAAATATTTGATCCTTGTCATTCGTTAAAAATTCTTTTTGTATTTGAAAATATATTATAAAAAAATTAATAAAGAAATAAATATTAAATATTTTATTGGTTTCAACATTTATCAATAGGACTCTCAAAAGGATGCTGAAGGTCAGATTTTTTAAAAGTGATTCGTTCCCATTCAGCTTTGCTCCTTGACATATTGACAATTGTCTTAATATTTCTTGTTCACATGATAGCTTAAGATTGTGGGATATTTATGGGATAGCTTATACATTAATGGAGTTAGTAACGCTGATGATAACACCTTATATATAATGAAATGTTTTCCCTATAAATCTAAGGCAGTTAAAAACTAATTTTTCTAATTAAATATTGAATAATTAAGGAGGTCAGTGTATTTTAGTATCGTGATGCAGTTTACCTTATCAAGGATCACATATCTATGATATTTTTATTATTATTAAATGTTGGGTTAGGTTAGTTATTTACACCGCATTTTTTGGACAATAATCTTGGGATAATCCTATTAATTTATATTAAAACGTTAACACTAACACAGTGAGGGTTCATCCTGACTTGTAGTTGATGTGAGGAGGTCAAATGTAACATAAGTTTTTACTTATTTTATAATATAATTAAAAGCTTATTTATGTTAAATAAATCAAGGATTTCAGGGCAGTTACTAAAAAAATATTATTAAAAAATTATGAAAATAATTTCAAGAGAATCAAAACCATTACTCTTAATTATGAACGGATTTTAAAATCGTTTGTTTAGTAGGTGATATATTATTTAATGGGTTTATAATTACGAAATACACGTCAATATAAAAAAATATATATGACTATCTAGTCATAGTAATAGTAAGGAAAGCTTGTAGAGTATTGTTTATAGGAAATAAAATAAAAGCTCGTATGAACAAGCAGTTATGCGCATTGTCTCATTACGAGTAATCCTGGAATGTTAGGTCAAAGTTATTTTTCTCTTCAAAGTTATTTGCGATTAAATGTAATTTAATAACATTTTAAAGAATGTTTATAGTTATTAAAGAAATGCATTGTATGTAAAAATATCACAGAGTATTATTCTTGGGTCTAGTAGACCTCAGAAGCGACTACTTTCAATTAAATTCGTTTAAATAGTATTCTTTGGCAGAAACATTATTATACTCTTAGTAAGCTTTAGATTCATGTATTTCTGAATAAACTATACAAATATTTTTTAGCTAAAGTTTTAGTCATACAATTATGAAAGACTGAGTCAGACACGTGATTGTTCCTCATCTTTTTTAGTGTATTAAATAAAAATTCATAGCAACCCAAACAAAACAGGTTCACATAGTATTAGGCTGTCGTCAGTTTTTTGTATAATACACGTTTTATCTTAATGTTTATGCCTTTTTTGGGTGTATCTACATAATATTGGTAAATCTACGAGGTTGTATAACGATAGAATTGTTAGTTCCCAAGCAGACATTCAGAGGGTAAACCAAAAAAGACCATTAAAAACTTTGGAGATTTTTGAAAAAAAATATAGTGGAAGACGCATGAAATGAGTAATAGCATATAAAAATAGTTTTTGAATTTTTTGTCCGTTTACGGTTTTACTGTTTATCTATTTGTTTGTGCTCGCATCACGTTAAAACGGCTGTACCGATTTGAATGAAATTTAGTATGCAGATAGTTTATAACCTGGACTAGAAAGTAGGATACTTTTTATCCCGGAAAACGCATAGTTCCTGTGGGTTTGAACGGTGTTAGTGGTGGCTATACAACTGAAGTATGAGCGAAATTAATGAAATAATTTGTAGCTTGAATCAATAAATAGGATACATTTATCCCAGTATCAGAGCTCCTGTGGGATAGAAAGTCTTCATTAGTATGAGAATAACTAATATATGTAACAATAAAAGACAAAGCAAAATCTCATACCATTTACATACAACAAATACTATATTTATTCGTTTCTGATTTGACAGCGAAGATTCTTCTATTTCCGTATTATAGTCAAATATTTAAAGGTCAATATAATTATGTGAAGTAGCCTTGTACGGATGATTTTATTGGAGTGACCTAATTTGTGTTTAACATAATAAATTAGCCACTCCTCTTACCATACACATAACATCACATATAATAAAATACTTGTATGTGAACATTGACCTATAAATAAATATATGTGTGCGTTTCTTTTATAATAGTTTAAACCCCAACATGTAATAAAAAATATATGGTAATAATATTTAGGTTTTTAGATTTAATTCAATCTATACTAATATTATATTGAATAAAAAAGGTAAAGTTTATGAGGTTGTAGGGGGTAATCTCCGGATCTACTGAACTGATTTTGAAAATTCTTGTACCAATAGAAAGCCACATTATTTGTGAGTGTCATAGGCTATATATTAATCCAAAAAATGAAAAGATTTTTTCGTGGTAGTCGGATTTGCTGCAGTAAGTCGGAAAAAAGACGGTCGAACGAAAACGTTTGTTACGAACGCTGCCTTAACGATGGGAGATATATGATTCATAGTTGAGGGTAAAGTATGAATAAATGAGTGAGTGAGTGAACAGTTTGAATACACCACAGAAGCGTCAGCAGCTCGGCTAGTTACAAATAAAGTGTTGCGTTTGGGACCCTAAAAATTTACTTTTTAAAAATATGATTTTCTATAACTCTAACTATCCTAACTATAATATTATAAATGCGAAAGTAACCCTGTCTGTCTGTCGCACTTTCACGCCAGAATTACTTAACCGATTTAAATGAAATTTGGTATACAGATAGTATAGAGCCTGAGAAAGGATATAAGCTACTTCTTATTGCGAAAAAAGGGTCGTAAGGGGTTGAAAGGGGGGCATGAAAGTTGTATAGAAGTATCGTCATTTTTAGGCTGTTGATTCGATATAAATAAATATGACATTCAAAGTTTGTAAAAGTTTTACCCTCAAGGGTGTAAAATAACAATAGGGAATAGGGGATGGTCGCTTTCACTCCAAAACTACTGAACTGATTTAAATGAAATTTGGTATACAGGTAGTCTAGAGCCTAAAAAGGATATAGGCTACTTTTTAATGTGAAAAAAGGATTGTAAGGGGTTTAAAGGGGGGGATGAAAAGTTATAAGGAATTAACGCTATTCCATGCGGATAAGTCGCGGGCACAACTAGTTGTATATACTGATGAAAAAAAACTACCATTAAATAAACTACAAACGGTTGTACAGTTTATATAATAGTAGTTTATTCTTATATACACGGCCTTTGCATTTAAGAGTGATTACGATAATAATTGTTTATGATGTGTTAGAATTAGATCGTTTGCTCAAAGAGGTCACGATTCTTTTTAGAGTTCCGTACCCAAAGGCTGTCTCCAGGCTGTATCTCATGGACCGTGATAGCTATACAGTTGAAATTTTCACAAATGATGTATCTCTGTTGCCCCTAGAACAACAAATACTAAAAATAGAATAACATAAATATTTAAGGAGGGCTCTTATACAAGTAACGTGATTTTGTTGCCAAATAACGATTTTTAAGTTTCTGCTGAGTGATATCAATAGACATCTTAGAAGTTATGTTTTGGAGTAGGTTACAATTGAGATATATACAATACATACTTCTTATATAAAAAGCTAAAAAGAGATTGAATAATTATGTCTCATAAAAAAAATTGTTTTACGTTTTATACAACCATAAACTTCCTTGGAGGTCACTGACCGATGCAGTTTAAGGGTGTTGCAATTTAAATAAAATATTTGACAAGTAATCAGTAGCAAATTATACTTTAATATGTCATTGCCACATAAAAGATAAAAATTACAAGCGATTACGAAAAACTTTTAAGTTTATTTTGGTTATTTAAAAGTGATTCACGCGAAGAATCTGAGTAGGGGTGGTGGGGATAGGGTTCCCAAATGAAAAAATAATAAACCTTTGATAGATGTTAATACTTTTTAATGTTATATCATAAACGTATACTGAATACTGTACCTTCCATAAGTAGATTTTTTTTCTTTGTAATTATCAACCCCCCCTCCCAGCAGTCAGCAAAAGTAAGCACTCCCCACCGTGCTTATAAATATTGAATCATACATTTTTCGCCCTCTTCATTCTGAACAGGTATATTAGATGTACTTTTTTATCGCTGATGTAATAACCATACCCCCCCATCCCCCATGTTACCAAAAATAAGAAAAGCAAGGATCCCCACCCCCTTTTAATACTTACGTAATACAGGAACGGCCCCTGATTAAGGGAAATAGGGATTTATTTATTTATATATATTTTGGGTGCACCATACCCCCCCATCCCCCATGTTACCATAAATAAGAAAAGCAAGGATCCCCACCCCCTTTTAATACTTACGTAATACAGGAACGGCCCCTGATTAAGGGAAATAGGGATTTATTTATTTATATATATTTTGGGTGCACAATTAAAATTAAAATTTTAATTTAATTTTAATTGGGCACCCAAAAAAAGTCAAAAAAATATATTTTCTTTTTGTAAAAAGTTGGGAACCCTAGGTGGTGCGATGGGGAAGTGGGGAGGTGGGGAAACCGTGCCACCTTAGATCACAATGGAGATGCGTGGGCGCACAATATGTTGCGTAATGTCATCTGCTTATATTAGTAAGGTAAATATGTGTTTTGGTTAAAAGCTGATTTCTTAACTAAATCGTGTATAATACCGTTATGATGGGTGTGGGAAATTGCACTTGTGTTGTCTGGTAATATTCAAAATTCGCGTATTTGCATTTACTTTCTAATTTCTAATCTAAAGAATAAAGAACAAAAATTGAGGTTTTTTGATCTTACTACGATTAAGAAAAGTCACGCAGCTCTCAAGTTAGCAATGAGCTGATAGTCTCCAATCGGGTGACCAGATCTTCACAATACATAGCTAAAAACCATCTCGATAAAATTACCTTTCAAACGTATAAAACTTCATCAGAATTGGTCCATTATCTTCGGCGCTACGATGCCACAAACGCATACAGATGCACAAGTTAAACACATAACACCCCGTCGTTGAAGCGTCGGGGGTTAAAACAAGTGCTAGTCAGACTCGCATAAGAAGGGTTCCGTACCAATATTTGGTCATAAAAATCACGTTTGTTGAATGGGAGCCCCCCTTAAATATTTATTTACTCTGAATAGTTTCAAAGACTAATTAAAATTATATTATTTATCGATCACTGTTGTACCTTTTGTAAAGTTATCATTGTAACGTTATTTATCTAATAAATGTATATATTGTATGTTTATATGTAAGTACATCCTATTTATACATGTAGTGTATGTATAAATATATATACCTGTTTATGAATGTATATTTAAGTTGAAGTGTTTGATTTGCTTATTATTTTTAATGAGTGCGCCTACCGTTTTTTTAATAAATGACTCCTCCACCGCAAGGTTGCCTGGAAGAGACCGCTCTGAGCGATAAGACCGCCTATTGTGCATATATTTCTTTTGTGATGTAATTTTTGGTTTCTTTCTCTTTTCTTTTAGTAATATTTGGTGTACAATAACTTCAACTGTCTATCTGTTCGTGAAATACTACCTAGTGAAAGACAGAAGGACGGACTAAGGGTCTCGTTTTTAATCTTTGAGTACTGAACCCTAAAAAGTAACAAAGAAAAGATTAAAGATACTAAGCATACGCATAAGCTACAGCCTGGTGTATGTAATAAACGTTACTCAATACTAGTAATAATGTAATATATCGCCGTAACTTCGTCTGTGTCGGTTAACCTTTAGTTCTATGTTTTGCCACAAATATAATACTTGATATTATTTACTAATATTGCTACTGATTAATTATTTAAAATATTATTTTTCAGATATTAATAACTATTCTTTTTTCCCCACATCATCTGAAAAACAAACTTTCTTACGTCAAAGATGGTAAGACTTTTAATCCATAAAAAAGGTTTTTATGACTCTTGAAAGACTACTAGTTTTAAAAAAAAATTAAGCAATAAAAATTGAGTTTCTCAGTAGTTCCTATTTTATTAATATTATATGTATGTATGTAAAAGTTTGTATGTTTAGATGTTTGTTACTCAACCAGGTAAAAACGGCTGAATGGATTTCATTGAAATTTTGCACAAAGACGGATTAATACTTTTATCCCAGGAACATTTAGGTCCTGTGGGATAAAAATTATGTTTTCTTTGCTAAATCGTAAGGAGCCAGGGTAGGTCGACTATTTAATTTATTTAATTTAATTAACTATACGAAACCTGAAAGAGAAACACACAAGTGTCCAATTTGGAGTCTTGTTACTTGAGAAAGATTAAATTAAAATTAGAAAAGATAAAAAAACATATTATGCTGTAGTGATAATAAAGTCCTTAATGGGATTATAACGTTTGCACCTGAGATGTGCCAGGATGGGTTTGTTAAAAACCAATATTAACCATTTACCTAGCTTCGCTCAGCGCGCTTTCTTACACTTCTTTGATGGAAACGCAGCCTAAAAATGATGCTGAGATTATTTCTAAAATAAAACAAATAATATAATTGCTTCAGTAAAAATTGAGCAGAAAATTAGTTCGGCCTTAGACAACCAATTAGAATGTTATAAGCTGATGCATACCTAATAAACATACATACATTTTTTTTTGATTGATTGAAGACAAATTAGGTAATTACTATTGCCAGAAGGCTTTTACAATCTTAAACCTATTGATATATCAATTCTTAGTAGCATTATAAGCGCGAGTTTGTATGTATGTATGGTGTTTGTTACTCTTTAACTCGAAAACTACTGAATGGATTTTAATGAAACTTTACAATAATATAGCTTATACGTCAGAATACCACATAGGCTATAATTTATAAAGATATTATGTGAATTGTTCGCAATATAAGGGTGAGTGTGAAATAAGTAGGGTCGCTCGTGTGTAGTGTGTGTTTGTGTGTCTGTGTGTGTGTGTGTGTGTGTGTGTATGCGCGTGTGTGTGTGTGTGTCGCCAAAATAGTGACATAGCAATATAGTAATGCACACGGGCGAAGCCAAGACGGGTCGTCTAGTTACTATATGTTTTTAATTCTGAGATTTCTAAAGTATTTTCAGATACGTAGAAAATAAGAATCATATAAATCAGTTTTTAAAAAAATGAACTTTTGGGAACCTCTCTTTTTTTGTGGTCGGGTAATGGACACATAATACAAAATACAATGTTTTTTGGATCCAAAGTGACGATAATAAAAGCTTTAACCCTTTACCTTGGATTTCATTAGTAATTCTGCATTTCCTGGTCCTGGTCTAAAAAATGTCGATACTTAGATTTTTATATTGCTGTATCGAAAAATTAAATATTACAAAAATACCTATTGGCCCCTTTGTTTATAATAGTATTATAGAAATTAATGTTTAAAAATAACTTGAAAAAATAGTTTCTTAGAATATTCAGTTTATATTGAGTAAAAGTCAAAGTCAAAGTCAAAGTCAAATATACAAGAGAGTGACCTTTGTTTCGCCGATACGTTGCCAAGAGTGAGGAAGTCTCGGTGGGATTCTTCGGGAAATAGATCCCCTATCACCAAGGTTACTGGAACGGATTGAAGAGTTTGAAGAACTTATCCTGAAAGAGATGATGAAGAATCTAATTTAATTTATTTACGGTTCATCAAAACCTTAGGTTTCATTTCCGTATATCACTTTCAATGTTATTATTACTTATTATCCTTTGTCCCTGACATCGTCCGTTTGACATCGAGATACTAAAGAAATACATGTAGGTATTTATGTACAAATTGAAGTATGTAAAGTTAGGTAATTGATTACTCATAACACAGTTTCTCCCTTACCAAATCTTGCCTTGTAGTATAAATATTTCTTATAAAACCATAAAATTTCACCAGAACCTTATCTGTTAATCGGCTGGATATTTGGGCGGCGATTGAATTGGTGATAAGTGATGAAACTGGATTACAATGATAAGGAGCGTAAGTTAGACTTAGTTTAATTTAACCTTAGGTTTAAACAGTGAAACTAAGTAGTGGAGGCGAGTGTTTGTAGCTAAATAACTTTTTAGATTAATATATAAAATATCTTTTAATATTGCACATTCCCCGTACATTCATCTGAATATAATTACCGTTGTGACATATGTTGTTGAGTAGGCTCTAGTCCAATAAGTAATAATCTAATAAAACCTTAATTAACATTACTTTAAAACCTGTAATAAAATAATGATAGCTAACATTAACATGCAATACTCAATTGGCCATTAAAACTTTTAACCCTTAGTTATATACAAATCTCATGAGGCTACGTGAATGAAATCAAAAAAAATTTGATATAGTTAACGATTTAATATAACACACATTAATGAATTGGTCATCCACGATTACTCGAAACCCTTTTGTAATCAAAAAATACATATTAGCACAGCATGAGTAGCAGACACATAAAAGAAAAGTATGCTAAGAAAGAATTATTATATTCTTATTTGTTTATCAGTCCAGTAGCAATATCTACGTTGCATTTACCGAATAGTACATTTAATATCATCATCCATCTTAATGTTTTCAATATACCCCTTCTCCTCCCTTCTCATCATTTTTCTCTGAGTTAATCTTAGGTTCTTAGATTTACTTACTCTGGATACTTTGTTGATAAGACAATTGTAAGACAATTGTAATTCAAAATATAACACTTATTAAAAATTTTCAAATGATATTTCTTATTTTCGTTTGTCTCCCAGCTTGATCTTCATTACCAAATACTAGCCTTAACCTTTTTCCAAAACATACAAACCGAAGCTTATAATATTAAATATAGATTTGTTTGTCGACAGATGAACAGATGAGAGAGAATTATAAGCATTTTGAGGCAATATATTCAAGTGTTGCCTCACCGACTCACCGTGAAGGCTGTTTGACCAAAACCGATAATTTTATGCTGATAAATGTTACCTCTGTTTGTTTATTTGTAAGACTTAATGTCTTCTACTACTAATATGATCTATATCAACACTATATATGTCTTGGTCTACGATATCATTGGCTATAAGTAACTCTTCCACCTGAAGATAAATATCTATACTAATATATAAAGCTGAAGAGTTTGTTTGCTTGAACGCGCTAATCTCAGGAACTACTGGTCCGATTTGAAAAAATCTTTCAGGGTCAGATAGCCCATTTATCGAGGAAAGCTATAGACTATACATCATCACGCTAAAGCCAATAGGAGCGGAGCTACACGCGGACGAAGTCGCCCGGATCGACTAGTCTTTTATAAGTCGGCAAAATTGTATTGTTGGTTTTTCGGAGTGACGTATCTACATGATTTTTTGTATGTAAATATGAAAAAATAGTATATCCTGTGAAATCATTGAAAAAGAAATTGATCAAAAGTATAATTAGAAAGGTATTTTGCATAAAATGAACATACACACACAATATACCAAACCACTAATATGTTTGACAAATAGTAGATAATAGATATATAATTTATGAGCTAACATTGAACTAAATATATATGGATATGCATATATATTCAAATTGTTGTAATCTAAACACTCTATAGTGTTAAATAGATATATCTGTTTGTTAAATAAAATATCACTCTGTTATGTCTCTATAAGTTATGCGCTCAATCCTTTTTTCCTATATTTGTCTGATTGTCAGATATTTTCTCCTTATCTGGAGAAACATATGATACAGCTGAGTTAATTTTGATTAGATTTTTATTAGGATAAGATAGAAATATTTAGGATTTTTACAGCAGCAGCACTACTGGCAGAAGTATTAGTAGCGACAGAAGTGTTTGTAGTATTAGTACTAAAGCTTTTAACGTTACTATTAATAAAAATATTAACCCAGGGCTATAACTTTTATCTATATTTTATTCGGTAAACACACAAATATAAACTTTATACTACTAAGAATAAAACACAAAAAGTTTTAACTAATTATTAACACGTAGGATGGTTTTATGAATTTGAAACCAAAAGATATATAATTTATTTAATTTTATTAGTAAAGGTGTTTGTATGGGAGATCATTTACATTTTGTCGTCTAATTTGAGGTATAATTATTTGCATAAAATAACATCCAGTTAAGGAATTATCAAGGTAATTCTTTAACTCAGTATTGACCTGCTTCTGTATATTGGATATCAAACATTAATATATTTAACTAAAACTATTTTATTACGACCATCTAGTCTAGTTCATATTTGTAAGTCCAATCCACAAAAATCCATCTTGTATACACTTGTAAAACTTAACAAACGGCAACCTCCTAAATGTG
The DNA here is from genome assembly GCA_905147385.1 of Limenitis camilla. Lineage (NCBI taxonomy): Eukaryota > Metazoa > Arthropoda > Insecta > Lepidoptera > Nymphalidae > Limenitis > Limenitis camilla. Next base: position 1,087,296 of record LR990232.1, on the reverse strand, counting down.
GATCTATCAAGTATAACGTAAGCACTAATGGGGAGTAAGGGGATCTTTGCTTTCGCTTATTTTTGATAACACAGGGTATGGAGACTTCTACATGGTGATTACGTCACCAATAAAAAGTGAATAAGAAAACAGAAACGAGAGTAAGACCTTTAAGAGTAGCTTATCAAATTGAAAAATACGTGTACCCAACGTTAGGTCTTTGATTACTTTTGGCGACATGAGGGACGGGGGGTTGATAATTGTAGTAAAAGTAAAAACACAATGTACCACACCTTTGGATAACAGTTATAAAATTATGTCTCGATAACATTACGTCACAAATATTGACATGAATCAATTCTAATCCTAACCCTGAGGGTAATACGAAATTATTCGGAGACATGATAGAGGCTGGAGCTGTCTGATTGTAATAAACAAGATTCGAAAGCTTTTCTACATGTGACAGATAACCTTATTGTTAACAATACAACTAAAAGTTTATATAAAAATAAAAGGAAAGGAGGTTCTCAAATAGACTGTATACTAGTCGACCCTCTCAGACACGCGGTGCTTAAATTATACAAAAATATTCAAGCATTCAATAAAATATTTAATTATCTTACCCCAGAAACTATAATTTTATTTACTATTGTTACTATCAGAAACTATAATTTTATTTACTATTGTTACTATCAGAAACTATGATTTTATTTACTATTGTTACTACCAGAAACTATGATTTTATTTACTATTGTTACTACCAGAAACTATGATTTTATTTACTATTGTTACTACCAGAAACTATGATTTTATTTACTATTGTTACTACCAGAAACTATAATTTTATTTACTATTGTTACTATCAGAAACTATGATTTTATTTACTATTGTTACTACCAGAAACTATGATTTTATTTACTATTGTTACTACCAGAAACTATGATTTTATTTACTATTGTTACTACCAGAAACTATGATTTTATTTACTATTGTTACTACCAGAAACTATAATTTTATTTACTATTGTTACTACCAGAAACTATAATTTTATTTACTATTGTTACTATCAGAAACTATGATTTTATTTACTATTGTTACTACCAGAAACTATGATTTTATTTACTATTGTTACTACCAGAAACTATGATTTTATTTACTATTGTTACTACCAGAAACTATAATTTTATTTACTATTGTTACTATCAGAAACTATGATTTTATTTACTATTGTTACTACCAGAAACTATGATTTTATTTACTATTGTTACTACCAGAAACTATGATTTTATTTACTATTGTTACTACCAGAAACTATGATTTTATTTACTATTGTTACTACCAGAAACTATGATTTTGTTTACTATTATTACTACCAGAAACTATAATTTTATTTATTATTGTTACTATCAGAAACTATGATTTCATTTACTATTGTTACTACCAGAAGCTATGATTTCATTTACTATTGTTACTACCAGAAACTATGATTTTATTTACTATTGTTACTACCAGAAACTATGATTTTATTTACTATTGTTACTACCAGAAACTATGATTTTATTTACTATTGTTACTACCAGAAACTATGATTTTGTTTACTATTATTACTACCAGAAACTATAATTTTATTTATTATTGTTACTATCAGAAACTATGATTTCATTTACTATTGTTACTACCAGAAGCTATGATTTCATTTACTATTGTTACTACCAAAAACTATGATTTTATTAACTATATTTTTATTTTTTTTATGAAAAAGTTCCTTTGTGTTAATCAAGGTTATAAATTAAAAAACATATTAAAATCCGTTATTGCGTGATATAGTGGCGATTCTAGTGGTATCAAAAACATCCTTTCTTCACCCTCGCAATCATCTGGTGAGAACGCAGCCTAACCAACGGGTTCTTACATCCTGTTCATCTCCATTTGTTTGTATTTATCTAAGACCTTAGATGCTTTAGCGTTTTAACAATTTCAATAGGATTGAATATCTTAATCACTGATATTGTGTTGACTTACACTAATATACTAATAGTCAGACTCCAGACTCCATGGCGTTTGAGAAAGCGAAATTATTATGGATATAATATAAAAACGTAGAAGTGGTAAATGTCAGTATGTTTATTGTTAAAATAATAATTTAAAACTTGATTAGTCTGGCCTTGTTGTGTTCCTCACAAAAAAAATTAATTAATTATTTTATTAGAATTCATAATGCTAATTTTCGAAAATAACAGATTTCGTATTAATGTATCCAGTTTTGTACTGTTTATGAAAAACAATCATTAAACATTTTTTTTCTGAATTCTTTAAGCTGCTGACTTTTTTATATTTAAAAGATAAACATTTACGGAAAAGAATTATAATAATATCGAAACTAAGCGAGTGCAATTAAATATATATTTAGGTTTAATTTCACATTTTAATCACTTAATCACTATATTTTACATTTTAATTTGTATATGACTAATTCCCAAAGATAACGGACACACAGCTCGACATGCACTTCAGCCCAACATCGATAGATGGCGCACGAGCACACTTATTTGTTTACTAAGTATTCTTAAGAATTTATTTCGAGATAAAACATAGGTAGGGGGACCATCTAACCTGTAATCTATATTTGTACTAAATGTCATCGAAATTATTTAAGTGATTTAAACGTGATTGCATAACAGACAAGGCAGACAATATATCTGTCAATAGATGGCGTAAGTAGTATATTAAATCGCTTTTGTATGTTTAGTTTGTATCCTTAAGTATTTTCTACGTTAAAAGTTTTTAGCTCAAGTACAACTATTTTATAGTTTTCTACACGAAGAAAAGATATAACCTAGTTAGAGAAAGCTTCGGTTCTTTATTCGTAAGTAGTATAATATAGTATATGTGCTTCATATGTATGTGTAGCCTACAGGCATACTTTTATTAACAATCATAAACTATAAAACAATAAAATTCGTTTAAAACCATCAATTTCGTGTATACTTGTGAAATTTCTTATTGTTAAGCCTACGCGCATCATTTATTATTGGAGGTGAAGTAACTTACTATACTAGTGGAATTTACTTTCTTTGTTCATTTAAAATATTACTTTGCACCAATGTTAATGATACAATTTTGATAAATATTTATATTTTTCAGAAATACTATTGTATATCTACTCTCACTTAATAGCATTAAAGTGAAAGTTTGTATTTTAGATGTTTGGATGTTTGTTAATCACGCAAAAATAGCTGAACTGATTTCAATGAAATTTGGCACATATATAGTTTATAACCTGGATAAACATATAGATTACTTTTTATCCCGTTGTTCCTACGGGATAATAATAAAATATTTATTGAATGCCTAAATATTTTTATGTAGCATTATATATTGAATATTAAATGTTTTAGTTAAATAGAAGTATCCTTGCTAAATTTCAGTAGAGCAAAGCCGGGGTGGGTCGATTTGTATAACATAGACTTTGCTTGCTGGTAGGATCGTATGGAACTAAAAAAAATCTAAATTATTGTGTGACGAACAACAGCTAAAGAAGAAGTTATACTAATATTCGGAAAAAGTTTTTAAGATATAACTTAAAATTATTTTGATTTTTTTAAAGCTTTTTATTCGAATAGAAATAATAATAATAGTCTATCTAATGGTAACGGTTACTCATGGGCATCAGCAATATAAAACCCACAGAAAAGTGAAGTATTTATTACGATTTTAGCGGATGTTTTCAAAACAGTGGGATGCATTGATAGGAATTTAAATTTAAATTGGGTAAAACCGAGAGGCACTGTTATCGCAACAGTAAGTGGGTCACAGAATATTTATTAAGTTATATCAAAGGTAACGTACGTTCCTATCACCTCCAAGTGAAAGGAATAGCTTTAATTTCTGTTCAATCTTATATCATGTGTCACAATGGCTGAAAACGTCAACAAGCAGTTTCAACTGATTTTTAAAAAAAGGTAAAATTTTTAATTAATTATACATCAAGAACTCCGAGAAATCAGATTAAGAATTACTTTAGTTTAGGTATTAGGGTTATATAAGGGTTATGTACTGCAAAACATATTATTATTCATAGCTCACAAAAATATAAATAATAATCTATACATAATTTTATATAATGTAACTTTTCGATATTTGTAAGCACATCATCCAAAATCAACGATATAGATTTAAATGAAATTTAGCTTACAGATCTTATAACTTACATTAAAATATAAAATGCTTTTTATCACGAAAAGAAGAAGATTCTTTAACACAAAAACAGGATACACATAATATAATTTGTTATATGAAGTATAAATAATATAATGAATAGTTTATCCTTCAAACGACTAAACACTAGATCACAACCGGACATATCAAAGAACCTGGTTAAAGAAGATCGCTGACCGAAGAAGCGTCTAAGTTCAAATGTCACAACTTGTCCTTGCCTCGCCGACACACGCCGGTATATATACCCGCATCTGCAACTGAGGAGCATCATTCGTTCCATTGCAAGCCAATAACAAACACCTAAACTTCAAAAATGAAATCGGTACGTGTTACAAGTGATTATTTGGATTTATGTCATCCGGATTGGATTACTTACATCAGCGCCATAACCCCATGGTTATGGCGCTGATGTACAAACGTCAGAGAGTGCTCATTTCGAAATACGGTTAACATTGAATTTTTGCTTTCCAGTTCATCGTTCTCGCTCTCTTCGTCGCGGTCGCCGTCGCCGCCCCAGCTAACCCTGATGCTGATGCGCAGATCCTTCGTTACGACAACGACAACATCGGTGTTGAAGGCTTCAAATATGTGTACGTTGAAAAGAGTCCCGTGATAAACTATGACTTAATCCTTAGTCAAGCTTTTGCTCTCTCCTAAATTATATCAATAATATTAAATATATGTTCTGTTTAAAAGATTTTGTTGTCTTACTAATGTGCTTGTTATAGTTATGAGACCTCCAACGGAATCTCCCAGTCCGAGACCGGTTCATTGAAGAACCCCGGCACTGACAACGAGGCGATCGAGGTCCGCGGACAGTTCTCCTACACCGGACAAGATGGCGTCGTCTACACCGTCACCTACATCGCTAACGAGGACGGTTTCCAACCCCAGGGAGCCCACTTACCCCAAGTTTAATTTAATCACTTAAATTAACTTCTTCTCTAGTCCGAAAATACTCATCCCCTAACCTTTACCTTTCCTCTTGTTGAAACAATCGTTCAAGCGATTCTGTGATACGATCCCGATTTTGTATATTTGTTAATAAACAATTATGTTATAATAATTTATTTCTATCTTTTATTACCCACAATTATTATCACTAAATAGATTAAATAAAAAAATTGTAAATAAGTCACAAATTTTGAATAAAATTAAAATGATTATACATATTTTAAAGAATATAATTTGTAATAATGATGACACCTTTATGATAATGTTTGTGTTAACCTCCGACATATAATATGTTAATTCTGCAGTGACCTTCCTAGTCCAGCTATCAGCCATCACCAATCTCATTAATTTTAATGGCATTATCCTTGGAATCCTAAATGTTGTCGTTTACTCGTTTGCCTATTTTTAAATCGATTGCGTCACTCGATAGAAAATTACCATAATCTGATTTGATGTAAGATCGTTGAATATGAAAAGAATTATTTTAGATTATATTTTCTGTTAATATAAATCTAAAATTGTTGTTTTAGCTGGATTTATAGCTTGTTATAATTTTTTAATTCAAGACAATACTTTTTATTTAGGTCATAATATTTTCGTCTTCGTTTTAAGAATATTTAAAAACATTTATTTTAAAATCAACAAAACGGAATCGTGGTTCAGTTAACTCTTGAAATTTTTAAGTAACAAATTTTGTATTGAAGTGCATTAGAATTGAATCTTGTTAGAGATAGCGATTATTTACAAATATGTCTAACAAGACATCATTTATAATAATTCTGTATTAAAGAAAAAGAAGAAATATTTAGCAATTTTTAGGACACTTGTAAAAAGTTTTACCTACCACCTCGTACTTAATCAAAAGGTTATAATACTATATAGTAATGGTTCCGGGAGATGGATGGATGGATTAATAATAAGATGAACAAGGTATTTGACTTTATAGCATGCAAATATTCTTTCTAAGAAGTAATTGGTATGTGTGATCGATCACTCGGCTCCGGTCGAATGTATCATGCACGTCATTTGATTCAAAATTACTTTATTAAAATGTTACTTATTTTTTGTTTGACCTTTAACTTATTTTTAGTGATAGTGAACAAACCAATGTCATTATTATTAGACATATGTTTACACATACTGACATAGATTAGTCTTTCTATTTTCGCTGAGGCATCCTATATGCCGTTTGAATACACATAAAAAGTCATCTAAATCGATCTAGTTGTTTGGGAGTCATGTGAAACATTACATATTATTGTGAAGAAAAGAAGATAATAGAAAGTTCTCTATATACTAATTTGTCTCCCCATTTTTTCCCTTAAATCCAGGTTTTCTTAAAGTAGAATTTTAAAAATTAAATAATAAAAAAAAATCCTCAACAACGTGCTTTCAATTTTCAGAAGAATAAACTCATTTTTCTTTCCATGTTTTTTAACCGACTTCAAAAAGTAGGAGGTTCTCAATTCGATTGGTATATTTTTTTTATGTATATACCGAAAATTATGATCCCATTTATGTGATTATTCTTTTGTTTGATGTGGAATAGCTGCCATTTGGTCCCATAAAAATTTAAAATTGTTTGGCCCAGTAGTTTTTATTTTACGAACATTTAACATATGACAATAAAAGGCAACAAATTGTTATAGTCTACCTACAGTAGGATTTTTCTAGATTTACAGACACTAAAAAGTAAAAATTAAAAAAAAACTACGTTTAAAAAAACCGACTCTGACTCTGAGTCGGTGCCAGCAATAGTATAGTATTGTAATAGTAGTAGTAGTTGTACCTATTATTATTCTCTCTCACTACATGTCTGTTCACCTGGCTGGCGCCGATTTCAAAAATAACAATAATTGTATATTATTGTTCTAATAAAGGGCGGTTAATAAATAACGGAATTATTTCTTACTTTTTAGTTTGAAGTCGGTTTTTTAGTTTAGAATCAAGGAAGATTCTAAATAACATTTAATTTAGAATCTTCCTTCTTTCTTATTTTCCTTATTTATTTATAAATAAGACAGTAATTAAGTATTATCATTATAATTTGATCAAATATGTTTTGTGAGGAGTATATACATCCTTACTAGATATCTGTTTTTGGTATATGTAGCAAAAGGAAATAAGGAAGATACGAAATTTATTTTAAACTAGTAATTTACATTTAACTATACATATAGATATATTTTACATTTTAATTTTTAACACCAACGTAATTTATATATGACTAATTCAGCTCGACATGCCGATGTCGATAAATGGCGTATTCTTAAGTATTATCGCGATAAAACATAGCATATCCTTCTCCAAACTCTCCAATCTATCTCTGTACCAAATATCATCAAAATCAGTTCCGTAATTTAAGTGTATTTGTGTAACAAACAGAGAGATAATCTATTCGTCAATAGGTGGCGTAAGTAGTACATTAAATCGCACTTTCGTATGTTTAGGTATTAGTAGAATTTGGTACGATGGTATACCATCCCTTATCGTTACAAAAATGCCATGAACTCGTACGCAACCCGTAACCTGTGCGGTCACACCTGCAGTACAATATTTATCAATTTAGTATTAGTCACTGTTAGTCACAGACGCCATTGTGAAGATCGTCTAAAGGTCGCGTTGGAAAGTGCATTGCTTAGCTCAGAGCTTACAAAACTTTATTATATACGGTTTGCTTTATAACTAGCGATCCGACCCAGCTTCACATGGATGCAATTTGCTAATAAGAGGTAATAGAAACACGGTACCATCTATTGGATTGCTTACCTAAGCTAGATGGCTCAATATGTAGTAGTGTTATCAATAAAGTAGTTTACACCGCCATCTGTTAGAGACATATAGAACTTAAAATCACATAATAATATATAGATATTAATATGTGTGTTTGTTTGAATAATTTAAATTTTGAAATTTTTTAATATATTTTTTTTTGAAAATAAATGACAGTTTTGAAATTAAGACAAGAAATAGAATTTAATTAAAAAAAATTAAAACTGTTTTATCCCAATTTTTCTACGGGAAAGTACCTATCTACCACATACCTCAGTGAAGCGAAGTAGATTAGGTTTATACAAAATGTCAAAATGAAATCCCCATTTTGATAGAGTTTGCAAATCGTTAGTTCGCCTTTTACAGTTAACCCATTGCCCTTAACCTTGTTGTGTAACGTGGCTTAGGGTGATGTCACACTATACCATCAAATCACTTAGTAATCATTTAATGATGAAATATAAATGTAAATTGATTTAAATTTAATTATTAATTTAAATATAAATAGTGTGAAAAATCAGTGATGGATCAGTGGTTCAGACGCCTTTGATTTTCTGAGTTATATGTGTTTTAAGCAATTAAATATCACTTGCTTTAACGGTGAAGGAAAACATCGAGAGGAAACCTGCACTCCTGAGAGTTCCCTAAAGTTCTTAAAGGTGTGTGACGTCTGCCAACCCGGACTGGGAGAGCGTGGTGGACTATCCCTCCTCATTCTGAGGAAGAGACCCGGCTCAGCAGTGTAATTTATAAAAAAAAATTGTGGATGAAATTTTTATAAGTGGATAGTGTTTAGTATGTGGTATAGTTGATGTTTTAAAACTTTGTTAAGAGATGGCGCCATTAGTACTTTTCCTGTTCAAGGTTCACGATATCGTGATGTTTTATTACTTTGGTATAACAATTTGTAATGTATGTTACACTATTAGCTATTGCTTTTTTGTGGAATCCAACCGGTACACTGCTGACTGCTTGTGTTACAAATAAGTTAACATCACAATTCTGAAACACTGGAATTGAACCCCTGAACGATTAAACTATTGCGGCTAAAATATTTCCGTCTATGAATAAAAAGAGTGTTAGCAACACTGTTTATAAAGTAGTAGTAGCGGGTATATCATTTAATATTATTTCGAGTATACCCACGTGGAGACTTTATATAACCTTTAGTGCGATAGATTAGTCTCAGTCTTTCTGTTGTTTTCGTGCAGTGAACATGGAAGTCGTGATTAAGGTTACCCTCCTCGAGGTCCACGTAAGTTTACTTTATTATCTATTATCAATAGCGAGGTCGAGTGGTGGAGGTGAGAGTTAATATATTATGAAAGAGCTCTTTAAATCTGCTCCTGGGTCTCAAGCCCCAGGCACCGCTCGCCTCAGTCTAAATTGCATGTGTATACGTATTGCTGTACAGTAATGGGTACCACATTTCTCTCTTATATACTTAGCAAGAGTAATCGAGACATTTAGCAATATTTGACTTCATGTTACAATAACTATAGTATAGTGTAAACCAGACCTTACGACACACTTAGTAATGACGTAATAACGTACACTATAGAATTACGTACAACATTTATTTGTATTCGACAGTGTGACAGGCAACCTATTAGTAAATATGTGTATTGCAACTCATCTCATCTCTGTACACTTAAAGATGAATTTCATTAGATTCATAGATATAGTTCAACAGTATTTTAACAGTCAGAAGATATAAAATTTGAGGAAAAATGATGAGAAGGGAGGAGGAGGGACTGAACTGACTCACTGAATGGAGTATTGGGTAAACGCAACGTAGATATTGCTACTGAACCAATAAATAATTAATCAAAGATTAATATCTCCTACAACTACGATAGTAACCTAAGCAGTACCTTGGACTTGTGACTAAGTTGTATGTTTAAGGACGTCTTTAATTACCAGACTATGACGAAGCTAAAAGGAAGGGTTATGATTTTGGCAGTCTATGTATGTATGTTTGTATGTTCCACTCTAGCGCCTAAACTACTGAACCAATTTTCATGAGTGAGGTGTCAATAGATTCGTAATAATGGCGCGGGTGACATAGGCTATAAAAATTTTATGATTTTTTTTAATGACGGAATTTAAACCTCAGATTCTAACCTCGAAAATAATTAAACTGAGTTAATCATCACGTGTTTGGTGTCAAAAGAAAGGACTTGACGAGCATATTATAAATATGTACCACCAACTATGATTATATATGTCGGTGTGAGTTAGGTTTAGGTTAGGTTAGCCTTGTGTTAGTTGAAACTAAGCAGTGGAAGTGAGTGTCTCGATCGAATAAAGGAATTCCTTAAGCCTACACCTTGGTCACAAGTCCAAGGCACTGCTTAGGTTCCTGTCAGAAAAGTGCGAGATCGTAACGATTAGTTATATCCTGACCGTGTTGCGTATAGCTTTTGAGATAGGCCATCCATCTATATCCTTTTTAATAGTTTCCAACATATATATTATTAGAGGAACACTACCATGAAACAGACATAGTAGGTATACATGGGTGCGACCACGGTTCTACCTTGACCATTTTTCTATTTGATTATTTTCTTGTTTCGTTCTTTTTAGACCACTTTTTTTACGTAATCGGGTTATAATTTTTTAAACTTTATTTTTTTATTCAATTTATACACTCACCTCTACTGCCCATTTTCCCTGTTTAAACCTTTAAGACAGCATAAAGGAAGTCTAAGTCTAAGACAAAAGAAAAATATGAAATTCGTAACATGATAAAGCTTTACTCAATCACTAAAAAACAGCAGAATTAGGTAAAACATATAATTTTTATTAAAATAAAAGATACTTTTCATCACGAAGTAAATTATTTGTGAAATAGGTTAAAATTTCAACGAATTAATTCGTGAAAGAGTCAGTGAAAGGTTGAGTGAGTGAAAAAATCGGCGAATAATTGTGAACATGTTATAGCAATGATGAAAATGAATTAATGATTATATGATTTTTACGTTCCTACCTTTATTTGTGATCTGAGTTTTCCAGGGGGCCTAATATCTTATAAAATACTAAATAATATTAAAAAAAGTTTCACTACTATATGTTTATTAATAAAGGGAGTTGTCAGAATACTGTCTGTTAGAACAGTGATTTTTACATTAAAAATATTAAGAAGAACATGTTTATTAAAATATTCATGAACTAAAATAGATCGACATCTTCAGTATATTAATATATTCCTGTTCGGTCGTCAGGTTTGGTAAGCAGGTTCGTTAGATTTAGTTAAATATTATTTAAATGATGACATTTAAAATAGGCATATTAAACTGTGTTAAATAGTGAAGAGCGAGAGCTATTTTAGTTAGGGTTCAGTACCATATTAAACTAAAACCTGAAGCTACAATGGAGCCATTTAAGTATAACGTAATTTCTAATAAGGGGTGGGGGGGTCTTGCTTCGCTTATATTTGATGTCATGGGGGATGGAGGTGTGTGCATGGTGATTACGTCACCGTACTGGGCAACGGGAGTAAGAAATAACAATACCTTTACCTTCCTACTAATGTTTAGGGCTTTGATTACTTTTGCTTAATACTTGAACTAGACGAGATGAAACTTAAAGAACCTTTTTTTTTATTAAACACTGAGCAAAGCTAGGGTAAATGAAGTGTTTCTATTGATTCTTAACAAACACATCCTTAGCCTAAAACCCCTATTTTATTTTTTACTAAAAGAAAAAGGTTTATCAGTAAACATTAATATAATAAATGTAGGAATGATTTTTAGGTTATTTTTTATTTATAGCATTTCCAGAGATTCTCTTCAGACTCTTTAGCATACAGCTCTGAATACCAAACGAAAGTGAATGCCAAGGTCGGCGTTGGCGCGCTAATACATTTGACCGTCTAACGCATATTACATAATGATAGTGTCTTCACTATACTCTTCTTGGAATATCATATAGAATCAATGATAGTCAAAGTTGTCTCTGTCGATCCCAGGGAATCGAAAACGAGTTGTGAGGGGACCATGTGTGGGAAAGAAAATTTTTCGAGGTTTATGACTGGAGTTATTCGCTTTTATCCTGACTGTTGATGGAGTATATATGAGTTTTTGGTAAATAATTAAGGCTCGCCTTAACAAAGTTACGAACGCTGAAGTTCTTAAACATATGCGCAAAAAGGTGGCCACTCTCTCGACCACATCCTCAGAAACAACCAGTACAAGCTTCTACAGACAATTATGACTGAAAATATGAAGAATATCCGAGAGTGGACTGGGATCAAGTCTGTAGAACAACTGTTCATACTCGCCATGGACAAAAAAAAGTTAATCTCGAGTAATTTTAGAGGCACTTTAAGAAAGAAAGAATTCTTTTTTAGCAACTAAAGATTCATCAAAGTGGTTACTGTTACCCAAGTGCTCAAGAAGATCAAGATGGAATCGCTCTCAGCGGCGAAGAGTACGATGGCAGAAAAGTATCGGAGGCACTAGATCAAATAACTAGTTACCTCTTTTTCAACGTCTTAGTTCATTAAAATCATTTTAGAGTATGAGATCATAGACAATGAGAACAGTTTGTCGTCGGATGGAGTCCTGTGTGAGCAATGGTACTTAAGGGCGCCTGCCCAAAGATACGAACAATATTTCACATGCAGACGAAACTGGCTATTTTTGCTTACTTGTCTTTGCATGGGTCCTAATACTCTTTCTATTGTAGAGAAGATTGTTCTATAATTTAGGCGCTATTGTAAAGGGGGTCTTTCATGTGTTAAATACATAAACTTTGAAAAAAAAATTTTTGTAGGGTTAAATAAGATGTCTATAAAATTCGGAGGTCTGCTCCAGAGAGATCTCGTGACTTCATGACTCGTATTTTATTTTATTATTTGTATCAGTTATTAGTAAAGATGTCTAAATATTTCTTACTAGTCGATATGCCCCAGCTTTGCATGATAATTTAAATTTATCAATATACAGTACATTCTCAATATATGTGTACATAGTAAACATAGCTTATAGTTATCCCATATGAACATTTATTTTATAAATGAAATAAAATGTTTAAAGTAGCCCATTTGTTAATCCAGATTATAAAGTATCTGCGTACCAAATCCCATCAAAATCCGTTCAGCCGTTTTCGCGTGATTAAGTAACAAACATCCAATTGTCCAAACAAATGTTTTTCTGTTTCAAAAAAAAGAAAAAAATAGGAAATTTATTAACTGTATGCTCTCTTATCTTGATAATTACTCTGTCGTCATCATCATTTTCATCGTATTTCATTCATCCTCATTTACCGGTAGGTAGAGGACCTAGTAGTACATTGTATCAAATCGCATAAGCCAATATGTCCATCTACCATACATTGGCACTCTTCTAACAAAATTGTCTAAATAAAAAATCATAATATAATGTGACATATGTTGATACTTGTCGCCTCTTGCGACTTCGTCCGCATATAGCTCCGCTGCTATTGGTCGTAGTGTAATTATATATAGCCTATATCCTTCCTCGAAAAATGGGCTATCTAATACTGAAAGAATTTTTCAATTCGGACCAGCAGTTCTTGAGATTAGCGCGTTCGAACAAACAAACTCTTCAGCTTTATCTATATCTATACTAATATTATAAAGAAGTAAGATTTGTATTTTTGTATTTTTGTATGTAACGAATAAACATAAAAACTACTGGACCGATTTCAAAAATTCTTTCACCATTAGGAAGCTACATTATCCCTGAGTAACATAGGCTATATTTATTAAAAGAAAAAATTAGAGATCCTCAGGAAATCTCACTAAAACCAACCCAAGGTGCAAAAAAATTAGCCATAAAATATCTTTTATCGCATGCGCTGCAAAAAGTATTGATGATAGAACAAAAAAATGTTCTACAATATTATAGAACGTATCAATATCTACAAAAAACTTCACGAGGACGCAACGGGCCAGTATAGCGACGCAGCGCAGCGAGTAACGCGGCAAGAGAGGGGGCACCGAAATGCAAGAGAGCCAAAATATTTTTAAAAATAACATTCCACCCGCGCGAAGCCGGGATGGGCCGCTAGTATATTAGTATAAGAGTATAAGATGAGTACACGCACCATTAGCATCTTAATCAACTCATTCAGAAAAAAAATATCCAAACATACAATGCAGTAATATAGGCTGCTAATAGGTGTTGTGATGATAAAAGTTGGAAAATGTGATCTCAGAGGAAACTCTTCAATAAAAGTTGTCAATTTGTAGTATTATTTTTATACTAGCTTTTACCGTTATATTAGCGTACAGTAGATCGTCAGTAGACACATTTAATAATTTTATGAGTCACACTAACTTTGCGCCCCCTTTTTGACCTCCTTAAGGATAATTTTCGAAAAACTATTTTACACGTGTTACGTGACTTTCAATGAAGAACTTTGATACTTTTGAATAACTTCAAAAACGGCAAAGTTTCATACTAATTTTGCACCCCCGTTTTAGTGCTCCCCTACATTATAAAAGGAGCCCCTGTGCAAAATTTCAAGTTTCTAACCCTTATAGTTTAGGGCCTGCGTTGATATGTCAGTCATTAAGTCAGTCAGCTTCTTCTTTTTATATAATATATACAGATAATAATTTCTTTATTTATTACCCACATATATTGACTAAGGTGTAGAGTTTGTGAAGTGAGGGCTTGTAGAGGGGGGTAGGGTTAAAAGCTTCACTCTATATGAGATCTGATAACTTTTTGACAGTTTGAGTTTGGAATTTTTCAACAAAATTGAACGGAGAACTCCTCAAAATTGAACAAGAAATATACAGTGATTGGTATATTAGTAGATCCATGACACTACAATGGAAGGTGCTTTTATAAAACTTCGTTGAATAGCTTAAATTAGTAATTTAAGTAAAGCGGAACCTATTCAAGAACTGGTATTGTAAAGGAATGCCCTCAACATTTTTATATCTCATTAATATATTATAAAACAAGCCTAAAACAAGAATGCATCTTCAAAGACGATCATTCAAATGTATGCAAACTAGATATCACTGGGTATATATATCGCTAAATCTTTATTCTAATCACAGTCGTTGGCACATCCTCACGGACTACGAACTCCAAAACCAAAACCACACACAAAATGAAATCCGTGAGTTTTTTTAATATTATTATTTAACCTTATATTTTTTAACCAGCTTCCAATAGCAGGATTTTTTCCTACTCTCTTCACAACTACCTATTTAGGTCAATTTACATAATATTAATATACATTTTTATTTACTAATATGTTATTCTATTATATAAGTAATATTACTGTAAAGTTTTATCAAAATCTGTTTAGTAGTTTTTGGGTGAAATAGTAATAAACTTACAGATATTAATATAAACTTTATACGTTTATAAAACAAAAAGAAAGAAGAATATCAATTTATTTTAGATATCCATTTAATGCTCTGGCACCTTATGATGTTAAGTACAAAGTTTTATTAAAATCAATTCAGCCGTTATTGAGATAAAATAAATTCAATCGATAATTACGAGTTTATTCAAATCCCTTTCACTGAGGTTGCAACACTAAATATTTTATTTATATACTATAAGCTAATAATTATTATCTTAATATCCCGCCCTCGCTTCGCTGAGGCATTTTTAAACAACGAACGAAATATTTAAATTGGTAACTTTTAATTTTAATTTATTATTTTTTAAACTTCTTTTCTAGTTCAGAACATTTTTGCTAATAATCTCTTACAAAATATTGTATAAGTCAATTAGTTTAAAAATAATTGACTTATACAATATTTTGTAGCCCTCGCTTCTCCTCAGTAAGATCCTGAAATTCTTGAGGGAGAGAGAGAAACTATTTAGCAGTTCATTAGTAACACAAGTTATTAGATTTTTTTCTAGTATAGCTTCTTATTAAGTTCCATGACTTTTAGAGTGATTGCTAAAGTTATTACAAAATAGTGTCATCATTACTTCATTTTTGAACACACCTCGTCAATTAGCCAAAACAAATGCCAGCTCAAATCTAGCCAATTAAAAAGCAGACATTCACTTTACGCAATATCTACTCTTTAGGTTTACTTTTCATACATATTATATCGACATTCACTTCATCCCCTATTTTGACTCCTTCAAGCCTTTTTTCGCGATACAAAATAACCTACGTCCTTTACCAAGATATAGTCTATCTCTGTACCAAATTTCATCAAAATTAATTCAGTATTTAAGCGCGAAAGCGCAATAAAACAGACAGAGTTACTTTCGCATTTATAATATTAAGTTAGATTTGGATAAGTATTATATTAAGTCATAATAAAATACCTAGATTAGTACTTTTAATTGTAATTCTAAACTTTGAAATTATATAATATATCAATTTTAATTTTCTTTTTTTACTTAAAATAAAAAAATTATATTAATTTTTTTTAACATATTAAAATAAAAAAATAGCTTAATAATATAACAACTATTATTTTGGTTTGTTGATGATCTCGATTTAGCTACAAAGTATCTGTAATAGACAACGTTTGAAATTGAAAATTGAAATTAAACTATTTCTAAGCTTTTTGTATTACAAATACAACATATTTATCATCCTTATGTTCTTCTGTAACAGTTCATCGTATTCGCTCTCTTCGTGGCCGCGGCCGTCGCTCTTCCCGTCACAGACCCCAAATCCGCTGTGATTGAAGCTCAAGAACTCGACAACATTGGTATCGAGGGATTCCGCCACCTGTAAGTGTATTTATGTTATACCGGAAACATATATATTATCTTAGAATAACATGAGCTCTAGCAGTTATTCGAACGAAGTCAATATAACTTTTATCATCTTTCTTTTATTATAAACTAGCAGCACAACCACATATAATACAACTCTAAAGGCATTTACGCAGTGTACGCAACGGAACCACTGAATAGAAATTAATTATCCCCTATTTTTGCAACATTTTCCATTGATGCCCATAGGCCATAGCCTTCCTCGATAAACGGACTATCCAAAACTAAAATAATAACCCTTAGTAGTTCCTGAGTTTAGCGATTTCAACCAAACAAACAAACTCTTTAGCATTCTTATGGTCTTTCCTTGTGCACAGGTTCAAAACCAGTGATGGCACATCAGCCAACGCGGAGGGAGTACTCAAGAACGTAGGATCTGAAAACGAAGCTCTCGAAGTCCGTGGCTCCTTCTCCTACATCGGTGACGATGGCCTCACCTACACCGTCACCTACGTCGCCAACGAGGACGGCTACCAACCCTCTGGTGCTCACCTTCCTACCGTTTAATAAATAACACCGACTGTCTCTTGGACTTGCACATAGTTAGATAGTAAATATGTTTTTTTGATTCCATATCTTCGTTTTATTGATACCCTTAAATCCGAAGAAATAAAATCGCCAAATAAACTCTTGAATAAGCCACATGAGTTTCATGGTTAAAAGATGATAACTAGTCAGTTATATATAAACATATAAAATTAACTGAATCGGCAAAAATATCTATTAAATAAACCTGACAGTATCTTTATATGACTATTATCCAGGCATATACTAAAACGCTGCTTATAGCAGATAGTCTAGTGGTTCGTGGGTGTTATACTCGGGAGGTCCGAGTTCAATTTTTACTTTTTTCAACCCGCACTGAGCCAGTGTGATGGGTCTCTTCATTCTAAAGAGGAGACCCGGCTCAGCAGTGAGCCATTAATGTGTTGTGATGATGATATTACTAAATAAGGTTTAACGAAGCTGGCTGGGCTGTAAAGGATATAGACATTTAGTACATAATTGACAGCTCTTCAGATTTTTCTATAATTTCCATTGATCCAACAGACTAGCCACTAAATGTACCAACATTTCATTAAAACTGAAGTTAACTCCTCAATATAAAAAGAAAAAGTTGACATTTCTTTGAGTCAGCTCACAGCTCGCCACAAAGTGATTGTAACCGAGATAGAAACAACGCATTCAGGTAAAGCCTTTGAGAGCGACAATCCATTAGTGTACTCACCTACATCAAAGTTAATCAAAGGAACTGCTACAAAGAACGGAAAAAGGAGTCCCATTGTATCAAATGTCGTCGAAAGTATGCTCTACTTTATAAAAAGGTATTTTTTATTATCTACATTGTCTCAATGTTTGGCTTTTTTGCGGAGTAAAGTGTTTTTGAACAGGTCGGCCAGTCAGTCCTTACAAGATAATCTTGAAAATATTATAATCATAATTGGATGACATATTTTAAATAATATAGAACGCTACTTTTGACTTATAACAAGGAAATATCAGAATAAATAATTTATGTAAATTAACCTTATTTGTCCCTCAATGTCAAATATTTTGCTGATCATAAATATATAAATATCACGCGATTCTGACATGAACTTTACACTCGTTGGAATAGTTCAAGATTTCGAACCAGTTTTTCGGGCACCTTGTGTAGCCATTTGAATTTTATAGCCCAGGTATTGATGATACCTTTACATAACTATTGGTATCAATAAAGCTATTTGAATATTCATTAAATATTTATGTGTTAGTATATATGTTAGCTTATAGTTCACAGAAACTGCTACATGATTCAATGGTGAGATGTTAAAGCGCCATCTGGTGATGAATGACAACGTACCAACATTCACAGTGATGGATTTAATGACTTTATCTTTGAGATAATAATCCATACAAATAAATAAAATTGGAGTGTCTGTTTGTAATATCAAAATAACCTCTTTTTACTAAGTGCATATGGATGTATACGCGCACACACCACATATACAAAAACAACATTTTTTACAATTTTTATCTGTCTGTCTATTTGTTCCTCTGCTAATCTCTGAAATAGCTGGACCAATTTGGACGGAACTTTCATTGGCAGATAGCTGATGTAACAAGGAGTAACTTAGGCTATTTAACCTCTCGCTACGACCCATAGGAGCGGAGCAACACGCGAACGAACTTGCGTGTACATAGACGTGAGATATTTGATGTAGAGCAACATTCAAGCTGATAGCATAACGAAAGAGAAACGTAAGAGTGAGATTACATCAGCGACTTCAAAGACGCTTTGATACGAGGTGTTAATGCACTATTATTACTTACGTGTGCACCTCGCTTTAGGTAACGCAATTTTTCTAATGGACTGATAGAAAAAGGTTGTAAAGGGATACTGTTGATTAAGTTAACAAGATACTTATACTCATTTAATACTTAAAGAATTGAAGACAGGGGAATAATTTTTTTTTAATTTTAATTCACAATCACTCAGGTGGTTGATTTAATTTTTTTTATTCAACGTTTGCCGATATATAGAAAAAGATATGTTCCAAATTAAACGTGGCAAATTGCACGCGGGCGAAGCCAGAGCGAGTCGACTAGTTTATTTATAAGTGTTCATTACAGACTTGAAGTTAATTTTGTAAAGAATACCTTTGTTTCTACAACAGACGTCGCCATCTCGCCCCCCAATGAAAGTAAAGCGTATTTCAGATTGTTTCCACTTTTTCCTTCGCACGAACCGTTAAGAATCGTTTAATGACAGGAAAATTGAAACTTCGAGCCGTTAACAGCAAAAAACTTTGTTAAGTATCGTAAAAAACGCCCTGCAAAGATAACGCGAAAACAATACCTTTGGTAACACCGTTTGGGAAACATTTTGAGTTTTCCTGCATAATATGTAGGTTATGTTTGAGTTGAGGAGTTACACTACACTAGAATAATATCAATAAAAGTATTATAAGTTCCAAGGTAAAAATTGTATACTTCGTTATGTATTTATTAAAATAAAAGGAAAATTTTATCCCACTAGTCGACTCAAACTATTCACCCACTCACTTATTTGTTCATTCATACTCTACCCGTAACTATGAATCATATATCTCTCATCGTTAAGGTAGGTTCGTAACAAACGTTTTTGTTCGAACATTTGTTCTCCGACTTACTGCAGCAAATCCGACTACCACCTAAAAGACTTTTCATTTTTCGGGATAATATATTGCATATGATACTCACCAATAATGTGGCTTTCTATTGGTAAAAGAATTTTCAAAATCGGTGTAGTAGATCCAGAGATTACCCCCTACAACCTCACAATCTGTACCTCTTTATAATATTAGTATAGACTAGGGGCCCGTCCCGGCTTCGCACGGGTGGATAATTTTTTTTTAACATTTTGGCTCCCGCATTCTGTCGCTCCCTGTATCGCCGCGTTACTCGCTGCGCAGCGAGGCACTGCACACCGCGCCGGCGGCCCGTCTGGGATTATTTTTTATTTATCTTGATATTTTTATTTCGTAATATCTTTTGACTGGAATTTCCGATTTCAATATTTCAAAAAGTAATTAACAGGTATTGAAACAGTCTTCATTACGAAATAATTTATTTGGATAAGAATTAATACAAAGTTATGGAAAACATGGTCTGATTTTGATAGACATTTTTATCAACTTTTAAAATGTAAAAAAGTAGTTATAGTGACTTAACTACAATAGTTGGACATATGGTCTCGCGAAGTTTTTTGTAGATATTGATACGTTCTATAATATTGTAGAACATTTTTTTGTTCTATCATCAATACTTTTCGCAGCGCATGCGTTAAAAGATATTTTATGGCTAATTTTTTTGCACCTTGTGTTGGTTTTAGTGAGAATTTCTGGGGATCTCTAATTTTTTCTTGTAATAAATATAGCCTATGTTACTCAGGGATAATGTAGCTTTCTAATGGTGAAAGAATTTTTGAAATCGGTCCAGTAGTTTTTATGTTTATTCGTTACATACAAAAATACAAAAATCCAAAAATACAAATCTTTCCTCTTTATAATATTAGTATAGATAACAGATGTAAAAAACCCTGGTAAACTGGAAAAATAAAAATACTAATTGATCAACAATCCCACTTCTTTGAGTGGGTTTCTCAAATTGAATTCTTCTATCATCTAAATTATATCTATGTAACTTAGAATTTTTAACCTTTCCAATTTTGTTAAGGATCTATGTCTAGATATGACTTAGAAATGTGGGGTTTTGTGAGATCTAAAAACGGGTCCACGATATGAATGTAATTTCCTTATTGTAGTCCGGTCAAATTAGACCAAAAATAAAGAGTAAAGCTACCTAAATTCCCACCAAGCTAAAAATCAGTAAAATTGTTTAAAATACGATTAAAAATAAAATTTGAAAGTTCCCCATCTTTCCCAATTCAAGATCAAAGGTCAAAAAAATTAGTTTTTCGCGATTTTCCCCAAAACGGTAAGTTTTATCATAAAAATACTCCAGACAAAAATTGTAGATCACAAAATTATCTGCAAAATTTGTATTAATACTTTTTTTTCTACGAGCCACCGTTTTTGAGATATAACGATTCAAAAAGTTGTAAAATTTTTATAACAAAAATAACTTAGTAGTAAATAAGTTAATAAGTAAATAAGAACTCGCAAGTGTTGGTGGGTGGTTTGTTTCTCAACATTAAGGCAATAGTTTGTATAGATTTAGAGTTAGTAGCAAGTGCCAAATGTATGGTTGAGACTATATTCAGTTCAGTGTATGGGGCTTGAGACCCAGGAGAAGGTTTAAAAAGTCTTTAACGTGTTCACGTTTAAGACGTTTGAAGGTGAAAGCTTTCTCACCTTCACCACTTGACCTCGCTACTAAATATTATAATAATCAAGTACATCACTCACGTGCACCTCGATAATGGAGGAATGAAAGTTATATATTGTCTACACGAAATCACATAAAATGCTCCCCACCAATACTAATTTATAAACGGTGTTGCTAACATCCTACTAATATTATAAACGCGAAAGTTTGTAAGAATGTATGGATGTATGTTTGTTACTCTTTCACACAAAAACTACTGAATGGATTTTAATGAAACTTTACAATCATATAGCCTACACATCAGAATAACCCATAGGCTATAATTTATAACGATATAGTGTGAATTATCCAGAATATAGCGGGTGAAACCGCGGGGTGCAGCTAGTATCCCATAATTCCGTTCGTTAAAGCTGCAGGCGGTAGAGCTAAACAAGTCTATTAACATTTGAAACACCTTTTAAACATTTCTTCACTCGTGATCGAAATAAAGTTATTGAAATTCATAAATCACGCAACACTGGTGTTGTTGCCGATGCTGGTGCAGATGTTGGTGCCGGTGTCGGTGTCGATGCCAAGCGTTCGAGGCGGGTTGTTTTAACAAATATTTCGTGTGTTCTTTTGTAACGCTTCTACACATGTGGGGAGTAAGATGTTAGCGATTAGCGTGAACTTAATTGTTGGCAACATTATTCCGAGAAAAAAAATTATCAATTAGGACATTCATGATTATAAATAAGCTTTTACCCGTGAGGGGACGGGTTAGAATACTATTCCTCTCTGCCGCTGGGAGAGCATCTCGTAAGAGCCGAGTAACCCAGAACCCTCTTGGTGGTAGGGGATCTGTTCCCCGACTGGCTTGCAACCACCAGTCTCTGACGCGTTCCGGTCGAGCCGCATGAAGGCCAGACTTACCCCCTCCCTCTCCCATCCCATTAATGCTGCGGATCTAGTGGACTCTGGACTCTTGCTCAGGGTCCGCTGAATCCGCATCATTTTTTTTCTTCATTTCCCCTTCCCACTCTATCTTCGAGGATGCAACACATCGACAAAACGAGAGTGTTTTGCCGATGTCCATGGGCGATGGTGGCCACTTACCATCACGTGGACCATCTGCTCGTTTGCGCCTTATCTATGATTTAAATAAAATAATAATTTATGAGTATAAATTAATATTTTTTTCTACAATCTGCGTTTCAGTATCTTATTCTGCAGGCAACTATTGTGCTATTTTATATAATGGAATTATATTATGTACATAAATAAATAATTAAATTTATTTTGTGGTAATTTAAATACGATAATTCTGATTCTGTAAGCTATATTTCATTGAAATCTGTTGAGAAGTTAGAGCTCGATGAACATTCAAACTTTTAGACTTAAAATATTTTTATTATATTACCAAGTTATTTAACTAATATTGTTACATGAAGTGACAATAATAAAATGTAGAATCTGCAACAACATAGGAATTCAACATAAAGGGCAATCTCTATATATAAAAATAAATCCCTATTTCCCTTAATCACGACATCACGCGCAAACGGCTAATTCTGTGTTGTGTGTTGTGGGGTATGGATGTTCTTATGTAACAAAAAATTAAGAAAATTGCGAGGAGAATGAGAAAACTTAACGATCATATTAACTTTTCAAATGCATAGTTTTTGACGTTTGACATAACTGTCAGTCATTTGATCATAGTAAAGACAGGAGAACGTTTGTCGTGTCAACTAATATAATAATAGAAATTTTAAATCAACTCATAAACCTTTACTAATTATCAAATTAATATTTAAACTTTTTTTTTTCAAAAACTTGTTAAACATCAGAAGCTCTATATATTTGCACTTGCACCACGCGCACACGTCGAGGCCATAGATCAAGCGCACCTGTAATATTAACGCGCACTATCACGTGCAGATGGCGCAGCGAGCGCGTAGGGGAAACGTATTTGCTTTTCAGACATTTTTTCAAGGAAATTCTGTTTTACACGGCCCTTAATGTACGAGAGTATAAACCAAATTAAAAATATTCATTGAGCAACAGTCGCGGGTAGTTCCTTTTATTTTATTTCAATTATAGGTTCCATATAGATGATAAAGTAGATTTATTTTCTTCTTCTAATTTCTTTTTTTTCATTCTTTCTTCTTTCAGATTTTTATTTGTCATCTAATTACTATACAATCCCACCCAGTCTTTTTTCATTTCTATCTAAGACTAAAATTTACAATATATAAACAGATACAAGATATTTTTACAGTTTGAACTCTGGTTAACTAGCTAGACGATTTTAAAATTAGAAAAACCAGAAGAGGAGGGGGGGGGGGGGGAGGATTTAAAAAAAGTAATAATAGTATAAACATATACAATCCCTACTAATATTATAAATAGGAACGTAAGTTTGTTTGTTACGCTTTCACGCGAAAACTACTTAACCGATCATCATGAAACTTTGTACACGTATTCTTGAGGGTATTAGAAGTAGAATGGGATACTTTGAAAAAAAAAAATTTACGAAGATAAACAATTCGTTTCTATTGTAATGATCTCTGATACTTATTTAAAATAATAGGAGCAGTGATGGCCCAGTGGTTGAGACTTCAATTCTTACTCGGGAGGTCCGAGGTTCGATCCCCCACACAGGCACACACCTCTGACTCTGAGTTATGTGTGTTTTAAGCAATTAAATATCACTTGCTTTAACGGTGAAGGAACACATCGTGAGGAAACCTGCACTCCTGAGAGTTCCCTAAAGTTCTCAAAGGTGTGTGAATTCTGCCAACCCGCAATTGGCCAGCGTGGTGGACTATGGCCTAATACCCCCCTCATTTTGAGGAGGAGACCCGGCTCAGCAGTGGGCCATGGAAGGGTCGTGATGATGATGATGACTTATTTAATGTAGCCGCGAGTAAATGCTTAGTAAATAAATAAATCTAATTTATAACTTATTAGCGAGGGTGCGTAACGATGAATAATAACTAACCTCAGAATGTGTCAAATGAAGCGATTCTATTGGTTCTCAATCAACTCATCTCTGATGGAAAGGCAGCCTAAAAAAATATTATTAGAAATTTCATTTTCATAGATTTAACAAATCCAATAAGCTGTTACCTTATAAAAGTCGCAAAACTCGATCGTAACAAATCGAATAAGAATTTTTCTACCTCCAGAAAATAAAGGAAGATAGAAAAAATAGAGAGGAACGTTTTATTATACCTCTATTAGGATGGCAATGGGTATCGAATTGGCTAATAACCGTTCTATCAGGTGAAAGGAATTCACTTTCCTTGCCTTCGACTAGTGATGGCTTTTATTTTTTGGTATCGACAAATTAATAAAAAATATTTTATAGTAAGATTACAAAAATTGAACTGTATTAAATGTTTAAGGAGATTTTGTCTTGTGTGTTTGGTGATAGCGTCAAAATTTTTTTTTAAAACAATTTTTAAGCTCAGTTCCAATAGATGCTCGGCAGTTTGACAAGTAGTTTTATCAGAAATCAAATGAGTGTTTGATATATTTATTATGTTACTTATAAAGGTAAGCTTAAGTTAATTACATCTATACTAATATTATAGAGGTAAAGTTTGTGAGGTTGTAGGGGGTAATCTCTGGATCTACTGAACCGATTTTGAAAATTCTTTTACCAATAGAAAGCCGCATTATTTGTGAGTGTGATAGGCTATATATTAACCCGAAAAAGGAAAAGAGTTTTTCTTCGTAGACGGATTTGCTGCAGTAAGTAGAAGAAAAAACGGCCGAACGAAAACGTTTGTTAGGAACGCTGCTTTAACAATGAGAGATACATATGTGATTCATAGTTGCGAAGAGAGCGAGTTCTGGATCTCAAGCCTCAAGCACTGCTCGATTACAACCTAACATTAAGAATGGTCACATAATTCATTTCATTTATTGACTTTTTTCGGATTTATCGATTCTATCCCATCCCTAAGCTAGGAGTATCACCAAACTTCGTCCACCTCACCAACAGTTTTAGTGCTCCACGTTATTTTGCAGTTCGCTCGTTATCATGTCCGAACTGCCATTGGATTTGTATTCATTGTTTTTGATCACTTTCATATAATTAAATGCATAGCTCTCTAACGTCTTGTTCTCAGGACAACAGATATATTTAAAAAAAACCGGCCAAGTGTGAGTCGGACTTGCGCACTAAAGGTTCAGTACCAATATTACCCTTAAATATTTATTCTGTTTTTAGTATTTGTTGTTATAGGGGCAATAGAAATACATCATTTGTGAATATTTCAACTATCTAGCCATCACGGTCCATGAGATATAGCCTGACAGACAGACGTACGGACAGCGGAGTCTTAGTAATAGGGTTCCGTTTGGTCACCTTTTGGGTACGGAACACCTAAAAACTAGTATGTTAACTACGTCTTCGTCTAACTCACTCACGTAGGTACTATATAAAACAGATACTATATCATATGGACTATGAGATTAGGTGAGATTCGGCTTGACTTCCTCCTCCCTTGGACCACTCGCGTACTTAAAGGTAGCCCTAAGTAACATACAATTTTCTGGATAAGTTTATTGACACGAAAAATTAAGAAAGAAGTAGAAAATCTTAGATGATAACTTTCTCTTTTTCATGTTGTCCCGAAAAAAATTGTTTATATTTATTTTTTATTTTTTAGTACTTATAGTAGATCTACTTGTGAACGAGCAAATACAGGAGTTAAAATAAAATGAAATGGTTGTGAATGTTTGGAATTTTTATCTTATTCGTTTAACTGTTTAAAATTTTCGACAGAAAATCGAGTTCAAATACTTTTAATGGATATAAACTGATATTTTTAATATAAAAAAAGAGATATTATAATCTAAATCT
Source organism: Limenitis camilla (assembly GCA_905147385.1). Lineage (NCBI taxonomy): Eukaryota > Metazoa > Arthropoda > Insecta > Lepidoptera > Nymphalidae > Limenitis > Limenitis camilla. Next base: position 1,060,974 of record LR990232.1, on the reverse strand, counting down.
ATACTAATAGTATAAAGAAGAAAGAAAAAATCTTTCAACATTATATTGCTACATTATCCCTGAGTAACATGGGCTATATTATTGGAAAATTTAATGGAAATGTAACCCAAGTTTTAAAATAATTTACTGAGCGACACCATATATGAAATTATTGTAATTATGTCACAAAACTACTTTTCTATATTTTAAAAGTATATAGAAATTCTGACCAAAATCAGACCATGTTATTAATTCTTATCCAAATAAATCATTTTGTAATCAAGACAGTTTCAATACCTCTTCATTACTTTTTGAATTATTTAAATCGGACTTTCTATTTAAAAGATATTATGAATTATAAAAAATCAATCTTAGCAAAATACTAATAGAAAATGCCGCGCCGGTGTGATCCTAAGCTGGGCGGTTGGCAACGCAGCATAGGAGGGGGAGGGGGCACCGAAGTGTCTATCTATTGAGATATAGCAAAACAATGTATTGTCAGATAAATACAGGTATAAAATGCTCTGCTAATGCGCGAAAATTTAGCGCGTAGGAATGTATGGATATCTAGATGTATGGATGTATGTTTGTTACTCTTTCACGCAAAAACTAGTAAATGGATTTTAATGAAACTTTACAATAATATAGCTTACACATCAGTATAACACATAGGCTATAATTTATAATGATATAGTGTGAATTATCCAAAATATTGTGGGTGAAACCGCTAGTAGCTAGTGCTAAATAAAAGCATAAATAGGCTGGGGGATTCGGGAACGGGATGTCGGTATGATGACTCAGGGAAGTGAAGAAAGATTCTTAGTATTCACTTTGTGATTTACACATGCTTTTTTGCGAGCACACCTGCGGTATCGTATTAGCATACAAATCTGTTCGAGCCGCTCCGTCGACGAGAAATTACGTTTATTTCTAAATGACGAACGGCTGAGGTACAACAAATACTGAATTGAATTTAAGAATTGAGTTACCACTTAATAAATCAGATTTAGATGCTTTCTGGAGTCTAATTGTGTGCTAATTGCCTTATATATTATTGGTGTAAAGACATTGATAGCTGACGCAAAAATTGTCTTCAGTAAATGGGCTCTAAAATGACAATTTAGCGAGTTTCACTCGTCACTCAAACAATACGGATTAGTTATGATACAAAGTTTCTTCTCTAGAAATTAAACAAATTATTTTTATATTAAATTTATTGATAATTTTCATAGAATCGACAGCCATTGACGCGCTGTTATTATATGAAAATTTCATCTAACTGCTGCTTTACTCCGCTTTCCTCTTCTAGTTCAAAAGTGTTCTGACAGATGGCGTTATTAATTGTTTGTATTCGTATGTAAAAGGTATAGTATATGTGAAATGTTCAGACGAGCCCATCTTCATTTTATTTTATCTATTATCTATTGAATTTTATAAAATTTTGTCCTTATAGGTGAAGTTTAAAAGCTCTTCGCCTCTTGTCTTCCGTCCTTATTATATAAATAATCATAAATTAGACAGCATTTGAAACGTCGAAAGGAAAATTCTCATAGAAAATTTATTTAGTAATTAACATACCGTGACCAAACTGACTGTATCAAATGGATCCACTGAAACGTTAGATGGGATTCTCCTCCACTGATTCCACAGCTTCAGATAGCCGGGTATAGTCTTAATGTCAATGCGTGTAAACTTCTCCACATTTCTTTTAACCTTCGCCTATCTTATATCTTCTTCCATTTCACTTCATCTTTGGAAGACCAACTCTAACATCATGCATCATGCAATTACAGTACGATTTTCTACTTAGTACTCCTTATCTCGGAATCGGTTTTGTTTATTAATGAAAAACTATTTACTCATCATACTTGAGGCTCATAGAAATCTAGAAATAGTTTCCTTCCATCACCACATAGATGTTCTATGTAGAACAAACATTATCTCATTCAATTAGGTGCTAACAAACTTATGGGTCACGTGACTTTTTTCCAGAGTCCCCTGCAACTTTAGTGCAATGGGATAGGAGAGTAAGAGGTTGCAATCCAACATGCATCTCGACCGGAACGTGTCTAATACACTTGGCAGTCGGTTTCGTATACTGGTGGTCGTAAGACAGTTGGGGAACCGATCCCCTACCATCAATGGGAGCGCTAGGTTTCTCGCCTTTTACTAGATCTTCCAGCAGCAGAGAGGAATTCTATTTTAACGTTAACTTTGTAACTTTAAACATCTTTTTATGACAGATAAGGGTACGAGAAGGTACACTTGGTGGTAAGTGGCCAGCCTCTCCCATACACATTGATAATACAAGAGGATATTTCTTATTTTGTTGATGCGTTGTTGCCTTGAAGATAGATATTAAAGTTTACTCAGGACCTTAAGAAAGAATTTAGAGTTCACCGGATGCCGCTCTGTGGCATGACTTCCATAACACTATCGACTCGAAACAACTATTTATATTATGTGTTAGTGCGCCATCTATCGTCACTTAAATCAATTTTTTTCTATCTATAATATTTTTTTGCATTTTTAATACAATACTTACATTTATAGTGTAAGAGTTCTGAAAAATAGAATCGTTCCTTTTACATTAGGTATTTTTAACTCAATTTTGAAAAGATGTCATAGCGCTATCGAATGCTATAGATAGTGTTGTTAGTGTGTGCCAGACTAAAGCGCTAGGCAATAAATGGGGTAATAGATCACGGCACGGTCAGGTGAGTGATTCAGTGGACAAATGACCGGCTGAAATACGATAATGGGCGGCGGGCGCGTGTGTCGTGGTCGCGGTCGCTCTCGTGGTCGCGTGCCCCAGCTACGGTGCTGCGTCCAGCGTCCAACTACGCTGTGTTTAATTGCGCTTTGTTTACTCGTTTGTGTTCGTGTACGGGAATTTATTTAAATTAAATCTAATAGAGATGTATTTTTGTTTGTAGTTTTGGCGTTTCTAAGTAATTCATATTAATTTTTGGTAATTAAAAAGGAGTTGTAGTCTAGTCGCAGACCAAAAGTGTGACGGCTGGACTAGAAAATTCTCCTGTGGGTTCTTTAGACTCACACCGACACCAGAATACTTGTGGTGTAATAAGAATTAATCTGTCGTGACAGCGTATTTAATTCCTATTTCTTTGATTTGTGTTTATCAGTTCGCACATTGACAAAATAGCTGTTTTTTTCAGTATAAGCGTTTAAAAATTACCAAACAGTATGACTAGTATTACACCAGCAGTCGACACTACGTCATATAACGGAAATTATTAGAGTTACGACAACGGATATTTCTGCGAAAATAACACTTTCACAAAAACACATTTTTTGTATAGTGACAGTCTTCTTCTCAATGTGCGAGTTGTCACACAATCAAAAAATTAAAAATGCTACTCATATTAATCTTATCAAAATCATAAATAACTGGATGCCACAAATTAGTGTTGCCATCCTAATTAACACCTTTCATTATAAGGTACAAATGCAATAATAAATGCACTTTAAATAAGGAGACGAGCAGTGCCTAAAAATTTCCTTTGATTAGCAAAAACACACACATTGATTTCATTACTTAACGTTTGACTAAACTAAATAATAATATAACGATTAGTTAGCAACACTTTTGATAAATTTGAAGCGTCAGTAGCTCAGTGGTTCGGGCGTTGGATTCACGAACAACAAGTCGTGGGTTCAAATTCCGGACATTGGACTACTGGCGTGGCCCACTCCTGACACAAGCTATTTATTAGCTTAGTTGGAGGGGTAAAGGGAATACTAGTAGTATGTGATCCATGCTGCTAGTAATCTTTAGAAAAAAAAATCTAAATTCAAGGGTCAGTTGTCAAATGGAGCTCGCCTGGTGACCATTATGTCTGTATCATGTAGATAGCAGATTTACGTTTTTAAAAGCGTATACTTGCTCTAGTGTATCGGAACAGAAGTTATATACAGTCTTGAAATAATATAAAAGATATTACCCGCGAGTATAAAGTTATCAATAGTGTTGCTAACTTATATATTTATAGTAAAATGAAAATGAAAACTTTGCATGTAACAAAGTGACAAGTATATTGAAATTACTTTATCTTGCAGAAACATGGATTAAGAGTTGTAATTTATGAATACATCTATGCTGTGGATAAAGTTCCCCTCAAAGATAAGCATTGAGCGCAGTTTACATTACAATGTGCAGTGTAACAGAATCAGTAATTTATTTGAGCAGCATTTCCGAGATTAAAAATGTTAATTTTGGTATTATTCGTAGTAAATTATTCAGATCCGCCGGGAACGCACCTTGTAGGTACACAGAGAATACAGAGTGTTCCACATCTATCGAATAAAACCTTAATTATATTTAAAGATAAAACTCAAAGTAAGTCCTACAGAAGGACATCGTTTTGTGTAAACTTAGCAACACCATTGATAACTTTTAATTTTATTCCAAGACTATATAACCTCTGTTCCGATAGACTTGAGCCAGTTGTCAAATAGAAGTGTGCCTAGTGACTATCCTGGCTGTACAAGTGTTAGCAACACTGTTTATAAAGTAGTAGTAGCGGGTAGATCATTTTATATTATGTCAAGCATAACAACGTCTAGACAATATATAAACTTTAGTGCGATAGATTAGTCTCAGTCTCTCTGGTGTTTTCGTGCAGTGAACATGGAAGTTAGTGTTATAGTGTCGTGATGAAGGTTACCCTTGTCGAGGTCCACGTAAGTTTACTTTATTATCTATTGTCGTTAGCGAGGTCGAGTGGTGGAGGTGAGAGTTAATATATTATGAAAGAGCTCTCTAAACCTGCTCCTGGGTCTCAAGCAGTGCCTGGGACTGAGTAAAACTTTAAATCCATCCACCTGTAAGGATAAGAAGAATAAAATATTGGTTCTAATGAACCAGAAGCCAAATTGTTGAATTTTTATAATCTTGACGTGGGTTCATACATTGGGAGCGGGCTCATGCATGAAGTACTTATTTATATAAGGTATACATATCTAAGAACAACATCAATTTTTTTTTCTTAGTATCCCAAATGATTAAAATTTATAATAAATTAAAATCTGAATTTTTAGTAACAATGTTGTTTAAATAAAATTAAGTATCTCGAGTTATAATAAACTTTTAAAAAATTGGAAATATTTTCTCTGAATAACTACTTTATTACCTTTAGATATTGCATATTGAACAGAGAACACCCTGTACATGATAAGTTAAAGCAATATCTCAGTGAACCTGCAGATATCTTAATGAATGCAAAGTGATGCGCGGAGCTTGTCTACAACCCTTTACCTGTTATACTCTATTGGACGGATTCACTTAATGATTACATCTAAATGGTACATAAATATAAGTAGATTAGTAGACTAACCATCACATTGCTAATTTTTTTCTGAAAAAAACGGGAGTAAGCTTTGGAAGAGTCACGATCATCCACTGATATGCTATTGGACTCAGACAAAATTAAATATACTGCTTTCCAGAGAAGGTTCACTCATAAAATAATAAACACATTTCATAATATGAAATGTGTCAAATATTTAGTCAAGTGCGAATCGAGCTCGCCCACTGAGGGTTCTGTACAATCTGGATTTTGGGACAAAATTATCTTTGTTGTTAAAAAAACGTTGTAACTATTCATTAAAATTTTTAATATTGTAGGAAATTTATTATTTACATGTGCTCTAGAATTTCTTTTTAAATTTTAGGATTCTAGGTTAAAGAGGACTGTTGAAAAGATTTTAACCCCTTGCAAACCCCTCTTAATCAAAACATACACATATTGCCGTATCTTTTAATAGCGTTGACTTAGAAGTTTGAATTTTTTCACAGACCTAAGGAAATGCTGACAGTATTTGATATCAATTTCAATATGATACAAAATACATCTTCCTGGAAAAAAGGGTCTTGATTTCCATAGTACATTAACAGAGGTGCGGAACCCTAAAAAGTAAGTAAAAAGTAATCATAGGTATAGTTATACAATACCTCCGATATATTGATTCCACAGATTTAATAAAACAAGAGTGTTATCTTAAAGTTATTGGATCTGTCCGTCGTGGTATCCTTATACCTGATGCGTCGTCACGTCTCACACTTTGAATGGCAAATCACGAGGTGGACCTTTTGGGGCTCCGGGACTCCGTATGAAAATAAAATGATTGCGAAGGGTCCGGCTCCGGTGGTACTGTATTAAAATATTCCCCCAGGGCCCGGACCTCGTGCACCTGATGTTTGCGAATACTTTCGCCATATTTATTTCACATTTTATCTTTGATTTTGTGAGCAATTGTTATTTTATTGTTGTGTTAAGGATTTGAGTGTCTGTAATGTGAATAAAATAGGTATTCTTACGGTGCCGTCACAATATATATTTTTTTTGAGAAAATGTACGGTCAGCCTTGAATAATCTTTTAATCAAAGTAAGAAATAGGGTTGTTTGACAATAAAGAATATTACGAGTTGATTTATCACTTTTAAGTACAAAATGTATGGAAAATGTTTTTTTGCGATTTCTGACATTTCTAGTACTCATACCTTAAATGGTCCCATAGAGTCTTTTGATCCCTATACGAAGTAGGATCGATAGACATAAAAAAAAATTTTTTTGGTTTTCAGTACTTTTTTCGCTGACCATACATTTTCTCAAAAATTTTGAATGCAGTTCAGAATATCTCAAAAAATCATGGAAGGTCTAAGGAACTATAACTATAACGGTTAAGGTACCTCCCCCACCCCGTATATAGTAACGTTTTATACATTAGGCAGAATATTAATTTATTTTCTAAACATAGTGACAAACACAGTATAAATACTAGAAATAAAAATAAACTTGTAACACCTTACTATCGTCTCCACAAAGTCAGTAATAGCTTCATGGGGCTTGGTGTTCGCATCTATAATAAGATCCCACAGACTATATTAGACTTGCCACTTAAAAAAAGCTCTCTACTCTGTACAGGATTACTTGAACGATGACAAAGCTTGGAATCAAAATGGCGTTGATGCTCAGCTGAATGATTATACCGTTGTAAAACAGACTGACCAATATTAAAGAGGTTCATATATCTCATATACTAAGTATTTAAATGAATCAATCTCAGTGAAGAGACTACGACTTACTGCATAGTTATTAACATATATCACCAAATATAGTATCCTGTATATTTAATTATAATTTATTAATTGACATTTAAAATATTGAAATGTTATAAGTAAAACCCAACATTTATAATTTGTCTATTCTGTAAGTAGACATCTAATAAATTTAATATCTGGTTACCACTAATTTGAATTTTACTAAACTTTTAGTTTTCTTGACAACTCCAAAAAAAATTGAATAAATTGTGTCTTTGATCATTAACAATACTTAAAAAAAACTACTTTGTATCAAGAGTATGGGAGTAACAAACAAACGACAATATTAATATGTAATCTAGATGGACACCGAACAGCGCCTGCGGCTTGAGATCCAGGTGCAGGTTTCAATACGTCTTTTACAACCGTAAACTCTCACCTTCACCACTCGACCTCGCTACCAAACATTAAAATAATAATGTACATTATTCACGCGCGATATCACTTAACAAACTGGCTCATCCCTATCAGAACGAAAACTTATATATTGTCTACTTAATATAATATAAAATGGACTACCCGCGAATACTAATTCTATATCCAAAACTGGAAATAGAATAGAAAAATAGAAGGTTTTTTCAACCTCTCCGATTTAGTTAAAAAAGTTTTTAGATGTCTTTTGGATCTCTTCCTCCTCCTTTAGTCGTATTCCTCATATCTGAGGGTCGTCATCACCTCCCAGCAGTCTATCTCTTATGGTCTTCTTCCTTCTCTGCCTGTCTTCAGCGCTATGCAGCTCATCGTAAACCGGTGAGTTGAGTTCGGTCGGAATTTGGTCGGACCAACGTGTCGGGCTACGGCCTCAGGATCTGCTGCCTCCGACTTTACCAGTGACTACTAGTTTTTCTAAGTTTCCACTGTTCTTGGATCTCTTAGAATGAGTAATACATGTTTTGAATGTTAGTAAAAAAATCTAGTACAGGAAGTTTTTCTTTATTATTACATTAGTTAGATATTCAGGGCAGCTAGAAGAGAGATACTAGAAGATGCTAGGTATTGCCGTTTTATCCACAGATTTTTCTAATAGTTAAGCAGGATTAAAAATGAATTTTCATAAAATGGATTATTTACCCAATATAAAAAGATATAAAGACTATCTCATTTAAATCAAAAAATTTCTTCAACAGGAATATAACTATGATATAGACATAAAGTTTATCGAAAATACCTTGGCAACTCAAATCTGGTCGTGGCACGTGACTCGCCTTGAAATTATTTAATATATCTTATCCTTGATTGTTTAAGAAACGGGTTTAAAATGTCTTTAAATGAGTAAAAAATCTATTTTACGAAGTTTATCCTTATTACTAGATAAGTTAGATATTCAGTCTGGCTAGCGGGGGGGAGAGAGATGCTAGAAGTTGCTAGGTGATGCCGTTTTATCGTCAGTTTTTTGTCAGAACCTAAATGCTCTTCTTAAATGAAAACTATGTTTCATTTACATCAAAAAATATCATCCACACGACTATAACTATGATATAGAGATAAAGCTTATCGAAAATACCTTGGCAACTCAAATCTGGTCGTGGCACGTGACTCGCCTCACAATACTACCCTTTAATATATCGTACTTTATTTTTTATAAAGCACACCTTGTGACGTCCATGTTTATGCGCGCGTTGTGGACGGAATTTGTGAATTGGGATTGTCTATGGGTCTCGTTTTTAAATTGTTTTCTCTTATGGGGTTTCCTTTCGGATTTATTTTGGTTTGCAAGTGTTTTTTAGGTTTATAATATTATAGTTTTATGTCTTTTTTTCTATTTCTTAATACTGTGTTTGGGAAATAAAATACTTAATTCAACTCAACACTTGATTTCATGTTAAATATTTTTAAATCGTAAATTCCGCAAGTTTTATATAAAAATATATTCTAACTAATGAATTCAATTCAATCCAATTATTATATATTATTGTCCTAATAAAGAGAGAATAATAAATAACGGAATTATTTCTTACTTATTAGTGCATTTTTAGTTTGAAGTCGGTTTTTTTAAACGTAGTCTTTTTTATTTTTAAATATCAAGCAATGAAGTTTGCAACTGAATATTTCTGCCATTTACTTTCCAAATGTACAGAAAATTGTCTGAAAGAGAGTGAGTGAGTGCTTTTATGTGTGGATCAGGTTATGCGTGGATGCACCTTTAATGTAGAGCTGATGTTCCCTAAGCGAAACGAGGGCGCATTGGCTTGTTATCAATAGCACACGTATATAAATACACTAAATATTCGCAGAACCACAAAAATTCGTAAACAATAATAAAACTATATTGGCTTTACCGATGAGACAATAAAATGAAAACTAGACTTCCTTCAGCCAATCGTGTTATGTTAAGCAAGGCAATACAATAAAGTGCTTGTATTAGTGTGTGTCTGTGCGTGCATCAGCAGAGCAGTAAACTTCGTCTAGACAAGTGATTTACGTTCACCTGCCTGAACAAATTTAGGGGGAAAATATGTTTTACTTTCTGTTTAAATTATGTCCCCTCTTGGAGGTGGAGAGGGTCAGATAGAGTCACATTTAGAGGTTGAATTCTTATTGCGTCGTGAAAATCTATATTAACTACTAGGTCTCGCTTCTCTTCGGGTTTTAATTGAATCCATCCATGCACTCGAAATAGATGAGAATTTCCTGATATAATTTATTTTTCAAGCTTTTCAGGTCTCGGATTTACGTCGTGGGTTAAAATCCCACTCATTAATCTACTGATATAGCAATTACAAACATACAGACAATTATACCATAATATTCACACAGAAAATCAAGTAGTGCCTGGGGCTTGCAACTAACGTGAAATTTATTACCTTCTATGCTTAACGATGATGCGTAATATCCAGCAAAACTAAGTAATAAAGTTAATATATCATGTGATCCTTAATAAGAGTGTTGTTGCGTTACCTAATGGTAAATGGTCAATGGAAATCCGTAACATGAGCTGGTAGGTTTCTAACCTCTTAAACCATACTCAAAGTTTGAGGCCTCCTATATTGTAGCACTCTGGGCAAATTTCTGACGACAGTTTATTCCACAAAATATGTATATGGACCATTCATTGTCTTTGTAGGGGAAATTCGTGCAAAATTCATTTAAAATCTAAAGTTTATTGTCTTAGTACCTTAATATTGAAATTCTTCATAGTTCAGGGTCCGGCAGAGTAAGGTATAGGAAAACGATTGAGCTCGAGGTGCGATTGGCCATTACGTGGGAGCTCGTAAAGCGCCCGCTCGGAACAACCAGATACCGGCCCGCATCGGATTATATCGCACATGGTGGGGATACACTGAGAACTCACTTTTCTTAGAAAAACAATGCTTGGTTAATCGCTATTTAGGAGTGGGCTTAATTATTTTGTTTTAATAATGACGAAAAAATTATTCCACGCACTCGTACACGTGTTAGTCCTTAGTTTTATAGCAACTCAAGGTAATGTAGCGCCAGGTGATCCAACTCAACAGACCTACAATAAGACTAATAGCAGGCATCTATTAGCTTTTCTTATAAGTTCCGATTCAGTTGTACCAGTATACCTACGAGTAGGTCACAGTTAGTATCCCAACTGCTTTTTTTTTATGGTAGATAAGGTGCAAACGAGCAGATAGTCCACCTGATGGTAAATGGCCACCATCGCCCATGGATATCGGCAAAGGAAGAGATTCTCTCTTGTTTTGCCGATGCGTTGCACCCTTTGATAGAGTGGGGAGGGGGAGTGAAAAAAAAATGCTGCGGTTTCTGCAAACCCTGAAAAAGAGCCCAGAGTCCACTAGATCCGCAGCATTAATGGGATGAGAGGGAGGGGATAAGTCTGGCCCACATGCTGCTCCACGGGAACGCGTCTATGACACTTGGCAGTCGAATTCGCATGCTGGTGGCTTAAAGGTATTTTGATTATTTAACTACAGTTTTTAGGTTGTTATTTAAAGGGCCGTAGCTTTTGCTTACTTTTACTTAAAAGTTTTTATTCATCACAGCTTGAAAAGGACGCAGATCTAAGTATTTGTTAATATTAGTTTGATACCTCCACGCGCTCTTGAGAATGATGATCTTGACAGACGGACGAATATTAAATCGAGTCCCACAGTAGTAGGTAGGCCTATACCTCAGTGTACCCCAAATTTTTTTCGCTACCTTATTTTATGGGGATTATACGATCAGCGTCCACCTTGTCAACGTTCCACATACCCAGGTTGAACATTGTAATCGTTACACACTTACTGACACACTACGATACAACCTTAACACATACATCATAGGGGTCAAAATCCACTGCTCCAAATACGTATATATCGCGGTAGGTTTAGGGGAGAATGGGAAAATTGACTTACCCAAGATAAGGATAGTAATGGGCAGTGTTTTTTCTTACCAAATTACGTTTAGACGTTAACCGTCCTCTTGTTTACCTTTATTTTGTTAGGTTTACGATATGGGCTATATGAATAAATTGTTTTTCTTAAGAAATCTCTTGGAAGTGCGGAATATTGAGTGCTGACAACCTTTTTAGCATTTTTATTATTTATATGGACGTTCTCGAATATTTTCCGAAATTAAAATAATTCCACCATTTTTGAATGGGATGATAAACAAGTAAAAACCTCAAAGACAAATTTAGATTCACAAATCACAATTAAATTACTAAATGATAGCAACACTGTTATTAACTTTAAATTGCCAATTACTACTACTATACTAGTATAATATTTTATTTTAAAAATACCTAATTGGATTAGTGGTAATTTGATTAATTGACTGAATAATACTGTAATAAGGTCTAGAATTGGAGACATGTTAATACATAATGAAAGAGCTCTTTCAATCTGCACTTGAGTCATTAGCCCCAGGCATTGACTTTCTACTTAGAGTGCATTCTACATATATGAGCGCGTATTAAAAAAAAAAGATTTTTAGTTCAACAGTTTGTTATTTTCGTCGGTCATTATTCGTTGGATTATTTCGAAATAGAATGATTTTTTTAATTTAAAAATAAAAAAATTGTCATTATCATTCAGATTTTACTTCGATAACGGAACACAAAAATATGGACATCATAATAATTTAATTTCATTAGATCTTCAAAGATAAATCAGGAAACCCCTCAGAATCAACAATGCTTATATATATCATACTATTTGAATTTTTAGATTCACACATTTGAGGGTTTTAATTACTAAGATTTATATTGATTGATAGAGGTCACCTCTTATAATCAGTGTTGGTAGATGTACCTACCTAACAATAGCTGAGAGGTATTTCCTTTTTGGCAACATTTAGATCTAAGTTTTTATCCTAAAATGTTAAACCTTTATACTAATTATTACTAACAACTGCTTGTAAAAAGCAGTGATGGCCTAGTGGTTGAGACTTCAAGTCTTAGTCTTAGTCTGAGAGGTCCGACTCCTGACTCTGAGTTATGTATGTTTTAAGCAAATATGTCTTGCTTTAACGGTGAAGGAAAACATCGTGAGGAAACCTGCACTCCTGAGAGTTCTCTAAAAGTTCTCAAAGGTGTGTGAAGTCTGCCAACCCGCACTGGGCCAGCGTGGTGGACTATGGCCTAATACCCTTCTCATTCTGAGGAGCAGACCCGGCTCAGCAGTGGGCCATCATGTAAAATGTAGTCAAGTGAGAGCTATGGGCCGACAGCGATATGCTGATGCCTGTAACAGTGAAAGTGTGTAACGAGCCTGAGCTACGCGCTAGAGCAAGTAATATGCATCAGTGTCTCCTCTGGGAATACTACAAACTTCCTTATTTTATGTAACATCTGAGATGCCTTTATTAGGCACAATGATGCATTTTCTAAACAAACAGATAGAACAGTTTGCCAAGTGGCGCAATAACTTAAATTCATTGAATCGTAAACTTTAAGTGGCGCTACGCAATGCAGATATTTCAACTGCTATTTATTGAGAAACTTTAAACTTTCCGTCTGTTATTAGAAATGTAAAAGTTCTAACAACTGTTAAAAAATGTTAAATCTCATATGTCGTTTAATGCCTATCCTACAAAAAAAAGGATTGTCCATTTAAGTTTTATTTTCTTTATAATTTTATAATCTACCTTAATGATTTAGCAAAAGTGTTTATAACGCTAGACTGCCTAGTATTTTGGTTTATTTTAAAAAAATCACCATGAACAACCTAAAAGATTTCCCCCGATAGTTCAGTTGCAGTTTGACGAGTATTTTAATACCGTACACATTGATTATCACACCGTACTGTATGTATTAAAAATGTTATTCTCAATAATTATTTTTAAATTGTTAGTGAGTGTCTCATACAATAGTAAAATCATCTTCAAAGATTGAATTTATTTTTAATCATTACTAATGATTAATATTGAATAGACTTTCTACTTAACTAACAGCATTGTCTGTTTTGCTAATAATAAAGGGAAAATATTTCAATTATATTTAAGTTTAAGTTACCACCAAAGATGAGAGTGTGATATACATAAAGATTAATAACTCCTTTTTTAGAAGTCGGTTGAAAAGTAGAGTCGTTGGGTTTTATAAAGATTTATTCTAAAGCAATTCCTATATAAATTAAGTCGAAATATTTTTTTTTAATTTGTAAACTTTCAATTCTTTAATTAAAGCTAAAAACAAATATTAACGGGGGATGTTAAGTCTCTCTCTTTTCCCCTATAGTTAAAATGTAATGTGACGTGTATTGCAATAAGAAGTTTTTATTCTAAATAGTTTTATTTATTATTTTTCTATTAATATTTTTAAGTATTTCGTATTCTAGTATGTGTATAACCTACGGGGAGTATCTCGCAGCGGATGCAGGAGCGTCGCAGGAACACTGCCAAAGTAACCTGTCACTGTCTCTTTTTATTTTATTTACATTTTCTTATTTGTATACTTTTATATTACCGCAGAAATTTTGTTTTTAGTACAAACGGATTTTAGTATAAATAATGTTATCTACATGGGACCGATACCGCACAGTAACACGCACAAGACAATTATAATATGCACACACAACGGGACACCGAAAACCAATATTATACGCTTACTCCAATTATTTAATGATATATTGCACTATGATATATTTCATTCATTTATTAATACATTCAGTCCTCCGTCCACCCATTCACTCAATTGAAATAAAATGTATCCTATGTGTTATTCAAGGTAATAATAGTATGTATTCCGCTGTGTTTCTTGGTATAAATAACTCCCTTCTATCCATCAAAAAATAATTTTTCGATAAGCTTTTTATGTATCAAATTTCATCCAAATCTGTTTAGACATTTTTGTAAATAATAGATTTTATAATCATAATTTTAATATTAGTATAGCAGTATTTTTATTTTCAGTTTACAATATTGTTTTAATTTTTATTTTGTATTATCTATATATTATCTACACATTATTTTTTTACTAATAAACAATTGTTTACTTTTTTTAAAGATTAAAAACAAGTAGAGATATACAAATGTAGTTAAATGTTTATCTGAAAAGTCGAAAGCCCTCTTTAACCTAATTTCATTTTAATCTATATGACTAATTCCCAAAGACTACAGCACAACATACACTTCACCCCCACGTCGCTAGATGGCGTACGAGCACACTCATTTGTTTACTAAGTATTCTTAAGTATTTTTTTTACAATAAAACTTAGCCCACATCCTTCTTAAGGTCTAATCTATCTATGTATCAAATTTAATTAATATCGGTTCAATGATTTAAACCTGATTGTGTAACAGACAGACAAAAATAGTCGTCCATAGATGGCGTAAGTAGTGTATGTATAATATAATTAAAAACTGTTTATTGCGATGAATACTAAGAAATATTCTAAGGCAGGTCGAGTCAGCCATCAGCCATCATAACCAAACAATGACAAAACTAGAAAGAATCCATTAGGAACATCAAAAGCATATCACAAGGCCTGGGTATTAACCTTTATGATGTAATTTGGCAAGAGAGCGCCATTTGGCAGAGAACGATACAAATATCAATGTTCATACAACAGGTACGAGTACTGGATAATGGAGAGTGCTCAGAAACCGCTGGTCAGATATGCCAACTTTTGATATTACTTGCATTATTCAGAAATACAATGCTATTGAAAAAAATACTTTGGGATATTGTCGAAATTGGTTACAGTTCTAGCCAAGCATGCATTTTTATATTTAATCTACTAATCTCGCATGTATGTACGCGCATAACTTCAGAACGACTGCACCAAATCGGATAGTTCTTTTTTATTGTGTTAATTATTGTCAGGACAAGGTTTTTATATAACAAAAAGTAGGTGAGACAGAAGTGTGAGCGAGTGAGTGAGATGGTGGTGTCCACTGCACATCAATGACATACTACGAAATATAGAATAGACATTCAATGGAAATAGTGGAGTGTTCGTAGTTGCGGGTGGTAGAATATGACTGGGTAAATGAGTGTGTGAACGGAGTATAATTAAAAAAAAAATTGGAGGCGTTTAATTTTATGACACAGAAACTCATTAAAAAGAGGTTTTCATTATAAGTTTTGCAATTAAGGAGGTTAGAAACGTCGGCAATCGGGTAGTATGGGATGATTAATATCTTCATCTATGACTTAATGAACTTCTTGTGATTATTAATAACAAATTTTTATAATGACTGAATCGCCTACCAACAGCTAGAAAAGCAAAAATTGCTTTTTTTCATAGGAAATAATTTTCGAGTACCTAGTTCGTCCTAAGAAAAGAGTCAAAGTTTGAGTCTTTTAAATCTTCCAAGTATTGAGATAGGGCTGTAAGGATATCTACGTCATTAAAAACTTCCCTAAGTAATTTAGAGATTTTAGATATCAGGTAAAAACTATTTAATTTTTACGAATAGAATTAGATTCAATGGACTAAATGCTGTATTCCAAGATCTCGATCGGTCAGACCTTAGTTACTTTATAAAACCTGAAAGTTTCACTGTGTAACATGCACAACTTAATAGATGTATGTATAAACGATATCAAGTTTGACATCACTGTTGTTTTGAAAGGTAGCTAAGGTTTTATATATTTTATTTAGAATAATATTAGAAACCTCGTCTAATATAATTTTAACTACTATTCTATCTTATGCTATTTAATAAATTAAGCAAACTCCCCTACTTCTTTCAATTCTTTTCTTTTCCATGCCATAGTCATCCAGACTTTTTCTTCTTTCCTTCTCGCGGTATCTACTATGTCACTCTTTTAGCTCATCTATAATTTTTCAATCTGCAGATATGACCTGCCCACTTTTTAATAACCTTATTCTAGTTTTAACATCAACAATTTTTAAATTCTTCCTTATCTCATTGTTGCTTATTTTTTCTAGTATTTTTATATTTAGCATACTCCTCTTCATGTTTCTAAATACTACATACTAACAAACTAATTAGTTACAAATAATAAAACAAGTTACCTCATGTTTCAATTTAGATGCCACTCAGCATTAGTCAGTATATCTGTACTAATATATAAAGCTTGAAGAATTCTTTCAGAGTTAGATGGTCATTTATCAAGGAAGGCTTTAGGCTATATATCAGCATGCTACGACCAATAGCTACACGCGGAAGAAATCGCGCGGGTCGACTAGTTAGAGATATAAAGAGAAACATTTCAGGTTTATAAAGTAACGAAAGTCTGATCGCCACAGGATCTTGCTCTACTGTAAAAGTAGTAAATAATAAATCAAGAATAGAGTAAAATCAATTTTAAATGTAAAGTATGGCACCTTTTAGCTGAGATACAACTAAGTATCGAAGTGTTTTATATATACAATATATGTTAGTCGTATTTTATCCTGTAAGTGGGTGCTAACTGCCTCACACGTGAGCTTTATCTTTGGCTGTCTGCCGTGTTCAGTTTGGATTACTTGTACTGCTTTATTGTGAGCTGTATTTCTTTCTTGACTTTTATATTTTACTTCTTGACTTACTAGTAGCAGTTTTGAAAGCCATTCCTTAGCTTAGGCTAAGAGTTCGAATAATTTACGCTTTACATAAGTAAAAAAATATTTTTTACGTGTTGCTAGTCCGTATGAAAGAAGATGTAAGTACGTGTATGTCTATGTGTATTGTATGTTGTTAAGCTACTGATAATATGTGTCTACGTACACAACATAATAAACTTTTTAGTATAAAGATATCCTAAAAACAAATATTTTTTCTTCAACACACCCGACGATAATCCTGGCATATAAATCTAAAGTGAATTTTGTTTATTTGTTAAGTTGCAGTACACCTACGACAGTTATATCTATCTCAGTCTCGTATCTCGGAGCTGAGCCAACAACCTGCATGTACTCTGTGCTCATTGTAAACAAGTGTTCTGCCCTCGCTGCCCATCGATAATAATGATATGATAACAAAAAGGCTATCCTTTGTAATAGGGTGTGTAAACTCTTTTCTACAACACCACCTACAACAAATTTTCAAATAAATCGATGAAACTATTCGCATATGTTTGCATCTTTGTTATTTAATTATAAAAATAATGATCAAACACATTTGAATTATAAAACTGAACTATTATCTATACTCTCTATAATATATAAAGCGGAAGAGTTTGTTTGTTTGCTTGAACGCGCTAATCTCAGGAATTACTGGTGCGAATTAAAAAAATATTTCAGTGTTAGATAGCCCATTTATTGAGGAAGGCTATAAGCTACATATCATCACGGTACGACCCATAGGTGCGGAGATACACGTGAACAAAGTCGCGCGGGTCGACTAGTACATATAAAAAATTAAATGACGTTTGTTGGTCTCGCTTAAACGCCAGAACGGCTAAACTTATTTGGCTAATTCGTGAAGTGAAGTGAAGTATTCTTTCACTAATGACTGGTTATGGTTTTTGCCAAATGAATGCGTTATCAAGTAATCTAAAACAAAACAAAGCAACACTCAACCTGTCAGTGTCAGACGTGACGTGTCACGTGACGGCGACAGGTAGCGCGTACCAATTTTTAACCTGACAACATTTAAATTAAATTCCCTCCGACACACCGCCGCCGCCCCGCGCCGCCGCCACACCGCGCCGTCGTCGCGCTTAATTTAGCCAATTTCAGATTATGCTTATCTGTTACTTATACCACTTGCTTTCGGAATTACTTTGAATTGTTATTAATAGAACTGTTGGCTTTTAATTGAATTTATATATTAATATCTGAGGGTTTTATTTAATTTCTTTAAGTTAATGTTGGGTTTTTAAAAAGTAATTTTGTATTTGAAAAAAAATATTTTTATTTGATTAAAAAAACAAGTTTAAAGGCCTTGTAAAAATTTTTTTGATTTAAAAAATTTTACTAAAAAAATATAAGATTTTTAAAATTATTAAGATTCTTCGAGCAATCTCTAACATTTTTTTATAGGATCCTAAAATATTTTCAAAAAACTATCTAGACTCCTTAAATATTTTCAAGACACTCAAAAAAACTTTTTAGTACATCTGGGGTATAGAAATATGAAGAAATATATTTGTATGTTTTCTACATATGTTAAAACAATTTATCCTTTTTTTTAGTATTATTCAGCAGTGGGTACATAAAGTATTTATTTTAATCAGTTAAAAGGTTAATAAATTTATCTGTTATTCCCGTGAGGCTGTTTGTTGTACAAGTTTCTGTAAGTTTTTTGTTAACTACTCACTTTTGTTTAATTTAATATATTTCTGTATCTAAATAAATATATGAAACACTAGCGCATTACACACATCATTGCTTGTGTCAAAAATTACGTATAGTATCGTATAATAATCAAGACACTAAACTCAAACTCAAAATATTTTATTTCAATTAGACTTTTGTATAAAAGTACTTTTGATACTTCAAACATTGGTCGGTCAGTCAGTTTGTCTGAAGCTACCACCAGCTCGGGAAGCAGTTTTCTGTTGAGAAGAGCCGGCCAGAAACTCAACAGTCGCTCGCATCAAAAAGCCATGTTTACATAGTCTGTTTTACAAATGATTTAGCTTGAGAGTCAACGTCACTTAGATTCCAAGCATTCTCATCATTTAAGTAATCCTGTACATTATAGTTGCTTTACCTTCACTACTCGATTTCACCATCCAACATAAAGCTACAGGCTTTTTAACTATAAAAAATATTTATTGTGCGAAATAATGTAACAAATCTATAGAGGCAGAGTAAATATATTTTCGTCCGTTTCACAATTGACTGAACAAACAGGTCGTTTTATAAAATATTATTAGTTAATAGTCACCTCTTTTACCCGAGTGCCTCCGTCGACTCGATTAACATTAAACGTCCTATTTCTCGAGTAACGTCGTAATTTTTATTTTCCACAATTCATCACGTTTCCTGGGGTGATGGCGTCACGTTGCGTCACGTCGCGTCACGTCGTCTGACAGGTGACGCCTGTCGTTTTTGCAAATTAATAAATTGTGTTTTCTCGGTTATATCGTTTTGGATAGGGTGCTTAAAACTTAACTTTTTTTTTGTGTGTGTACAGTAACACACATAAAGATGTTTTCTATACAGATAGTGGTGCTAGGGCTTGTGACCCACGAGCAAGACCTCAACATGACACTCACCGCCCATTACTTGACAGACAGCTTTATATTAATAACTCACGTTCCCTTACGTGCGAACACTACACTATTTCCACTTTACTATATAAAATTAATGATTCATCTTCTTATAAGTATATAAAAAAATTATTGAAGTTTGTTAGTCTCGCTAAAACTCAAGAACGGCTGGACCGATTTAGATAATTTTAGTCTCTAGAACGATTTCACTATTTTTGCCTGTAGTCTTACGTCTCAACGAAGCGGATGATGAACAAGTTTCTAGTGAAACATTTTAATATACTTGATGTATTGAAAAGTCCTAACTAATATTATAATTTCGAAAGTAACTCTTAAGAAACGTAGGTAATACTTAAAAAACATTAACTAAACAAACGAAACTGCGATTTAATATACTACTTACGCCATCTATTTACAGAAAGAAGCGTTCTCACAAACTAAACAAACGAAACTGCTATTCAGTATACTTCGTACGCCATCTATTGACAGATAGATGGCGTCTGTCTGTCAGTTACACAGTCAGACTCAAATAACAGAACCGATTTTGATGAAATATGACACAGGGATAAAGTAGAGCTTGAGGAAGGATATAAGCAATTGTTTTATCGCTAAGAAGTAAGTGTGCTCGTACGCCATCTATCGACGTCGGGGTGAAGTGCATGTCGTGCTGTGTGTTCGTTGTATCTTTGGGAATTAGTCATATATAAATTATGATTTAAAATATAGTGATATAGCGATTTAAATGTGAAATTAAGCTTAAGGTCGACTCGTATATATATAATATAAGTTCACAAAAGTCGAGCAAAACAAAACCGGCGAAGCAGCCAATCTGTATTTATCGGTTCTTTATATTCCTTGCCGGTAAGTGCGAGCGGGGGTGGAGGGTTCAGGGTGGAGGGGAGAGGTAACCCTATTAGACTGAGGGGCCTAATGAGCACCATCTAATTATCGCCTCGGCGGGACGTGAGTCAGTTGCTAACACCTGCATAATACGACACTCGACACGAGACACTCGATAGGTATTTTTGTTTACCTTTTTGTGTATTTAATATTGTGAATAATATTATATTTCATTATAATACTAAAAAAATATCTCGTTATTTGATAACTTTATATTTGAAAGGAATTAAGGACTAGATTGTAAGATAAGATGCCATATACCTCGCACTGTCAAAAATTTATCAGCTCTCATATCGAACCAAGCTGCTCATATTGATGATCATCACTGACTCATTGATAGGCGTTTTTTAGATATCAATGAAATCTAAAGTATAAGTGCCATGCGATTGAAACTTTGTATGTTAAATATAATTAAACCCGATTTATGAGGGTTCAAAAAAACGACGAAACGCTTTGAGAAAAAGTAGTAGTGCCCTTGCGCTTCGCTTAGCTCGTCTTGGCGGGGGCACTACTAGGTTCATTTTCATATTTATTTCATGACACATGTTTAATTTTTAATCTGTGATTCAAAAACTAAACTAAATAATATATTAATAGACTATTTAATGTATTTATTTTATTCTTTTTAATATAGTTTTTTATAATCTTAATAATATGACGATAAAATAAATAAAACATCTGTTTACTATATTTTTTATAAAGCGCGGGAGACGGTAGTGTTGCTTGCGCGGCCGGCAGAGATAATAGTGATGTAGTCATTGAGAGCGGCGCACGCGCGCGGTGTACAATTGTTGATCCCTTTATTGAATAATAATATCCCGAGTCCTGTGTGTGCTATATCTCCTGAACGCTAGTTAATTGACCCTTCCCTGACGAAAACCGACTGGTGGTGAAGTGCGAACTATTTTGTGTTATTGTGTGAAACGTGTAACGGGCATGCCCGAAGAAGATTAGAAAGAAGATAAGAAATCATCAAGAACTTGTGAGTACTGTGTGTCTTTATCACCTAACTGATGAACCCTTAATTTAAAGAAGCTGAAATCGGGCCCAGCCAGCTTCCACGTGTGTGGGGTTTTGTTCGCCCGAAACTTTATTGATGAAGTTTACGCTTAAAAAAGAACGTAGCTGTTGAGGATATGTCAGAAATCAATCTGATAGTGATATCACGACACGAGGAAAGTGAAGTCCCTTATTTAATCAATATTATTGCGCTTAATAAAGGGTTGTTAAGGCAAGGCTGATTAAATTATTTAATTTAGTTACTATTATGAAACTATTTTTTTCTGTTTCAATATATTTAACTGAATAAGTATTTGTAATGTCGCGAAAGAAAAGCTCGGGGTCGCCCCGTCATCAGTGGAGGCCGTAAATCAGCGCACCTGACCGAGGGCACTTGTCTAAACGCATAAATCTCGACCTCACTAAGCGGCTAGTGATGTCACTGTGTTATATATATCGATGGTGTCATGATAGAATTTCGATATGACTAACATTTTGTTAAAATTTTGTAATATTTAAATCAAGATGTTTTGTGGTTTCTGCGACATTGTCTCATCGGAAGTGTGGCTTATCTAAATATGTTAGTAATATAACATGTACTGAAAAGTAATAAGTAAAATATAATATATATTAGCCGACCTTTGCGACTACGTGCCCCTGATCATCCGCTCCTATTGGTCTTAGCGTGATGATATATAGCCTTCCTCTATAAATGATCTATCTAACACCGAAAGACTTTTTCAAATTGGATTAGTAGTTTCTGAGATTAGCGCGTTCAAGTAAACTAAAACATTTAATTTTGGAGTTTGTGACCCAGATGCAAGTTTATGAGGTTTCTCAATTTCTCATCCTTGGTATTACAACATCCAATTAAACTATATTATGAAGTTAAATTCTAAAGCTTCTATGTGAAGTGGCATGTATATTTTCTACTATTGTAGAAAATATACATGCCATGGATCAGAACTTCTATTAAGCCCCAATCTGGATTGAATCCATTACTTTGCCTGCACAGCATCAGATTGAACGTCATAAAATATTTAAAAAAATGTCCTCAACTCAAATAATTTCGTGAAAATCGCAGATGATATTAGATATTGCATTATATTTTCCTAATATTATAAAAATTAGTTTGTATGTTTGTTACTCAGTCACGTAAAAGCGCCTAAACGGATTTCAATGAAATTTAGCACACAGATAGTTTATAGCCCAGATTAAGACATAGTCTACTTTTATGCAGAAAAAAATCATAGTTCCTGTGGGATAAAATATTTTTGTTAAATCCAAGTATACGTGGTAACTTGTGTATTGTTGTCCACTAGTATGTAATATATTGTTTCTCTGTATAATATATAGATTTAAATATATGTTTATATAAGTGCCTTAAATTAATAACTACGACCAGTATAACACAAGACAAGTTTTTACAACCTGTCATATGTCCTGCTTCATTTTATTTTGTGCCATGGTGTTCATCCATGATAGTTAATAAGAGGGACATCACTAATGATAGGACTACCAACTCGTAAATATTGAAGTATTGACTCCACATCGGTGGCGGCGGGTTAGGCCTGTTTGTTAATGATAGTGGGGTCGGATGGACTCATTTTTGACTTCCACTGCACTTTGCTCCTCAATACCACTGGATTTATGGCTATTGGTCAACTATTATCGTGATTTTGGGGTAAGATGTGGACAATTTATTTGCTTTTTTTCGTATAGAAAGCAAGAAAGAGAGAAAAATTTATTTGATACTAACTGTGATACTAACGCGACCCGACGTTCGAAGTGTCCGACGTTCGTCCGCGTGGAATACTGTTTTTCCCTATTGTTATTTTACACTGAGGGTACAGCTTTCGTCATCGAATCAATAGTCTAAAAAATATTTTTCATGCTTCTAGCTCTAAAAATAACGATACGTCCATATAACTTTTCATCCCCCCTTGTTTTTTTTTTGACAAATAAAATGGGAAGGTTTGGGAAGGTTATGCGGGGTTAGAGCTACTGTCCCTGAAGGAGATAGTCCAAAATACTATCTTTGAAGAAAGTAGCCCGATCGCTACTCGGCCTTTTGGCTAAGATCAAAGTGTAGTCACTTTTTATCCCCCTCCTTCAACCCCTTACAACCATTTTTTTGCTTTAAATAGTAACCTATGTCCTTTCTCAGGCCCTGGGCCGTAGTTTTGGCGTGAAATAGCGACGGACAGACAGACAGACAGACAGAGTTACTTTCGCATTTATAATATTAAATAAAGAATTTAGCTTCTGCTAACAACAAGAGATAAATCCTATTAGGCACTATGTATGTTTAGGTGTGTGTATCTGTGGGATGAAAGGAAGATGTTTCAGATAGAAATTCATAGATTGTCCAGGTCGCGGGTAGATACGCGAAAACAATAAAAAAAAATTTGTAAAATTAGTATACTTCAAGACTCAATTAAATATTTAGATTTTTTTTACTTGGGATACCTATGTCCCTGTAGTCATCATATTTCACCTATATCATATAAACGGAATAAACACAGTTTCTTTCACATTTATAACATTAGTAATGGTTGAAATTTTCCAATATCCCCATTGTCTCCGTTTAAACCGCGCGCAATAACAAATCACCTCCAATCACGATTCCATACTTCATGACATCACACTCCATTGAATCTCTATGACGCATTTTATGGTTTTACCTTCAACGAAAGAATTTATTACTATCTAGTTCACGCTTCACTAACCCCCAGCTACTGCCCGCCACCTGCCAGGTATGATTTACTGCCTAGATCCAGACAGAAACTGAATTAAAACCTAGATTTAAATTGAGAAAGGAACATAAATTAGATAAATGGCGAGAGTACATTTGCTTTTTATTCTTTAACGTTTTCTTAAATTGGTGCCAAAGTTTCTGGTTGGGTTGTAATATATTTATATCCTAGTGGACCCGCCCTAGCTTCTCTGAGTAAAAACATGTTTAAATGACAAAAAATGAACGAAGTAAGTAAGACCATTGTGAAAGTCTCTTGGTAATTGTTACACCGATCGAAAGCTACAACATCCGTTATGGATAACATAGGCTATGTTGTCCCTCTCTTTCTTTATTTTTTCTTTCTATTTATCTCTTTTTTCAATAATGAAAGCTACTCTATTACTGAGTGGCAAATTACGAATTTCGATTATAAATATGCTGTAATAAAACAAATCGAAGCAAGGGCTAACCGTTTTATGGTATATTTTAGATTTTAGAAATATTTTTTTTTGAATAAATTTCAATACCTTTAAAACTAAAAGTATACGTAATAGGAAAACGTTAGCAAATAGTTTGTTAGTTGTATCGGAGTGGATATATTGATGACGTCACGTGACAGACTGGCAGGTAATGGAAAAAGTTTTATTGATGTGGTTACAGGCTACGGTTAGGGGCTACGGCTCGTAGCTATTTGCGTAGCACCGCTACAGTATCTACGTCACTGGGTTAATAATATCTCTCTGTCTGTATAATTATTTAAATTATAATATCCTACGAATGTTTAGAATATTATTATTAATTTCTGAATGATTTCCTTTAGTGAAGTGAATTTGATTTCAGTGAGTTTCCCATTTAACCCTTTCTTAACAGTTTTTCGTGGTGACGTGCACTCCGTGGGTAGATGACGTAATCGTACACTATTTTTTTTATTTTTAATATTGTGGTGTGTAAGTAAGATGAGTATTAAAGTAGAGGCTAAAAGGAATGGACGTGTATTTTATTATTCTCCTCTTGTCGTCAAAGTAACCCGAGCCATTACAGTATTTTGAAGCTCTACTTTATCTATGTAACAAATGTTGCGTAACAGACACGACAGACCATCTACCCGTCAATAGATGGCGTAAGTAGTATATTAAACCGTACTTAAAAGTATTACCTATAATTTTTTAAATTTACTTTAGAAATTATTATATTAGATAGGATTAAATATTACTATTATAATTTAGTCAAAACTAATCATAAATTTTGTGTAAAACAGTAACAAATAATATCTCAATCATAGACATAATCAAACAAAGTCTCCTAACAGTAAAAAACTAGTATTTATAAGTGGGATTTAAGAGCAAAGAAACTAATATAGTATTAGTCAGCCTTTTCTACGTAGTGCAATAAGTAAAAAAAAAAACAAATAGTAAGGTAATGCAGGTACATTAATATGCGCTGGCGAGGACCTGTATTACGACCTCCTCGTCTGGACTACTAAGGAGCTTCTAATTTCTTACTCACCATTTGTAGACGTATTTTAAAATGCATTTTAATTTTCCTTACAATACAAATAATATATTTATAACAAATATACTGACCAAGAAAAACGAGAAATATCGTTTTATTTGGTTACCATGGTTACAAGATTGTTATAATTGTCAATATATTAATATTGTGAGGCAGCTCTCAAGTTAGCAATGAGCTGATAGTCTTCAAACGGGTGAACAGATCTTCACAATAAATAGCTATGAACCATCTCGATTAAATAACTTTCAAATAAATAAAACTTCATCAGAATCAATTCATTATCTTGCAACAGACAGACACACGTTAAACATATATCCTATTAGACATCGTCTACCAGGATAATACGATTTGCTGACAGGT
The DNA here is from genome assembly GCA_905147385.1 of Limenitis camilla. Taxonomy (NCBI): domain Eukaryota; kingdom Metazoa; phylum Arthropoda; class Insecta; order Lepidoptera; family Nymphalidae; genus Limenitis; species Limenitis camilla. The sequence continues at coordinate 1,034,850 of LR990232.1, read as the reverse complement.
TAATATAATTCTCTTCAAACTGGAACCATCACAGGGTCGTAAAGCTCGGACCTATAATTCGCACGCCACTCGTTACGGCTCATCACTTTATTTCAAAAACCCACGTGAGACCAAATCCTGGCAACACTATACTACAATAAAACTAAAGGAAAATAATCCTTATTATCATACTCTAAAGTTTATATTAGCTGCATAAATAAATATGCCATTTTCGACCCGCAAAGTTATATTAACATTGTTTAAGGCAAAATAGTTCTTATTACAATAAAATAAGAGTTATTAAAATACATCTGTAAGTTTGTCCATTACATCATACGTCAGATGGTCTCATTTGCATTGGGCAGGGAATATATGAGCATCACCTTCATGTTCATGCAAAGCTCTACAATATTTTTAGGGCTCCATTGTGAAGGGTTTAGGGTGAAGATTTTTATAAACTGTTTCGTACAAACGTATCTTACCTACCATTCTTTCTTTATATCATTCAAAAACTACTGAACGGATTTTCATAAATAATATGATCGATTGAAATATGACTTCTACTTTGTGTAAATTGATATCCAACTAGAGGGTAAATAATGAGTAATTGAGTGAGTGAACAATTATAATATACCTCAGGGAAGCCAGTAATTGTTAGCTAATTGTTTTTAAATTTTTATTTTATGTGCAAAAACCAATTTAAGGATTGAGGTGACTGCGTGGGTGAGTGAGCAATTATTTACAGCACATATAGTCAGTAAATGAGTGAGTGTGTCGGTGAGGGAATTGCTTAAAGAGTTAGTAAGCAAATGAGATAACTGAGGCGGAGACTAACAGTGGAAGGTGAAGTATTTTAATTGTGCCAGAGCGTAAAAATATAAAATAGAATATATAAATGGTTACCTCAAACTTGATCTAGTAGAAAGCTTTGTCTGAAATATGATGTTTTCCGTCGGCTCCGTCTGCGGTCTAGACGCATCCGACGAAGTGCTGAGATGATTGGTAGGTGAGGATTTTAATACTTAGCTTAGAAGGTAACTTATACTTGAAAATCTAGACAAAAATAATACATAACTAATGTAAAAAATACGTCCCTATTTCCCTTGGTCACGACATCACTCGTGATCGGCTGGACCGATTTCGCTAATACTTTTTGACGTGACAACGTCTTATAAATTGGTTTGCCGGGTGACACTTCAAGAAACTGCGTTACGCTCCGCTCACGTTATGCGCTCACAATGAGAGCGAGTGAGAGGCACGCGTCCCTTCCACTCGGGCATGGTTAGCCCGCCTAAGAGCGAGAGAGACAGACATAAAAATAAAATTTTGTTAATATGAAATTCAGTGCGAGATTCTTTGTATAAATTAATGTTTTAAATATAATTCTTTGTATAAATAAATGTTTTAAATTGTTACTATTATTTCATCCTTCTTCCTACTATACGAATGAATATTCACATTAAAATTATTTTACCACTCAAAGTCGTTGTCACGTAAAACTTTCGCCCGTATACCGACTTTACAGGCAACCAATTTTTTGTTGTGTTTTTTATTGTCAGAAGGTTTTTATGAAAGAAAAAATTAAGAAAATTGCGCGAAAAATTACATAATTTGAGTAAAATAAATACATAATATAGCTGAGATTGTTACACGATAGAAATTATATACACGTAGCGCCATCTAGTTGAGAAAATATAATTCAAGCAACACCGTTGATAACTGTAAGAAAGGCATTAGGAATGTCTGAAGGAAGGAGAGGAAGAGGGCGTCTAACTACCACGTGGAAAACAACCGTGTCCAGAGACCTGGAACGCGCACACCTAAATAAACTGACAACCCAAGATAGAAAAACTTGGTGCCTGAAAGCGAGGAGAGCCGACCCCAAATAAAGGGATAAGACTAGGAAGAAGAAGAGACGGACGGATTGTTTTTTCTATGACGAAGCTGTTTTTTATAAAGGAGCTGTTTTTATTTTGATGGAGCTGTTGTTTTCATATTATGAAGATCTACAATTATGAAGTTTCTCCATTGGATCTGTGAGGATCCTACTTTCATGGAAGATTGTTGAGTCTTCTGTGATGCCTTCCTTCGCTATGCAGTCTCTCCTAGGAATTTCCTGTTGTCCGAAGACATAGTTTTTTCGTTAAGAGGGCTGTAGTGACCACACCCTTTGCTCTGGCTAAGCTTATTTTTTCCTTTTTTTTCCCACACACACATTTTACTAAACGATTTAAATTAATTGTAAGTGTAAATAATATTGAAATAATGTATAATTGAGAACAGCTGACGAGGACTGTTGATCCTGCGTTGCTAGTTCGCCGATTTTGTTTGTGACCAGATTTCGTCAATGTACCCCCTTCTTTATTTTTTTAATATATTTTTTGATATTTTCAATAGATGTTAAATCTTACTGCATAAAAAGGGAAAACAAAGTAATGTATATTATTTATATAAATAAAGCTTTTGAGTGTTAGTGATAAATTTCTTTTTTTTTCCCTTAACATTTAAAGTTTCTCTGTTATATCCCCCCACCCCTTACAATTGACCTCGTGACCGTTGTAAGCGCATATTATTATTGTCTTGTACGGTGCGGTATCGGTCCTATGTAGATAACATTATACTAACCACTATGTAGAATTTTATGTATATTATGGTTAACTAGTACATAATATTATACATACAAGTGAAGTTAGCAAAGTTTCGTTCGGTCCTCGCCGCGGATAAACTCAATTTGTCATCCCAGAGCTGCTCGTAGTAAGCGTATTGCGCTTAGCTATTGAAAGGTATTAAAAGTTTTGCTGAAGGTACTTTATTTTAATATTCTCGTCTAAAAGAAGGTAATATGCGTAAAGAATATATAAGTATTTTTTTCTTATTATATTATATATACATATGCGTTAAAACACATTGATTCTTACCAAATACCTTGTAGGTTCGTGAGTAATAACATAAACGTAAATTTTGATTGCGTTAACTAAACATGTTGATTTTTTAAGTTTCACGGGACAGCAAATCTACCTATATATTTGATATTCAGTGACTAAATTTTAACTTTTGATTAAATTAACTAACTAACATATTCTTTACTAATCGACTTATTTTAAATTTCATATCTATATGCGTTGAGAGATAGAGGGATAGAAAACGGTTCCTTTTCAGTTTCTAGACTACTAGTTTCCTTATTCCATTTTGAGGAACAGAACCTTAAGGATAATTTTTAGTTGATTAAGCAACTTAATTACAGACTGATTTGTCGAGGAGAACCAATAACGTAGCAGTTAGCGTAAGTTTTCTTCAAGCGATTATATTTAAAAGCAAAACATTTACAAGTAGTACAACAGAAATATTTGCTAGTAACAAAGTAATCAAGCGTTTATACCCTCAGGTTAACGAGATACAACAATAAACGTAGAAATAGACGAACAATCCGAGAGGGCCCGCGGGACTCGTTGCCTTTGTTGGCCCTCCATGTTTTCATTTTGTCAAACTTACTGAAACACCTACATGGTAATGCTTTGTTTTAGTTTCACTTTGTTTACTACTATATTATACAATCTGACAATCTCAGATATTTCAACAGCGTAGAACCTAGCCTTCTTTTTCATTTTTAGGGTTCCGTACTCTAAGGGTAAAAACGGGACAATATTACTAAGACTTCGCTTCCATCCGTCCGTCTCTCTGTCACTAGACTGGATCTCACGAACCGTGATAGCTAGACAGTTGAAATTTTCACAAATGATGTATTTCTGTTGCCCCTATAACAACAAATACTAAAAACAGAATAAAATAAATATTTAAGGGGTCTCCCATAATATAACAAACGTGATTTTTTGCCAAGTATTGGTACCGAACCCTTGGTGCGCGAGTCCGACTCGCATTTGGCCAGTTTTATTTTTAGGGACAACTAACTATATGAGAGTTATAGTGCACAGTAACACGTAAAAGACAATAATAATCTACACTTTAGACGGGAACTGAGGAAATACTATTTGTCCATTGATATTCTTTTGGCTTAGCATTTGTCAGAGGATGCAATTTATTTTCTTAGATATCAAGAAGGGGTTAGTGTAAAGTTAAATCCAAGTTTATAACTGATAAACTATGGATCTCAGAAAAATAACATAAACATTTTTTGCTGCAAATATAATTCTCTATAGCATTGGTCAAGCCATTTTTATTGAGGGGTTTTTAAGAAATGATTTTTATAAAATTTTACATTTTATCTATTAATCAAGGTTTAACATTGCTACAAAACAAATACGAAATCCTTCCCAATGGAGTCCAAGTATTTGTACAGACACAATAATCACCAGGCGAGCTCCGTTTGACAACTGACACAAATCTATCGGAACAGAGGTTATATATTGTGTTGTTATAAATTGTCACGTGGGTATAATTAAAATAAAATAAAGGGAACTACTCGCGAATACAAATTATAAACGATGGTCCTATAATTCCAGAATTGTATAAGAATATCAAATATTTACATTGTACAGTAGAATAAATATCACCTAATCTAATGAACATTGACCTTGGTAGGAAAAGAATGACTACAAATTTGTATGTGAAGATATTTGAATGTCTGTTACTCAATCGCGCAAAACGACTGAACGGATTTCATTGAAATTTAGCACACAGACACTTTATAACTTGGATTAACAAATACGCTATTTTATGCCGCAAATAATTATGGTTCCTGCGAAATACTAGTAGGATCATAACTTACCAACTTTTTCTGAGTTACCAAAATTTTTTGTTCATTAATGGATATGGTTATGACAAAATGATGACCAAGTGTCACCTCATGAATGACCACGTTTGTAAGAGACTGTACAAGATGGTCACATTAAGGGCGCGTTAATTGACACACTCTGAACGAGGTTAGTAAATAAGCAATTCTATTGATTCTTAATAAACACATCCCTCGCACATCTCTGATGAATATACAAGTTAGTCTCCTCAATTAGTTCTCTCTTTAAGAGTTCTACTAAAGTTTTGAAATACGACTGATGCCGATGTTAGGAATAAAATCAACCCAAAAAACGATCGATTGAGAATATCAATAAAGGTCAACTGTTAAGAAACCAGAAGTCAAAATACCAAGACTAGTGGAGAGTTATTCCTAAAGATATTTGTAGGAAAGGATGTCGGTTTACGAGTAATATTGGAAGTTGTTTGCCCTCAAGTTTTGAGTGCTGAACGTTTTAGGGGAGAGCAAATATTCACCGCGGGTAAATATTATTGAGTGGACAGATCTTGTTACGCGATTGGAATTTTGAAATACGACTGTAAAAGTGTTTGTAAAATTGTTTTAAAACAAATCCAAATATTATATACTAGTCGACCCGTCCCAACTTGGCCCGGGTGCAATTTACCACGTGTATTTAGGTTTAATTTCACATTTTAATTTATATATGAATAATTCGTAACATACGACATAACGTTCACACAGCTCGATATAGACTTCATACCCACGTCGATAGATGGCGTCCGAGCATACTTATTTGTTTACGTTGTATTCTTAAGTATTTTTTTTGCGATTAAACATAGCCTATGTCCTTACAAACTCCTATCTATCTCTGTACTAAATTTCATAAAAATCGAAAGACAAGACCTCCATCCGTCAATAGATGGCGTAAGTAGTATATTAAATCGCAGTTTCGTTTGTTTAGTTTGTATTCTTAAGTATTACCTACGTTTCTGATTGAGTTGAGTTATTTCCGAAATTATAATATTAGTTAGGACTAAGTATCAGCCTTACCTATTTCTAGTTGTTGGTTATGGATGGCGAAATTCACAATATTATATTTAATATCCTATCGGCTCAATAATTAATAAGCTCTATTCCTATAGATTTGCGGCAGTTTAACAAGTAATTTCGTGAAGTAAATATTGATTTATCATTTTTTTCAACCATACTCCTGTCTCTAAATCCTCAGGAATGCTGCTTCTTCTGTAAAAAATGTGTTTATTTACGACATCACTTTAGAACACCTCTAAAATGATCACTCTATCTATTAAAAACCGCATCCATTGCTTGGTTTTAAAAATCTAAGCATACATAGGGACATACTGACAGACTGCGAACAGCAAACTATGTAGTGATTAAGAAGAGATAGTTCTGATCTATCAAGTGAAAATCCTTTTTAAAACTTTTTAATAAGTAATAGTCAATATATTTTAAAAAGTTTTAAATAACCAAGAGTATTCGAGTGGAATAACTTTAATCACAAGTTTTGGAACAAATAAATGAAACTAGTTACCAAGTTTCAGGTTGGCCAGGTTAAGTTATCTGGCGGCAGAGCCAAGATTCTTGGGAGGAGTAAAATTAAGATGCGACGTTTTTAGTCTTTAGTCTTAGTATATTAGAGGTATTGCGAGTTTCTGTATTGTTGGGTTACATATATATTTAAATTATAAAGAGGTAAAGTTTGTGAGGTTGTGGGAGGTAATCTCTGGATCTACTGAACCGATTTTGAAATTTTTTTTAACAATAGAAAGCCACATTATATGTGAGTGTCATAGATTATATATTAACCCGAAAAATAAAAATACTTTTTCGTGGTAGTCGGAATTGTGAAGTTAGTCGGAGAAAAAGCAGTCGAACGAAAACGTTTCTTACGAACGCTACCTTAACGATGAGAGATAACGAGTGAGTGAGTGAACAGTTTGAGTACATCTCAGCGGAAGTGAAAGCGGGTCGGTTCGTTATTTATATTTATAAATATTCCTTGTCACGATGTTTGTTTGAAATTTTGGCCACTGTATGTAATTTGGTCCAATTTGAGATGAAGGGTATTTGTTATCTCGATTATTTTTAATAATTATTATAGAACAATCGATTATTTATTAAAGCACCAAAGAATTAATAATATATTTTTAGGTATTACATACAATTAAAAAATGTTAATAAAATGGTAATTTAATAATAGAAAAATGTGTTTTTACGGAAACAGTTAAATAAAATAATGTTTGATAAAAAAAATCTTAATATCTATTGTTACAAAATATAACATTTTATTACCAATTTAACTCACTCACTTCCTCACACACTCTTTTCTCCTTCATTGGACATCTCAATTTTACAAGTAAGAACCAAGTGACTTAAATTTTTCTGATGTTTCCAATGATAATCGTCATATTTCACTTAATTGACACAAAATCTTGACAATTTATATATCTAAACCTTTCTCATGAATCACTCTATTTATTGGTGAATACTGCATGAAAATCCGTTCAGTAGTTATTAAGTTAATCTCGATCAAATTGAAAGACGGCGTGTGATTTTGTTTTATAATAATATGTATTAAAGTAATGTGTAGTAATATGTGTCAAAGCAAAGTCGGGTGTGTAGTATATAATAAAAAGGCAGCAAATATAAATTCCCGTCAGGTATAAAAGCTTAGGAATGATTTACCGGTACTCCGCACTCGGCAACACTGAGTCGCAACTAAACGGATTACTTTCGGACTCACGTACGATATCGAGTATCGACTATCGACTATTTACACCTTGGATTGCTTCTAAACAAATCTTTTGCTTATTCTTTATTTATTGTGAGAAATATATACAAATAAATAAAATTGTAGTGTATGTTTGTAATATTAAAATAATCGCTTTTTACCAAGTGCATATAGATGTATACACGCACACACCACATATACCAATAACAACATTTTTTACATTTGTGTCTATCTGTTTGATCCGGTTAATCTCTGAAATGGCTGGACCGATTTTGACGGGACTTTCACTGGCAGATAGCAGATGTAACAAGGAGTAACTTAGGCTATTTAACATCTCGCTACGACTCATAAGGGAGGAGCAAGACGCGAACGAAGACGCACGGGTCGGCTAGTATATAATAAGTTACTTGACATTATACATTAATAGAATTATTTGACATTTAATTTAATTTTAAATATTAAAAAAAATTTGACATTATCTAAAATCACGTAATTATGATAATTATAATAAAAAAAAATAAAAAGGAAATTGCATCGGCCGGGAATCGAACCCGGGCCGCCCGCGTGGCAGGCGAGCATTCTACCACTGAACCACCGATGCTGATGCTTATTCTACCAAATTTAACTTCCATAGACGAGTATTTCTACTATAGTTATTGCAATTTGAACTTAATTGTGTTAGAAATGAAGATGAGTATTATGAAACTCATCTCTAAATGACGTCACGATACTGGACTATCTGTTGAGATTAGAAAGGCGAACGATGACCCGGACAGCAATCAATGTTTTTATATATAATTTGTTGACCAGTCTTCGCTTTGCTTTACAAAAATAAAACAAGTGTTTTGTTTATGCTGGAGTGTCCATTAGTTACTGATCCTTAAGCTTAATTACGATTACGACTTAGATCTATTTTTAGTTAGTATTTTTAAGTAAAAAAATATATTTATAGAGCTAATATTATACGTGTTATCTGCTCCAGTAAACTGCGACAGTGTGTCAATGGACTAACTTTTGATCATTTTTCATAACGGAGCAAAGAGCTATGAAACTTTATGGATAAGATTTCTAAGATTACCTAAAATTTTTTTTTTTTTTACAAACTGTAAAACAATTTTGATAGACTTCCTTTTTGACTAGTAAAATTTCTAACATACTGAGCCTGACAAGTGATATCATACAGTTAGCATTGTTTTTAGTGGTACAAGTTTAGTGTGATTGTGTTAGGTCTTCCTTATCGCTGATCACATGACTCAATAACATGAATTATTTTAATAACATGTTAGATGAAGTGGAAGCAATTAATAAACCATTTACTGGAATTCCGAAAGTCTAAGTACTTAAGTCACAAGCTCCATGTACTGCTTAGCTTTCTGTTTAAAGTCCATAGTTCCTTAACTATGATAGATCAATTCACCGAGCAAAACTTTTTTTTTAATTTTTAAAATTATTATAGAATAATTATGGCGGAATTTTCTCTTCGTACCTCGTGACACAAAGTCGCTACGTCACGTCACGACACATGACAGGTGACGTGTTTACACCGGGGAGCGGGGGTGGGGAGCGAGGCTCGCACATGTTTGAACAGTTTGAACACCGCTAATGGTTATGTTGAAAAATGATTTACTTTTGAATTTTTATTAGGCCTTTCTAAATCCATTCGCTTATATATTAATATAAGTATTACTATGGTGTTGGATGTTGATAGAATCTCCAGTAAATAAGCCCTGAAATTTTTAGGGTCAAAGCGTCTTTCAGCGTCTTTAAATCGTGATAAACTTGAACATGTAAATGTTCTGGTAAAACGTCAGCTGAGTAGTTTATTTCTTTGATTAATTGCGCAAATCTCAGGAACTATTGGTTCGAATTGAAAAATTGTATTAGTATTGGATAACCCATTTACAAAGGAAGGATAAAGGCTATATAATATCACGCTACGACCCATAGGAGTGGAGCCTCAATGAAAAATGTTGGAAAAACTACAAAAATTTAGAGCTTCTGTTGTGTGCAGCTCAAACGACGCAACGGCTACGTCACACTCTCTCTAACCTCCTATCTCTCTTTTGTAACGTAGACAATGTTATATAATTTTTCAGAAATAAAAACTTCCTGAGTTACTTCACCAATCCATAGCTTAAATGAATCACAATTACCATTAAAACATGGACAGTCACAAATCGTGAGCAGAGGTGAAAACAGGCGGAAAATGCTCTGAACGAGATTACGTCGATAGATCTGTTCGTGTTCGTGTTCGCGTTGAAAGCGGTCGAGTACGATATAAAAGCTTTCATTTATCCCCGTATTTGTGGAGTTAATGCTTTTGTTTACTTTTTAATTACGTGATTGTACACGTGATCGTTTACCAATAAATTGATGCTGTTGATGTTAATAATTTTCGCATTTAGTTTCATATTTTGATGATGATCAGGATGATGTCCATTACCTTATAACATTAGGTAAAAGTACCTGTGACTAGTGACCCTAGTATAGACATAAGTACTTCTAAACATAATAACACGATACTAAACAATACTATTTGCAACTTTTGGAAGTTAGACAATGTTTATTGCCTAAAATCTCTTGTGGTACTGTAAAGCCTCTAAAGAAGTTTTACAAGTGCATATAAATAGTTTAGATGTATAATGGATTGAACTATCTACGTGACTACAATCCAGGCGTGTTTCAAGTAAATGTTTAATGTTATTATAGATTAACTGACTTACCTCCATTAAACTGATACTTATCTTCCTTTACACATTTACCCGAAAAAGAAGTTTTTAATACTTTCGTGTTTTATGTTTAAATCAGAAGATAATTTTAGTTTGTTTTTTTTTTTATTCTTGTTGTTGTATATGACTGTTGTAGATTTAATATTTTTAGTAGGTTATTAAATAAAATGATTGGAAGAACAAATTATTTAAATATTGGTACTTTTAGGGGTAAAACAATATAATGCTGTTTTTTCAAACCTCATTCTTTTCAAACCTGATTCAGACTTAACGCATAAAAATGAAAAAAAAAAAGGTGTGTGTGCGATTCACACACGATAGAAGTGAAACTTCAGTAAATCGACAAAAGAATGAGATGAATATATATAATAATATAAAATAGTATGTATATTTCTGTCTCATTCTTTCCTACACATTTTTGTTTTTGTGTCTCTTACCTGTCGTTTTGTATATTTCTGTCTCATTCTTTCCTACACATTTTTGTTTTTGTGTCTCTTACCTGTCGTTTTTTCCGTTGCATCCGGTTTGAAATCACAACGATTCTAAAGAAGTTTCACTTCAATAGTATGTATATTTCTGTTTCATTCTTTCCTACACATTTTTGTTTTTGTGTCTCTTACCTGTCGTTTTGTATATTTCTGTCTCATTCTTTCCTACACATTTTTGTTTTTGTGTCTCTTACCTGTCGTTTTTTCCGTTGCATCCGGTTTGAAATCACAACGATTCTAAAGAAGTTTCACTTCAATAGTATGTATATTTCTGTTTCATTCTTTCCTACACATTTTTGTATTTGTGTCTCTTACCTGTCGTTTTTTCCGTTGCATCCGTTTTGAAATCACAACGATTCTAAAGAAGTTTCACTTCAAAAATTAAATGATTTAGACAAGTTCTTAGCAACATTTTGCGATTTACTTCTATATATATTATAATACTAGCTGAGTCTCATAAGAGAGAGAGGGTTAGAGAGAGTGTGGCGTATGTACCTATTATACAATTCTAAAGAAGCTAAAACTTTCTTTGTTTTATTGTAAATTTTTTCATTGATGATCCGATCTATAGCCTTCCTAGATAAATGGACTATCCAACATTAAGAGACAAACTCTACTTTATAATATTAGTATATATTATACATAAGTTATTTAAAGTATAATATTAGGAGTATAACGGACAGACATTCCAATAGGGTGTCTAAACATTAACAGAAACGATCGCTCACCCCGTCGACACCACCATTTGTCTCTCGCCACCTTTAAAAGCCATTCACACTCATTTTTCTTTTTAAACCTTCGGCAGTCGGCTACCGTTCCCTTTTCAATTGTTATCGGAACCTTCTCGAACTTACACAATATTTAGATAATAATTATAAAAAACTGTTGTTTATTGAATGGAAGATATTTATGAGATATCGAGTACATAGAAGATATTTATGAGATATCGAGTACATGGAAGATATTTATGAGATATCGAGTACATGGAAGATATTTATGAGATATCGAGTACATGGAAGATATTTATGAGATAACGAGTACATGGAAGATATTTATGAGATATCGAGTACATGGAAGATATTTATGAGATATCGAGTACATGGAAGATATTTATGAGATATCGAGTACATGGAAGATATTTATGAGATATCGAGTACATGGAAGATATTTATGAGATATCGAGTACATGGAAGATATTTTAGGAAAGTTAAACTACCTAATCATTTATAAAATTGATCCCTTTCAGTCAATCTGTACGCATTAACGCACGGTGGTGGGGGGTCTTTCATTAACTTATTTTTTGATGACATGGGAATCGAATTTTGTAAGTTGGAGATAATCTCTGTAATTAATGATCATCAATAAAGAAACAAAGACAGATTAAAAAATACCTGCCAATGCTTACGTCAGCATGGGACTAAATGGGAGAATGTTTAGAGCTTTGATTACTTTTGCTAACATGGGGGAAGGGGGTTTGTAAATTGTAAAAATTCTGCTTCTAAATATATTTTTAACTAATTTAAAAAATATATGTGTATATCAATATTCAATATATATTTTTTAATTTCTGAAATCCCTCAACTTTGTTAAATATTGATCCCAACGCTATCATATTGTTATTCAATAATAGTGTACTGTTGTTAAACTAGATGGCGCTGATCGTAATTATATCGCTGTATAACTTTATTTATCACAGATGGTGGAGGTTATTTTGAATTCAGGTAATTTTTTATCGTCTTTTGAGGTTTTCTGTGCTAGTCTCTGTTAGAAATTTAGTTACTGGTCTTGAAAACACACGAATTTGGAGGTAATTGAATAATTATAATAATCAAAAATAAATATGTATTATGTAGCATCAAAATCAAATAAAAATTCTATATTTCACAAAAGAAAGCACAAAACATACAGATTATATTAATACAAATATGCAGTATTGGCATTATCAGTCAAAGTGATCTCTTCCAGGCAACTTAACTGAGGTAGGGCACAGCAGGAAATTTCCTGCTCTAATATGGAGCAGCCTGACTGGGGTAGTACCTCGACCTTACAGAAGATCACAGCTAAATAACACTACTCTAAAGCAGTGTTGTGTTCCTGTTGGTGAGTAAGTTGACCAGAGCTCCTGGAGGGAATTGGGAATAGGGTCGGCAACGCGCTTGCGATGCTTCTGGTGTTGCAGACGTCTATAGGCTACGGTAATCGCTTACCATCACGTGAGCCATACGCTTGTTTGCCGACCTAGTTATATAAAAAAAAACCTAGTCAAAGTCATTTTATTTTAGATTTACTTCAGCGAAGGGAGTGCTAAGATATCCTGAATAAGGATATAGTAGGAGATATCCTTCTTCTTCTAGCAATTCTTTTCGAAAAAGATCAATTTTTAAATCGATTGGAATCGTAATCTAGTATCGATTCATTAAAAAATCGAGACCAAAAATATCGATTCCTCAAAAAACGATATTTTTTTCGAGTTTGTATTTATAATGTAAATATTGCGATTTTAAATTGAAGAGCAAAACAAAAGGCAACGAAGCCTTATAATATCGATTCAGTATATAGCCACGATTTTTTAAAATATCTGTCTAAAAATTCGATTCCTCGATTAATCGATCTTGGATCGTCATCCCTACTCAACAGCAATTATATTACGGACAGTTTGTATTTTCAACTTCCCTCCTATCCTACATAACATATTTACTAATTTTGTAGTATTAGTAATCTACTAAGATTTTTTTTTGAGAGGGTGGATGCTGTGAGGTTTAACTGTGTAAGTTTTATAGGTTTTTTGATAGACAGACAGACCTATCGATCGAATCCAAAGCCTGACCACTGAACTACTGACGCTTCACGATGTTGTTAAGTGTAATGATGAAAGTCGATGAAAAAAAATCAACATTTCAATCAACAACAATTTTGGTTCTTAGATCAGACAAAGAGAGCACTCCCTTCGCTGAAAATAGAATATAAACGATTATGTCCTATAAAAGAGTTTAAAGTATAGTTGGTAAAAGCTTTAAAAGTGGATCCATTAAAGCAAATGGTGATAAACAACGGTATCAACGTGTAAAGAATCGCAAAGAGACGAGAATCAGGAATATTGATGGCGTTGAATGCAGCTTGAGCCTGATGCCCTGATGCCTGGCCGACTGAGCGTTCAATTAACAGCTCAGCAGGCTGATAAACGATGCCCACCGCCTGTCTCTGCCTATCTCTCTTATATCGGTAAATAGAACCATTAAAAATTGTAAAAGAAACCAATTCTCGCAAATTTGGAAAAAACTTCGTATGAAGTATAGACAAAGAATCTTACTTATTATAAATGTGATAGTTTTGGAGTTTGTTTGTTTTACTCAATAAAGCAAAAACGGCTGAACGTATTTTAGTGAAAATTGGCACACAGATACTTTATAATCTGAATTAACATATAGACTACTTATTATCCCGGAAAAGTTCAGATTGATAATATTTTACCTTTAGATTGAGGAATGTTTTGAAATTTTTACCTAAATATATTCCAACTTTGATATTCTTCCTCTACCTTTCTTTTTTTTTAAGTTTTTTTTTCTTTTATCTAGGTTATTATTTCAACAACAATCTCCTCAAGAAATTTAATTTGGTTAGTTTATCTACCCAGGTACGTAAGTTTTAAACGACGCTATATGCATACTGCAATATGAATCAATAATTATATATATATATATATATATAAAGCTCTCAAAAACGCACTTGATCGTCAGTCAGCGTACGGATTAATCACTCATCCCGTTCCGCGGGAGGCGATGCAATAAATCTAGCCCTTAACCCATTCTCATTCCCGTTCCCATTCCCATTCCCGTTCCCGAAGCTGCTTTCATCCACTAGCACGTTTAGCAGTCGATTTGTTGACGTTTTGTGTGTTCATGGCTTTCAAATTTAAAGGTAAGGTTCAATCAATTTGTTCATACCGTAGTATTTTTTTTAAGAAAAAGTGGTAAATAAACTTAACTAGCATAATTTAACTGTAGAAGTGTTGTCAGGACAAAAAAACAATAAACGGGACCCTGTAACTAAGACTGCTGTTCGTCCGTCTATCTATCACCAGGCTGTATATCATGAACCGTGATAGCTAGACAGTTGAAATGTTCACAAATGATGTATTTCTGTTTCCCCTATAACAACAAATACTAAAAACAGAATAAAATATATATTGAAGGGGGAAAACCTGAACGGATTTTCATACTGTTTTCACCAATACACATAATGATTCATGAGGGAAGTGTAGGCGTAATATGCTCTATCGTATAGTATAGCCCAAGAAGGAATTTTTTAGATTTACTCGAGCGCGTCTGATTAAGGTAAGGTGGGTTAATTGCATGATAAAATGCGTGTATTTTGAAAATCTGACGATTTGGGCGTAGCGGACCGCGGACGAGCTCGCACCATCACCACACCGCTTTTCGACGTCATAACATCATCACAGATAATCACAAAACCACGCATTCATGTCATTTTATGTATGTATGTATCACTTAATATCCCCTCTGAATATCTGACGGCGCTTTAATACATTTTTTTTCTACCCTTCTAGATGGCCACCCTCACAACTCAAGTCGGTAGATGAACATACCGTCACATCAGTGACAAGTCGGACCATCTTAACCTCATCAATATCTAACTTCTGGCTTATTATCTTCATGTAATTTTTTAATTTTACAATTTTTGAATAGCTATAGATGTTTTTCGGAACATTAAAATGGGAAACGTAATATAACCTTTTATTCTCACTATCATCTAATCTACAAAATGTTATATGTCCCTAAGACGCTCGAGTAAATCCCCATTTAGCATCATGGCCTCCCCTAGTACACAGTTCTAAAGATTACCTCCAATAAACAAACTCACAAACTTTACCTCTGTATAACATTTGTGTTATTTTAAGGGTTACTTTAAGGTATGGAAGAAGTGTCAAATAAGTAGCAAGTGTAGCATATCTCTCGCACTTGACTGCCCACCTGCTAACTTGATAAGTTAACTTTAGTTACTACAGGACTCACTAAACTTTTACTTGTGTTAGATTATTTTAGTTTCTTACAGCAATATCGAGTGCTGTCACTTTTACGATTGTTGCTTTTTTTAGGATAATCTCTCTGTTAGTAATTATTTTATACTTGTCGGAGAATAATAAACGATTATCGAATAATCGAATTATCATCGCTATCTATGGCGTTGGAGCAGGCTAGTAGTAACTTTCGTCATTTTGACAGTCTCGACTCTTTATATGCCATCGACATTCTGATTGTAGTCTTAGTCGTGCGCGGTCTTTCTAGGAGTGAAGTAGTCCCTGGATAGTGTTTGTCTTGTGCAGTGCAGTGCAGTGAAAGTGCTTTTCTTTCCAATTAAGGGCACGTGAGTACCTTACAATGTAATTGCCACGTCTTCTGTTAGGTTAGGTTTATGTGAGTTTAACCTTCGGTTTAAAAAGAAAGCCTGAGCAGTGGAGGTGCACCTTGGTCACAAGTCCAAGGCACTACTTAGGTTTCTCTCGTAATTATTAGAGATCATATTTGATTATTTATCCGTTAAGTAGAAGTATCTACGTTGTGTTTATCCAATAGTTCACTCAATATCATCACCCCTTATGTTGTTTCTCAATATACCCCCTTTCCCCCTTCCTTCTCATCATTAAAATCTCCGAGATATTTATGTCGTTTAATTTGTGTCATAGGCTGCGTTTTCATCAGATGTGCGAGGACGCGTTGCGAAGTATATGTAAGTTAAAAACCAATAGAAGCGTTTCATTTGACACACTGAGCGAATCTATTGGTTCACATCCCTCGCTAAGCATCCTTGTCTGAAAATTTGAAAAACCTAAAATATATTTACTAGTTTCCATGAAGGCTTTTAATGTTAATTCTTTTAAAAGGTTTAGATCATTATGGTAATAAGTCATACAATAGGAAAAATAAATACACTATTTGACCTCAATTACCTTTAGGATCTATTGTTAATTAAAAGGGTGTTATAGTCTATACGCAGACCATACATTAGACTCAGACGAGCAGCATTACAGCAACATTATAATGATTCTGTCTTACCTCTTCGTTATGATGTTGATCAGTAGTCCAACATTCAAGAAACTCATATCAATTCTACCAACATCATAATGAACACTAATTAAAAAAGGGTTTAGCAGTCTACTTGATCAATTGAACTATATTTGAAAGTTGTATATTTAGGGAATAATATTGAATTTAAACATGTGAAAAGTCGCAATAAACACTTGTCTCATTTCTAAAAATACCTTTTTCATTAACAGACCGTTCTCGTCACAGCAGACAGGTTTCTAATTAACAAAACCGAAACGGGTGAAAAAAATCACCCTTAACGAGTTTACTGAAGCTCCTTCCCACGTACTCGTAGGTAGTACTCTCTCTGCGATGGAATTAAGAAGAGAATAAATACTATTTTCTGAACCTTTTTATTTAAAATCTAAATCAATAAACATTTGTTTTAGCATCTTTTTCACATATGATTTTAATTTCTATAAAAATCGGTACTAGATTGCCGCCGCCACAAAATGAAGGACTACATATAGTCATTTTTAAATGATTTAGTAAACTAAGCTAAATCTACATCACCAGAAACTTAGGCTTATGTTTGTACTAGTTGCAAGATTTATTTTCATCTAAAAATCTGATGGACTTTTCAAGTTACGTCCTAAATTGTTTTTTAACCAATTTTATTTGATTGTCATAAAACTATTAATATCTAAATTATTATAGATTTCCTATTGATTTAAGTTACTCTTGTCATAAAGAAGTTCTGCTATTTGAATTAAACATAAAACATAACAGAGCCATATAAAATATTGTGACATATCTTATATATAAAATTCTCGTGTCACAATATTAGTTACCATACTCCTCCGAAACGGCTCGACCGATTTTTATGAAATTTTGTGTGCGTCAACATCTATTTTTTATACCCCTAAGTGATAAGGGTGGCCCACCCCAATTTTTTAAAATGTATATGGCAAAACAACGTTTGCTGGGTCAGTTAGTAATTATTATAAAAATTATTAACTCTAGCAAAAATGATAGTTTTATTTTCAAATTATTTTATGTTCAAAACATTTTTTTTATTATCGGTCATTCCTCGTCACCTCTTAAGTGTCTTCTTCAATTTTAATAATCCTAAATGAACTAAATCTTGTCTCTGTTTTTAAAGAAATCCATGAGAAATATTTCCTTCATAAAAAATAGGCAATAATTTCGGCGTTATCATGATTTAGTAGAAATCCAACGAGCGGCTCCTGCCTACTTAATTCCCAATCGATGAATATAAAACAGAGCTAAAAGAAATTAATACGCTATTACCCTTGTTCGAACAATTACCTATCGGTTTTATTGCGGGAAGTAATAAAGGAGGATTAGGGAGGATTCAATAGCCTGATAAAAGTTTGAGAACACCTGCCCCGAATTTACGATCAACCCCTTCGAACTTTGCTAATCATTTGAAGGTCCACTGGCTGGTTATGTTGCTGGATTGGTTTTCAATTGCTTTATGGAACTATTGCTTTATTTATTTCTATTTTAATAAGGTTTTTTCTGGTTTGACTAGATTAATGTTACATCCTCACAAATCTAATCTATACTAATATTTTAAAGAGATAAAGTTTGTGAGGATGTAGTGGGTAATCTACTGAACCGATTTTGAAAAATGTTTTACTAACAGAAAGCCTATTTATCCGAAAAACGAAAAGACTTTTTCGTTGTAGTCGGATTTATTGCAGTAAGTCGGAGAAAAAACGGTCAAACGAAAACGTTTCTTACGCACGTTGCCTTAACGATGAATGAATAAATGAGTAAGTGAGTGAACAGCTTGAATACACCTCAGCGAAGTTCTAGCAGGTCGGTTAGTCGTTCAATAAAGTGAAAAAGATTGTAGTAAACTGAAACTTTACTGTACAGAGAATAGAAAGAGTTCAAATATCAGTTCATCAGAAAACGATGAAGAGGATCACAATAGTTTTAATGATAAATGAAAAAAAATCTTTGCCCATCGTTTCTATTGATGGAGGGAGAAGAAAGTTGGGATTTAAAAAAAAAATACCCATTACTGAATAGATAGATTAGATTTTTCATGACGAAACTAAGACGACTGTCAGGATGATTTATATAGGCTTAGAATCTTTAATGTAATCTTGCTAACTTATAGGCAAATTTTGATCCCACTTCTGATATTTTCTATATAAGTTATACTGCACAGCAACACGTAAAAGACAATAATAATATGCACTTTAGATGGAACCCAAGCAAATACTGTCGACACTCACGAAATCCTTCACAATTAATGCTAGTTTTTTTTAGCATTACGACACCATACAGACTTACATTGTATAAACATGTAAAATTAAGCGTTAAAGGTATAAAACATCGCAGAATCCTGTTTTAGATAATAAAATGTAAAACTGTTTATAGTACACAACTGTGATACAGAAACTAAAAGCACGTAGCAATTTAAGTAACAGATAAAATGTACTCGAGTTACAACCACCTGAGTTGTGTTTGTGTTGTTTACACCTCCCCTAGGAATATCTTGTATAGTTTTCAACTTGGGGAGCACTATTCCTTTATTGTATTATCCTTTTCCGGGAAGGTTAAAATTAAAACTTTTTCGCTGAAATTTGAAGAATGCTTATCGAAAAAATAAGCTGGATTTTATTACTATTATCTATATGAGGCTTATACTGCACAGAAATGCGTGAAACCGACGAAATATTCACTCACAATGGAGTCCCAGCATTACGACACCAGACAATCTGTACAGCCACAATGGGCACCAGGTGAAATCCGTTTGACAACTGGCTCAAGTTATCAACCATGTTGCTAACTATTATAGATACTCATTATATTATTAAAACTCAAACAAATTCGAAATGTTAGAGAATGAATAGAATGATGTTAGAAGTAAAAAAATTGTTTAATACCATAGCCTAGTGACGTCTACTCAGGAGGTCCGAGTTCGATCCTCCACACACCTCTGACTGACTGATGTGTGTTTTAAGTAAATAAATATCACTTGCTTTAACGGTGAAGGAAAATATCGTGAGGAAACCTCCTGAGAGTTCTCCGTGTTCTCAAAGTTTTGTGAAGTCTGCCAACCCGCTTTTAGAAAGCATGGTAGACTATGGCCTAATCCCTCCTCATTCTGAGGACCCGGGAAATACGTAAAGCCGAGAGAGAGAGAGAGCAAAAGAAAGAGCAAATTTAGAAGGCAGAGAGTTAGGTATATGCACTAGTAATAATATCAAATACTCACACACATTACTATGATGGATATATTAAAACAGTATTAAGCCAATCAAAAGCTATCATCAAGGTTGCTATATATATTAGAAGTGATACAATAAAGGAAAGGTGAATAATGGTTGTTTATCGAGAAGAAAACACAAGACCAGTTGTAAACCAAAATACGCAATCTGTAATTTCACAAATACACGGTCAAGCAAAAAGAGCAACAAATCCTACCGCACGTGAGGCGAATTCAATCATTTTTTCTTATTTCGCCGCGATTGATTGGACGCCGCCATTTTGTCGGTTTTATTCGTTTATCCGGCGCAAACAATGCGGTGCAGGTGAACTAAACGTTTTTCGATGATTCGGTTATAAATTGTTCTGGATTTGATGCTAGTATATTTATGGCATGGCAAAATTCAACTTAACAACACTATTGATAACTAAGCTTTCGCATACTTTATATAGCAACACCATTAATAGCTTAGTATTCGTAAACTCAAGTAAGCAACACCATTGATAGCTTAGTATTCCCAAACTCAAGTTAGCTACACAATTGATAACTTAGTATTCACACACTCAAGTAAGCAACACAATTGATAGCTTAGTATTCACACACTCAAGTAAGCAACACAATTGATAGCTTAGTATTCACACACTCAAGTAAGCAACACAATTGATAGCTTAGTATTCACACACTCAAGTAAGCAACACAATTGATAGCTTAGTATTCACACACTCAAGTAAGCAACACAATTGATAGCTTAGTATTCACACACTCAAGTAAGCAACACAATTGGTAGCTTAGTATTCACACACTCAAGTAAGCAACACAATTGATAGCTTAGTATTCACACACTCAAGTAAGCAACACAATTGATAGCTTAGTATTCACACACTCAAGTAAGCAACAAAATTGATAGCTTAGTATTCACACACTCAAGTAAGCAACACAATTGATAGCTTAGTATTCACACACTCAAGTAAGCAACACAATTGATAGCTTAGTATTCACACACTCAAGTAAGCAACACAATTGATAGCTTAGTATTCACACACTCAAGTAAGCAACACAACTGATAACTTAGTATTTACACACTCAAGTTGGCAACACCATTGATAACTTAGTATTCCCAAACTCAAGTAAGCAACACCATTGATAGCTTAGTATTCACAAACTCAAGTAAGCAACACCATTGATAGCTTAGTATTCACAAACTCAAGTAAGCAACACCATTGATAGCTTAGTATTCACACACTCAAGTAAGCAACACAATTGATAGCTTAGTATTCACACACTCAAGTAAGCAACACAATTGATAGCTTAGTATTCACACACTCAAGTAAGCAACAAAATTGATAGCTTAGTATTCACACACTCAAGTAAGCAACACAATTGATAGCTTAGTATTCACACACTCAAGTAAGCAACACAATTGATAGCTTAGTATTCACACACTCAAGTAAGCAACACAATTGATAGCTTAGTATTCACACACTCAAGTAAGCAACACAATTGATAGCTTAGTATTCACACACTCAAGTAAGCAACACAATTGATAGCTTAGTATTCACACACTCAAGTAAGCAACACAATTGATAGCTTAGTATTCACACACTCAAGTAAGCAACACAATTGATAGCTTAGTATTCACACACTCAAGTAAGCAACACAACTGATAACTTAGTATTTACACACTCAAGTTGGCAACACCATTGATAACTTAGTATTCCCAAACTCAAGTTAGCAACTCCATTGATAGCTTAGTATTCACAAACTCAAGTAAGCAACACCATTGATAGCTTAGTATTCACACACTCAAGTAAGCAACACAATTGATAGCTTAGTATTCACACACTCAAGTAAGCAACACAATTGATAGCTTAGTATTCACACACTCAAGTAAGCAACACAATTGGTAGCTTAGTATTCACACACTCAAGTAAGCAACACAATTGATAGCTTAGTATTCACACACTCAAGTAAGCAACACAATTGATAGCTTAGTATTCACACACTCAAGTAAGCAACAAAATTGATAGCTTAGTATTCACACACTCAAGTAAGCAACACAATTGATAGCTTAGTATTCACACACTCAAGTAAGCAACACAATTGATAGCTTAGTATTCACACACTCAAGTAAGCAACACAATTGATAGCTTAGTATTCACACACTCAAGTAAGCAACACAACTGATAACTTAGTATTTACACACTCAAGTTGGCAACACCATTGATAACTTAGTATTCCCAAACTCAAGTTAGCAACTCCATTGATAGCTTAGTATTCACAAACTCAAGTAAGCAACACCATTGATAGCTTAGTATTCACAAACTCAAGTAAGCAACACCATTGATAGCTTAGTATTCACACACTCAAGTAAGCAACACAATTGATAGCTTAGTATTCACACACTCAAGTAAGCAACACAATTGATAGCTTAGTATTCACACACTCAAGTAAGCAACAAAATTGATAGCTTAGTATTCACACACTCAAGTAAGCAACACAATTGATAGCTTAGTATTCACACACTCAAGTAAGCAACACAATTGATAGCTTAGTATTCACACACTCAAGTAAGCAACACAATTGATAGCTTAGTATTCACACACTCAAGTAAGCAACAAAATTGATAGCTTAGTATTCACACACTCAAGTAAGCAACACAATTGATAGCTTAGTATTCACACACTCAAGTAAGCAACACAATTGATAGCTTAGTATTCACACACTCAAGTAAGCAACACAATTGATAGCTTAGTATTCACACACTCAAGTAAGCAACACAATTGATAACTTAGTATTTACACACTCAAGTTGGCAACACCATTGATAACTTAGTATTCCCAAACTCAAGTTAGCAACTCCATTGATAGCTTAGTATTCACAAACTCAAGTAAGCAACACCATTGATAGCTTAGTATTCACAAACTCAAGTAAGCAACACCATTGATAGCTTAGTATTCACACACTCAAGTAAGCCACACAATTGATAGCTTAGTATTCACACACTCAAGTAAGCAACACAATTGATAGCTTAGTATTCACACACTCAAGTAAGCAACACAACTGATAACTTAGTATTTACACACTCAAGTTGGCAACACCATTGATAACTTAGTATTCCCAAACTCAAGTTAGCAACTCCATTGATAGCTTAGTATTCACAAACTCAAGTAAGCAACACCATTGATAGCTTAGTATTCACAAACTCAAGTAAGCAACACCATTGATAGCTTAGTATTCGTAAACTCAAGTTGGCAACACCATTGATAGCTTAGTATTCACAAACTCAAGTTAGCAACTCCATTGATAGCTTAGTATTCACAAACTCAAGTAAGCAACACCATTGATAGCTTAGTATCCACAAACTCAAGTAAGCAACACCATTGATAGCTTAGTATTCACAAACTCAAGTAAGCAACACCATTGATAGCTTAGTATTCACACACTCAAGTAAGCAACACCATTGATAGCTTAGTATTCACACACTCAAGTTAGCAACTCCATTGATAGCTTAGTATTCACAAACTCAAGTAAGCAACACCATTGATAGCTTAGTATCCACAAACTCAAGTAAGCAACACCATTGATAGCTTAGTATTCACAAACTCAAGTAAGCAACACCATTGATAGCTTAGTATTCGTAAACTCAAGTTGGCAACACCATTGATAACTTAGTATTCACACACTCAAGTTAGCAACACCATTGATAGCTTAGTATTCGTAAACTCAAGTTGGCAACATCTTTGATAACTTAGTATTCACACACTCAAGTTAGCAACACCATTGATAGCTTAGTTTTCACGGGTAGTTCCTTTTATTTTATGTTTAGTATATACACGTGTAGAAAGTATATAAAGACCGTAGTATCAGATAGTTTTGAGCCAGTCTCCAAAGTGATCTCGTCCAATAATCATCAAAGTTGTGTGTCGTGATGCTGGAACTCGATTATGAAGGATTCCTACTTACATATATGTAACACTCGGCAAATATTAACCAAACTATATATTAACAACAACTTTTTACTTCGAAAATCACACAAAGAATGAATACCGAGAAACTTATTTCTTAAATAATCTAGGTTATACTATTTTAAGGACCTATCCTTATGTCGGGATAGAAACTTTATTCAGGCGCAGACAGGTGTAAATGGAGAAGGGTATATTGAATTCGGTAAAGCAATTGTGAACCTACATCTGGGCCACAAGTTCCACACACACCTTGAGCTCCTCTCGCTATTAGACTCAAGACTCCTATCTTTGTTTATATTTTAATATTATAAGTAACTCTGTCTGTCTGATAAGCTTTCACGCCTAAACGCCTTACCCGATTTTGATAAAATTTGGTGCAAAGATAGACAAGAGCTTGGGTAAGGATATAGGATATCTTTTATTGCGTAAAAAGGATTATTCACAATTATTTTAAACATTCATACAGGCAATGAAGGTAACTGTTGTGATCATTGTAAAAGGGACTTTGTTGGTTGATATTTCCTCGCAATATTTGTGATAAGTCTTGTTGGAAGAACTACCGCTGATGGGTTTGAGTCTAATTTATCTGAATACTCTGAATTAGTAACAAGCACTAATAATACAGTTACCAAACAAGAAAAACATAAAAGTGAAACCTTTCCAAATATCCAAATCGTGGCTCATAATGGCCAGATTTTCTGATTCTTCCCAGCAATGCTGTTATTTTAGCAAACATGTAATAGTGGAAATGCAAAGAAAATAACACCACGAGACAGAACAGATAAAATATGAAGATGATACCTCAATTCGAATAAAGATTCAGATTCTTTCACTATTGGAATACTAAGCGCTAAGTAACTTTGCTTTCCAACTTTAATAGAACTGTCTGTGTAACTGAACTGGTACTGATTAAAATTTATCCTTTGATGCTTTGACCATCCTATCTCACAGGTAGATCAAAGACGTTTTAATTAAAATGTATCTGTATGAATGTTTTCGTCTCTCAGTCCATTTGCCAGTTTTTAGGGATGGATGTTAGAATCGTGTCATGTCTATATACACTCTCAGAGGTCGATGATAACTAGCAGGGGGTCCATGTAAACGAAATGAAGAGTAGAAGGTTTAATCTTGACTTTCCACAAAATGTTTCATCAAAAGTACCCAGATAGAATTGCCTAAGTTAAAGATTACTTTTTAGTCTTCAACATGTACAAATGATTAGCTAACTAAAGAAGGGTCCATCTAGGACCTCTATAATAGCGCATATATGTTTTGCGAAAGTATGCATAACTATTTTCTGAAACAAATAAAATTGAGCAAAGCAAAACTATTTTAAAACTAGATGTCCTCAAGATTGGGTTCTTATCTAAAACTTCGTGATCCCATACTTCAAAATGAATCACCGGTCACCTTCGGTCCGAGGCGATCCAACTTTCCAACATACATCAAACTTTACTGTTTTCATTACACTCTGATTTCAACTTCCAAGCTTTGCTGGATTGAGACTTCAGATTTTAAATCCATAAATTTTTCTAAATTCATAGAATTTATTTACTTTAAATTAATTGTTTTTTTTTTTACATTAAATTAAATTTATTCTCCTTTTGAGGAAGTTCTTGGTTTTCTTTCTCCATTAGTTGGAAAATTTTAGAATTGATTGGTTACTGTAGAAAAACCATATACTTGATCCTTAAATTTAAATAATAATTTATAATATTTACTTGACGTTATTTAAATTTGATGACATTTCACTTCATTTTAGAAAATGATAAGTTGTTAAGTGTTCTCAGTGTAGCTCAACTTTATCATAAAAAGTCGGATCACGTCGCAGAGCGGAAGGTGAGGGGTCCAATAAAAATGTATAGAGGGATTTGTAAGAGAAATAAACTCATATTCTGACCACCGGCCGCTCCACCACTCGCCACCACTGCCACCACTCGCCGCCGCATCGCCAATTAATGAATTATTACGCCGCGCGAATCGCAATAAGGTTCATAAAAATATCATAAAGAAATAATAAAAAACCTGTCCTCATCTCACTTCTGGATTATGATCATAAAATGTCAGTTAGAAATTTTCGAAGTGGGATCAAGAGTTTCTGTGCTTTATTGCAAATAGTATTTAGAGTTCCGTAACTAAAAAAGAAGCCCATATACTTAAATTCATAGAGTCAGTGAGTGGTTCAGGCGTACGATTCACAATGGATTGGTCGTGGGTTCAAATCCCACTCATTGGTCTACTGACTTGACCCACTCCTAACACAAGCATTTAGCTTACTTGAAGGGATACTAGTAGCATGTGATCCATACTCATACTATTCTTTTTTTTTTTAAATATATAAAACTTATATTTTTATACATTTTTTAGAACAAGGAGAACAGGGATTCTCTAAAATTAGTTAAAACTTTTTAGTACCGGTTAAGGTCTTTCAAAGAAATTTATGTTGTTTTAAATAATTTTGTCTTTTAATTCTAAATACATTTTTTAATTAATTAAAAATTATAAAAAAATAATTTTTACTTTTAATTTTATAATTATGAAAATAAAATTTTAATGTGTCAATAATGAATAAATATAACCAGAGTTTTAAAATCGGTTACTAGATGGCGCTGCCTATAAATTGCATCGCGTTTGCACTTTATTATAATAATAAAATTAAAAATTTATATTTATTAAAAATCAATAATGATAACTACCCACATATAGCCATTTCTAGTCCCTTTATTTTTGGTAATATTTGCATTGATTAAAAATAGATACCTAATTTGACTTCATACACTGAATTTGGAATCTATAATCTAAATATTTTGGATTGATATTAATAATTAATTTCGGCCGTAAGTCTTCTTGTAACTTTTGACTATTATAATATTGATGGTATCCATGCTTAGACAAAAAGTAATATTATTAGAAAGTCTCTGTTGCTATTTTTATCGACACTAATGTGTCATCAACCTTTAATCGCATACGTTAAAGTACCTACATTAAAAAAAATCAATACTTACAAGCGGTTGATTTAAAAATAACTAGAAAAAAATAAAAAAGGGGTTACAACATAAATTCCAGTACATTTGACAATATTTACATATGTTCGGCTTTCTGTCAGATTAACTGTTTTGTTCATTACTGGGGATCAGGATCAGGATCAGGTGAGTCCGTCCAATTTAAGGGTTTATTTTAAAATCCCATCACAGCTTATGTTAAATTGCTTTTATTCACTTTGAGGGTATATTTAGATCTAGATTCTAGACCGGTATAATTGGCTCGTTTAATATTATAAATATTATGATTATGGGAGCTATACGCGCTTTATAAACGGTGTTGCTAACATGTGAAATGTTACGCAAAAACGGCTGAACGGATTTTAATGAAATTTGGTATACATTTACTCTATAACCTGGATTAACACATAGGGTACTTTTTATCCAGGAACAACTTTGAGATCCTGTGGGGTAATAATAAAATATGTTTACTGTACTGTATTGATGACGTCACTCAAAACGCCATGACAGTTCTGAACGTTATCGAGCTATGAAGTTTTTTAAGGTGCATCTATTTAATAGGTTTGACTGCATAATTATTAGACATCTTTATTTATTCTAATTTAGACAATAAGGTTAACGACTATATTATTGGAAATGCGAGAAGTTTAATGGCGAAAGATGGCTTAAAGGGGTGCACAACGCTGAACCAATAATTAATAGGTGATGAGGGGCAGCGTCAGCTTTCAGCGAATCCGTCATGGGTGATGAAATGAGGCGAAGACATCGGCGCCTTCATTCCGTAGGAGGATGACGGGCGTCGACCCAGGTTTCCTAGTGAAGCCTTGGAAAAGTTCTCCACGATGAACTGTCAAGCTTGGCCCTTTACATTACACTACCGTTGGGACACCAAAAGATGGCTTCGGTTTCGAAGGTTTTATTGGGTTAATGTTTATCGCTGCTAGTCCCACGCACTTCTCTTCCTCAGAAATATGAGTAAAAGCATGTAATTGTTAAAAAAATATAAAAATACACGTTGTAAATTATAGCAAAAGCCGGGAGCTCGTAGGTAATATATTAGATACCTTTGTTACAATTCTTTTGAAGATAACCTCGAGATGTAAGGTGGGATTACAGGAACAGGAGCTGGAGTAGCATGAAGGATTGATACCGCGACATTGATTGATTCACCTCAGATCTGTGGGATTGCGATCCAGCTGTAGGTGGAGGAGGTAATGATTTTGAATAACGTTTTCAGATAGACTGATTAATTGTTATTTCAAAATAATATATATTTTTGAAGTTATAAAATTTGGGAATCCATTGTGTGCCATTTTCAGGCAAAATTTTTATTTTGATTTTCAAACGAGTTGGATATTTCCAGAAAGGTTTTAAAAATAAGCTTTTTTTATTTAATTGTGATGTTGGCAGCACTGATTTGAGTAGCATCCTGTTTTGTTGATGATTTCTTGAATGTTGGACAACTTATTTATTTAACTATCAAATAATTCAACTCAGGTGGATCCTAAGTTTGAAGTTAAATGACTTTTGTTTTATTTCAAGTAGACAATATATAAATTTCGTTCCGGCTGGCTTGAGTTGTCTGTCAAGTACATATTAAAGTATTGAGATTAATAGTGTAGTGTTGTTTGGTGACGTGGTGCTTGGCCTCCATTATAGAGAAGCACGTGAGTGATGTACTTTATTCTTTCATTATTACATATTGGTCTCAAGTCTTAGGAAATGCTCGGCTTTCATCTAGATTGAATATTAGTATTGTCCTTTGAATCTGTTTTTAAAACAACGTTAATACCTAATACAGTTCCAACAAAATTAAACTAGATGGAGCCACTAGTCAATTAAATCGCGCTAGCACTTTTTAATTTCAAATCATATAGGGGTGGCCGTCTCCAACGATCGGAGGCCAATTCAGCAGGACCTAATTCGGTGTCTGTTTCTACCAGTTTTAATCCAGCGACTGACAGCGCTTCAGCGTCTGCTCTCTAGTGAGGAGACACCCCCGCAAACATTGTCAAACGCCAACAGCCGCAACCCGGGATTCCTACTATTGCCTCTGTTAGGACTTCGACCCTTGCGACTTGCGCCCTACTGCTCGGTCATCGGGCCCTCTCATCGAAACTCCCCCCTATCATCACCGGCATCGCAGCAAATTTCTGGTGGTAAAGCTGCCTAGTACCAATTATTTATGAATTGTATTATTCGTATTATCCGTATCTGTATGTTTTTATTATGATGATTTGAAGTTTGATATTTTTATTATTTCGAAATACTAAATACTTGAATATGCGATATTACATCAACACATTGATGTAATATCGCATCACACACATTGATTCTCTTGAATACAGATGACAGGAAGCTATGTAAAACCGTCTCTACTAAATCTGCTTTTCTAAAACAAGATGACTTAAACAGGTTATGCAAGTATTGTGATGAAAACCTTCTCTTTCTTAATGAAAAAAAAAATGTAATATAATATCTTTTACCAGAAAGAAAAAAATAATTACTAACAATTATTTTTTAAACAGTGACTATAAACCACATAAACAAAGTCAGTGAAAAATTGACATTTATTCAACACGTAAATCATATTGTAGGAAGGGCCTTCTGTATGCTTGTAAAGATTAAATTTATCAGCATAATTTAAATAAATTTATTTTCCGTTACATTGTAGAACTAAATGTAAAATGATATTTATATTCTGTGAGGTAATTCAAAAGTGTAAAACAGCGTCTCTTCACGGCTGTTAATTTGTCTGTTGTTTCTCTTATCCGAGGGGTAAACTCGCCAGTTGTCGCTCTCTGAATTATTCAGTACTTTGAATATCTTTAGTACAGGTATCTTTAGTTATAAAAGTTTCTTTTTAAAATTACCAACCAAGAGTACCTTTTATTTTATTCATTTTATATATGTCGGGGATTTTTAAAACGATGTGAAAGGAGATGGAAGGAGAAAGATGGGGAATATTGGGGAACACTAAAAGGGGGTGATGGTAATGAGTGGAATATTGGGTAAACGCGACGCAGATACTTCTAGTGAACCGATAAATGATCAAATATGATCTCTAACAATTACGAGAGAAACCTAAGCAGTGCCTTGGACTTGTGACGAAGGTGTAGGCTTAAGGATATCCTTTAAGTAATTACAACACTCGCCTCCACTGCTAGGCTCTCTATTTAAACCCAAGGTTAAACGCACATAAACCGAATCTAACACAAGGCTAACCTAACCTAACATTGTGTTTACTTAACCACGTGGTAATTACATTGTAAGGACTTACGTGACCTTAGTTGGACAGCACTTCCACACTACACTGCACTTGACACTATCATTAGCACTAGCACCACTTAGATGATGTTCACTTCTTGAGAGACCGCGCACGACTAAGACTTCAGTTAGACTGTCGATTGCATATAAAGGGTCGAGGGTAGAGACTGTCAAAACAACGGAAGTGACTACTACCCCACTCCAACGCCATAGACAACGATAACGATTCGATTAATCGATAATCTTTTACTATGCTCCGACATATATATTTATTTATACTGACAACCTCTGTTTCGATAGACTTGAGCAAGCTGTCAAATGGAGCTCACCTGTCGACCATTATGGGTGTGCAGTGGTGGTGTGTCGTGATGCTGGGTCTTTATTACTATGGTGTACAGTAAGCGTATAATATTGGTTCTCGGTGTGTTGTGAGTGCATATTATTATTTACTTGTGCGTGTTACTGTGCGGTATCGGTCCCATGTAGATAACACAAATACACTGGTCGGCAGCTATCTGTACATTACTGTATTAAGAGCTACATTCATTCTTTATTTATTCTAATTTATCCTTATTTTTGGATATTTTCATTCCTTGTTTTAGACTAATAATATGTAGGTACATAATTCTTTCTATTTCTATTATGGTATTGTTACCATGATTACATGTACCTACACTGTACATGAAATAGCGATTTTATTAGTTACTAGCCGACCCGCGCGACTTCGTTCGCATGTTACTGAGTTCCTATGGGTCGTAGCGAGTTGTTAAATATCATAACTTACTCCTTGTTACATCAGCTATCTGTCAGTGAAAGTCCTGTCAAAATCAAAACAAACAGATAGACAAAAATTGTAAAAAAATATTGTTGGTATATATACGGTGTATACATCCATATGCACTTAGTAGAAAGCGGTTACTTTAATATTACAAACAAACATTTCAGTTTTATTTATTTGTATGGATGAACACATGACTATTTTAAGGCTGCATTTCCACCTGGGATGAGCGAGTATGCGAAGTGAGGGATGTGTTTGTTAATTACCAATGGAATCGCTTCATTTACCCAACCTCACTCAGTGTGTCAAATGAAGTGATTCTATTAGTTCTTAATAAACACATCTCTCGCAACGCATCTTCGCACATCTCTGGTGTCAAAGCTGCATAGTACCAATTATTTATAATCAACGAACATCAATGTATTAAAATTTTGATATATTAATGTATAATCACTCTTAATTACTAGAAGGTAAATTAAAGAAACAAAAGTATCAGCAGCTGCTCGTAGCTATAATCTAATTGAATCGATTCCTCTGAAAAGTTAGCTTCTCACAGGCGGCAGCGGGAGCGGGAGCGGAATCGGAGCGGACATCTCAGCTCAATATAAATGTAAATGTTCCGAGGTACACTGTACGAGCACTGGCCACTTGCTCAAAGAATAAAAGTGTTAAAACATAGCCTTTCCTTTGTAGTATGTTTTTTATAATAAAAAAACTCTAGATAACGTGAGTAATTAAAATATTATATCTACTGAGATGTGTAGAACTTTCTTGTTTTTAGTTGATGCTTTTTCACGGCCATTTTGTTAAGCGAAAGTTGGTAAAAGGAATTCAACAATCAATTGAACATAACATGTTAAAAATCAAATAATTATGTACCTGATATAGAAAAATTATGAAATTACTTGGAAACTGAATGGATTTGAACACTTCACATTAACTTGAAGCTCATAAAAACATTTTTGAAGTTAACACGGTGGAAGTAAAGTTACTCGTGTTCTCCCTTCAAAGCGATCAGGTCTGCTTGGGTGTGGGCTCCAATGATTGATGACACTGATGTATAATGTAGGCCAGGTGCATAAAATTCAATTACACAACTTGAAGAAGATAATAATACCCAAAATATTAATAACGTGTGCCGTCTCTGGTATGTTTAGTCTGTGTGTACATATCGGCGACGTGCGTTCCGAATCACAAGAGCTCTCATGCATAAAGAAGCCAACCGCGAACACCGGCACGTCAGCTCAGTGAATATTTCATGTTTCACTTTATATTATATATTCTATTAATCAGTTATTTATCATATTATTACTTCATAAGAAGTAACTGATCTATCGTGACGATGATTATGACGTCATGACTCATGAGTGAGATCTCGCAGGTCGTCAAACTTTTCCGTACTTGAATTTGTACAATTCTTTTTTGCGAAAGCTTTTTATTAAATGCTGACAAGATTTGCCCGGTGTGATGAATGATTTAATAGCCATATACTACGAGATCTATCAGACCGTCTAACACTTTACCATATTTTAATACCTCCTACATTCAGTTCTTGTTTAAGCCTTTCCGAAAAGTGCTAACCAAATTTGTATAGTGTGATGAATGGATGATTATATTTTCTTTAGATTATAGGCCAGCGTTAAAACGATTTTTGTATGTTCACTGTTGATGGTCTTCAAAGTTTTGATCCCCCAGTAAAATCAGCATCCGTCAATTATTGTCGCTTCAAGCCATTGTACCTACGCACCTCGATCTAGTCACAATCTTCCTAGGCCAACTACTCGATTGCAAATACCTCGTAAGTTATCTATAAGCATCCTAAAAAAGACAGTCAAAAAAGTCTGATGAAAAATGGTTGATCCCAAACCCAGAAGTAATGTGTATTTAATGTATTTATTTAATAGACTCCTTTGAGAAATATAACAGCAATTAATATTTACACAATATTTGCTATATAATATAAAATTATGTAAACTATATTCTAATTGCTATCAAATACTCGATTCCCTATTTATTTAATCGGTAAAAATATTTGATATATTATAAAAAATTGAGAAAAAAAATTAATTATACTTTAATGTAATAT
The DNA here is from genome assembly GCA_905147385.1 of Limenitis camilla. NCBI lineage: Eukaryota > Metazoa > Arthropoda > Insecta > Lepidoptera > Nymphalidae > Limenitis > Limenitis camilla. The sequence goes on along the minus strand of LR990232.1, from coordinate 1,001,802 downwards.
TTTTATAGATCGCTGTTTAAGGTAAGTAATGAGACTACTCCTGAGTACTTATAAATCTTCTAAATTTGTAAGTTATTTGACTAGCAAATACCCTATAAATGGTAAGTTATTTACTAGTCAAATAACAGTTCAAAAGTAGCAAACTATTAATAAATGAAAGGTAATATCCTCCATTATAATTAAGAATGCTCAATAAGGGTCTGCAATATAAAACTTTGAGCATTTTAGCTTGGAATTTCAGAAAATAAAACATCCTCGGAGATCCACCTGACCCGGAAAACTTTTTCACTTTTAATGAATTCTTTATTCTATCGGATAACTTGAGGAGTTTCCATGATTTTTATACAGCGAAGTTTCCACATTACCTATGCATTGTCCGCCGTATACGTATTTAATTTTACAAGGGACACCATCTGTTTAAAACTTCCGTACAATGTTTTGAATAAATTGAATTAGTTTCAATTTGTTTTATTTATTGAGCAGACGGCTTAAGGCAGAGGTTCCCAATCCTTGTCGACTCTTCAGCTAACTGCTTTCCGGGCTTCAGACAAACTTAATTTTTTAGTACTTTTTTTCGATCTTGCGCTGACGAATGGTGAGAGATTCGACAATCAAAAGGGCAGTGTGGCACCGAGTGCATTGCATTTTTTGAGAAATATCAAATCTGAAAAGAAATAGGAGCTGGCTCCAGGAGTAGCAATCTGCAAATTGGAGTACACTTTTGAAATTTGGAAGCGCAAGATTGAAGCATCGAAGGCATTCCTTTCGTCCCAAATATACAGGCCACCAGTAGATGCTACCACCGCCACCACCACGTTGCTACATTTTTACTGTCAAGTACTTTAGTAAAAAGGCTAATTTGAAATAAAATATTTTGAACTTTTGAAGTTATCAGACCTTCTTCTTTGGACAAACGCTTTTATTTTTACAACTTATTATCCTTGAATATCCAACAATTTACACATTCAGTAGAGCCTAGAGCCTACTTCTATTTTAAGCTAACTAGCTAACTTGGAGGGATTCAAAATACTAGTTATTTGTAACCCAAATTACCAGCAATTTAAATAAGAGTATTTTGAAGAGCAAAAAGGGAAACCTCTTGATATTATAAATTTATAAATTATGTCTCACAGGATAAGAGACATAAAATACACTACTAACATTAGGAAGCGAAATCTTTACATATCCATCGATGACAAGTTATAAGGTGTACAACATAAACCACTCTGAGGACCACTGGCCTAGTGTGCGAAAAGGATTATGGATTAAAAATTTAGGACAAAATGTCTCAAATCAAAATATAAACCAATCACATGAAATGAAATCAATATACTCGTAATGTTACTGAATCAAATATTTTTTCTGTAATCTCAAAGTAATTTGCCGATCGCAATCTGCACCTACCTTTGTTTCATTTCCTGATACTTCTCATATATTTTTTCTAACTCAAAGTGTACGTTAGCTTACTATGGAGATGGAGTTTTTCAGACTTTATAAAATTTAAATTAATATTATTTTTAAATTATTAAAGATAGCAGCATCGTTGATAACTATATATACTATACTTGATATTCCAGCATATTCTTAGTTAAAACTTTGATCACCAGGTATTAATAAAACATCAATTTAATAACTATTTTTTTTTTACAATATCGAAAACGTTCTCATTATTAGCTTTGGGATCGCGTTCAATTCTAATCAATTTAAATGTGGAGGGGGATTTTCTAGTAACACATCTACTATTCTTCTTGCCACTAAAGAAGACACTAGAATTTGGAATTATTTAATTTCATCATATTCGGAATTAAAATTTTGGTCACCAAGTGTTCACTACCCATCATCATAAACATCGTTATTGTAGTTTAATGATAGGCAGTGATTGATACCTTTGATAGTCAGTGATTATTCCATCGTAAAAATCGTAAATGTTAATGATCACTATAGTCACTAATTTATCAGTTAGTGATTATTCCACAGTAAGGTATATTGTTGAGATTCTTTTTTTGCTCAGTTCTCTCAACGTTTAAGATTTAAGATATCTCCCAAGTTTTTATAATGAACATTAAATTAAACTGTAATTATCCTACCGACTGCGCCATATATCAAACAACATTTACAATTTATTCCTCACTTTTCTGATTTCTGATAAAATATGCTAAACATAATATAAAACACTTACTGTATATGTGTCTCCTCTCAGATGGGTTACCGAAGTTATATTTAATTACGAATTTACTTGTTTTGCAATTGCTATCAGTTAAAACTTTTTGTATGCTTATACGTTTAGAAATATGTTCTAATAAAATCTGACCTAGCAACATAAGCCTGCCCTCCTTCTTCCTTGAGTTGTTGTCTTTCTTTTTGGGAAGTCGTTCTCCCACAAATGTCTTTACCTTAATGTTAATTAAGTAAATTTTACTATAAAAACTTACGTGGTAATTAGTCATTTTTCAGTCAGCCGCGCGCGCGTAAACTAGCAGAGGAAGACCGCCGAATGCTGTTAAAACTATAGTACATTTGACCAAAATAATACGTGACTCTCATCATCTTATAAAGCTTAAATAAAGGAAATTTAATAATTTTTGTTTTAGTACGTAAAATATAGAAAGCTACTCCATTGTGGGTTGCATTCGTTATTAGGTACCATCGCACCGAACGCTGGATTTCAATAAAGCGACCTTTTGTTACGTGTGCCACCAATATTTGATCTCGCCCGTTGCAATATTAAAAGATTCATTTCAGTCTCGTTCATCATAGGTAGTTGTAGTTGGTAGTTAGGTGCTTCGTTATGTGCTCACAAAGGTTACACTCACTTACTATATACTAAACTACTGTTCATTTATGGGGGTATTAAGCATACTGACAGGATGACGGCTTGTTGACTAGAATATCCTCCCAGAAGAGGGTTATACTTTAGACTCAGACAAACAGTCTAAAAATCTCGGGATGTAATAATAATGATTTCTTGATCACAATCACAATTGAATGATATTCCGTTTGTTCAGAATAATGTCGCCGACAAACATCTTGTTGCTGCTTGTTGTTGCAGGTATTTTCCAACAATTGACCTTAACTATGAGATTGGGATGTGGATTCAGCAATCGTGCGGATTCTCGTCACGGCCAATAATCTAATAGCCAAGACTCTTCATCAACTCCACAAGATCAAGAAATTCTCATTAGATGGCTGGGTCGGCCAAGGATTTTTGAAGTGAAACTTCTTTAGAATCGTTGTGATTTCAAACCGGATGCAACGGAAAAAACGACAGGTAAGAGACACAAATACAAAAATGTGTAGGAAAGAATGAGACTGAAATATACAAAACGACAGGTAAGAGACACAAATACAAAATGTGTAGGAAAGAATGAGACAGATATATACATACTATTTTATATTATTATATATATTCATCTCATTCTTTTGTCGATTTACTGAAGTTTCACTTCTATCGTGTGTGTTTGTTTTAAAACGTATTACTTATGCAACAACAGGGATAACTACGTAGTTGGATATCTATGTATTTCTTAAACTCTAGTAAAGATTTGCTTTAAGTGAAATTGTTGTAATAAGCTCCTGTTTGTTGTAATCATTCCCGCGTGGCTTAGAGAGGGCATGTAGAAGCATTTATCCCACCTGTTTTATAACAATAGTTATTTATACCAAGAGCAGTCGGTAGGTGGCATAGCTAGACAGTTGGCAGACGCACTAAATCTTTTGTTGGCCAGCTCTTGCTATTAATCATTATTATTAACGACACGTTCAATTGTCTGCGTAATTAGTTGCATTCTGACACTTTTTGTTTCACCTTAGCGCCGTTATATATTGGCTTATACTAGAGACAAGTGTTACAAGTACTATATTTCAATATCTGCGTGCCTAGGAGCAGACTTATAATACTTTCTTACTAATCGTAAAAACTCGTCTAAACTCGCCCTCTTTACCTTAAATATTACAACAATAACAAAGACTCACGTTATTTTAATTAAGAGTATAGATATTTCAATCCATGATGTCTCTCGGTCCGCATATTATTTTGACGTATAGTAGGCACGCCATGCTTCGACATGGATTGAACTATTTACAACACTTCTTCATTCATTCTTCAATTTGTTACTTACTATTTCACTCCACAAGTAGTCACTAGTAATTACTAGTCAAACTGTCGTAACTACTGGAATTTTTGTCACCTCCAACTAAGCTAAATGCCTTTGTTAGGAGTGAGCTCACGTTACATACTCACAACCTGAGAATCTAACGCCCTAACCACTGAGCTATTGCCGCTATTATCGTTGTTATTAGTCATTAACAGTAATACTAGCATGATGTATATCGGTTACCATGGTAACAACAATTTAATTTACTAGTTATTTCTATGCGTTGGCTAAAGAAAGATGGCCCTGCGTTTGGTTTTTTTTAAATTATATTGGGAAAACTATCCCAATAAAGTAAAATACAGTTAAACAAACACACATAGCAATAGAGAATGTATATCTCTCTCTCTTGCACTAATTTGTACCACACTGTAACATGATTTTTACCCGACTACGGCTTTTACCTCAGATTATAGCCAAGAAAAAATAATAAACTGAGATAATTATCACGTGTTTGGTATCAAAAGAAAGGTATTGGCGAGCACATTACAAATATGTATATATCATATTGATTAAGTCAATATATATGTTCAAAATGCGGTCGTTTAGTCCGCACGGTCCTGTCGTTGCAGTTATTCACTCTTTTAAGCGAATAAAAACGAACATTACGGTTCAATATGAGAATATAAAGGTTATCTCGATCGATCAGGAAACGGAAAACTATTAAATAAAAAAATAAAGTTTAGAAACTATAACCCGACTACGTAAAAAAGTGGTCTAAAAAGGATGAAACAAGAAAATGATTCAGACAGAAACCGAGAAATGCAGTTGTAGTTTTTAAACTTTATTTTTTCTTAATTAATAAGATCAGCCGCCATAGTAAAATTGACGAATATATGATTATTTTCTTGTCACTAAATAAATTAATAATGTGACTACATTTTGGACTTATCATGAGTTATACCACTTTTGTTCTAGCAGCTCTATCTTTAGAACGAACTCCATCAGTCTTTGGTGAGGAGATAAACAGTAGAACTAAAAATATAAATTATTTGATTTACTAAGAGGCTAGGACTAAAAGATGAGACAAATAGAATACCTGTTTACTATTCTTAGCGATAACTTTAATATAAGTCTAAAAAGAATTTTGGAAATCATAAAATAAAAGGAAAGGTGACTTTCCCTTGCTTTTATTCCAACACACTTATATTCTTCGCTTTGCTGAGATATAATAGATTTTTTCATACTTTAGAGAGGAAATTATCAATAGAAAGTTTTTGAACTAAATTTCAATAGATATTATATTATTTGTTCTTCATACAATGATTGTCACCTCTGTTACGGCAAAATTTCGAAAAATAATTTTATGCCTCAAAGAAGGAAATTATTGTACAAATTTGATGTAGCTTAAATAGGTTAGGGTAATATAATAATAAAGGAAATTCATTATCACTTCCATCTCGTCATTGTATCACTCAATGATTTTTAATAGGGAGTGAGAATCTCCAAAACTACCTTACTAATAAAACCTAAACACCAAAGCTACTAACATTGCTTAATATCCTCAAGTTTATACGCGAGTTATCCACGAGTTCTCTACAAGATTATCTACTACTTATCCCTGACCTATCCCCGAGATAAACTACTAGAATATCCACGACATCTCACTGATCCTAAAGTTCAAAATATACCAATCGTTACATCTTAACTTAAATTCAGAGCTCACAACGCTCGTCAATATGGCATCAACGGAGTGGGTAGTATTTAATATTACTTCCATTTCGTCATATCAACACTCAACGATTTTTAATAGCCTGTGATTGGCTGACGATACTCATTACGTCTACCCCCACCACTGTCTTGTCCTTTATATTCTCTTTATCGATGGACAAGATGTTAGTCTTACGTGTGGTTTCTTGGAGTGAACATCAGGTTTCATCAACACAACCCGTTAATGATCCACTGGCTAATTTACTAATAAAAAAAATTTCGTAGCATAGAGGAGAAGTAAAATACAAAACTATTTAATACAACAAAATAGCATACAATAGAATAGTCTAGAAGTGATCATAAACAAGTGAAATTAAACAGCGCCCATAAAATATTCGTTGCGCGAAATGCAAATGCAATGGTGACAATAATTTCCGGGCGGAGTCGGGAACATAAATATGTACGTGCGCTTTCCTGTTTCACACCGTTTTGGAATTGTTTTAACTTAACTATTACGCTTAGTATTGGATAAAGCTGTTAAACCAATGTTATATATGAAGTTGTGTTTGTTGGTTTAATTTTCTTCTTTTACGCAGCGGAATGTCAATTCTGAAATGATTAAAAAAATTACAACGCTCTCCCTCGCTGGCCGGACACTAACTACAGTAGATAAGTTAACTTACGTGGACCTCAAGAAGGGTGACCTTAACCACGACACTATAACACTAACTTCCATGTACACTGCGCGACAACACCAGAGAGACTGACTCTAATCTATCGCACTAAAGCTTATGTATTGTCTACACGTAGTTGTAATAATATAAAAGGATCTACCCACGAATACTAATGTATAAACGGTGTTGGTAATTAAATGGGAAAGTTTTTTAAAATTCTTTTAGTAGTAAAAAAGTTACTATGAAGTTCTATAATTTTTAGAAATTATTTTAATTTTAAAAACTAGGTGTTTCCATTTAAAATAATAAATATTGTTAATAATGACATTTTCTTCTAAAAGCACACACACTAAGAAATATTTGTTTTATTCTTTTTGTTCCTGTAACATGTAAATTACTTCTGAATATTAAACAAGCAAGAAAGGAAATAAAGAAAACTATTTGCGATTTTTTTCACTGCCTTTAAATTGTATGGATTCCTGTAATCATTTTAAAAAACTGTAAAAATGAGAAAAAAATTTATCTTTCCAAGTTATTTATGGCTAAAGATGATTGATTTTAATACATTTTTGAAGTAGGTGATTCTTACCAGTACGTATAGTTTGAACCGGTAGATGGAGCTGTTGTTAAAATTGAGATAAGTATAGTTTTAGTTTATTTTCCAGTTTTACACTATTAATATTGTGTTTGATGTTAGTTACTCAATCACACAAAATCGCCTAAACAGGTTTGGCACACAGTGCTTACTTTTTGTCAAAAAAAAATTTGTTTATTGAGCGCCTGAATATTTTCATATAGCAATGTTTTGAAACTTGCACATGTGCGAAGCCGGGGTGGGTCGACTAGTGTTATAGATATATTTAATTTGTCATAAAATACTTCAAGTGTCGATGATTTGAAGAGTGCGGTGCCAACTGGCGCCCCAAACGCTTGTCGTTACACAAATTAAAATAACTAAAGGTGCCAAGAACGAAACGTAATATAAGCAGACAGGTGTCAATCAAGGTAACTAACTGCCGCCACATCTCACTTCTGACGTATGTTATTTGACGTCTCTATATCATACTAGGTTAAGCCCCTGCTTCACACGCAAAAGCCTATTAGCGCCATCTATTAGATGCTTATCCAGCTTATATAATAAAACATGTAATGTGGTATCAATAAACTAACTTACACCGCCATCTGTTGCATACTTGTGGTAACAAAAAATTATAAACCTTTGTCCTACAATTTTATTATAGAAACTCACGGTAATTAGTCGTATTAAAACACGGTGATATTCACGCATTGTTTTGGTTACATGGACTATAGTTTCAGCCGCATTCGGTGACCTTCTTCAGCTAGTGTAGGCGCGTGTGGTGAGGGCTCAGCGAACAGTCGCTGAAACTATAGTCTCTGTCCTATAATAAAGTGTATAAAAAGAGTGAGGAAAAATGAGCATGCTCCAATATGAGCACTATAATAATATAATAATTTTTTTTAGTCCGTGTGCCGTTCGGCAAAGGCCTCCTCCAAATCTTTCCATTCTTTCCTATTTATAGCTTTTCTTGGCCATGTTTTTCTACGACTTTCACAATTTCATCGTCCCATCTTTTGTGCTGTGTTCCTCTGTTTCTTTTTCGGTACAATATTTTTTTTTAATGAGCACTTTTATAATGTTTCTAAATTCTGGAAGAACTTGAAAAATGTGGGAAAAAGTATAGTACCTAAGTATATCATATTTCTAGGAAGTAAATTATTTTACTTCCCAGCATAATACAAATCAAATAACACAGAAATATAAAATAATCAAAATATCTGTCCTTGTCATTAGAGTTATTAAGACAATTGTTAGATACACATTCGTTAAGATTTTTTTTACGAGCGGGCTCCGGGCACTTTATTAGTGATATTTATAATAATATAGAAGACTATCTGGTCCCAGCAATCGTAGTTTTGTCATATAAATTAATTTCTGGGGACGGCCACCCCTATCATTTAGGGGTATAAAAAATAGCCTACAACCTATTCTAACTACCAAATATTTACAAAAAAAATCATAAAATCGGTCAAGTCATTTTGGTGGATAGCAACCAATGTGAAACTCGATTTTTATATATAAGAAAATCCTGCTTCCAAATTATTATAGGCCAATGATAGCCTACAAACATTACCTTAGCAATATTGTTAGAGGATTTTAACTCATATTACTATAGAATAAAGAAGTTTTTACCTCATCTAGTAAACGAAGGGTTTCCCTCGCAGGTTGTTCAGGGCACTTCATTCGTTATAATTTTTCTTTGTCACAAAGAGACGGATTTGGGCAGAATTAATTTCGCGAGGGAATTTTATTAAGCGGTTTTTAAGGTGCTTTGTTGAGTTTGATGGTTTTGGATTTATGTTTCAATGTTGGATATATAAATCGAGCTTTCAATGAAGAGAATTGCATGAAAATGTTAAATTATCATACTTGGAGCGCTACCTAAATGATGTCATATATGACATCCTAGAATAACTTTCTAATGGGTATGAGATGTTTGCAGACATGTCATATTTACTCCCAAAAAACTTCTCATCTTGCGGAAAATACTAACAAGTACTGCAATTATCATGTACCGATTTGAGGGTGTAAAGCTGATTAAGGAGTATTTCACTCTTGATCATTTCTTGAGACTTTGTGGCACTCGACCATTTATGGATTTAGGCTGTAAAATTAACTGAAAAATATGCCAGGAGATTAGTAGAAACCTTCCTCCATCCTCAGCTGTGTAACAGTATACTCAGGGATTACACCATTTAACTCTGCCTCCATTTTCTGCAGTCAGATAAACCGCAACCCAAAGGTGGACATGATGTGTTTCATTATTCGCACTCCAAATCTTGAAAGTACAGTTGAAATTTGTGTAATCTGACCATGGTCAAACGATGGTTTGAGTACAACTTTTTTTATTGAAATCCGTCCCTGTGCCTTCATCTAATAGTGGACCAGGATTACCAGGAAGATTAATACCGGGATAAAAGTTTCAAATACACACGCCTACTAAATTAATTATAGGACATTACTTCCTATATCTAAATATATTACGAAATTGTGTAACAGTATGTCTGTTTATTACGGTAATATTTAGAGATTCTAGAATGGTTTACTTATAGTTTGGTTATAAAATAAAAAATATCCCCTTTTATACTACCTTTTTGTATTTTACTATTTTGTTTTGATACAAAGAAAGAAAGGACTAAATATTGAATTGAATCAGACGTTACTTTGCGGAAATTCATGATTTAAAAGGAATTAATTTGTTCATGTTAGTAACATTGTTTATAAAGTGGTAGTGGCGGGTACATAATTTTATATTATTTCAAGTATTCCGACGTGAAGACAGTATATAACCTTGGGTGTGATGGATTGGTCTCAGTCTCCCTGGTGTTGTCGCACAGTGTACATGGAGTTAGTGTTATAGTGTCGTGGTTAAGGTCGCCCTTCTGGAGGTCCACGTAAGTTTGCTTTATTACCTATTGTAGTTGGTGAGGTCGAGTGGTGTAGGTGAAAGTTAATATATTATTAAAGAGCTCTTTAAACCTGCTCCTGGGTCTCAAGCCCCAGGCACCGCTCGCCTCAGTCTAAATTGCATATGTATACGTATTGCTGTACAATATTGTGTATAATATCTCTCTCCATATCTATAGCATTCAACAAAATTGTCACTTTGCAAGTGACGCTTGTAGAGTCAACAACTCCTGAAGATGCTTCGATTTCGGAGCGAAACGTACGTAGATTGTCGATCGCAATCTACTTGTGTGGTGTGTCCTGTTTCGGGTTCGCGCGTCTCACTTTTATGTGGGCAGGGTGCTCTTCTGGGTTGTGCCATACGAGTCTGGTTGTTCAGATTGCCGCGGATAAAGCAAGGTAACCTTTTGATTCCTTTTAAAGAAAGAAGTTTTATTTCTAAAAGCAACCACAATAGTACAACCAAAGTAATTTTTAATGTTATAGGAAAAACAAAACTTTTTTTTTTATTAAAAAAAAAATAAAAATAAAACAAAAGCTTGGATCTAAGCAATTTTACTATTTCTTGGTAAAAATAATAAAAATTATTTAAGAGATTTTGTATGTGGTTAGCTGTTGCCTATGTTAGGTAAAAATACTGCAGTTACATATGAATAATATTCAAAATTAATTAAAATGTGTGTGTGTGTGTGTGTAAAGAAGTTTCTTATTTACCACCACCGCTTTAAGTAAACTTGCGTGTAGAAATACTATAAAAAAGCCTAGTTTAAGCAACTAATATTTAGAGTAAGCGTACAAACAAATATTTATCTAACTTAATTCCTTAGAATTAACTTCAGAATGAATTGAATAATTAACCAAACGGTACTATTTACAATCTTACTCTAACTTAACAAAATTTCGAATTTTCAGTATCCTTTTAAAATTCTTCCCGCGATGTCGTGTACAAATAGATGCTTTTAATTTCACTACGACGATACGATAACGATTCGATATTTCATGTGTTTTTTTAGTACTCCACCGTAAGCTCGCAGTTTCAATATTCAGTTGTTTCATAATAGTTTTATATATATGTTTTTTTTTCTCTTCTAATTCCTTTCCTTTTATTCTTCCATTTTATTTATTTCTACTTCTATTATTAACTTCTTTCATATATCTATATGAAAGAAGTCGCTCAATAGAAATAAATATAGAAAATATAGATTGAAACGTATTAGACTAACATTGAATTATTTTTAGACGAGAAAATATTCATACTCAAGCTAAAAACTGTTTTTAGCTAAAAACATCTGGGAAGAGCCGGCAAGCATCTTAAAATTTACTCTTTTCAAAATTGCAATTATTTTACATGAAAATCGATTTCCCTTGTTCTGATCACGCTGCTTGGATATCTTCAAGTCAATTTACTTTCTATTCTTTATTAATTTTACAACAAATTTTTTTAAAACTAATATGCGTTTTTTAATTTACCTACTTAACTTTTTTCTCGAAAATGGTGATTTCGTACAAAAATTGTTTTATTCTATTAGAGATATTTTAATCTTTATTTTTGGATTTAAGCTTGTTAGTTAGTAGATCTGACTATAGAATGGTATACTTTGTCTATTCATTAATTGGAAGTTTAAAGTCTAATGTTGAGTTTCGCAATTCCTCCCCTACGCTGGGCCTTACGCTTTATTTTGCTTCAAGTTAGGCCAATGGCAAAACCATTGGTTTCAGCAATCACTGAACACCATTAAGTTTATTTAGGACGACCATGCTTACGCTGTCCTTTTGGATTCCAGTCCATAGCTTATTTCGAAATGTGATCCAAGTTCTTGCGCAGTGTGTGACCGACCCAGCCCCTCATGCGACGTCGTATCTGCAAATCTGGAAGATATAAATTGTGCTAAATAAACAATTTATCGAAGTCGTGTCGTATTTTTAAGTGGTAGCACAGAGACGGGCGTAAATAAAATTAATTGGCTATTCCGTCCGTAGCCTACCTGTCGCTACTGTCGCTAACGAGGGAAGCGATTGAGTGGTTTACTGTTGCTTAACAACGTGATAAATAATACTTTGTCTTGCTTATTTTGGAGCTGTATAATTTGATTTTAATCCGTAGAGCATTATTGTGCTATTGACTTTACTATTTTACCATTTTAGTTATGATATTCGTAACATTGACACAAATTATAAACTGAATAAGCAAAGGTAGAATATAACTTATTATTGCATCGGTAGTAATCTAGCCGTAACACTAAAGGTGTATATAAAGTATATATTATATAATGTAACATTTTGTTTCTTTGATATGTTGATCATCCCAATAATAAATAACTTACGACTAGCGCCATCTATTGACGTGTTAACAAATTAATATTGTATCGGATTCTAAGTGGTAAATTTATTGATCATAAAATAACATTTATTAATCTGATGTTTACTTGTATGTTTGTAACCAGTTATGTTGTAACGAGTTGTACTTAAAGTCTGTGTTTTTCCAAACTGTAGGTCTTTACTGGGGGATTGCATTTAAATGAGTGGGGTACAAGACTTCTAAAGGGCCTACTGAAAAAGATTGAAAAACACAGATATAAGCTATATTTTAAAACGGACGTTATCGAATAGTAAATTTTCATTTTAAGATCTTTTTACCATAACGATACGAGGGTGAGTTAACTAAAATACAAAAAAAAAGGAAAAAATAAAGGTATTTAGAAATAGATGTGTAGTAAGGGAGCACTATTGAGATACAGTATGGCGACTTTTCAGACGCCATAAAACTCTTTTGAAACTCCGTATGGCCATATCGTAAGTAAACTTCAGCATACAAATCTCTTTTGCCCGGATGGTCTAAACGCAGCGACACCTGTCGATGGCGCTCAGCTCGATGATACGTCATTATGAAGAGGAGCAATCCCGTAATCCCGGCTCACCTGCGGGATTTGCTAGCCCGGGGTTTGAACGCAGACGGCGCTGTGCGTATTATCGTCTGTTTTAGCGACGTTTACTTATTTTTATTGGAGTCTAAAAGAAAAAAATTTTTGTATTTCGGAAAAAAATAGTTAGTATTTTTATGTATTTTTTTTCTCTCTTAAGTAAACTTTCTAATTATTTTACCGTATTTGTCATTTTAGCTAACCTTTTAATGCTTTCTAACTATAATCAGATAGCAAAAAAAAATCTTACTGACCATTTGTTTTTGTAACTTGTCGCTCATGTGAATCCCCTATATATTGTTGTTAATATAGACCTTGGGAATCTTTGAGAAAGATTAAAGATTATGTATGATTATACAGGATACTAGTAGATCGTCAAGATTACGATCTTGATTATTTCTTTTATAGTAAGTAGGTAAAACATTACAGTTAATACCTTGGTGAGGTCGGTTACACCGCAGCGCAACTTGCGTCACGACTTCAAAAGAATCGTTAAACTAAAACTGCGCTGAATTTGGTGCTTAAGTATCCTTTAACCTCAAGTTTCCTTACGAAATTATTCTGAACATTTTAGGTCAAAAGGTTTGTGACTAAACTCCTCCGAAACGGTTTGACCGATTTTTATGATTTTATTTGTGTATATTTGAATGTCTGAGAATAGGTTCTAAACTATCTTTTTTACCCTTATGTCATAAGCAAGTCAACCAACGTTAGCCCGGTATAAAAAGTAAATTACATAAATACCGCTATACAACAGACAGCTAGCGTCATCTATGATACACGTTATCAATTAAAAATTACACAATGAAGTAAATACATAATTAAAAACCAATTTAAATTAAATATTGTAATTTTTTTTCGCTTAATATCTGACTTAATCTGTGGCTTATTATCATCAAAAATCATTTTAAAATAGTCTTGAAAGTTGTAGATTTTTTTTAAATTATCATTAAGCATAAAAATAAAGTTGTCTATTTAATATCACTTATTGTAAATATAAACAGTCTATGTATATATTCTAGGATTTTATTATTATAACTCGGAGAAATGAAGTAATAAAAATTATTACATAATATTGACGTAAAAATATAAAATAATAATTAACTAAAAATGTCATTTAATTATGTTTGTGCACCCATCACGTCAAAGGGACTGAACCTATTGGAATGAAATTTGGTATACGGGATGCTTTAGAAGGTTTATTACAACATAGGGTATCTTGTATCCCAAAAAATGCAACTTTCTCGTGAGGTAAAAGGGACAAAGTCACGCGAATCGACTAGTTATTAAATATATTAAATGTCCTCTTGATCCTTGTTTAGATACTCTCAAATTGTATTCTGAAACCAGTCTTCACAAAGGTACTTACTTGCTAAAACTTAAATCCCTTAAGCTCGTATAGAAACTCTCGCTTAAGGCACTCTCCAGAAACTTTACCTGAACTTCGAAACTTGGTTTTAATGAAAAAATAATTTCAATTTGCGGAGTCACGCGGAACTTGGCCAACATCATTACCTTCCCACATTTAAGGACACTTCCCAAGAATTTCCTGTCTAATTTTCGCTCAGAACTTTTGGATTACATAAATTGGTGTTCTCATGAATATCTTTTATCAGTAATGTTTTTCATTACAGGTATACTTCTATAGTAATATTGTATAGTGATTATGTTATTTTGTACTATAGTTTTTTTGTAGTAGTAATTAAAGGGGGTGATATAACAGTGCTATTTTTCGTAATATTCCTTCCACAATGTTGCTAAACAGTTTTGCAATGTTAAAAGACTCTCTACTCTATCTGAGGATTTTCTAAATTATTTTTCGTCACTCGTCGCACCGGTGAAGCCAAAGGCGGTGTGTTTTGTTATTTTCGTTTCACTTACATAATACCATACAAGACTGTGTCTAAACTATTTGGTCTTCGTGGCTTCCAACGTGCAAATTCCGGCATTTTTGACATCAAGTCTAAGAAATAGTTATGCAGAGTGATACAAACAGGTCAAGTAATCCAGGAACAATTTTGGTCTTCACATTCTGTCACACCTTCTGCGAACCAGTGAAAGAAGAACAATAATGAAGAGAGTTTACTTAGATAATCATTAGCACAGCCTAAAAGATCTAGGTGTTGCGATTTAAAGGATTTAGAATTCAACAAATAAAGTAGTATTTAAGGTAGTCTATTTAACGAGAGCTAGCAAGTAATCGATGAACAAAAAGACAGAAACTTTGCCCGCGGTTCAGGTGCTAATCCGCCGGCGATAGGAAATTTTCACAACAACTTCCAAAACTTGTGACAGCCCCCGCGGCTGACACTTACAAGAAAATGGAGTACAATGTCACATATTTTTTTCAGAATTTATGTATATTTATAGAGACAGTGAAATAATTCATTGTATTAAGACGTAGAATAAGAAGAAGAAATACCTACATAGAGAAGAATTGGTTGCCAATTAGTTGCCGAACAATTTTCTTGCTTTCATTGGTTTTGATAGACACGACTAGTCTATACTTATAGTATCAATAATGGTGATGATGTTTGATGAAGCTAATTCTACAGGTAATAAAGCTCCAACATATTATGGCAATAACTTTAATCGTCATAGTCTAAATCATAAAAGAAAGAAGAAATCTTCCTCATTTTAGTATATTTGTTTATTATCAGACATTTGCTTTGCTAAGAAGGTTAAGATATAACTAGATAACTATATTTTTCTATTAGTCTGCATGCATTTTTTTTTTCAAAATAAAAAGTAGATCATATTTCTAAAAAATATCGCAGTTGTCCTTCTCGACATTACAGCTTTTTTATATGTACTTGTATATAATTAAGTAGGTACCTGATAAGGTAAATTATTTTTAACCTTTGTTTAAACATAATTGACCGTTTGCGCCCTTTCCTATGCTATCCATTATCCGGCGTATAAGCTCGCTTGCGGCGTAAGTCTAAAATCGTGTTTGATCCGGTTCGGACCGCCCTGAACCGGAATAATCCGGTCCACCTGATCCGGCCCGACTTGCGGCGACGCTTGTTTGCTTGCTACCGACTACCGGCTAAACTCTTCTGTTTATACTTTATTTTATTTGAGTTATTTAATGTTTATACAATCCTTTTTCTACAAATTATAACATATTATGCTCTAGTTTCAATATTTCGGTTGAACATCCCTGTAATCCCAATAAAGATGGGTGACAATTTGCAGATTCGCGCGTCCGCTTTTTTTATTAATTTAGAATCATTTGGTCCATCATTGCAATGCATAAAAAGGTGATGTAATAGGTAGAATTATCTATATCCGCTTCTTTTATATCTTCTTAAATTGCATCATAATCAATTTTAACAGCTTTAATTGGATAACATATTTTATACCCATTAAAAGCGATAGCCATAATAATGATGATAGAATACTTCATATCCATATCATCTTCTGCTATGTATTCTTAAATAGCTTAACTGTGATAACCAATTTTACTATTTTTAATAAGGTGCATAGAAGTATTCATTTCATCATTGCTTCAATTGAATACTTCTATTTCCATCATAATATGTTCTATATCTTCATCTTTAATAGCATCACAATTAATTTTAGCTTTCTTATTTTTACCTAAGTTAACAACTAAAGTAATTTAGCTCAACAGGGCAATAAGAATTTCAGTTTTCAATATAACCGTTTCCAGTTCACCCACGAGAGGATTGTTCAAGAGCCGTAACACGAGAGCAATTTTTAGGGCAATTTCTTTCAATTTCACCGCCATTTTCCATTTACAGCTAAGTAAAGGTGCGGCTCCCGGGGCACGTACACCAGGTAATCTATTACCACTTATGCTTTTACTTTAACTGTCGGAAACCCGCTCCATTATCCATAAGTAAAGTTTATCAAATATATTTCAGTGACGATAATCTACAAGGACTTGCGACCCCAGTGCTTGTTTTACGTATTACTTTATATGTGTACTAATAACAGTTTCTCTACTATAATATGAATGTATTATACATGTAAATCTTCCTCTTTAATCACTGAGTGTATTGGTGCGAACTGCATTAAAATCTGTCGCGCAATTTAAAAGATCTGTAAAGTGAACCTTTATCCTTTCCTCTTCCCTTTTCAAGCTGTCTACCTTAAGAGTAACTTAATTTCTAGACTCAGCTATTAAATTGATCAATTCGAAAACTACGTGTATTATTTTTTTTCGAAAACTAAAACTTTTACTACAAAGGACTTAAACACTAAGACTGTTCTTGATTTTAGAAAATTCCTGAACTGAATGTTATGGAAAAATATTTCAAAAATAAAATAAAAAAATATTTATTGTTCCATTAAAATAAATCATTAACTCTATTTCATTAACAATAAATAAAATTCAAATATTGAATTTTTACTTTTTTTATTAATTCTTATTTTATAGTTACGCCGTATATGAGCCAGACTGACCGTGCACTGCACCTTGTTCTTGTTCATAATTCCATTTTGTTGAAATTATCTGATAGTTTCTTTTTTTTGGAGACAATTTTCCGCTAGACCTTGTATCTGGTTTCGATTGCTTTTCTGTTGTAACAGCAGTATTAAGTTTGCACTTTATAATAATAACAGTAGGGGTCTGGGGGTCGGGGGTAACTGCTCTGTTGGAAATATCTGACGGCTGGTGACGTTTAATCTTGCGTAGCGGCCGCGTAGATATCACTCGGCCGATCGTAGTGGTGACGATGAGTTATGTCGATATTTTATAATCTATACTTAATATTATAAAGCGGTAAAGTTTGTAGGGGGTAATCTCTCGATCTACTAAACAGATTTTGAAAATTATTTTACCCAACAGAAAACTTGAAAAAAGAAAAGGCGAATATAAATTCAGAAGTTGTGTTAGTGAATGAAAAATTTGAATTCACGTCAGTAAATCGAGTGCGGTTTGGCTAGTCAACATTTATTTTTAATACATATTCATTAGTGCATAAACATCTTTTAATAATTCAGCGGACTGTATAATTAGATCGGAACTACTAATTCCAGTTACAAATGATAATAATTAAATTATATTTTATAATGATGTACAAAAAATATAAATAATATTTTATTATAAACAAACGGAGATCTCATTCCTTACAGAACTGTAAGGAAAGCGTTGCTTCGCTAGTTTGGGTCCTTAGTCTGCATCTCACCGTATTAACAACTAATCATAAGTTCTCTGGATATGAGAAGAGCTAAAGTATTCATGAAGAAATGATAGATAAGAAAATATAAATTTATAGCAATTAAAATCATCGATACAATATTACCTACACCACTAGCCACGCGTCTGCAGAAATTCAATTAACATTACCTCCAGTCGCGTGCACCTTTATTTCCGTTCGGAGTCACTTACTTACCCCCCTCCCCATCCTCAACCCCCTCCCCCACCACGGTGGGAGTCAGAGGGGGGTAAGACGTCGTAATGAGGTCCGGTGATCGTTTAGTTTGTACGTAATGGCTTACGTGAGTTCGGGACAGTTTGGGGGTCGGAATCGCTTCTTGGTTTATTTATTAACAGTTTGCTCCTCGTGACTTTGAATGGGTTATATTAATTAAAATGAATATACTGTTAAGCTGTGTTTCTGCCAGAGATGATGTGTCTTAACACACTGAAACGATTCTATCGGTTCTTAACAGACACATTCTTGGCTACACATCCTCCCTCATTTCTGGTGGATACACCTAGCCTCTTTAGTCTGTCTTTTACACACACACATACACAATTAGTCTATACAAACTCTCCTCAATTTCAACTCATCACCACCAAGATCATGGATTCTATCTCTACGGAGGATAAAATTTAGTTGGGATATGAAAAAAACTACATTTTAATCTTATTGTATTACTTATACTTATACTTACTATAATTGTAATATTATAATACTCACTCCTCCTCCCCACTCTATCTTCGAGGATGCCGCATCGACAAAAGAGGGTAGCATCCATGGGCGTTGGTGGCCACTTACCATCTGTTGGACCATCTGCTCGTTTACACCTTATCTACCATAAAAAATCTGAATGTTTGTATGTTTGCATATTTGTTACTTAGATTTCAATAAAATTTGGCGCACAGATACTTTGTCATTTAATCCAGGTTACGTGTACTTATCCCGGAAAATTCATAGTTTCTGCGGTAAAATCATATATTTATTGAACGTCTGAACATTTTTATATTGCAATATATTGATTATTTTTTTAGTAATCTAAATTGATAAAGGTGTTAAATTGCATCCGCAAGTTACCGGGGCGAGTCGACTAGTTTTATTATATTTTAAACTAGCCGACCTGCGTGACTTCGTTCGCGTTGCTCCGCTCCTATGGGTCGTAGCGAGATGTTAAATAGCCTAAGTTACTCCTTGTTACATCAGCTATCTGCTAGTGAAAGTCCTGTCAAAATGGGTCCAGCCATTTCAGAGATTTGCCGGAACAAACATACAGACCGATAGACAGACAAAAATTGTAAAAAATGTTGTTGGTATATGTGGTGTGTGCGTGTATACATCCATATGCACTTAGTAAAAAGCGGGTATTTTAATATTACAAACTGACACTCCAATTTAATCATTTCATGATGTAGTCATACTAACATTGCACCCCCCTTTTAGACCCTTAAGGGATTATTTTCGAAAAAATATTTTACCTCTGTTTCATGACTTCCAAAAGAACCTTCATACTGATTTTCATTTGAATAACTTCAAAAACGGCAAAGTTTCATACTAACTTTGCACTGCCGCTTTACCCCCTTAGGGGATGAATTTTCTAAAATCCTTTCTTAGTGCTCCCCTACGTCATAAAAGGAACCCCTGCGCAAAATTTAAAAAAAACCCCTTATAGATTTGGTCCTGCGTTGTATGTCAGTCGGCTTCTCCATTTATATATATAGAGTTCTTGTTGAAGTTACTCAAGTAAGGACTTTGTAAACATTTCCAAAGGTATCAAGTAATTCTAAATCAGAAAAGAGATCTGCAAAGTGTGCATGTATAACAAAATAAAGCATAAAAACGAAATAGGTGCGTCTGTCGCGCTGACGGAGACGAATGGCTCGCGATCATTGCGGAGATACCGAAGGTGATCTAAGATACGGATACTTGATAGCCGACGGGAGATTTCGTTCTTAGTCTTACTGGCTGGAAAACATTTGTTTTATATGGAAAGAATTTTTTAAAGCCAAAGCTAAAAATTTTGCTACCATATTTGAAGACCATAGATACCATGCTAATTCTTACAATTCATTGTTAAACCTTTCTTAATATTGTAAATTTTGATATCATCATCATCATATCAGCAGCATGTCATCTATTTCTCAAATATCTGTTTTATTTTGACTAATTTACATATCTTTAATATTGTTGGGTGTACTTTACACACAGAGCGAACAGTATCACGGCTTTTTTACTAGAATATTACTCGTGATGCAATTATGATATCTTCCCCTCACTCAAATGGAGTTATAATTATTTTTACTTACTCCCGTTTCAATCCGTGAGAGGACGGGTTAGAATACTATTCCCCTCTGCCGCTGGGGCACCCCCTTGGTACCACGAAGGAGATCTTTTCCCCGACTGGCTTGCGACCACCAAGCTCCAAGTGTCATAGACACCTTCCGGTCGAACCTCATGTGGGCCAGATAGACCTCCTCCCTCTCCCATCCCATTAATGCTGCGGATCTAGTGAAGTCTGGGCTCTTGCTCTGGGTCCACCGAAACCGCAGCATTTTTTTTTCTTCACTCCCCATCCCCACTCTATCTTCGAGGATGAAAAACAAGAAGCTCTCTTGTATTGTCGATGTCCATGGGCGATGGTAGCCACTTACCATCAGGTGAACCATCTGCTCGTTTGCACCTTATCCACAATTAAAAAAAGTGACTTAATTGTGCAACCTTTCAAAGTAAAACGCTATCCAAACCAATGCTATTAACATTATAACTAACATTATATTATTACAAGATTTTATTACGTCTATCCATCAATATTATCTGTATGAAAGTTATATTGCACAGTAACATGTAAAAGTAAAAAATATATATAATCCTAAACACACAAAATTTTTTACAATGCAGTCTGAGGACTTCATAATGACACTATACAATTTATACAGCCTTTACGGTCACCATACGAGCTCCGTTTGACAACTGACCCAAATCTATCGGAACAGAGGTATTGTCTTGTTGTAAATTGTTACGTGGGTATAATTGAAATGCAATAAAAGGAACGAATACATAGTTGTAAACGGTGTTGCTAACTCAATTCCCATAAACTTTCCAATATCGGAACATTTTATACATTCAAATATCTCCCAGCTACGAGTAAGTTGGGAGAAAGTTTATATCAACAGAACCTTATAATATCCGCGTGAGCAAAGGTGAAGGCGAGTTATAAAACTATTCTGAAGACACTATTCATCTCCAGCGGGACTCGCTCGGGAAAACTCTGTGTATTTCTGATTTCACGCAGATGCGTTCTAGAGATGGGTATAATATCGATAGTCGACTAATATATATACCTAAGTTTTTATCTCTTATATATATGTCGGAAAAATAGTTATATAGGTGGTAATTTTATTTAATTGAATAGCAACATTGCAATGTCACAGATTAATAGAAAGTATTGTTACATATGTCAGTGACAGATGGTTGATTGTTGATGGTACGACTTTGACAGTTTGTGTCAGTCTGCTGCAAGTCAGTTCAGTCGATCACTTCTATCTCGGCTGGCGGAGGTGCAAGACGTGCGTACTGACAGTTAAATACTGCCGGTATTTACATGGCGGACACAGGTAAGCCCAAGAAATCGAATACATTTGAATCCGCGAGATATATTTGTAGGTTTATATACGTATACACATATATGTGTATGTTTAAGTATTTCTAATTAATGTTTTATCTACTACTTTTAAATTTAAATTTTATCTACATATCGGCTCCTAAGTTAGGCTTAGGCTTAGGTGTGTGTTCACATATGTGGTAAAAGATGTCCTTAAACCTACACCTTAGTCACAAGTCCAAGGCACAGCTTGGGTTCCTGTAGTAATTGTAAAAGATTGTAGTGTTTTTCAATTCTCTCTCCTTCTTTTTCTCATTTCTCACAGTTATATATTATTTAGCATTTGGTGCCTTTACATGCTAATAATATAAAGACGGATTTATCGATGATACTGAACTTATTTACCTTGCCCTACCCACATCCCTATTGTCAGGAATCTGACAAATGGCCTGCAGTCAGTGGACCCGAGTGGCTTCGGTGTGTCTAAACACGCAATTTCACTCTCATTCTCGGAACTAATGTACTGGACCTGGTGTCATTTATACGCGTTACGATATCCTCCTATTTTATATTGGAAATATGACTCAAATGTATCTAATTTTATATTTATAAATAAACCTATTTAGATGATGTATTAGTGATGCTGTAGGATAACTTAGTTTACATTTATATGATTTAAATTGATTTATTTAGCTGAATTGTATAAAATAAATCTCATTAACCCCCGACGCTACAACGACGGGTTCTTATAACTTTAACGTGTGTATCTGTGTGTGTTTGTGCCTTCGTATCGCCTAAGATAATAGGCCCGGCATAAGATAATTCTGATATTTTTTTTTGTTTGAAAGGTAATTTAATCGAGTTCGTTTGGTCGAATAAAATCGAGTATTAAACTTTTTTAAGACACGTATATACCCTATTTTATCTATTACTTGTGTTTTCTTATTATGCATTTTATATATTTTTGAAGCCTGTATTGACTGCTGTTTTTATATTTTTTGTTTTCAATAATACAAAATATCGACTTATACAAGTTAATATCAATTCTTCTAAATCGATGTCGAAATTGTCGATGAATCAAGTTTTAGTCGGGTAATTAAAATTTTTAATTTAATAGCTATTTTATTTTCTTGAAAATCTTTTTGCTACATTGTTCGAAGTTAAAAGCTAGATGTAATTATAGAAATCATTATTTTTTATTATTTATATTTTTTTTAAACAAAGAGAATGATTTCTTCGCTGAAGTATGGACACAGACATTAGTTCACCATCACACGTAGAACAACCTACCAAAATAATATTACTAATTTTATTGCTAGTATTCTTTACATTTCTAATTAAGATAAACCTTACGATGGTGGATCTAGTGTCCTAACTATTAAGCTTAAAGCTGCTGCTATTTATTTTGGGTAGAGAGCCATATAATAATAAAGATGATATATAACTAGAATAGTAAAGGCGTCAATGCAGATTATAATTATTAGTACTAGGAACTATTCGAGCTCTCATATTGACAACTAGATACTGAATCCTTTGGATATGAAACGAGGTATTCAATAAATAAAACAACTTGCTATAATTAAATCTGATCATAAGTTTAAACAGCTTCCTATTGAAGTTCTTTATAAAAGTGAATTAAGAATTAATATTAACTTTTCATCAAATAAGGCGGAAAAAATCCATAATGGAACACCTTAATCTTACAGAATCTCGTTGCAGAGTGATGAGATTCTGCGATATTAATTAGTGTAATCAGAGGCGTTTCAGACGGGAAGCGTTTTAAAAGCGAGAACTTAACCGTCAACTCAAAAGAAGAGACAAGTAAATGATACTATTAAAGATAGCAAAAAATACAGATAGGTAATCTACGCGGGTGTTGACGAAGAGAAGAATTTTAGAAGAACATATTTAAAACAGGCATCAAATCATCGAAGAAAATGCTTGCTACAAAAGTTATTTTTTTACTTTTCTACCCATGTCTTGGAAGCTCCACGCTGATGATGACGAAAAGATCAATTATTTGCCTTCTACTTTAAAAACCACATTTTTAGAAAAAATTGTAAATGCCTTTTATGTCTTCTGTGCTACAGGGGGTAAGGACGGTTAAATGACAAAAATTAAAAAAGAATACGAAGCAGTGGGACTACATCTCGTATAATTTGCTTTAGCTTACAAGGGGCTTCGCAAAGATCTACTACTTCTTCGTTACTGGATTTACTATTTAAAAAATATTCTTATAATTATTAAACGCTCTATTCCTCTATCAGTGTGAAGGACCCACCCTACCTCTGACGGCAGCAGATTTCTGAACGCAGTCCGACTGCTCTTAATTAATTGGCTTGCATTCGTTTGCATGAATTAGTCAGGTATTTGGACCCCCAGCAATTTTTAACCACCCCTTGCAATCCCGAAAGGGAAAGGTAATCGAATCATTAAACTGCCTTAAGGTATTTTAACCCTTTATAAGGAGCGAAATGTTTTAAGTTTTGAAAGATGTTTCAAGTATTTTTAAATTATTGAAGAAAGAAAAGCTTAAAGCTATCACTATATGTATTGGTTTTCCCATCAATTTACTAACTTAAGTTCTTGCCAATTAGGGCTTTTAAACCTCAGACGGTGTAAGATAATCGTATTAAGATGTAAAAAATAAAAAAGGTTAAACTATATTCAGACTTATTTCATGATTAATAATTTAGAACTATTGATATCAAAAAAAATATATAAATTGTTGTCCTTCTTCTTTCTTATGAATAATCAGGTCAGTAATACGAGACAGGTCATTGATCATAAAAAATATTAGTCATCGATTATGGTAAGGAAAAAGGTTAGAAATAGCTGCACAATATAAATAAACCAAGGAAATCTGATCCAATACCACAAATCAATCTCGGAAGGAAAACAATCCAGTTTGTTTCAATAATAACCGCGTAAGCACCTGTACTGTTTAATTCGCTAAAAGGTGGTGTTGGGTTACGCTGGCAAATAGTATCGGTTACCCAGCTAAATGCTCGCAAAAGTGAGAAAGGTTTGCCATAGTTATTTTTGTTTCTGTCCACGGTTTTGGAGTTATATTTTCTTTACACTTTGTCTTGTTTCCTCAACTTACCTTTAAGTAAGCTCAATTGGTAATAGGGGAACATTAGTCTATGACATAGATTGCCAGCTTTAACTATATTATACAAATTATAAACAACTCCTTTCGACTTTAATGAAGTCATCAAATCATCAAAGAAAATGCTAGCTCCAAAAGTTATTTTTTTGTTTCTACCCGTATTTTTGAGAGCTACAACATCATCAGCACATTTAGTGATATTATCCTAGACGGGCTTAGTAACTACGGAGGTCCAATCTTTGATAAGGATTGCCCTTATCCTAGATTGGCCAGTAACTCTTATTCTCTCTTTTTCAATCTATGGAGGTCTAATGTTGGACGTAGGTCTAGGGATTGTTCTTATGCTAGACCGGCCAGTTTCCCTCTTACAATCTATGAAAGTACAATGTTGGACATAAGTCCAGGGATTACCAGCTTAAGCGATCTATCGTCCACGTGATCCAACGACTCTCTGTGACTCACTTTAGGTCTTTAGTTCACTTTTTAACTAGTATTATGCTAATCTGACTGTTAAGTGTCCCTGTTACGTTCATTCACGTCAAATGTAAAAGGGATACTATTGTAAAAAGTAATGTTAGCAACACTGTTTATAAATTATATAACATAATGTATATATTGAGACAAGTAGTGAAGTGTTATTTGATGGCGTGGTACTAGACCTCTGTTATAGAGGAGCACGTGAGTAATGCACTTTAACCTATTATATATGTCAGAGAAGATAGGGCCGATTCTGATGTATGAGTAACCGAATATCACGATTCTGTAGTTTTTGGACAGGAACCCAGGCAGTGCCTTTGACTTGTGACCAAGGTGTAAGCTTAAGGGATCCCTTTATGTAATTACGATACTCGCCTCCACTACCGGTCTCACTGTTTGTCTTAGGTTAGGTTAATAAGGCTAACCTAACCTAAACCACTCAAAGAGATTTATCGACAGACTAAAGTGTACTGCGCCAAGCGGGGAATATAAAGGGACTAGACAATAGTAGTAATGCTCCCTCCACTAGTGGGGAGGAGTAAATCAACAAAAAGGAAATATGGCACTGGCGTACCGTTTAATCGATAATCGATTACTCGTTTGAACCTATCAAAAATCGTTGAATAAAGTGCCGTAGATATCGCTCGTATTCCGATTATTCGATAATCGTTTACTCGCTATTTAAAATCGTCGAATATTAAAATGACGCGACGGAAGTGACAACAAGTCCTCTTTATTATTATCCTACCCTAACTATACCCCGAAATATATATTAATTTTAATATTCCGCAGCGAAGTCGAGTGGTTAGAGCTTATGCATAGTAGAAGACGTCTTTAAACCTAAAGACTCTGCTCGGCTTCCATCTAGATTGAATGTTAATTTTGTCTTTGGGTGTTACTGGGCAGTATAGCTCCCATATTCTTAAAAAAAATAATACTTAAGAAAATTTTAAAGTATTTTTAACAAAAAAATGTGATTTTCCTCTTTTCAGTTGAAGGTTAATTGATTCGTCCAGTGACGATATAAGTAATGGCGGCAACAAAATTAATGTTTTTTTCGAAACTACCTTATGAACGAAGAGTATAAAAACTAATTGTTTTTCAAATCGAATTCATCCATCACGTTCACGACGTTGATTGAGATTTTCTTATTGTGTTTCTATCACATTTTATTTACTATCGTTATGTTTTACCTATACTACAACTAAATAAATTTTTCGCGAGACTACTTATTTCTACACATTATATGACTAGTCGACTCGTCCTGGCTTCGTTCGGGTGCAATTTACCACGTGTATTTATGTTTAATTTCACGTTTTAGTCACTATATTTTACATTTTAATTTTCGGCATTAACGATTTTACGTATGATTAAATCCCAATGGTACCTCTTAATACACTTCATCCCCTACTTCAACCTCTTTCAGCCTTTTTCTCGCGATAAAACATGGATTAAATCCTTCTCCAAGCTTTAGTCTATCCCTGTACCAAATTTCATTAAAATCGGTGCAGTGTTTTAAGCGTGATTGCGTAACAGACAGACAGATCATCTCTCCCTCAATAGATGGCGTAAGTAGTATATTAAATTGCAGTTTCGTATGTTTAGTCTGTATTCTTACATATTACGTAAGTTTCCTAATATTTATTTTCATTTAAGATTTAATCATTTTTCCTGATTTTATAAAAAAAAATCGGACATGGACCCTTATCTCTAATATATATAATCTTACATTTTTTTGTTTGAAAGGGATGCCGTGTTGAAATCCTTGGGATACCTTGGGATTAAGGGTGGACGAATTTAGGTAGGTTAGTTAATTCCTCAAAATAGAGTAATGATTGAGATATTTTGTGAGTTTATGACGCCAGTTTTTTATCTTTTGTTGTCTTGAACTCAGGACATAATAAAAATTGAATTGCCACAAATGTTAATTTTTCTTTATATACAAAAACAGTCAGACTCTCTTTTCCTATATATATTTTTATATATAAGAAAGCATCTACGCATACAGACGGAAGTAACAAAGTCTAAGGGAGTGACCACTATCGAGTAAATGGCGTGAGGATTGTGTGGATATGGCCTCTACTTAAAATTTATTTTATTTGTTAAGCACTTCTAGCGTGGAGGGAATAATTGTAATTTTTTAATTTTTATAGACTCTTTTATACATACAATATAGAAAAATAAAGTCCTGGGTCTACCTTTTAATTACCGTTTGCACGTTATGAGGAGTCCCCTTGTCGAGTCCTATTTGTTGTGGCTGTTATAAGGAAGAAAATATATGAATTTAAGTGCAATCAGCAATGCAAGGTGCACAGGTCAAATAATAGACAGGTATTGGAGACCCATCATCACGACACTACACCACTGCATAGATATAATGGTTTGCACCTGGCGAGTGTCCATTTAACAACTGACTCTATTCTATCAGAACAGAGGTTATATACAGTTTTCGAATAAAATAAAATGTACTACCGCAAATACAAAGTTATCAACGGTGTTGCTAACTTAAATAACCCGTGAGGGTACGGGATAGCCGCTGGGAGAGCATCTCAGACTTACCCCGTCCCACTCCCATCCCATTAATGCTGCGGATCTGGTGGACTCTAGGATCTAGCGCAGGATCCGTTGAGACCGCAGAATGTTTTCTTCTTCACTCCCCCTCCCCACTCTATCTTCGAAGATGCAACGCATCCACAAATCAAGAGGGTATCTCTGGTTTTGACGATGTCCTTGGGCGATGATGGCCACTTACCATCAGGTGGACCATCTGGTCGTTTGCACCTTATCTACCATAAAAAAAAAATATTGTTATCGCAACTGTAGCTGTTACATTGTTTTCTTTGGATAGAAATACAAGAATGAAGAAGAGGCAATGTGGAAAAAGACAGGTTGCTAAAATAAATAGAAATTAAAACAGCATTTGACCTAAAAAGTTTCTTGTGAGAAAGGTAAGCTGAAACATTCAGGATGTAAAAACATTCATATTTAGTAAGTATAGCTACCGGCACGTAAGTATATGTTTGAAAGCGCAGAAGTCGACATTTCAGTTCCCGCGCGTCACGCTCACAATGCGCATCTTTCCCCAAATATTTTTTTCAAACCTAAAGTTAGCTGCCGGCTATTATTTAAATAATAACATAAAAATAAAAATTGTATTATCCATACAAAAACATCGATCCGTGTCCAGTAATTGGAGCTATCAGAGAGTGGCAGGCCATAGAGGTGAAGCGAGGTGGACCGATGGAGCGTGAAACCTGCGCGGAACGATGAAAGAAACTCCAACAGGAAATGTAGCGCGGAAAGATTAACTGGGAACTTTCCGGATATGCTTTTATACCGCTCTAATGAGTTGTGCACAGAGTATTTGTTGCTTTTCATTTATTGATATAAATGGGAGCTGACCTTCATTCGTTGAGAAAACGGGATTCGTTACCCTTATTCCTTAGAAATATTTTTTTTAATTATATCTATTACTGTATAACAGTATGGTTTAATCATGCATTTTAAGCAGGAGCAATGCCTGAGGCTTGCGACCCAACTGCAAAGTTACTGAACTAGCTCTTAAAAGTAAACGTAAGCATTAAAGATTCGCTCCGTTACTCGAATTTTAAGTATGATCCTAACTAAGCCTAACTAATATTATAAATGCAAAAGTAACCCTGTGTGTCTGTCTATTACTCAGTCACGCTTAAAACGCTGAACCGATTTTGATGAAATTTGTGTACAGAATGTACAGAAATAGATTCAAGCTTGGGAAAGGATGGCTATGTGACCTAACGATATCTAGCGGCATAACGATTTTAGGTACAGAGATAGACTAAAGCTTGTTAGAGAACATGAGTATGTTTTATAGCCAAAAAACAACATAGCGACCTAGCGAACTAAGCACCTAGCGATATAGTGACATTTCGATACAGCAACGTAGAAAACTAGCCACATAACGACCTGGCATCCTGCTACCTAGTCATCTATCTGCCAAGCCACCATCTAGCTAACTAGCCACCTACCCACCTAACTAATTAGCTACTTAGCGACCTAGCAATATTCAATATAATATAACCTAACCTAACTAATTAGCTACCTAGCAAACTAGCCCCCTACCGAAGTAGCCACTTAGCGACCTAGCAATATTCAATATAATATAACCTAACCTAACTAATTAGCTACCTAGCAAACTAGCCCCGTACCGAAGTAGCCACTTAGCGACCTAGCAATATTCAATATAATATAACCTAACCTAACTAATTAGCTACCTAGCAAACTAGCCCCCTACCGAAGTAGCCACTTAGCGACCTAGCAATATCCAATATAATATAACCTTTTTTTTTTTTTTTTTTTGATAACGCAGGGGAAATCTTCAAAAGATACCCAATTCTTGGGGTAAAAGCTGGGTTATGTAGGATTTCTACCTACTAAAACCCCTGCGATGGTCTGCCTCGACACGTCAGGAGAACCTCGGGAAATCAGTTGAACCGCATCCGCTGTCCTTCCCATTTGCCATGCTCTGAGCTCATCCTGAGGGGACAATATCTCTCCCTCATGGTCTCGTGTGTACAACACCTTATTCTTATGGGTTGCTTAGATACTGGTGTGCAGACCCCCACACTGCGCACCTGCAACCTGGAGCCCCAGTTTTATGTCCTGGACGTTGGGACAGGAATGCCGCGACGATTTACCGCGTCACGTCGACGCCGTCGTCTCTGACGAGACGGATCGGATCTCTCCCGATCCCGCTCCGCCGTCTCCTTGTGTACCATTACAGTCTCACAAAAGGTGACTACAGCTCTCCACGCTGAATCTCGGCTTAGCATGGTAGCCACAACTGTTGGCAGGGACAAGTCTTGGCCGATCTCTGAAACCAGAGTCCTCCGTTCCATAT
This sequence comes from Limenitis camilla, assembly GCA_905147385.1. Lineage (NCBI taxonomy): Eukaryota > Metazoa > Arthropoda > Insecta > Lepidoptera > Nymphalidae > Limenitis > Limenitis camilla. Next base: position 971,685 of record LR990232.1, on the reverse strand, counting down.
CCCATGCTGGGCATACCTGGAGAGTATGCTGTGCCGTATCCCGGTCCACTCCGCAATGGTGGCAAATCGCAGTCTCCTCGCGCCCGATCTTACACAGGTACTCAGCAAAACAACCATGTCCGGTGAATATCTGTGTAAGTCGAAATGTGACTCTTCGCTTTCTCCTCATCCAGGCTTCGAATGAAGGCAGGATCGCTTCTACAACTCGCTTACGTGCAAAGTGTTCTTGGCATAGACGACTGTACCACATCGTGAATGCAGCATGCCGTTCCTGCTGCCTGATTACGTCAACCACTGTTGAGGGAGCACTTCCGTCTCTCTGGCGGAGGATGCGGATACGGTCATATACTTTCGCATCCATCTCTGCCAAGATGTCAAATGGCGGAAAACACGCCAGCAACGTTGCAGCCTCAAAGGATATCGTGCGATATCCACGCGCGATACGAATGGCCACTCTTCGTTGCAAGCTATAGATCTTAGCTCTGCAGCGGCGGACCCCTGACAGTCTATGTGACCAAACGGGCGCACCATAGAGGGCCATTGACCGCACGACGCTCGCGTAGAGGCGGCGTACTTCTTCACTTGGTCCCTCGAGATTGGGTAACAGTCTGTGCATTGCACCCGCCACTTTCTCAATGCGGGGGACTAAACGCTTGAAGTGTTCTTCAAATCCCCAGCGACCATCAAGAACGAGACCCAGGTATTTCATATGCTGACCAACTTGGACTACGGAGTCACCCACACAGATCTGCGAGTTAGGAGGCTCCCTGCTCCTCGGCAGTTTATGGAACCACAATGCCTCGGTTTTGTGAGGCGCTATTTGTAATCCCAACTCACAGATTTTAGCGACAACAATCGACACCCCAAGTTCGGCTAGATGTCTAGTCTCCTCAAAGGTATTTCCAATGGCAAGCACTAGTGTGTCGTCCGCGTAGCATATGACAGCAACACCCTCGGGGACTTTAACACGTAATACCACATCAAACGCAAGGTTCCATAGTAACGGACCCAAAACAGACCCCTGCGGGACCCCGCATAAAACCTCTCTCCGAATACGATTTCCGGTTTGATCTACATACGTTATAAATCTGTCGTGCAAGTAGTCACCGATGATCGCCTGTAGGTAAGAGGGCACTTGGTGGTGTATAAGTGCCCCTCTAATGGCATCCCATGGCAAGGAGTTAAAGGCGTTGACAATGTCAAGACTGACTGCCAACGCAACTCTTCTTTGAGACATCGCCTGTTCTGATAGAGAGCGGACTCTCATAATTGCGTCTATTGTCGAACGACCCTGTCGGAAGCCGAACTGGCTTTCAGATAGATCAGGACCGACACGCGACAGATGCTCGTTTAAGCGACAGGCAATAATTCGCTCGAAGAGTTTGCCAACGTCATCCAACAAACATATTGGACGGTACGTAGAAGGAGAATCTATCGCTCTTCCTTCCTTCTTCAAGAGAACTAAACTTGCCTCTTTCCATGCCGTTGGAAACGTGGCAGTGCGAAGACAGTTACTGGATAACCGTCTTAGCCTGTTCCCCAGTGCAGTCAAAGATACAAATACCCAAGCTCGCCCCGGTATTCCGTCAGGACCAGGTGCAGTGTTCCGAGAACTCAAGCGGGCAACTGCTCCGTTCAATTCCTGCTCCGTTACCTTCAGCTCATTAGACCAAACAGGTTGCGTCACGGGCGCAATAAGCCTTGAACGGATTAAAGGAAAGAGTGTGTTAATAACTCTCTCCAATAAATTCGGATCTAGGGTTTCCGTCAGAGGAGGCATCCAAGGATGCAGCTTACCCAGAACCATGCGGTATGGGCGGCCCCACGGATCCCTGTTAAGTCCCTCCAAAAGCTCTTCCCAGGAACGAGCCCTAGCGCTCGAGATAGCGGCTTGGAGTTCCAAGGTAGCCTCACGATATGCTTCATAAGCTCTATCCAATTCATAAGAAGTAGTTCGTCTTCTTCGCCGAGCCCTGGTGTACTGCCGACGACAACGCAAACAGGTTTCTCGCAATTGTGAAATTTGTGCCGACCACCAGTACTGCGCTCTACGTATGGGACGTCTGGCTCGGGGCATTGCAGCATCACATATCGAAACCATCGTGGTCCCGAACCAGGCCACTTCAACTTCTGGATCAGACAAAGCATCTTCGGAAGTTTCTGGCCAGGATGCAACGATAGCAGCGGCCTCAAGATAGTCTCGGTTTAGTCTCTTAATTGACCATCTTGGTATGCTATGCTCTCGATGTTGGTAGGAACGATCTGGGCGACGAAAGGTCACGTCGAATATTATGTGACGGTGGTCTGACAAAGTAACCAACTCCTCCGCTACTCGCCAATCCGAAAGCATGCGAATGGCAGCAGGATTCGCCCATGTAAGGTCTACGATTGACTCTCCCTGCCACCGCACACATGTACTTTCTGATCCTCGGTTTAAGAGTCGAAGGTCCAAAACAGCCGCCCAATCGAGTAACGTTTCTCCCCTTGGATCATCCCTGGTATTTCCCCAAGCCTTGGCATGTGCATTGAAGTCACCCAAGACAATTAACGGACCCGGGAGGCATCTGCGGATGCAGCTAGCTAGTCTCTCCAGATACTCCTCATAGACGGCAAGCGATATATTTGGAGAAATGTAGCAACCTATCACAGCTAATGTACCCCATTTGACCGCTACGAATCCAGACCCATGTTCGAGCAAGGAACAGGGTGGAACCCCATCTCCACCTGCCCAATATACACCTACAGTACCCGTATTTTCTCCGAACCAACGAGGATGGTTCGGTACAGTATAGGGCTCCGCTACAACCGCGAGTCCAACAGACCACTCCATAATAGTCTGCATCATTAAATGCTGAGCGTTACGGCAGTGGTTCACGTTGGTTTGAAGGACTTTAATTCCTATTGTGTCGATTCCTCCATAGCCTCCTCTGAGCGAGAGCCCAGTGTACAAGCTGGTGCTTCTCCGGTCACCTGGCTGACTTGGGTTGTAGCCACCTGCTTTGTTTTCTTCTTACCTTTCGGTGGGCAACACTGTTTAGTGCCCAGTCTATGGTTTGCCGGACGACCGAGATCTGTGCAGAGTGGGCATTTAGGTGTCTTAGCTGTGCAATTTATAGCTTTATGGCCAGGCTCACCACAGACGAAGCAACATTTGCTGCGATCAACCTTGCTGGTACACCTTTGTCCCACGTGTCCTTTTTCAAGACATCGAAAGCATTGTAACGGTCTCGCTTTTAGAGCTTCGACCCTTGAGGAACTCCAGCCAATGCGTATGCGGGTTGCTGCTGCAATTTTCCTCGCCGCGTCAAGAGGACACCGGACCCACACGATCCCCAGGGATGTAACAGATCGACGGATTTCTCCAACATTGACATTACCTACCGAGCACCCGCCTACCTCAGCAACTGCTTCTGCCACTTCCTGCGACGTTACTGCATCATCCAAATCAAAGATCCTTAGATCACCCGTTTTAATTGGACGCGCTATTTTGACTGACTTATCTATGAGAACCGCCCGCATCCCTTCTGCTAAGTCGTCGGCCTTCTTTTCACAGTCCGGGCCATTTATCTGTAGCAGAAACCCGCCATTAATAGCTCTTTTAGGCCTTATGTCTTCTATCCCGAGGTCAGCCAGCCTAATGTTACGCTTTGCTGTTGCCATAACATCGGTATAAGTCATGGCAGAACCCTCAGGGATTGTCACCGATACCACTGCTGTTGCTGTGCCTTTAGGCAAATCTTCCCTATTAGGTTTTGCTGCTTTGGCTTGCCGACCACGGTTCTGCGTAGGACTAGGATTGGTAGGTGCCCTTTTAGCAGCAACCATAGCCCAGGACTCGGTTGCCGGCGTCGGTACTACTGCTACTGGTTCGTCTTGATCCTCATTGTTTCGGACCTGCACGGACCTTGTTTGTTTTTTACGTTTTTTCTTCTTTGATCGCTTCACTGGAGCTATCGGACCAGTATTAGTCGTCCCTGGTTGAGCCGATATGTCTACCTGTATCAGTTGGTCTGCTTGTGACGGAACAGACTTTCTTAATGCCGGCCTGATTGCTCTATCTAGGAAGAGCTCCGCTTTAAATGCTGTTAACTTTTCCTCAATAAGCGCCCCTATTTGGGTCATTAAGCTATTTCCAGGTCCCGTTTCTTTAGCTACAACAGCTCGAGACGGAGGTGCGGATTTAGCAGAGACACGAGGGCACGGCTTTGGTGCTCCCGCTGCCTTATTACTTTCAGCAGCTGCATTTAACCTAGATGACGGTGGAGAAGGAGAATCTGATGCTTCAACAGTCACGCGCTGACTACGAAGTAAATTCAGTTCCTCCGTAAGCTTCTCTACTTTTGTACTAATGCTAGATAGCTGTGTCCGCAGCTCACTATTCTCACGTTCAAGTCTCGCTACATTGACGTCTGTGGGCATACGTCGAACAATTTCCTCTAAAGCTGCTTCAACCGTACGGGATGCAACTCGAAGACTGCGGACAAAACTTCCCTTGAGGTTTCTCGATCGATCTGCAACCTTCTCCACTGCCATTAAGTTACTTTTAATGCGGGCTCCTAATTCCTCAGACGATAGGTTCTGCAATTCCTTCCCCAACGTCTTTAAATCAGGGAGATTCTTTTTGGCCTTTGTAGTTACCGGGGCTACAGTATCATCAAAAATCTCTTCTTCCGTATCGTAACCTCTCCCTGCATCAACAGAATGTCTGTGGGTAGCACTAGACGTGATGGATAAAATAGAGCCCTCCGATTCGCCTTCATTTATTTGTGCTACATCTAATGTAGACGTTCCCGTGCGTAGGTATTCCTTACGCCTATCACGGACCGCCGCTTTACGAGCTCTTAACACCTTTGGTGCTGGGGCTGCATTGCTTGAGGTCGATTCTGATCCTGCTACATCTGCCGTTCTTGAGCGATTACGTTTACGCCTGTCTTGAGAAACGGTCGCTCTGTATACGGTTCCCACAGATTGCATGGCAACACAGTTTGCCTCCTCCACATCATGGGAGATTTGAGCCTGTTCGGCCCTTTGCATCGGACTCGATGCGTCGTTGGCACTCGATGTCCCTCCCAGATTCGAATAGGGACGAATGACGTCCGCAGACTCAGTGCAGCTGTGCACTGAGTCTGCGGGCCTCACAAGGGATTCTCCGACTGCAGCGCAGCCGGTACCCTCCTGGGTTAGTACGTTATCGTTTGCCTCTTCCATTGATTTCCTTTTTTTTAAAAAGGGTTAAGTCCCTTTAGCGCTAGGAACCGGGAAAACCCCCCGGCCATTCATCCCCTCGGCACGCTAGACCTTAGGATTAAGGGTGATTTTTATTTATCGAGGTTGTCTTCCTCGCTCTCTTCGATGAGATAAACTATCGTCTACCTCTTGCCATAGGGTCGCTCACACAGTCAACTCTGCTAATCAGAGTAGTACCAGGAGCAACCCAAATGGAATCATCTTCGAATGAACTCCTTCTTTCTTATTTATTTTTCGACCCAAGAGTTAACTTTACTCTGTCCCGTCTGCTTCGTTAGTCGTTAGCCGTAGCCGATGACCGTTCCCCATTAATGGGGAATGGTCACCGTCCACGTTGCCCAGGGTGCACCACGTGGAGGTGACTAACATGCACCCTAATATAATATAACCTAACCTAACTAATTAGCTACCTAGCAAACTAGCCCCCTACCGAAGTAGCCACTTAGCGACCTAGCAATATCCAATATAATATAACCTAACCTAACTAATTAGCTACCTAGCAAACTAGCCCCCTACCGAAGTAGCCACTTAGCGACCTAGCAATATCCAATATAATATAACCTAACCTAACTAATTAGCTACCTAGCAAACTAGCCCCCTACCGAAGTAGCCACTTAGCGACCTAGCAATATCCAATATAATATAACCTAACCTAACTAATTAGCTACCTAGCAAACTAGCCCCCTACCGAAGTAGCCACTTAGCGACCTAGCAATATTCAATATAATATAACCTAACCTAACTAATTAGCTACCTAGCAAACTAGCCCCCTACCGAAGTAGCCACTTAGCGACCTAGCAATATCCAATATAATATAACCTAACCTAACTAATTAGCTACCTAGCAAACTAGCCCCCTACCGAAGTAGCCACTTAGCGACCTAGCAATATCCAATATAATATAACCTAACCTAACTAATTAGCTACCTAGCAAACTAGCCCCCTACCGAAGTAGCCACTTAGCGACCTAGCAATATTCAATATAATATAACCTAACCTAACTAATTAGCTACCTAGCGAACTAGCCCCCTACCGAACTAGCCACTTAGCGACCTAGCAATATACAATATAATATGGCTATAGGGGATGAAAATATGTTAGGGAATATACCCTTATTTTAGAACAAATTCAGCTCGACGTCACGCGAGTCGACTAGTAGAAAATAAATTAAGTTTCTAATTGAGATACATGTATTTTAAACTAAAAGATAAAAGAGAAGATATTAAATAAAAAGAAAGATTAGAAACGTTTTTTTTTAATTTAATTAATTGATAAGCACTCATTCACCGAAATAAAATCTCTGAAAGAAAATCTTAAAAGGTGTATTATAAAAAAAACTTAAATACATCTGCAGAAATATGTATGATTTATTTTAATTATAAACCAACAAACATACAGGCAGACAAACATAAATTTTATAAATGATTTCCATGTTTTCTAGAGGTAATAATAAAAGCTACCTAATGCACAGTTTTCACATTCAAAGTGACGACGTAAACCGTACAAGGTCTCCCCGACCCCGTCGCAGCTAAGAGGCCGTCGTAAAGGCGCCGCAGAGCGATTTGTAGGGCCAATTGACTGTCAATGAATGTACCTTCACCGACTAGCGACTGGGGGAAATGGATCTGAAGGTAAATTACCTTCAATGCGACGGTTTTGTAGCGGTGAAACATTATTGTTGATTTTTAAACGATTACCCTTGAAAAGAGGATTTTATTTGAGATTAAATTTAAAATGATGTACACTACTAGCCAACCCACGTGACTTCACTTGCCTGATGCTCCGCTCGTTTTATTCGTAGCGTGATATTATATGGCTTACAGTGTTCCTCGATAAATGGACTATCTAATACTAAAATAATTTTTAAATTCGAAATAGTAGTTTCTGAGATAAACACGTTCAAACAAACATAAATACTGGACTTTAATAGTAAAAAATTGTAATACTATGGACTCTAATACCCAGGGTATATAATGAATAAAGAAAACTTAGAGTTAGTTACACTGTATTAAACATTATTTCATTTACACTACGATAAACAATATTCACTCTATGAAATTTCTTTTAAAACTAAGACAGGACACAGGGAACAGGGTTGTAAGTTATTGAGCATGTGTAAAGAAAATTCTATATTTATAATTTTCTTTTACATTTTATGACAGTATATTATTTATTAAAAAATTAAGTTTATTCCTTTACTATAAAATGTTGAAGACGCGATGTCAGTACAACTTAAAAGATACAAAAGATGATTTTTATACCTCACGACATCTTAACGATATACCTAATAAAGATTTCTTTTTACCAATAAATCTAAAAAAGGTAACATACATTGTTCTAGAGATTTTTTATTTTAATATGCAAAATACTTTCACAAGCAAAAACGGGGTAAAAAAGGTATTCGTACAGATGAAAAAAGAAAATGTTGGCTTAACGCTATCAGATCTAAAACATTGTAATGTTTATGAAGAAAATAAAGACAGATAAAAATATTGTTTTAACAAGATTTATGAATATGATAATTACACATTTTTTTAAAACCAAATTAATCATCGGTAAAAAACGATTTTTCTATTTTCCACGTAAAAATTAGCATTCCGAAAAAAAGAAGTATGTAATTTTTTTTAAAAGTCTCGCTGCGTTTCTTGCGCTCATTCTTCTCAGCTGGTCTGTGTTAGGTCGTTTTCGAATGAGAGATTCTGATGTTCAATAATAAATTCCTATATTGAATTAAAAAATTCACTTCGAAAGATCTTGGCTCTCGAACCTATTATAATACTAGTCGATCCGTCCCGGCTTCGCCCGGGTGCAATTTAGGTTAGATTTCTTATTTTAATCGCTATATCACTCGACAGCTCGACATACACTTCATCCCCACGTCGATAGATGGCGTACGACCACACTCAATTGTTTACTTTAAAATATAACCTATAAAATATATCCATCCTCACTTTTCTTTACTATATCTGCGTATCATATTTTATCAAAATCGGTTCAATGATTTAAGCCTGATCGTGGAACAGAAATACTGACGTCATCTATCCGTCAATAGATGGCGTAAGTAGTTTATTGAATCGCAGTTTCGTTTATTTAGTTTGTATTCTTAAGTGTTACTTTCAAAATTATAATATTAGTCTCGATATTAATAAAATCGTGTCGTGTATACTGTTGAAGAGTGAAGACGGCCACTGGCACATTTCTAAATCAAAACACGGCCCGTTACCCCGGAGAGTGACTTGCGGAAAATTGGAAAACGAAACAAGGTGAAAAATATTATTAAGTGGAACCACTCGCGTCTCACTCTCTCTCTCTCCATCTCTACCTCTCACCGCGTCTCACCGCAATACTCTTGAGGAAACTCTATATTGTTTTCTTTTAACTAACTCTCAAGGAGTTTGATACACCATTTTTTAGCCGACTTCAAAGAGGGGAGGTAGCAACACCGTTGATAATTTAATATTCGCGTTTTCATATTGGTTACTCGGTTTCCATTTAAGGTTTAAAAACTCAAAATAGCATCTTTTTTTGTAGAAATACATCATAAGTTTATAAGTATATCCTATGTCGTATATTTATATAGCAACATTTCTACCGGCATCGTTTTCATTTAGATAAATACGAGAAATGAAAGTTGACAAATTGATATTTTCCACCCATTGTCCTCTTCATGTCTTCCTCTTGTTATAATCTAATATTGTTCCTTCACCAACATGTTGGCGAGGTATGACCAACTTGCTAATATGATGGCCAATATATTGGGTTTAGCGCTTAGATAGTTTTAGGAATTAAGAGAGCATTTCTTGTAATTATAATGTCTGTCTGTATAGGGTGAGTTTTCCTAATACAAGATCTTTTTTTCTTAAGTAGGAGGGAGTAGCCCACCGGTCTAACAGATATAGACGGCAGCTAAAAATAGTGGGAGAAAGTTGATCATTCTGAGCGTTCTGCGTGACCCTAATAATGACTTTTGCGCATTCAAGGTCAAACCTATGCTTACGTGCCGGTAGCAATACTAAGACAAATAATTAGATCTCGAGTAATATTATATTGTAGTCAACAATCCCATAGAAACATCTGACGTTTTTAATTGACAAAAGCCAACAGATTAATTAATCAGACTTTAATCAAGACAAAGACAAACTAATAATTATTATACAACGTTACAGGACCTGAACAGGAAAAATACTTTACACACGTTATCCCTTGAGTCACAGGTGGACAAGAAAGTTTTTATATATATATATATATATATATATATATATATATGAAAAATAATGTCTCTAAAATATTGTAGTTCTATACAACAAACATTGGCTCCAATGTTCATAACATGTGACATGAGGGGACACATCCCGCAGGTAACGAAAATCTAATTCACCAAATTGAATTACACCGTCCAGGAGCTGTAGCCGGAGCCATGTCCACTAACGGAACTAACGGATATATTTCTCTTTCAAGTGCCGCTGTGACATGTTATTGTAACGATGACATGAATGATTGCTACGGATTCTTTATTGGTATAAGTAATATTTTTATATGTTTTTTAAGAGATTGAAAGTAATGGAATTACTTTTTATCTGCTGATTTCTCTCGTAGTTGAATTGTAATAAAATAATTTACTTATTATCAACACTGTTGATAGCGTTTGATTAATTATTATTCGTTATCGGCTCGATATTTATAAAGTCCGATAAATCTTTGTTAGTTTGACAAGTAGTTACGTCGATATTGACTATCATTTTAAGTTATCAGTTAACGAGATCGATCAATAAAAAGGCTTGTTACCATGCTTCCAAATCTCAAGCCCCAGGCACTTCTCGGTATCTCCATATCATAACAACATTTATCTGGGCTATATACTATCAAATTGTTGATTACCAAAAACATCAAGATAGTTTAGGAGACGGTCGTGTCTGGGAAATTATTTATTGAATGTGTCATATCAGAGCGGCCCCATGTTGTAGTAATGCCGGCTAATACCAGGTGGCATGTGTCAGAACTATCCGCTTAGCGACGTAATCCCGCGACCCATCCGCGACCGCCCGCATGTCCGCTGCCCACTATCCACATCACTTTGACATACTTTTTGTTTCAACTTATAAACTATTAGCACTGTTCTGTGTGTTTGTGTAGTCAAACAGTTGCTGGGATGGAGATTTAACTAATTAAATAGTATTTTTAGTGATATTTCTGTCATATTTTTTCATAGGGGGGAGAGGAATTGACACAATTGTTCTAATGCTGGCCTTATTAAACGTGTAGAGCCAATATGTTTTGCCCTTGGTGCCTTTCAATGTAAGCTAGTTTCTATAGAACCCGTATCGGCAACTACAGAGTCTTTTGCTTTGTTAACGAGATAAAACTTTTTTTTAATAGTAGAAAGGTTTAGGCTAGAAGTGTATCGAATGGCCAAGTGCAGATTGATAGATTTTACACACTCTTAAGGATATTATGGAGAACTCTGAAGCCTGTAGATTTCCTGAGAATTTTATTTTGCCGTTAAAGATACTTGCTTTAAACATAACAAATTCAAAGCAGTATTCCTGGGGTCGAACTCAAAGCTACCACGTATTTGAAATTATATCCTTACTCATATGTCTGTTGTAAAACGACATGTAACGAGAAACATTTAAACAGTTACAACACCCTCGTACATACAAAATTATCTGATTATCTGACACAGATGGCAGTAAAAAGTAAGTGAAGTGTGCACCGAGCGGAGCTATGTGGAGCTGAGTGGAGCTGGGTAGAGCTCACCTCAGCAAAATGCAATTAGATTCGTCTCGGGAGACTGACGGGACTCGCATTCCTACTCTAAGATCTGGTGATACATTGAACTAGCTATTCTTATGATAAGTACAAACATTTTTATCTATTAAGTATGCATTAATCTCCATGAATTCAGTTTATTTGAAAGTATAAAACTATTTATTATCGGTCGAAAAAACATTACGTAAGAACTTTTGTCGATAATGATTGACTCTACTAACTGCACAAAATAAGAGCTTGATGTCATCTCAACAAATCATAACAAGGTTCACCAACATGCTAAAAATAATTGATTAGTTGTGTAAAGATTATACTATTTGGGAACAAGATAAGTTAAATAAAGCTTGTAGTAAACAAAAAATGGTGAAATGTTAGTGGTTATATTAATGTGCCTCTAAAATTGTTTGACAGATGTTAATAGTAATCGGACATAGACCTCAAACTGCCCCCTAGCCTACACTGCCCCGCGTCTGATTTACATATAAATTGTAGCTAACTCACGTGGCGTCTCTTACTTTTAACTGTTGTAACCGCTCAGCGCACGACCCCCCTTCAATGAGAATTTACACAAAAAAGTTATCTCTTTTATTCACTTTAAGATTTAAAGCATATTTATTTTACATTTTTATTAATATCTAGACATAAGACATATCAGATCCAATCAATCGTCTTTCATCAATGAATGGTAAAGCATCTATCTTCTGTTTAGTCTGAAAAAGTTAATCAAAAAGTTGACGAACGTGTAGAGGAAGATCTTATTAATGATCTAATAAGTCTTTGACACATAAATAATACAAGGCAAACAAAGGTTTATATATATGTCGGAAGTGTAAGTTAGTCTTAGGTTAGGTTAGCCTTGTGTTAGGTTAGGTTTATGTGAGTTTAACCTTAGGTTTAAGCAGAAAACCTGGGCAGTGGAGACGAGTGTTGTGATCACTTAAAGGAGCTCCTTACGCCTTTTTTTTATGGTAGAAAAGGTTCAAGTCCAAGGCACTGCTTGGGTTCCTGTCATAATAGTTCTTGTCAGAATAGTACGTGATAGTAATGTTTAGTTATATCCTGACCGTGTTGCGCCCGAAGCTAATATTATAGGTCATCCATCCCTTTTAATAGTTTCCGACATATACAATAAATTCTATTGCCTAACAGTATCAACATCAGTCAGTTATCTACTTTCTTTTCTTTTGAAACTGCTGAGCTGAGTCTTCCCACTAGAGATAACAAATTGAGTTTCACAAGAGATAAGAATCTAAGTAGTTATATAACTAAAACACAGCTGAATTTGGTTAATTAAGTACCTTAAACTGCTGAGCTTAGTCTTCCCATCAGAGATGATACATGTGAATCCATAAAGTTTTATTTAAGACTAGTCGACCTGTCCCGGCTTCGCCTGGGTGAAATTTACTACGTGTATTTAGGTTTAATTTCACATTTTAATTTTAAACACCAATTTTCTGTAATTTATATATGAACTATAGCTAGTGCCCGCGATTTCTTCCGCACAGGATCCGATAATGATCTAAACAAAAAACATAGATGCTTTTATAGGTTTTTTTATTGGACTATTTAAGATAAACAATTCCATCATATATTATATATGTGAAGCTCCAGCAGTTTTTAAAGCGCACGTCAGAATAGATAGCACAATTTATTCCTACTTGACACTTATCGTTATATTTTGAACAATTCACACAATATCTAAAAAATAATAGACTATGTATTCTGATGTCTAAAGTATCTTATTGTAAAGTATATTATTGTAAAGTTTCATTAAAATCCATTCAGTATTTTTTTCGTGAAAGAGTTACAAACATCCATAATTACATACAAACTTTCAAATTTATATAATATTAGTGAGGATTTTACCGAAAAACCCTGTTGAATTTGTTAAATTAAGTATTGCCGTAAATTATAAAGACCTGTCAGACCCCTGGGCAGGTCTTTATAATTTAATTCCATCTTTAGTCGGAGACGAAGGAATGACTGACTCACTGTTATTGCTAGATTTACCATGAAGACTATTAGCGATCTGTATTTAAAAATGAGCCATGTTTTCTTTTTAATCATGGAAGGAAAAGGTAATACTTTAGGTAAGGTTGAGTGTATAAAAAAAAAAGAAACATTCAGAAAGCATTTGTCATTAAGATATCAAAATGTGCAAATTTTGGGAAAAGTATATTGATACGCGGACGTGTAGTATTTGTAAGCGATTTATGGCTGATTGACAAAAATGGGTGGTAACTATTGTTTGTACATCTGTTTATTAAAGAAATAGGGTGGGATCACCGAGAAATCACTACAGTATCTTATTGTTAAATGTATTAAAAATAGTTATTTTAACTCGCTATAACAATAAGACTAATTAACTTACTTACACTTCTCAATAGAACTTTGATTTTGAGTTTCTGTTAGAAAAAAACGGTTAGTCAGTATGTAAACTAGCAAAGTAAACAGTGTAAATGTAGATTGTAAAACCAAATACTAATCGCATACCTAAATGTATAAATCAGCCGGTCCAGTGCAAATTAAACATTATTCTTTTCAATCGACATTCCTCGCTCGGGGACTTTTTATTGGAATTTTTGCGTATCCCGTACGTGCCAATAAATACGCTAAGCGTTGGAACGATTTAGACCCTACCATTTAGCTCCTTTATGTCAATCGGCACACACACTAGCGCCGCGAGCAGATCATCTGCACAAACGCACACCACTATTCTTCTTTACTAGAACATTGGCATTGCTTTTCTTGTAAAGGTAAGGCTGAAAAAAGATGAAAAATTGTTTCAACTGTTATACTTGTGCGGGAAAGGCGTTTGAATATAATTAAATATTTTTTCTTAAGACAACCTCATCGAGTTTGTGCGGGTAGTTCATTTTAGCTATTTCGTTTCGATAGGATGGAGTGAGTAATCTACATTACTAATTTTATTATGTTTTTGTTTAAGTGTTACTGTGGAGCTATACTCCTATACTCTTAATAGTAGTACTTTTATTGTAATATACAAACAAAAGAACAGAAACAATTTATCGCATTAGTTCGACACACACAGACACACAACAGTATCAGTTTAGCACGCACACACGCGCAGCACATGCAAATCGCAAAGATAGAACACGGAATTCAACGTGTATTCTATTTACTGTTGCTTCTCTACTACTTCGATTGTCTTGATACTTGCTAGTTTTTTTAATATATCTATAAATATCTATAAATTTAATAAAATACTTACCGAACATCTGTACATAGAAGATATTTAGAAAACAAACATTTAAAAAATTTTCGTATCATGCATGTAATTAGAAACAAAAATGAGGGTATTGTATTGAAAAAAATCATTTTGGATACATGACTCATTTACGGCTGTAATTAAAAATCAATCTCAATCCAAAATATTGAATTATAGATTGAAGATATATTCCAAATTCAAATTAGTTCATATAAAATTCAAACTGGGAATCTACTTTCAATCTGTAATGTAATGATTTTGACCGTTAGTCGCTACACTGCGTTCAGATCTAAGCAAAAAAGAAAATAATTACAAAGTGTTTTTAATTAAGTGAATTCAGGTGAAGTAAGTTGCTGCTTAAATTACTGTTCTGAAAAAATTACAGAACAGAAATAAATAAGTCAATCAGCATTCAGTGATCTTATCGTTGTCCTAAAGTTTAAAATGCAATGATCAAAACTATTCCACGTGCACTACACCCCAGAATTGTTCCTTTAACACGACACAGAGGCGTATAACAAAATAAAATACAATAGAAAAACGCGTAAAAACGATCCTATTGATTTGAAGGAATTTTTATTAGGAGGTGTTGGTACCGGTGTCTGTAGCTAGCGGGATCTGCGTCTTATTGCTATTGCTACTGTTGCTGCTGCTATTGCTATCTATAACTATAAATCCTGAGACATATTGGATGAATCAATTGGGGATGAATGTTTCATGGGGTGCTAATTTATTTGTCAATTTCAGAGTGAAAAAGTCAAAAGTCCTATTGACTTTTTAGGTTAGTCTGAAATTTGAGTAAGGTGAGATGAATAAGAAGCTGTTTCAATCTTTAAAAAACTTTTACTTATCAGAGAGAAGAAGCACGACGTGAGCTGACGGCGAACGAAAGAGAGAGAAAGAGAGAATAAAAGTGCTATGAAAGAGAGAGAAACAAAGTAATATATTTGGGCGTTGGATTCACGAGTCGTGTGTTCAAATCCCGGACATAGGACTACTGGCGTGGCCCACTCTAGACACAAGCAATTTAGCTTACTAGGAGGGGTAAAGGGAATACTAATGATATGTGATCCATACTGCAAAAAGAGAGAACGAAGGAGAGTAGAATAAGAAAGAAAAAGTAAGTGTGAAATAAAAATTGAAACAGCAGCACAGCAATATTATATAGCAGCATTTTACAAACAGAATGACGATGTTCAAGTTAATTACATATTATGGCAACAATATTTTAAACTAAACGTAGCTAGCAAAGGTTTCTTTAAGTCTTTTACTAGTTTCCCAGATGGTAGATGTGGGCAGAAACTCCTGAAGCAAAGAGCTCGTCTCTTCAATGCTTTCTGTATCTGCCTAATTTCTTTTAATATTTAAAAAGAACTCTTAAAAGATAATTCTTCTCTACAGTAAAGTAAACATTTCTTCCCAAGTATACTGGAGAAGAAATCAAATATCACTTGCTATAACATCATGAAGGAACTCCTGAGAGTTCTGTGTCAGTGTGTGGAATATACCAAACCGCATTGGGCCAGCGAACATGGCTGATGTACTATGGCCTAAGACCCTTCTCATTCTTAGAAGGAGACCCTGCTCATCAGTGTGCTAATGGGTTGTGATGATAATAACTGGCGGTGTCTTGAAGCTCGTAGAATTTTTTAATACTTATTTGTTTAAAATGCGCTTTAGTTGTAGTTTTTTATAGATTTGTAGTATGAAATTTCGTTGTTAAATCTTTTAAGTATTTATGGTTTTGGTATGGTTTGTATTGTACAACATCAGTACATGGTGAAAATTCCCAGAGTGCGTACCAAACGCTTTGAATCCACTTTCATTATTCGCACTGCGAAATTGTGGAACGATTTGCCGGAGTTTGTGTTTCCAGATACGTACAACGTTGGTGTCTTCAAAACCAGAGTAAACAGGTACCTTCTAGGTAAGCGTGTTATATCCTAGACCGTGTCCTGCTTAACATCAGGCAGATACGGCCAAACGCTTGCCTATAAACGATTAAAAAAAACTTGGGAGAGTTGGATTAATTAATTAAAGTAATATCGTCGTGACTGGCGACGGCTTGTCCACCTGAACTTGGTCCTTTCCATAATAGTGTACAATTGATATAACCTAATTGTTAATCAAGACATTTCAAAATCAACTTGTAGTCTTAATAACTCCCCCAATCCAATATGCTAAATGAAAAGTCCACGGAAGAGTACGGTGGCGCTGGTAGTGGTGTAAGCGCCTCGGAGCGTGTTTACACTGAGCGCGCAAAAGGTACAGATTTGTAAGGATGTAAATCAAACTGAATGTTTTATTAAACACTCAGTTGCGCTGCGTATTCAAATTAAGTGGCGGTGTCGATGCTGCCTTGGGGTGGAGTAGGATTTTTTCATTTATATTACGTTATATTTACATTTATATGATGTTAGATTTGTATTATCATAGATATCAGAATGATTCTAAATTAAATTGTAAATGACTTTCTGATTCCATAGGAAACTATTGATAGCATGATGAATGCTAGTTTCATCCCTCGAGCAAAAAGAGCGTTATTTTGTACTTAGTATACATTAATTAATTATAATAACTTCTCCAGTATATTCTACTAATTAGGACTCGTTTTCTAATATTGCTCTGATGATCACCAGGAATTTTAATATATTACGTAACGCAATTTGGGTAGAGGGGAGGGTCTTATAAAACGTTACGGTGCGTTACAAGGGCGGGAGGGGGATTATTGAAACAACGCGTTACGTAACATTTTTTTTATTTAAAAAAATATTAGTGAATTTAAACCTTCTAAATCCGGAAATTTTACGGGGAATCCCTCGATTGTATTGTACTTTCGTTTCCTAAGTAACCCTTTCGTTTATGTTTCGGGGAATCCCTCGACTGTGTGTACGTGATTTTTATTTTATTACGGATGTGTCACTTGTCAGTATTCTTTAGAGTTTACACAGAAGCACATTGCTGTTGTCTGTGAATTTGATTTATGGAGAAATAAAAACTTAATTTAAAAATCTCTTCTTTTGTTATATTAATTAATACAACAACAAAAATATTATACTTTGTTCAACATAATTGTGACTTTAATGGTTGATAAATGTTATGTAACGTTTAGGGATGGGGAGGGGGGGTGTACAGAAAAACGTTACGGTGCGCTACATGGGGGGGAGGGAGGATCTAAAATCTTCAAAAATTGCGTTACGTAATACTTGAACGCTCCTTAATGAGCTATAATGCTGTAATAAATGGTAAATTAATCACATTCAAGAGTTGCATTCAATATTTTATTTATGTATAAAATAAGTTTATTTATATCCTAATTTATTGTACTTATGGCTTTTAGCAAGGGTTAAAACAGACCCACGAAACAAAAACGCGACGCGATATCCATAGTAAGTTACCCGCCGAGATTTCCACCTCCACGCTCGCAATATTTACCCGTTACTTTCTGTAAATATTCCACCAACATCGAATATAACTCGTACAAGAAAATTAAGCTTGTTTAATTACTGTGTGCTGTGCGCTGTGTGTACATAGCCTTACGAACAATTTTACTTACCGTACACTTTTACTTAATTCATTTGTGTTGATTTATGAACATTGTTTTGTATTTAGTTAATAATCATCATCTTAACCACACGCTTTTGAGAACTTTAGGAAACTCTCAGGAGTACAGGTATCTTCACGATTTTTTCCTTCCTTGGAAAGTCCGAGTTCGATTTATCATCACAGCTGCTGCTATACGAGAATTTTTAAAAATAAAGTAAAGGATCTACTATTCGGGCGTATTTTAGCAAGCAAGGCCAACGATGTTTTACGTGCCACTCTGACCCATCGTCAGCCCTTATTGGTTTTGTATATTTTTAGCAGTACTTGTATAAATAGTGTTATTCGCCTGAACATCAGTCAATATTCAAAGCACAGTCATAAACATAATGTAAACACTGCTAATAAAAATAAACTTGTAACTCCTCATTTTCGTCTCCACAAAGTGGCTTGGTGTTCGCATCTATAATATGATTCCATAGCCTATATTACATTTGCCACTTAAGAAATTTTAAACTCGAATAAAAAAATCATTAATTAACAAAGCATATTATTCTGTCCAAGATTAGTTATATGACAAGAATGCTTGGAATTTGGATAACGTTGACTCTTAAGTTAAGTGACTAGTAGAAATACTGAGAAGTAAACACTGGCTTTTTGATGCGAGCGACTGTTGAGTTTCTGGCCGGCTCTTCTCAACAGAAAACTGCTTTCCAAGCTGGTGGTAGCTTCAGACAAACTAACTGACAGACCTGATTGACGTGTCGAAAGTACATTGTAAAAAGTCTAATTGAAATAAACTATTAATAATGTGTAAGATGGTAATGAAAACACCTCAAATACCCCCAGTGTCGCCATCTCGCTCTCTGTCACTCACTGACAAGAAATTAATTAGGGGAAGCCCCGGACTGCTCCGGGAATAATGCTCTGATTTTTAAATGAATTTTACTTTCCCTACTTCATTTATTTTCAAACATGACACTTTGGATATTACACTTTGCGTTTACCTTTGCTTTTTAATTTGGGGTCGATGTTTCTCTCCCTCCCCTCTCAATTGATAGACATTTACTGCTACACTTGCAAAGATTAATAAAAAAAAAATATTCAACCGATTTGATAACCTCTTTTTTTTTGAATTCGGTTAATAAATATTTTTAAATAAATACAAAAATACAAAAAAATATTTTTTGAAATGCGTTTACTCTCTATATTTCTTCTAGTCACTACCAAGAAGTGGTTGAAGTGACGTGATTTAATTTTCTTGTTCTTCTCAGTAAACCCTTTTATTCGATATCATAGGAGTACATAAAAAAATTATTATTTTAGACGTTTCGTCATGATGGATGTAGAGTGGTTATTTTAAGTTTCGTATTTTCCCCAGCAAACCCTTTTATTTCGATATCTCTATCAAAGGCGTGGGGCAAAAATTATTAGCCTGCCATCTTGGACGTCCGGCATATTGGGTTTAGAATGACGTCACTTAGCTAACCATGCATTATCATTCAACGAGTCTCAACAAAAATAAGTAAGAATCAGAAGAAGAAATTGTATATATAACTTCCTCTTAAATATAAAATACTTAGGTTCTTTCTATGAATCTATAGAAGAGTCGCAATCCCCAGAATTTATCATAATTGGTTTAGTACCATAAAATGTAAAGATATACAGACAGAGTAACGTTAAAGTTTAAGATATTGGTATATTTTTCTATCTCCTATGTAAACTAAAATTGAGTTAGTTATATACACCATTTATAACTCAAGAATTGCTAAACCGATGATGATGAAATTTGGTACAGAGATAGACTAGAGTCTGGAAAATGAAATAGACGACCTTTTATACCGAAAAAAAAGGCTTAAAGGCGTTAGAAATAGGGGATGAAAGAAATAGACGACTAGTATCTAACAAAAAATGTTATAATGAAATTACTATCAACACATAGTTAAAATACTGAATTGATTTTGGTAATAAATTAACATTGAAAATAGATTCAGTTTAGGTGATCATTTATCTTCAGTCTTTGAAAATACCGAAAAATTTTGTTAGTAGGCCGTCACAGTGATGACAACGTATAATTTTTCTACCGCTGTCAACAATGTTGTTTTTACTCATAATACAGCTTTTATTACATACACATAAAGACTATTTTTCTTTGTATATAATGGTAGATAAGTTTGTTATTTTTAAATTATATTTTGGTAGTGTAAAGACGAAAGAGTTTAATGTTTGCTGTCGTAAACTCCATTCAAAATGGTTTTTCATTTAAATTCTATTCATATTTAATATTGTGTGACATTTCGTATTAATTTGGGGTCTTTAATCTTGTAACTAAGTGTGAAACCAAAAAATACAATTTACCAACATTGAATAATTTATACATGAAATAGAAAAACGATATAAATTCTTTAAGGTGTGTACATACACATGAACAATAACGTTGCGTTTTTGCGTTAATTAGACAGTGTCTTGCAAATTATGTAAAGTATTAAAAGTATGGAAGCTATATAAGGTAAGAAAATATGTGCAAATCCGACCACCAAGTGTCTTTATCGCGTCTTGGTCGAGCCGCATGTGGGCTAGACTTACCCCTCCCACTCCTATCCCGTTAATGCTACGGTTCTAGTGCACTCTTGGATTTCGTTCAGGGTCCACTGAAATCGTAGCATTATTTTCTTCTTTCTCCTTCCTTACATTATCTTCAGGTGGCAACGCATCGAATGTCTATGGGCGACGGTGGCTACTTACCATCCGTGGTGAGCCGTCTGCTCATTTAGCCTTTAATTGCCATAAAAAATATGCTGTCCTAGCTGTCCTAGCAACACTCTCTAGTTGTAAGTAATACAAAACATATCAATATACAAACTTTCATCGCGTTCCATGAAGGCCTCGACAAGACTGTCAATAGATATTATGAGAACTGCGACTTGTTAATTACGCAACGTAATTGTCGATCTGTCTGTACATACCTTAAAAAAAGCCTCACTATCTCTAAGTTCTTTACGTTAATGCTTATACTTAAATAAGATATTATCCCGTTTTCTTTTCGAACATATTTTAATCTCTAAATATTTTTATACATATTTAACATTATAAATGCAAAATTAACTTCGTCTGTCTGGTATGCTTTGACGCCTAAACCATTAAATCGATTTTTTTTTAATTTCAGACCAAGATTGACTAAAGATTTGGAAAGGATATAGGCTACGTTTTATCGCTAAAAATACTTTAAGGGTGTGACCGTTTATGTCTGGGAATAAAAAATATGTGATGTTGAAAATGAAAATGTAAATAATAAACCTAAACACTTGTAGTAGATTTGCTCCCGGGTGAAACCGGGGCGAGTCCACTAGTACATTATAAGTATATATTGTAACGACAGTTTAGCATGTCATACAAAAATCCGTGAAATAATACCACTTCAATATTTAATAAGCTGAATAATTTCCAACATAATCTAGTGTTGCAATACGATAAAATCAAATGATAATTATACTAATTAAACGCTGTACACATTTATGTACATGGCAATATATTCCGCAGTACACATGGCAATAAAAGTGTTTTTAACTTACGTAATGTTATATCACGTATTTTGTCTATTGTAGAACAAAATACAATCAGATTTTTTTTAGATAATTATTATGAGTATCATGGACACGCTATTTATTAGAGTTCTCTTGACAAATTTTAAAACAATTCATTGTTTATTATTCAGTGAATAGATATTGTTTTAGCAACACTTTCTAAATAAACACTTGGTTATATTTCTGTTGCTTTCGCTTAGGCTGAGTTGTGTGTAGCGATGGATTCCTGGCTATACATGCTCGTACATTTATGTTGGAAACGCAGCCGCACTGTAAGAAAATAGTTTTAATTAAATTATTACAAAATGTGAGATTCTTCATTCATTTTGTCTCCATGGCCATGGATAGATATCTGCTTTTAATATTAACCTGTTCTCCTATAATTCCTTTATTTCCTTTCATAATTTGTAAATACAAGTAAAACCAATATGGTCGTATCTTATTTCAATCAGGATTTTTGCACCATTATCAACAACACTAATATTATCTTCTAACGAGTCTGCAAATTCCGTTTACACTCCATCTCTTAGTCATATATTATTAATATAATAAACAAAAGTAAAGTTTGAACCCGTGGTTAAATTGTCACTCTCACGCTTTACTTACAGTTAATTTTAAGCTTTCGCGCTTAACATACATTTTTTCTAGTTATTCAACTCCCTTAATTCATAGAGGTAACAATTATATTTGTTATCTGTAGTGACTAACTTAAGTATATAATATTAATATTAATTGTATGTCTATCGATAATTACATATAAAATAGTAATCAAGATGTTCGATGAACGATCTCTTCAATCTCAACTGATCAAAGAAGAATTAAAGAAACGGAATCAACGTTATATAAAACCTGATCGTAAATCACCTTTGCAAGTTATTAAAAATAAGGCTAAGAAGTATTTAGTTCTATTTCTGGAGACTTCGTCTATCCATGGTTTAAATCACCTGGTTGTTGTTGGAAGACATCCTTGTGAAGTGTGAGTATCAGTAATAGAAGAAATGATGTAGATGATCTTAAATATGTTTATAACAGCCACAACAGCAAATCCTATTGATTTGTTGTCATCGTTGCTCACAATTATTTCCAGAATAAGAGGGGTAGAGTCATTGACTTTGACAAAATCTAAACCTTTAGCATTTGGCCTTTTAACATCATAGCAAAGATCTTTGATTTGTAGACCAAGCTCAACATTATTTGCAGCTTCCTCTGGCTATCGATAGTTATATTCTCCGTCTTTGGGACTATCTCCCTATCACGTACAACCTGGTTGCGGTACCAGTCATCACCAACTGTAGTTTCTATGGACCGAGATATGTTTGCATGGAACACCACCTTTCCTAGTGTCACTATTTGTCTTGATACGAAGTTAGATGATGGTAAACTGAGCAGCTATTTGAGGTAAGGATCATCATCATCTAGTAAAATTTTATGATATATTTCTTATTTCTTACCATCTTTGGATTCTTTACAAGGCTGATCTTTTTCGTCACATCCTCATTGTGATATCATGAAAATATGAGGCTTGAAGAGTTGAATTGGACAAATATGCCGTGTAAGAAAAGAGTACAACAGTAATTATTGCCAATAAGTCGTATTGGCAATAATTGCCGTAAAATCCTCTCAAAGGTTTTTTTGGGATCACACTTCAAAAAAGTAGACCTTCATAATTTCATAGACCTTATTGTGCTTTACCATTTGAAATATTTTCTAAATAATAATGAAGATACTATAACTTTTAATCACAGGCACAGTCGCATAAACGAAGAAGACAAAGATAAAGCCGAAACATTCATCAGGGCGCTCGCAAATGCTACTTTCGAAAACTTCGACACAGTACCCGAGTACGAGGGTATACCACCCGAGAAGTATTTGGAACTTCTCCTGAATTTGTCATCGGTGTTCAAGCCAACGCTAACTATTGGCGCTATAGGGGTAACTCTCCAAGTAGTGCCAACCATCACGGAGATGGGATTGTGTTATGCTGTCAATTCTAAAGTGGCTGTATATAATTCACCAGAGTAAGTTTATGTATTTAAGTAAGCTTCGCACGGGTGCAATTTACCACATGTAAATTTATCAAAAATCATTTAATCCTCAATCTATTGTTGCTAAATAAAAATATTTAGGCGCTTACGACAGTAAACATATTTTATCATTCTCCCGCAGGACCTCTGATTTTTTCAAGGATAAAAAGTAGCTTATGTATTAATCCAGATAATAAAGTATCTCTGCTCCAAATTTCATTTAAATCCATTCATCCGTTTTCGCGTGATTGTGTAACAAACATCTTAACGTACAAACTTTCACATTTACGAGTATAATATTAGTACGATTTATTTAATAATCTTATAACCAACTAGTTGACCTGCGCGACTCTATCCGCTTGATGCTCTACATTACTTTAGATCAATTGCTATCGAGTTCTTTCTGAGAGTTCCGCGTTAAACCAAACAAACAATTTAGCTTTAGAATATTAATATAGATTAAGAAAAGGAGATTAAGAAATAAACCATTTACTTTATAATGAAACATAAAGCACACATACTTATTTTATAACCCATATAATATATTTAAATATATACAATACAATATTTTGAGGTAAAAAACATCGACTTATTCCAAACTTTCTAAAACATTTTGTCTAGTACCTACACCTATTCAATTTTTGACTGCTCTATCTTTAGATAAAGCTTTACTTGTAGTAATTGTCAAGCATAATGTATTAAGTATTCTTCTGTAAAGGTACCGAGCTGCAAATAGGTGGGATATAGTGGAATCTAAAAATTCAACTTTCTTTGTCCATCCACTAGACGGAGAAGTGTTTGCACAAGTTATGAATATAAGTTCTTCGTATTATGTAAGTCAATGTTCATAAGATTTATTACGATGAGATACTTCAGAGACTATGTGAGTTGTCTATTCCAGGCCTATATCCATGGACCCTCAGAGGTGCCGGACATCTCAACAAAGCACGAGCATTCCAAAGAAATGTTTTATATTAAACTATATGTAACTGCGATGACAGTTTATACAGCACCAGATGCTGCAAGGTAACTTTCATTTAATACTATCAAACTTATTGTAAACGATTAAACTGAGTTTAATGACATTTTTTGTGTTGATGTTTTGATTCCCTATTAACTCTACATTGATCTGTAGATGGCGCTATTCAATATCTATGAATTCTTGAGATTTATAAATTCCTTAATATCACAATCAATAGAATATGATGTCCCAACTTCTAGAATATATTTACAACGACATATTTAACATGTAATCTAGATTTAAGCCAAACAGTGCTTAGGGCTTGAGACTCAGAAGCAGGTTTAAAGACGTCTTCTATAACTACCAAATATTAAAAAAATAAAGTACATTACTCACCACCAAACAACACTACACTATATACTTTAATATGTACTGCGCAGCACTACTTGACAGATTAACTGGAACCTATCGAAATGAATGTTATATATTGTCTACTCGAAATAAGATAAAATGAACTACTTCGCTGAGTGGTCACCGCGTGCGCGTCCACTAGCATAGGAAGACCGCCAAATGCGGTTGAAACTATAGTACCAAGTTACGAGAACAATACGTGAGTGTCACCGCTTAATATGAACTACCCGCAAATACTAATTAATAAACGGTGTTTCTTTTAACTACTCAAGAATCCAGTCATTATCTTCCAAAAACTTTTGTAATCAACAGACAGTTTATTCAGTTATCTATAACTAGCTTTTATCCGCAACTTCGTTTGCGATATTGAGGTATTTAGTTATATTAGAATACAGTATATGGACTTCTGTAGGCGTATTTAATAAATTCATGAGGTAGTCATACTAACTTTGACCACTATTTTACCCCCTTAGGGATGATTTTCGAAAAAATATTTTACACGTGTTTCATTACTTTCAATGAAGAACCTTTATACTGAATTTTATTTGAATAACTCTAAAAACGGCCAAAGCTCGTACTAACTTTGCACCCCTATTTTACCCCTTTAGGGGGTTAATTTTCAAAAATCCTTTCTTAGTGCTCCCCTATGTTATAAACGGAACCCCTGTGCAAAAGTTCAAGTGTCTAACCCTTATAGTTTAGGCCCTGCGTTGATATGTCAGTCAGTCAGCTTCTCCTTTTATATATATAGATCTATCTAAATTTACTTCTTTTTTTACAGATTGAGTGTAGCACAGCGTCGTTGTCGCTTTCTGCATGAGAACATATTAAAGCACAACTCAGTATACACGTACACGATGTGTCGTATGGAATGTAGGGCTCGTCTGTCTGTCACCTACTGTAATTGCATACCTTACTTCTATAGGCAGATTGGTAAGTTATCTATACTAATATTATAAAGAAGTAAGATTTGTATTTTTGTATTTTTGTATGTAACGAATAAACATAAAAACTACTGGACTGATTTAAAAAATTATTTCACCATTAGAAAGCTACATTATCCCTGAGTAACATAGGCTATATTTATTAAAAGAAAAAATTAGAGATCCTCAGGAAATCTCACTAAAACCAACCCAAGGTACAAAAAAATTAGCCATAAAATATCTTTCATCGCATGCGCTGCAAAAAGTATTGATGATAGAACAAAAAAATGTTCTAGAATATTATAGAACGTATCAATATCTACAAAAAACTCCGCGAGACCATATGTCCAACTATTATAGTTACGTCACTATAACTACTTTTTTATATTTTAAAAGTTGATAAAAATGCCTATCAAAATCAGACCATGTTTTCCATACCTTTGTATTAATCCTTATCCAAATAAATTATTTCATATTCAAGACTGTTTCAATACCTGTAAATAACTTTTTGAATTATTAAAATCGGACCTTCCATTCAAAAGATATTACGAAATTTAAAATATCAATATAAACAAAAAATACACGCCGACGCGATGCGACGGGCCAGTGTAGTTCTATCTCGGCGATACTCGAAGTGCAGCGAGTGGTAGCGAGTAACGCCGAGGTAGAGGGGCACCGAAATGCGGGAGAGCCAAAATGTTTTAAACTAAATATTCCACCCGTGCGAAGCCGGGATGGGCCCCTAGTATTATATATGTCGGATTGTAAACTATTTTTGAATAATCGAATCGTCATCGCCATCTATGGCGCTAGAGTAATATAATAATCACTTCCATCGTTTGACAGTCTCGAATCTTTATATTTCCTCGATAGTTGGATTGCAGTCTTAGTCTTACGCAAGGTTTCTAGAAGGGGTGGATATTATCTGGGTAGTGCTAGTGAAAGTGTTAAGTACAATGTTGTGTTAGCGCTTGGATTGCTGTCTGATTAAGGTCACGTGAGTACCTTACAATGTCACTCTAATAATGTAAACACAACGTTAGTTTAGGCTAGCCTTTTGTTAGTTAATCTAAATATAAACCTAACAGTACACTAGCTAGGTAAACTGCTCTATAATAAATGCTTTATCAATCATCAAGAGCATTAATAAATTCGGTCAGCCATTTAAGAGATTAGATGACACAAATATTCTTTAAACACAATAATCTAACTTATCAAAACAAGTTTATATTTAGAAAAAGCATAATTTTTCGTAAACAATATTGTAAAACGCTTATAAACGAAATCTCAAGATTTTTGTTTAATTAATAAAAATAAGATTCTTTTAGGAAACAAATTTAGACTAATATTACATCTATTGGAGTTAAAATAAATAAAGCAAGGAAGTTAAAACCTGGATAGGTACAATCACTATTTTTATTTTTCAGGCGAAGAAAGAATATGTGATGTTAAAGGTTTACATTGTTTGGCAGAACATAAAGGTAAAAAAAATATGCAACTCAAAATTATTTATCTTCGGATGTTGATTTACATTTTTTTCATATTAATTTTATTTATTTAGAGGAGTTATACAAGCTGAGGTATAAGAATGGATCTAAAATTCACTGCGAATGTTTCCCATTGTGTGATGACGTGAATTATATCATACAGTCTAATGTAAGTAAGTTAGTTAATAATTAAACAGTGCAACTATATTCTATAATTAATATTAGATTTTTAATTTTTTTTTAATAAATGAGTAATAAGAGATCCCTTTTTTGTTCTTAAAGGCATTGCAGGAATGGTTTCTTAGTACAAACTTTCAATGGGGCATCGTCACCTATCCTCGGATGAGATATAGAAGAGATATCATTTTTGGATTCACTGATGTACTAGGTAAGAACTTCTCTTACTAATTCAAGGTCTAAAGTCATCTTGCATATATTTCATCAATTTCTCGATACATCTTTGAAATCCTTTACATGTCTTTTAATATATTTTATAAGTGTATTTTATGTATTAGACTGGTTTCCTGAAAGAGATCGCCTTTGTTAATGATGAGGCTGCCATTTCTACCTATTTCATTAATTAATTCAATTAATCATTCGTTCATTTGATCGTTCGTTTGTTAAAAAAATGGTGACTAAAGAACCTATACTGCCGAAGTATAAAATATCCA
The DNA here is from genome assembly GCA_905147385.1 of Limenitis camilla. Taxonomy (NCBI): domain Eukaryota; kingdom Metazoa; phylum Arthropoda; class Insecta; order Lepidoptera; family Nymphalidae; genus Limenitis; species Limenitis camilla. Next base: position 943,837 of record LR990232.1, on the reverse strand, counting down.
ATAACGAGTTTCTATAATGATGTTTTTTAATTCCACAGTTGCAGTCGGAGGTATGGCCGGGTTGTTTCTTGGCTGCAGTGTGTTGAGCTTCATGGAGATAATTTACTTTCTCACTCTTCGATTATTTTGCTATACAAGAAATGATGCTAATCCTAGATTCCTACATTTTCTTGGTAAACTTATTTTTCCAGAAAGGGTGCCTGAGTACCCCAGACATTGAAACAATTAAAAAAAACATAAAATTATGAAATTTGATTTTTAATGTTTTCATTTTTATGAAATTTATCAAAACATTTTTTTTAATTTTTTTATATATACTCGATGAATGTAAAGTGCTTTATTTAATTTTAAGATTTCTCTATCTAGGTAAGAAACTTCTGTATATTAACAGTACAGCTATAATTTATAGAATATATTATTTCTAGTAAGTTTACTTCTGGTTTCTTTAGTCATCAAATTTAGTATTGTTAAAAAAATTACAGCAATAATATCTAATAATTATTATTCCAATCTCAATCCTAACCAATTCTAATCATTCGCCTAGTTACGCCATCTATTGAAGAAAAGATGGCGTCTGTCTGTTACACAATCAGGCTTAAATCACTGAACCGATTTTGGTGAAATATGATACAGAGATAAAGTAGAGCTTGAGGAAGGACATAGACTATGTTTTATCGCGAAAAAAATACTTAAAAATACTTAGTAAACAAATAAGTGTGCTCGTACGCCATCTATCGACGTGGGGGTGAAGTGCGTGTCATAAATAATTTAAAATGTAAAATAAACATATAGTGTTTAAAATGTGAAACTAAATCTAAATACAGGTGGTAATCGCACCCGGGCAAAGCCGGAACAGATTGACTAGTATATTAATAAACAGAACCGAAACTGTACCCTCAGGTAAGTTTAATTTACAGTTAACTTAATTGGTTCAGTATCAGGCACATTAACACCTCGTAAATTCTGTCCTTAAGCACCTTACTAATAATTAAGATGGGGCTGTTCGAATTATTGGGTCTATTACGGCTTTTGGGTCTCTGGGATATAATATCGGTAAAGGTTGTGTAAACAGATTGAGATCATAATTGATTGAATTAATAATATGGAAGTTATTCATGATTATGTTATATATAGAAAACTGCTTGTTACCGATATTCTTTTTTGGATTTGATATACTTTAAAATTGAGACCAATTGAGACACTTGAAAAGAAATCAAAACCTATTAGGCGACCTATGTCGATATGCGGAGACAAAAGTTTTTTAACGGCAAAGTTAAGTTTGGTGGTCCGACTTATATTTGACGCATTTTGCATATACATTATAGTTAGTTTAAATAATTGATAGATAAGTGACAGTGACAGAAGACATTTAGTGGTTTTTATGCTCCAATTTCACATCAAAGTTCAAGAAAGAAAAGAAAGTATTAACAATATATCTATAGGACAAATTCAAGTTGAATCCAGAGGAGTTAGTTTGTCTGTACACGAGCAGAAATACAAGGTCTCCCAAAAGATTTTTCCCTTTTTCTGCTCTGTAATGTCTAGCAAGTTTGAAGCGTCAGTAAGTCAGTGGTTCAGGCATTGGATTCGCGATCGATAAGATAAGGGTTCAAATCATTAGATAATTGACGTGGTCCAGTCCTAAAACAAGCATTTAGCTTACTTGGGGTTACGAATACTAGTAGTTTGCAATCCGATTTTTTTAAATGCAGTTTTCACGGAATAACAGTTTTATTAACCAAACTGTTTCTCAGCGAAGCCAGGGCAGGTCAACTTGTAAAACAATATATTACCTATTAAAGTACAAGCACCCAAATGCTCAATTCAGGTAGATTGGGCAATTAAGCGACCCTTTGTGGACGGGTACATGAGGTCGGGTGTTTGTCAAAGGATTTAGGTAAACAGATAATGTATCAATTAACTAATATGGCTTTAAAAGGTTACATTATGTAGATAGTGACATTTTAATGTGTATGTTGTTGGTAAAGGTTTTTAGAAACACGTAAAACTACTAACACTCGTATAAAAATCATGCTTACGAGATTTTTTGCATAAACTTCCATCTACTTGTCATTGATCTATCTATTTTGTTGTTTGATTTGTTGTGTTCTCCTTTCTAATGAAGAAGAGCACTTCCAATAACACAGTAAATATTCCAACACCCAGGGATCAGTCCTTTAGAGATCATAATACAGAATTTACAGTGGATTTGTTTATAACATTTTATATATTTGGCCATAATATCGCCATAAGTCGCTAAATCTAGATATTCTTAGAACAATTTAGTTTACAATAAAATATCCCTTAAGGTGGTGAAATTATCAATGGGAATTTCGTTCTACTAGTGGTTACCAAATTGAATGGAATGGGTTACTGGATGAAAAAAATGATTAATATAAATATATATAGTACAAATATAATAATTTGCATGTATTTACATGTAAGCATGTTATCATAGTGCAACATACCTACTATATACAGTATAAAACTCGTTACCACTTATCTGTAGTCGCCAAGACGTCTTATATATCGCAATAAACGACTTAAAGTGTATGTTGTAGTCTATGTGATGAGTGACAGCGGGTTTAACACAGGTCATCCTTATTTTAATACCCCCTAGATTTATGTAATCCAGTGTACAGTAAGAAGTGTGTCTTAGAAGATATTCTACATATCAATAATCAATCACTGATTCTATGATTGACAGACAGAACCATGTATAACTCGGAGAAAATGGAAGGAGGAGAGGGAGTAATTTGAAAAACGCTACAAGGGACGATATTGAATGGTCTATTGGATAAACGCAGCGAAGATACGGTTGAACTGAACCCAAACAGTATCTTGGACTTGTGACCAATGTGTAGGTTTAAGAAGCTTCTTACCACATATGTGAACAGCCCACCACCGCCCATGTTTTCCATTTAAACCTAAGGTTAGGCTAACTTAACTTACGCGCCGACATATAGGTTCTTAACTTCAATAGACATATAGCCAAAGACGATGCCAAAGAATATATAACCCTGGTTGTATCAGTGTAGCCATAAAACTAATTTATAACTTCAATATGTCGTTTAATATTTCTTTGAGATTTTCTTGAAATTGCTCTTCTTTTTAGTCTGGCAATCTTGATAGAGTGGTCATGGTTAAGGTAATGATATGATTCGCAAACCTTCTCTTGGGTTGCTGCTCGTCTTGAGATCCTTCTCCTTATAAATTCATTGAACTGACAATTGTTAATACAACGAATAGCTTTAGAAAAAGATTTGTGCGATTTAAAAATCGATTATTTAATTTTTCCTTTTTACTTGCTAAGGAAAATAGAGGGTAAATAAGCAATTAATTTAATTTTGGCGTTTGTTACTGGATATCATATACTTATAGACACACATACACTCTACTTTGACAATTCACAACATGCGGCCGTGTTACAGACCTTAACTTATAGACACGATTTTGAACAGACAACCAACGCTGCTTTTTGTCTTTAACTGTACCGTTGAATGAGTGATTGCATTAAGAACTATTAATGTAATATTTCAGTTACAGTTATGATATAGAAATTATTTAATTAATTTAAAACTGATACACTTGGACCACACGCTATTAAGATTCGACAGTATGCGACGGACGCAGCCGGGTCGCAGCCGTAGTGCGGAGGGTGAAGCAATGAGGCAAATGTTAAAGATTATTGTTTGGAGTTAGCGAGGTGTTATTTAATTCAAAGACGTACCTCTTAACGATTGTTGTTCTAGAGATTCAAACTTTCGATGTCGATAGAATTTAAATTTATTGTATCTTTTATACTCTATTACACTTTGATCTCTCTAGTTTAAGAGAATGGCCAATATGAATACAAGCGACACAATCATAACTCTCAAATCGTCCTATTGCCGGTTTTGAAACAAGGAAAAAATAGGACAAGGTAATGTTTTGGTCATAAGATAATGTTTTGAAAAACACTGCTTAGATTAAATACTTATAAAGCTCATAAACTGTATTAATAATACAGGTATACTGATTTCATAGCTTTTAAAACAGGTATATATAAATCATGCTTTTAAATAGTAACATTAACTTAATAAGCTTTTAAAAAAGCTATGCAGAATTAATTAACTTTTAAAACAACTACACAGATTTAACAAAATAATTTTTAATCTATACCTTAGCTATAATTAGGAAGATCTGGTTAATCGCTTGAAAACTTTCAGCTCATTGCTAACTTGAGAGATGCCTCTAAATATAAATATATTGAAAATTATAACAATCTCGTAACCATGGTAACACACTGACATTGCTCACACTGAGTATAGATAAAAGTTTTTTTTTGCATTTTATGATCTATATTAACTGTTGTATTCATTTTTTTTCAAAAATACAAAAAGATCGTTTTTCCAAATTATTGTAAATCGATGTCGTGTGGGTATGATACACGTTATATTTAGTCACATCACTAGCAAGGTGGTGTTATTAACAGTATATGTTAAGATTTTAATTGCGGGCATCAAGTGGCTTTGTGAGTTGTAAGAGAGGGATCTGTGTTATCTGCCGCGGGGGTGGTAGAGGAAGAGGGTGGTACTCCAATATGGGGAATGTATTAACTTATAATAATATGCCTTTTTAGCGCGTAGATTATAAGAATAAAAAAGTTATGATAATCTATATAAAATTTGAGGTTTTTTCCCTGTACTGTAGTTTTGTTTAGCTCATCCTTTTTACTATAATTAGTAACTAGATGAGTGTAATTTTCAACATGAAGTTCATTCATCCCTTTCAAGCTTATCTCCGGGATAAAACGTAGCCTAGGTTCTGTCTGAGAATAAAAAAAGAAAGAGCTGCAACTTTCTTTATTTTAATATCAATGGGTCCTAAGGGTCCTATGGATCGTAGCGAGATTTATAAAGTAAAGAAATCTTAGATAAATGACCTATCCAACAATTGAAGATTTTTTACATTTGAACCACTAGTTTATGAGATTAGCGCATTCAACCAAACAAACAAACTCTTCGGCTTAATAATATTAGTATAGATAAAGCGATTTGTATGAGATCGTTGATGATTGTTCAAAAATTCCGCGTAAACATAAAAAACTTGATCCAATATCAGAAAAATCATCACCCCATACCATTAATAACAACAAAAACCCATAAAACCGTCTCCCATGGAACACCTTGTATACACTACGAGTATAGTGTGCAGTGTGGGGTACCTTCAGATTGCCAGACAAACATGATTTATTTGATATATAAATAGTTGTCTTAGAGGCCGTAGGGCAAGATCCACTCATATATCGGTACCTTTTTGCTGATAAAAAATGAGGAATGGAGGAGCCCGTGCTTTATGATTAACTGACTATATTTATAGAGTTTGTGTTTGAAGGTAGAAGGTTCCTGGGGAATTGCTTACGATCAGTTATTATAAAAGCTTTTATTCTTCAATCACTAGATAAGAACTAGATATACATGAAAAATCTTTAAATAAACGACTTTGTGTTGTAAAATCTTATTCATAATCAGCCTGAAATAAAATCAAATGTTATTGAAATTAAAAAATAAAATAAAATAAATGCCTTATAAAAAGTTTTTAGTAATTTATTCTAGAGTTTGTTACATGTATATAGAAATAGTAGTAGTAGTAGTATGTTGCAAATTAAGTCAATATTTAGAACAATAAATATTCACAGATGTTAGCAATACCGAGTAAATAATATAAACCTTTCGATTCGATAGCATTGAGTCTGTGAAGTGATATAGCGCAGTACATATTAAAGGTAATGAGATTAAGTGTAGTGTTGTTTGGTAGCGTGGTGCCAAGCCTCCGTTTTTGAGGAGCACGTGAGTAATGTACTTTATTATTTTAATATTTGGTAGCGAGGCGAGCGTTGGAGGTGAGAGTTTATGTATAGTAGAAGATGCTCTTGAGACCCTACTCGGTCTCAAATTACCTATTATTAGTTCTTAGTTTCAAAATGGAAGACCAAAAATTTTTAATCTCCTGCTTCTGATAAAAATCTTCTATGACACAACAGTAGCAAGATTAGGTAGGAGGAGGAGGAGGTAGTACCACAAATATTGAGTGGTAAGAAAGTTCCTAATAAGTTAACCCACAAAATAACTTTGGCAAGTAATTACGAGTGAAAACACAATAGACAATATTACAATAGATGTACTTTTAGAAGCGTTTGATGTAGCACAGGATGACAGGAGGACAGGACGACAGGAGGGGATCATCACGAACAAAGATTTAGCTTACAGACAAAACACGCGCTCTCGAGGTTACCTAGTGGCTGATATAGGCTGTTTGTAGTTTACCAGGACATCGACCTCACCTTCTGTTAGGTTAAGAAAGTTTTAAAAGGTAGTAGTTGTTCTTATACTAGTTACTCCTCCAAACTCAAACTAAAAATTATTTTTTTCAACTTAACATTTTTTTAAAAGTACTTTGAAAAGTTGGTCGATCAGTTAGTTTGTCTGAAGCTACCACCAGCTCGGAATGCAGTTTTCTGTTGAGAAGAGCCGGCCAGAAACTCAACAGTCGCTCGCATCAAAAATCCAGCGTTTACATAGTCTGTTATACAAATGATGATGATAGATAGAGTCAACGTCACTTACAATCCAAGCATTCTCATAATTTAAGTAACCCTGTACATTATAGTATGCTTTATTTATTACTGATTTCTTGATCTGAGTTTTAAATGTATGTGACAAGTCTAATGTAGGCTGTGGAATTTTATTATAGATGCGAACACCAAGCCCCATGAAGCTATTACTCACTTTGTGGAGACGATAGTACGGCGTTACAAATTTATTTCTGTTTCTAGTATTAACAATATGTTTTTCACTGTGTTTTGAATACGAGTGGATATTCTGGTAAATGAAAAAAATATGTATTACAATATATGAATTGAGTAGGGACTATAAGGGCGTCTATTTTTTATAAACATCTTTAAGGGAATCCCGCGCTCATAAGTAATAAATGGCCCGAACAGCTCTCTTTTGAAGAATAAAAATGATTCAATGTCCGCGGCCCTACCCCACAGTAAAATGCCATTACACATAATACTGTGAAAGTAACTGAAGTAAACTAGCCCAGCAGTATTAATATCGGTCATTTGTCCGACTCTCCTTACTGCGTAGGCAGCTGAGCTGAGTCTTCCCGCTAGAGATGACAAATGGGGGTTCCGCTGGAGTTTTGAATCTAAAATTATACCACGTTCTTTGAAGACTTCCAGAATCATAGTAATAATAATGAACACTCTAGACAGAAATCCGAGCAGTGCCTAGGGCTTGACAGATAAGAACAAGCTTATAATATAACACTGTTTTATAACTAACCCAACAATTATAACAAAAACTTACTCAAACCTCATCGCGGACAACACTCAAAACATCGCGGATTTATCTTAACAGCCTATAATTTGTTGGGCTGGTGGGAACATTTTTAAATTTTCTTCGTTGTGTTCAGTACTAGCTGAAGAAGACCGCCGAATGCGATTGAAACTATAGTCCACATCGCGAGTCTCACCATCTTTTAAAGCTTTAAAATAACTAAATACCATGTAAGTTCGTAAGTTAACTTTAATATTAAACTTGATTAATGCGCATTAAGTGTTGTTAGCTAAACCTAATCACCCTGTAGAGCAAGTCTCACCTCTCCTTTGTGTCAGAGTCAGGCGCTACTCGCGACGCGACCGCGAAACTTTTTAACGAGCGCCCTTCATATCTGTATTGAAATGTCGCTGAAGTTGCAAATTTACTGTTATGTTTACAATTAAAATAAATAAATAAAAAAGCCTTCTTTTACCTCTACTTAGTTTTACAAATATAAAATAAAAATAAAATATAATTAACTTGATACTAAAAAATTTAAACTTAACATTAAATAAATTTCGACTACTAATTATAGAAGAACCCTTTTTAGGTTAAGGCCTGCTCCAGAGAAAGCCACTGCTTTCTGTCTTTCGCTTTTGCTGTCCAGTTTTCAGAAAACTGTTTACAATTATATTATAATTATTTATTATAGAATTTTTGATAAATATAGATGTTTATGTAATCGAAGTAACAATTTATACCCGTGAGGGTACGGGTTAGAAAACTATACCCCTCTGCCGCTGGCAGAGCATCTCGTAAGAGCCGAGTAACTCAGCACCCCCTTGGTAGTAGGGCATCTGTTCCCCGACTGACTTGCCACCAGCATGCGAATCCGACCTCTAAGTGTCATAGACGTGTTCCGGTCGAGCCACATGTGGGCTAGACTTACCCCCTTTTTTCACATTTATTTTTTGATTTTTTTTCAAGTGTTTAAACTTCATAGATAATTGATTAATAAATTATTGGAAATCAGTAAGATTAAAATTATAAGTGTGTTATGTTTGCTTTTCATGTTTTATTAATTATTATTATTTAGTTTTATTTTATATCATGCAAATCAATATGTACAGAATATAAGAACTTTAATTCTTTGGCAGATTTTTTCTATACATATTTGGTTTTATGATATCCTCTTATTTTGTTGCTAATATTGAGTTTTAAAAATATGTAATTGCTGCTTTTCACTTAAACATTAATTTAAATATCTTATAATTAAGTTTTTTTTTCACTATGTATTATAGCATGTCGGTGTCATTCGTGAGTTACCCTGAGGTCACCTCTGAAAATCAGCGTTGTGGTATCGCACCGCAACATAATGCTGAGAGGTGTACCTATTGGTCACATCACATGTTTTTACATTTTTCATTAGCAGTAGTACTAAGTAAGAATTATATTGTACCTTTTTTCTATGTAAAGATATGTGATTGAGTAATAAAAAATTTATTCTATTCTATTCCTTTTTCTCCCATCCCATTAATGCTCTGGTGGACTCTGGGCTCTTGTTTAGTGTCGCAGCATTTTTTCTTCACTCCCCCTCTCCAATCTATCTTCGAGGATGCAACGCAAGAGCTACCCTCTTGTTTTGTCGATGTCCATGGGCGATGGTGGCCACTTACCATCAGATGTACCGTCTGCTCGTTTTATTTACCATAAAAATTAAAAATCCTAATTCGCTGGAAGCGTTGTCGTTTACTCCAAAAACCAAATTTTAAAATTGATCTTAAAATTGTAATAATGAAAATGAAGATTTTTTCCATGTAAATAACCACTTCGATTCATGCAATGTAACATCAAGGTGAATTATTTATGATTATTTCATAGATACAAAACATGTATATAGGTAAATTTTAATAAACATATCAGTTCGTTCACTGAAACATAACCAATCAAAACACGTTTTATAACCAATTATTAACACTCATTATGCAAAGTTTATAAAGGTACGAGTACGGAATAAATAACTAATTAGTGGATAATCATGAAGCATGCTGTAGAGATTGTGATATTTGTTATGGTTTTGATTAATACTTTATATGCAATGCAAGAAAAAAGTGGTATAGGTAAGTTATTTATGAACAATACACAGTTATACGGAGATTAATAAAAAAATATACTATTTAGAAGAAATAGATGAAAGACATAATTAGGATACGTGAAAAATAGAAAAAATGAAAACAGTAGTAAAAAAAAAATAGCACAGAGGAGCTGAGATATATAGAATTATAGACGAACAGGACAATAATAGTAGAAGAGAAAACTAAGATAAGAATGAATAGGATACTAAAAACTGATTGAGGAATGGCAGAAAAATAGGCATACATGGTAAAAGAAAAGATGAATAAGATAATAAAACTGTAGAAAAAAAATGTACTACGAGAGTTTAGTAACAAGAGTGAGAGATGAAAAGAATAGTAAAATAGGAGAGGAGAGTAAGGAATTAAGGTGAAATAGTCTTTAAGAATGAGAGCGAAAAAAATGTAATTCACATTGAATCTATTAGTTTGTCTATTATATATGTTTTATCTTTCTAGGTCGAAGTCTATCATGTAGCACAGATGTCGAATGCTCTACATACTGCTCGTGGGTCTGTGCTAAAGAGTTAGAAGGAAAGTGCCACTCAAGCACGTGTATATGTAAGGCAGAACCTTCAGCACCAGTCATTGATTACAGCGTGAGATCAGCTAAGTGTAAAAAACCAACGAATTGAAATTGTTGAAACTGCTAACCTATATTGGTATACGTTACTTTAAAATATTAATATATAAGTTTATAATATATAATATACGTTTAGGTTATAAATAAAAATGGATTCTTAAAAAATTGTTTTTGTTTTTATTAAAGGTTTTAAGTAACTTTTAAAAATCAATTTCAGAGGGTTACACTATGCTTTTGGATCTGCTGAAACCTCATCGTTCTTCTGTGCATTTCCTTCTTCTTCCATATTCAAGGCTGAAGTAATGCTTCAGCAAACCTTGTAACCCCAATCGCTTAACCTAAATCTTTTCATCCCTGATTGTGTACTGCTAAATTAAAATTAAATGAAAGATTATATTTCTAATAAATTAAGTTGAACATTGCTAAGCCTCGTCATCTCTTGTCAATTTTGCTGAAAACTGTCATTCCTAATCGATTATTATGAATACTGTCATCCCTAATCGATTATGCAGAACATTGCCATTCTTAATCGATAATACTAAAATGTTGCATGCATGTTTTGCTATTTATATTTAGAAAAAGACATTTTGTAAATCCAAATAAACCAGACTACTAAAGATGGATGTACGGTACGTCTTCATATATGTTGGTGTAAAATAACAAAGTTTATGGAGATGAACAAGAATAACTTTAATTTCAGCAATCTACCATAGCTAGCTAAGGGTTTAAATGAAAGTGTTATTACAAAAAAAATTTAATTTTAATTGTTCTTGAATTGATATTTTTATTTTTATATATTCTACTGATGATCAACATAATTTGGTGAACAATAACACTCGTTCTTATAGCATACTGGATGAGCTAAATATTCGCTGGTGTCGTAGCACTCCTGAACACAATCTTCGTTTAAGTTACAATCTGAAAAAAAAATATAATAAATTGCTATATAAGTAATCCTAACTAATATTGTAATTTCAAAAGTATCTTAAAAAACGTAGGCAATACTTAGGAATACAAACTAAACAAACGAAACTGCGATTTAGTATACTACTTACGCCATCTATTGACGGATATATGGTCTGTCTATTACGCTTCCACACTTAAATCACCAAACCGATTTTGACGAAGTCTGATACAGTAATAGACAGATCACAGATCTTAGATTAGGGCATAGTAGGGGTTGAAATAGAGGATGAAGTGCATGTCGAACTTCAGTCATGTATAAATTACGTTGGTATTGAAAAGATATATCGATAAGTGATATAGCGATTAAAATGTGAAATTAAACCTAAGTAAACGTGGTAAATGCACACGGGCGAAGCAGGAAAGGTTTGACATTACAATCCAATATGTGAGTTTTGAAAAAAAACGAGTGTTTTTTTTAAAGCAAATTCAAAATTATTATACTCACAGCTATATACATTTTGTACTAAGGCAATAAAAAGTATGAACAAAAGAACTAATTTCATTTTGTATAAAAATATATTACTTGTTATACAAGTGTATGAATAGAAAAACTACAAAGCATACTAAAATATTTTCTGAGGTTTCTTTTACTTTTTAAAATGAAGATAATATAAAAATGAGTAGGGTAACCATATTATCTTGTTATTTTTAAACAAATATAAAAAGTGAAATATTTCTAGGTTTGAAATTCTCTAAACGAGAACAAAATTAGTTGCAATACAGTTTCGAGTTAAACTTTTAGTGCTCTACAATACTAGAAAATTAAATAAATAAAATATATCCCTCAATTAATTGGTAAAATGTAAACTCTACCATTTTAATATAGAACGAATTAATTATATACACTCATTAAATACTATTATTTTACGTATAACACTACGATATGAATAAGCGACTATATGAATATCGATCTATAATAATGATTGTAGCTAGTCATCTCTAATGTCTTGAGCTAAACCTTGTCATCCCTAATCGATCGAGCTTTTAATCAAGTCATCTATTGAGCTAAGCCTAATCATCTCTAAGCTGAGCAAAGTTATTCCTAATTAATTGGGCTAAAATATGACTAGTTGATTGTCTACTTCTCACCTCTATTCGATTGAGAGGTATATTGTCATCATTAATCGATTGTGCTAAACCTTGTCATCCCTAATCGATCGAGCCTAATCAAGTCATCTATTGAGCTAAGCCTAATCATCTCTAAGCTGAGCAAAGTCATTCCTAATTAATTAAGCTAAAATATGACTAGTTGATTGTCTACTTCTCACCTCTATTCCATTGAGAGGTATATTGTCATCATTAATCGATTGTGCTAAACCTTGTCATCCCTAATCGATCGAGCCTAATCAAGTCATCTATTGAGCTAAGCCTAATCATCTCTAAGCTGAGCAAAGTTATTCCTAATTAATTGGGCTAAAATATGACTAGTTGATTGTCTACTTCTCACCTCTATTCGATTGAGAGGTATATTGTCATCATTAATCGATTGTGCTAAACCTTGTCATCCCTAATCGATCGAGCCTAATCAAGTCATCTATTGAGCTAAGCCTAATCATCTCTAAGCTGAGCAAAGTCATTCCTAATTAATTGGGCTAAAATATGACTAGTTGATTGTCTACTTCTCACCTCTATTCGATTGAGAGGTATATTGTCATCTCTAATCGATTTAGCTAAACCAAATGATTCCTAATAAGTTGAGCTAAACGTAGTCATCCCTAATCGATTGAGCTATGTTGTCATTCCTAATCGATAAAACTTAAAAAAAAAGATTATAATGTGGACTAAAATTTACTAAATATTACTAAGGAAATGTTTTTCCATTACAAAAGTCACCGTCCGAGTTATATGATTAAAGATTCTATATATTTACATCGATCATTAAAAATAAACAAATTTATAGCATTTATAAGTATAATTCCATTAACCTACTCGTATCTGAATTGCAGTTTTCCAATGAGCAGAGCAGAGCAGAGCGGGAGTGATCAAATCAAGCGTTTATTTGTACGGAACCACTCGTCCGTATTCGGATCATCCGCGGATATTTGCGGGTTTCGATTAAATCAGAGGATGGAAAAAGCTTTATTAAAATGAGCAAAGGCTTGCGGTCAAGTTTTGCTATTGGATTTGAGTTGGGTTGGGCTTTTTTCAGGATCCCTGAATTTTTACTCATCTGTAAGGGGAAAGTGTTAATTAAATTATTCTCGGTCATTGCGTATTTTTTTATGATACGTAGGCAAACAAAGGAGCAGATCAACATTGTAACTAGGAGATCCCATATAGCTTTATCATTATGGGGGTACGAACACACACAATGGTTAACAGCTTACGTGTAACTCCTGTTGATCTATTTTAGTTTTTCTTAATGAGAAGATATTATTTTCTAAAAGAATCTGTTAGTTTGTTTACATCAATGATTCCCAAAGTTAGTTTATATTGACTCCCTAGTCGATAACGACTTACAAGGGGTCTAGGTAAAGAGTCTGTAGATATTTTTGATATTAGGTCTATCAGATATAAACATGCTTAATAGTCTACGGGATCAATTAATTTGGGAATCATTAAAATGGAATCAAAAATCATTACACGTGCTAATCATTCGATTCTGCAAAATCGATATAATGTAAAGTCGTATCAATTAACCGAGGTGGTCGCTGATGGTCGGTGGTCGGTGGTAGTAGTGATGGTCGGTGGTGAGTGCATCGCATCAGTATTGACAAAGCCGTGTTTGCCCGCAATGAGCTCAGTAATTAGCGACGAATGGGAGCGCTCAGCCCACAATCTGTTTGATCGGTTTTTACCTAGTATAGGAAATATTGAGCTTTTTACGTGGATTAAATATTAATAAAATTGTTGAAAAAATAATGTTCAAATAATATCCATACATGCTAGAAAGTGCAGTACAGCTAAGTTCGAGAAGAATAAGTCAAAGTATAAAACAAAATTCTAGAAGAATTTAAAAAAAAAAATTATTTAAAATTCATCTCTAACGGAAAGAGTAAACTTACAAACTGACAAACTGAGTTTAGTCTTTCCGTTACAGATGAATTTAAGGAAAGTCATCTTATACTAATTCATTTTCTTAAGTTTGTAAATTGACATTTTCTGTTTTTTTTATTTATTGTTGAAATAAAACTTAAAACAGGGATTAATAATTCTTTCAAAATCCTTCATTTTATTTCTATAAAAGAAATATAGGATAAACAAAAGTTCTGTAGAAGTTAAATGTGATAATCTCATAAAATGAATTAGCAAGGTTTTCGCTACTTTAAAAAAAATAAAACCTTATTTCCTGCTGATCTTTTTACACTATAGTTGGTCTGGCAGTCAATGTGTAAATCGCTTCACAAACAAATTGGTAGAACATGTATACAGTATGGTGATAGTGTTAACGCGATCTCATTTATGCTAGGTGACTATTTGTCACGGGAATTATTGCTATTTTATACATTATAGCATCCACCCGCGGTTTTGTCTGTGTGGAATACATATTTATGTTCGGACTGAAATAAAAATATATAGATATTGGGATTTGAGACTCAGGAGAAGGATAACAAGGCCATATTTCTGTGCGCTAACCCTGGCCTAAATGTGACCTTATTAATATAGATTTATAATTTATGGATAGATGTAATAATTTTATTAAAGAAACTTAATAATGAAATACAAGTAAAGGAGTCCTAGATATGAGTTCTATCACACGAACTTGACTTACATTTAGAGATTAATATTTTGACCAGACTATTTAACGACAGTCTAAATAATTGAGAAAAAGTTTTAATAGGAAACTATAAAATAATAATAGGTTTTTAAATATATAGTATAATATTAATCATTAACTATTACCAAAGTGAAAACTTGTAGAGTTTTTTATTGTTTTGAAATTCTTTGTTGCTTATAAGAAATAATATAACCGATTTTTTTTTTTTTATAAGATTACTAGCAGTATGGATCACATACTACTAGTATTCCTTTTACCCCTCCCAGTAAGCTAATAAATAGCTTGTGTCAGGAGTGGGCCACGCCAGTAGACCAATGTCCGGGATTTGAACCCACGACATATTGATCGTGAATCCAACGCCCGAACCACTGAGCTACTGACGCTTCAGATTATAATCATTTAATTTTAAAATTAAATATCTATAGATATTCTATATTATAGATTGTATTCCAAACATTCATGACTAACATATACAGACGTACGAATATTTTTGCAAGAGTCTTAATATAGTACAAGCATGAGAAATGGCTTCAATTTACATAAAAAAATTTGAATTATCTTTTTCGCTAATGTAGCACGTTTCCAAGAAAATACTCAATGTGAAGCACCTTTAATGTAATCTATAAAAAATTGTAAATAATTTACAATTTACGAAGCTACCTGTTACAGACGATATAAACATAATTTCTGCTTTTTATGATTCACCCACGCTTACATCATTCATATTTGTAGACTAAGTTTTTCGCTTGGATTTGTCAGTTAAAATCACTACATATTATAAAACAAATTCCCATGCTGTATAATAATAATGCGATAAACTCAAGAACTACTTAACGGATTATTATGAGGTTTTTACCAATAGATAGAGTGACTTGTGAGGAAGGTTTAGGTGAATAATTGGTTAAGACTTCCCCGAGTTATTTGTATTTTAAGCTAATAAATTTCTTTAGAAAACATCGTGAGAAAATTAGCACTCCTGATAGTTCTCCATGTTCTCTGTCGGTGTGTGAAGTCTGCCAACCCTCATTGGCCCAACGTGGTGGACTATAGCCTAACAGCCTCCTCACTCTGAGGAGCCCCGGCTCAATAGTGTTCCATTATGGGGTTATGATGATGAAGAGAAAAAAAGGAATTATGAATAATAGGAAGAGATACGACATCAGTTTAATTCCACATTCTAATCGTTATATTGTTATATTAAACATAACGTCACACAACTCGACATGCACTTCATCTCCACGTCGATAGATGGCGTAATCGCACACTCATATTTTGTATTTAAGTATTTTTGCGCGATACAATATAGGCTATCCTTTCCTAGGCGTTAGTCTATCTCTGTACCAAATTTCGTGAAACTGGATCCAGTGGTTTAAGCCTGCCTACGTAACAGACAGACAGACGCTATCTATCCGTCAATAGATGGCGTAAGCAGTATATTAAATCACACTTACGTTTTTTAATTGTTACGTTAGAAATTATAATATTAGTTGGAAGTTGGGATTATGAGTTCATAAAACAACAGTTGAAACAGACAAACAAACAGTTTACAGTAAAACTGAATTGTATGACATGAAAAGATTTTTATAGAAATAGCAAATATCAAATAATGTTGATCAGTGTGTTCCAGTTAGGTTTCATTGTTTATATTTGGTTTCCGTTTATAATAAACTTCTGCAGTTTTATACTGATTTACAGTTTGTAAATATATTCACCTTGAACTATTTTCATTCAATTTTAATGTTTTAGATAAAAATAAGTTTATTAATAAGCAAATATATTTAATGTATGTGTCCTTATAACACCAATATAAACCAAAACAATCATTTTCAGAATTTTTGTTTCTCTATATGTTTGAACGCGAATCACGCTAAAACAGCTAAACCGATTTCAATGCAATTTGATATACAGATATATAATAGCCTGACTTAAAAAATAGAATAATTTTTATCCTGAAAAAAACCACAGTTTCAGTGGGATAGAGGGCTTTTTGACATGTCTACATAGACCAGAACGAAGATTTGTACACATATAGTTTATAATCTAAATGATTACATAATATACTTCTCATCATGACATATCTCAATAAATTAAAAAAAAAATATTTTGTACTGATATGGTTTGCAACCTGAACTAATACAGGATACTTTTATCCCGAAATAAAACAAAGTTCCTGTGAGCTATTCTTGCAATAACACCTAAAAAGATATGAATGAAATGGAAATGTGTTCGTTGGTTTGAGTCTCTGTCAGTCACGTTATAATTGCTTAAAATTATACCTAAGAGGAATGGCTACTTTTTATCCTAGAAAAGTATACAGTTACTTATACTTAATAGTGACCAGGTTACGAGATGAACTGTCAGATTGTTCTTGTTTTATCATTAGAAGAAATTTCTGATCTAGGATCAATTAAATATTAAAAAAGTCGACAAACTTATATGAAGATCATAAGGAGTAAATGAATAGAGAAAAAGAATCATATATTTGCTGTTTATTTTTTAGTGGAAATCTGAAAATATTAAACCGATTTTAAAGTAGTGTTTACTGATATAAAGAGTCGTATTTGATGCATAATATATTCAAGGAGTAGCGTTAAATAAGTGTACGACATCTAACCTTTAGTAAAATATACTTGCGCGAAGGAAACGCTAAAACTTTCAATACAATAAAAAGTGTAGCAAAAGACAGAGTTCGCGTTTAATCCGCAATGAAAGCAATACAATGTTCCTCACCTAGAAGTCGGCGTATGTCGGCGTCGGCTTCGGCGTCGGCGTTCGCGTAAAAAACTAAAAGTAGGGGCGCCCTGCGGAGCTACACGCGAAACCACTCCGCCCGCCATTAGATCCTATAAAGCGATCTACGTTAATCGCTCTAGGTGAGAAACGTTTTAAACAGAACACTTGCTGGGGAAACTAAAGACGATATATAACAAAAAAAAAAGAAATTCGATTTTGTGAAGTTCTTCTGATACCTATATCTTCAAAGTCTAAGTCCAACTATAATGAAAGTATTTGATTAGTTCTATCTTCGCCCGGGTGCAATTTACCACTACATTTACTAATATATTTATTTAGGTTAAATTTCACATGTTAATCTCTGTATCACTTATTGCTATATTTTACATAATAATCAATAATTCACAAAGACAGCTCGACATGCACTCCGTCGATAGATGGCGTAACACTCATTTGTTCAGTTTGTATTTTTAAGGATTTTTCGCGATAAAACATAGTCTATGTCCTTTCCCAATCTCTAGTCTGTCACTATACTAAATTTCGTTAAAATCGGTTCAATGATTTAAGCGTGATTCCTATTCCGTAACAGATAGACAGACCATCTATCCGCCATTAGATGGCATAAGTAGTATATTAATTTGTTTAATTTGTATTCTTAAGTATTACCTACGTTTCTTAAGGGTTACTTTCGAAATATCGGATTTATAATATTAGTTAGGATTAAAGGGCAAGAGAAAACAGGATTTACAACTTACTTAACAACCAGGGTGAGAGAGAGTGTTTTAATACAAAATTAGGGGGTAATTTTGGTAAGTAAATTTTACGACTCGCCATGTAGAGATATAATGATCATAACATTATATCTCTACATGGCGAGTTACTTTTTGAGTATTGCAGATACTATAATAAAACCTGGTAAGGTACTATTGTTGTCGAGATCCTGATTTCTTATTTTCCTTTATTTTATTTTCCGCAGAAATAATCAGCAACATTAAAATATTACCAAGGTTTCGGATTAGGATTCACCTCTACAAACCTCTACACCTCTAGGACTTCTGCTATTTTGTCATAATTTTTAGGGTTCCGTACCTAAATAGGAAAAAAGAACCGCTATAGGATCACTTCTTCATTCTTCAAATCTTCTTACAGCCGAAATAAATAATCAATCTCAAGCCAAAATCTTTGAATTACGGATTAAAAGTAGATTCCGAATGCAAATTTGTGTTCCCTCTCAAATTTGGAGTCTATTTTCAATCCGTAATCTAAAGTCCTCATATTTGAGATAGGAAATATATTCTGAATTTGAATGTTAGATACAGAAATTTGAATTTAGAAGCTTCTTTTAAACCGTAACTCAAAGATTTTTGATTGAGATTGGTTTCAAAAATATTTTGCTACGTCGATGTACGAGAACAACAATTTTCTGACGACTAAGTTTGTCCCTAATTTTTTTATCCTTAAATTATATATCTTTAATTCGTCATTGTAAGAGTGAAACACTAACTCCAATAACTGGAACAACATTTCATTTCGCTAACGAGGTCATTACAGTTGATTTGTCGTTTGTCACTGAATTTAATATTTCAAAATGTTTATTTGCCGTACTAAGATATTTTATATGTTTAACGAGTTAGGTGCGTGTACGTCTGTACGTAGATCATCAAGTACGAGTATTTCAGAGGTTATTACTTCTTAACATTTATTGAAATGGCCATTATGTTATATTTTATACGAGAGAGTTGAAATTATTGGTTATATAATATATGTTATACGAATTAGGATATATTTTTTTGAAAAGTTTCTCACTTGTATACTGAAATCTTAATTTATATGTAAGTTAGTGAAATAGTTATTTTTTAAATCGTGTATTTAGAAATAAAAATGTTGTAGTGTTTTCTTAAACGACTTAAGTTGTGACATTACTAACATTTTTTGAAATATTATTTAGTGAAAAAATCAAAATCATGTCACATGTGTATCATAATATCAGTTTAATTATGTTCTTGAAATAAAAAAAAATAGTTTTTTTTGCGTATACTTTATAAAGTTTTGCATTGCTCACAATTGAGCCGGGTCTCCTCCTCCGAATGAGTCCGAACTTCACACTACTCACTCACTCACATCTTTGAGAACTTGGAGTACTCTGAATTAAAATGTCTGTATCACGCTTTTAAAATGTTACAAAAAGTTCTTAATACCTATAGCGTTTCAATCACAACATTAGTTTATTGTCTGCCAGTTATCTATCAAAACACGTAGAGGAAAGCCTAAAAACAGTAGTTACAAAAGAAAATATTATTTTTTTCAATTGATAAACGTTGTACAACGAGAAAATTAAGTTTATCATTCAATTCCAATTGTACGGCACCCTCGGCGCACAGGTCAAGCTCGCACTTGGCTGAAATTTCAAACAATGTTACAACAAGCCCCCATACCTATAGAGCTTCAAAATCATATTAATTTTATTAGTTCCAGGTCGCTTTGTTTAGTAATATTTTACAATCCAATTATATAAATTTATTATGATTATCTAGATAAAGAATACCACTCCAACGAAACATTCGTCACTCGTTTGGCAACAGTTAAAATGATAAAAGTGTAGTGTAGATCATCAGCTCGTTAACGCAATATTTATATACTTCCCGGACATTATGGCTATAAACCTATCACAGGTATAGAGCTTATAAAACTGTAATTATAATATATTATGTGTTACTGACACAAGCTTTATTTAAAACTTTTTATTTGATTGTGAATTATTTTGTATTAGCAGCGCCCCGGGGTTTCACCTACTATATTTTGGATAATTTACACTATATTATTATAAATTATAGCCTATGTGTTATTCTGATGTGTAAGCTATATTATTGTAAAGTTTCAACAAAATCCATTCAGTAGTTTTTGCGTGAAAGAGTAACAAACATACATCCATACATCCAGACATCCATACATTCTTACAAACTTTCGCGTTTATAATATTAGTAGGATTTATTTGACAAAATTCTTTATTCCATTTTAATAACTGTTTGATTACTGTTTTCAACAGCTAATGACAGCTTCAAACAAACTAACTGACAGACTAACGAATTTTAAAGTGTCAAAAGTACTTTTCAACTTACAAAAAATAATAATTTAGAGATATGAAAATCATAGAATAAATATAAGTTACTGATATAAGTACATATGTATTTTGGTTATAACTAACCTCAAACTAGTTATAACAAGCCCCGAATACAAGTTAAATTTTAACAGGCAATATTTTTTTAACCGTCTTTCTCTAGAATATAATATTTAAAAAAACTATTTATTTTCTTGTCAATTGTGTCAGCTATAGCTCTCGCATTTTTACTTTAAAAATAATACACACCTTCAAGTATTTTGAGTTTTGTCTAATGTTTCTATCGACCTTGACGTGTAGAACTAATTGTGATGTCCAAGATGAAAGCGTCGGGAATGTGACGAATTAAACATAAAAGATTTGGGCCATCGAACAAAACTTTTAGATATTTTAATGAGGACATTGTTTTTCGTTTATAACTGGTGCATATCACATCATTTTTTTATGTATAATTTTCTGGCATTTCATCATCGTCATCACAACCCATCAATAGCCCACTGTTGAGCCAGTTCTCCTCCTCAGAATGAAGAAGGTATTAGGCCATAGTCCACCACGCTGGCCAAGTGCTGAATGGCAAACTTCACACACCTTTGAGAACTTTTAGGTTACTCTCACTCGTGCAGGTTTCCTCCCGATGTGTTCCTTCACTGTTAAAGCAAGTGATATTTAATTGTTTACAACACACATAACTCAGAAAAGTCAGAGGTGTGCCCAGGATCAAACCCGGACCTGACGAGTAAGACACCGATGTCTTAACTCTGGGCTATCACTGCTTGTATTCTGCCTAGCCGATAAGAGCCAAACTCGCGCAATTGGGATTCTGTATAGTTAGTATTAATAGACAAACTTAGAAAACTCTTGTGTCCAAATATTGAGATAGCCCGCGATATTTTTATAAGATTTTGCACTAAACCTGTGCTATAAGACAAGTGTCAGTTGGAGTCACGATCGGCCGAGTCAAGTTCGGTTCAGTCGGTTCAAATCTTAGTCATTGGACTACTGGCGTTGCCCACTCCTAACACGAGCTTTAGCTTATTTAGAGGAGTTAAGAATACAAGTAGTTTGCAATTCAAACTGCTAGTAATCTATTTGAAAAGAAGACCTTGCTTCTTGCACTAATATTACAATACTACTTTTGATGATGTTTTGACCAACAGAAAATCAAAATTTGATAGTTTATCACTTTATTGAAATTGTACGAATCCCTCAGTGCGTGAGCCCCACGCTCGCACTTGGCTATTTGTAAGGATTGGGGTTTGTAATGATATCATAATGGTCATAAAAGTAAATCGGTAATAGTCATTAAAAGAGAAAGCTAATTAGATATGATAATATTTTATGTACTTTAAAAGCTGTCCGTACTTCATTTCATAGACATAACAGTAAACGAATTTCTAAGAAACATAAATTTGTATAAAATATTAAAATATAAATTATCTCCTTTACGGCGTATGAGAGGCGTTACGATATAAATTTATTGCCTAACATTTAGTTTTAGATAATGTATGTGTCTATTATTTATTTTTCTTCTTTTAGTACTAAAACTTCTCTTTGCAGCTGTTGGATTCCACTTGATGACCCAAAGTAGCAATAAATGATGGTTTAAATTTTTTGAACGTTTTATTTAAAATTGAATTTAATACTACAAACATCTAGACGACTAGACTACATAATAAAATATTTTGTCCTTGTCTGTACTGCATTTGTTAGAAAGAGATAATGAATGTGTCTTATTAAGGTTAAGCCAACAAGGTTAAGCAAAAATTAAACATTTTTCATTTAAATTTTTTTTTTAAATTTCTGTAAACTTACATATAGATATTTATCCATAATATAATAGGTGAATGATAAACTATAAAATCAGATTGTGATCCAAAATGAAATGTTTCTCAAACCGCCATCAATCAGGAGGATCAAAAGACAGTGACTGTAAAGCTTAAAAATATTTATTGGCGCCATTCCTCAACCTGACATCTTTGCTTGTTAATATCGACTTTGTGTTCTTGATACCTAATTTGTTTTAATATAAATATTGCATTCGTTATCTCCGTCTTAAATATTTTACTTACTAACACCATTGTTGATAGGACTTGTTTGGCTAAAGACGGCTTGGGTTTCGATGGTTTTTAGTAGGTATTCAGTGATTATCGCTGCGAGTCCCACATACCTCTCTCCGTGAGAGGATGCGTAAAAGCATTTTCCTTCGTTAAAAAAAAGGAGTTGTTTGGCTAGCAATTTGTACTGTTTTATTTTAAAAATAACCCCATTGGCCAGGAGGCCCAGAAGATATGAACAACTTTAATAGTCTCAATATAACGTATTGATGCACGATATCATTTGACAGACTAACTCAATCCTATTGGAACGAAAGTTATATATTGCCTTCTCAAAATAATACAAATTAAATACCCGCGAATACTAATTTATAAACGGTGTCTCTGATAGGCATCAGAGCTCCTGGATCTCAAGCTTTGACATTGCTCAACATTCTGTTTAAAATCATCCTTATTATCTTCTACCTGTTATCGTGTGTAACTATTAAAACTACTAACTACCTCTTGCATATATATTGTGAGGAAACATCCAGAAAATTTCAAAAGTGATCCCTTAAAAGACGTGGAGAGCCTTCGTTACATGTTTATGTAGCGAAATGTATATAAGTTACCTCTACCTAGTTCTACTTGTATGCAGTTTAGAAGTGTAATTTTTATAGATGTCTTTTTTAAATAACAAACTACCCAAGTCAATGAGAAAAAAAAACAGAAAACACGGCATATAAATTTGCACTACAAACCTTGCTACCCCAGAAATGTTATATTGATGATTTTATAAATAAAAAAATACCTTTCGTTTCGTTGCATTGCGTTGCGTTACGTGTTGCGTTGCGTGTTACGTTGCACGTTGTGTTGCGTGTTGCTTTGTGTTGTGTTGTATAGGATGAGGCAAGGTTAGAGAAGGGTGGAAGGAAGCTACGTAACAGATAATCCAAATACTCCTGACCACCGATGACATATAAAATCTTTTAAGAAACGTATAAGTTCTAGGTATAGTATCCTATTCAGTATGGAGTCGCGTAAGATATTCCCGTATGGGTAAGTGCGCTCAATTAGTCGGCGCATTACCAACACGCCCTTAATGAACTTCCTAGGTGTGAACGTATAATTGCTTCGACCTGTTCTTGTATGCAGACTACTGTGGAAGAAGCTTATTTCTCATATATATGTAAACTTTTTTTTTAGATTCTATCCTAATTTTTTTTATTTATTAACCAAAAACATTTTTTTAATACATTGTTAATAATAATGCTGTGCTGAAACTGAAAATGTTTTTTACAGCTTAATAATAATTTTTAATAATTTTTGTAAGAATTAGTTCTTATTAACATTATAAAATTAAAATGTCAGTAAGAACTTACGTTTAGAAACTGTTAAAATATTGCTATTCTTTATTTAACAACCGTACTAGTAATAATATTAATATATCCTTAATAGCCTTAGGCAGCGTTTCCAACAGAGATGAGCGAGGAATTTGACACTCTGAGCGAGCCTACCTTTACCTAGCGTAAATGAAGCGATTCTAATGGTTCTAAAAAAAACACATCCCTCGGTACACATCATCGCACATCTCTTCTTCATCAGTCTTATGTTTTCTTTAACAACGCATTTTCAGCCATTCCTTTTTGAAGATTGCAGATAAGGTTAACTTATAATATAATATATTATTCTTTTTTTCAAAAAAATATGTTTCTTATTTACTGTAATTTAAAAACAATATAGTCTTACTCCATACTTACAAATAATATTTATTTTAATAGAGCAAACCGTAGCACGAGAGCTGGCGCCAGCTATGACGGTTTTGTTTTGGAAATTTGCTCACGTCAACGTTTTAATTATCTGTATAATCTAATTATATATTATTAGAGAATCCAAGAAGTAGACAATTATTATCATTATTAACAGTTTCGACTTTCCAGTACATTTTTCATTTGGAAAGAGATGTAGAGTTTGACCAAATACTTCTCCAGAAGAATATAATATTATGAAGAGGTAAAGTTTGTAAGTTTGTAGGGGGTAATCTCTGGATCTATTTAACCGATTTTGAAAATACTTTTACCAATGGTAAGCCACATTATGTGCGAGTGTCATAGAGTATATATTAACCCAAGAAATGAAAAATCTTTTTCGTAGAAGTCGGATTTCCTTCAGTATGTCGGAGAAAAGACGATTCGAACGAAAACGAATCTTACGAACGTTGCCTTAACGATGAGAGATATATAATTCATAGTTGCGGATAAAGTATGAATTAATAGATGAGTCAGTGTGCGAGTGAGTGAAAGAACAGTTTGAATATACTCCAGCGAAGCAAGAGCGGGTCAGAATTAAAACGGGATTTAAATGTTAATAATACTGGAGCAAAACAAAGAGTGGGTAGTACAGTATATAGTTTGTTTTAATAAAAATGCGTATATTTTTGTATGAGGCATTTAATATAGGGTGTTAATGGATAAAGGCCCACTAAAATATAATTTGTTTGCGCTACCTTTACAGCCATTTCGCACATTCCGCACATTCACGTAATAACGCGTTAAACGCATTGCGGATACACAGACACATTCATATTTTTGAACTTTTAATATAACCAGTAAACCCCCAAAATTATTTTTTATTGCACTACAAACTATCAACATAATTATAGACTTGAAGTTTTTTTTTTGAAAAATTATTGAGGAGGGAGAATGAAGTGTACTGCGGTTTTAAAGGACTCCAAAGAAAAATGTAAGGTACACTGAGGTAAAGATCTATTACCATCAAACAGCAGCTTACTTAAGTTAAGGTATCAAATGGAGCGTCAGTAGGTCAGTGGTTCATGCGTTGGATTCAAGATAGATAAGTCATTGATTTAAATCCCAGTCATTGGACTAGTGACATGGCCACCTCCTAACACGCATTTAGCTTACTTGCAGGGGTTAAGCATACTAACAGTATGTAATCCAAACTGCTAATAATATTTTTAAAAAATCCAGCAGTCCCTTATGGCTCTTTATCACTTCTATACCTATTGATTTCCATAGGTAATGGTGGCAAGTTGCCATCAGATGGTGGTGATGCCTATCTCCTCCTTTGTCTCTGTTTTCCGTAGTAAGAATCCTTCGGAAATCCTAGAAAGAGTCTCGTAGGATAACCAATTTCTTAAAAAACAAAAATATTTTTGTCGTTGGTAGACTGATCGCAACGAAATCAATAAACGGGGACAGAAAGTTAAAGGACAATGTTCAAATTGGCCTACGAAATGAATAAAATGATATAACAAAAATGTCATAACTAAAATTACTAACTTATTTTTAAACTTAAGAATCAATATCCAGTAACTGACGGCCACTCGGCCACATTTTAAAAAGGACTCATTATAATTTCCGCTAAATCAGACTCCATTTAAGTCTGATATCATCAATGTTGCCAAGGCTGTAATAATACCCCCCTTTTTACTCGTGACAAGCACCGGCAAACTACAAAAGGACCTTGGCGTTAAAATACCTAAAAAATATTAACGTCTAGAGATATATGGCACCAATAACAAAGTTTTTTTCTTCTTTTATATATTACTTAAGCTTAAATTAGATTTTTTTTACATTTTCATTTTTTTAAATATTAAAGATTATTTTATCACTTTATTACCCGATTATCGTTAATTAATGAGTAATAAAAAAATTATAACAACAAATATGACTTTAACATTCACATAACCTAAAAAACTTGCAGAATAAAAATTGTTATATACATTTTTAGTTCTAAAAATCAAAGTAATTTTTTTAATCATAACGTTGCAATTTTTTTAGATCCATCAATAAGTGTTTATCAAGATATATTAATGTATTGTCTTAACAATAATTAAATTATAATATATTCGCTTTTCAGCGAAGAAAAATATTTTGTGATGCAATTTGCCTGTATTATCAATTTGAACATCAACAGTTGAATATTTGTTTTATTTATGACATATGGGTATACAATACCGTGTGTGCGACACGAGCTTTTCGTTATTCCGTAACTAGCTTCTCCCCTCTGGTAAGAAAAAAGCGTAAATAAACGTTTTTTTATTAAACTTATAGGCAAAACGAAATGTTATATTATTTGCTAATAGTTAAAAAACTTATAGCACGCTCTAAAATCTTGTTTATGCGCAAAATACACTGAGCACGTTTAGTCAGTGCATGACAGGAGTACAATAGGGGGTATTAATACACCCGTGGCAACATTGAGATTTCAATGGAGTCTGATTTGCAGGAAATTATAATGAATACTTTTTAAAATATGTGCAAAATCCTCCGAGTGTCCGTCAGTTACTAAAAATTGATTCTTAAGTTTAAAAATAAATGAGTAATTATCGTTATGATGACATGTTGTTCCGTTCTTAGGCCAATGATGTATGGAAGGTGGTCATGTCCTTTGTTTCCACCCCAGATTGTATGGAATACTCGAACTTTTTAAATCTATAGACTTTATATAGAAATTCCATCCAAAATAACAGACAAATATAACATAGCAAGCACCTGTTACAAAACTCAACTAGATCTAGTACCTAATTTGTATACTGACAGTAAGCCGGGAACAACACTATTAGTACATATTAGTGATGCGCCACACCAGCTCCAGGATCTAAGCTGCTCTAATGAAGACTAATCGACTATTAATTCAACAGGTTAACGGATTCAGATCGATTTTAATTTAGTGATGTTATTAATCTAACGTGTAACGGGATTAGTTTGGATGTAGTTGGGACTACAAAGGAATATTTGTAATTAAGGTTGTCAATTCAAATAGACAGCTTTTTGATAAACGTATTTTATTGTTGTGCTTTTTTAAAACTATAGTCAAAGACCACTAAATATATTTAGTACCTAACTAACCTTTAATACACAGAAGTCTCTACTACGCCCTTTAATCAGGCAAAGGATGGCGAGAGGAGCGCGCCATACGTGATTGATTCTTACGAGATGGTTCTGCTACCGCGCGCTTGCTATTTGTCAAAATTATAAACGTCGTGGATTGAACATCCATTCACAATTAACTCAATCGTTAAAAAAGCCTTCGATCAGTATACAAAAATATGTCAATCTAAATTAAAAATTATAGATATAAAAATTTCTACATTACCTGAAAAAACGTGAATGATGTGAAGTGACCAACTACGAGACCATGCTATTATATTCAGTATCCAGATAATGTGACCTCAAAAAGAACACAACAAAGTACGAATTAACAAGAAAGAAAATTTACCTTTATTTACCAATTACACACGCACTGAACAGCACATCGTAAGGAAATTACAAACATATCTCAACAGAAATAATAAACCGCGTCTTGTCACCTTCAGATAAAAGGGATTAACCGAATCGTGAAACAGGTTGACTTCAAACAGTCAACACTTATATATATTTTAGACGTTATGACCAAGGGATAAAGCGCAAAGTCACGTGAACAAACATAACGAGCGTTTGAAGAAAATTAACAGTGTATTATTGCAAGTGTGTAGGCGTTGTATAATTTCATTTCGCGACAACCCTAATGTGGTAGTGATGTCAGTTTTATCGATATTTGGGTAATCAGTAGATCAGCTGTTTTATATTCTGATGTATTTTTGAATAAAGAAGGTTATTAAGATTAATAAAATTGTCATTATACTAAAACAATAAACTTTTAACCATCATACATTCGAGATGTCCTGGACTTCATCTCTGAAAAGTCGCCTCACTTGATTTTTTAATTTTTTGTTTAGTATAGTAGGTGAGATACAAAATTTGTAAATGTGGGTAATAAATACGATTATTATAAGTAATAATGATATGTAGAAGTCTAGCAGTGATTTGGTCTTACCACTTAGATGAAGAGTTATAGGAATTCTTTACATAAATCATAAGTCAGCCAGTCTAAATAATTAATTTTCAATATGTTGGGCTTATATCACCACACTAAACTACACTACGTATTTACTGTATGAAATCATTTGTCAAACTGCCTCAGATTTATCGGGACAGGTGACAAATGTGTCGGTAACAATTGTAATCCACATTTATGTAGTACTAGCCGACCTGCGCGACTTCGTTCGCGTGTTGCTCCGCTCCTATGGGTCGTAGCGAGATGTTAAATAGCCTAAGTTACTCCTTGTTACACCAGCTATCTGCCAGTGAAAGACCTGTCAAAATCGGTCCAGCTATTTCAGAGATTATCCGGAACAAACAGACAGACAAAAATTTTAATCAATCAAAAATTTTCAAATGTTGTTGTTGGTATATGTGGTGTATACATCCATATGCACTTAGTAAAAAGCGGTTATTTTAATATTACAAACAGACACTCCAATTTTATATATTTGTATGGATATTAGGAAAATAAAAAAAAGGTTGATTATTTAAAATATTGAATATTTATCGAATGATGTCCCCCACTAGAGCAGGTTTCCTTCTTCTTCGGTTTTAACTACGTAGTTAAGTGGCTCACGCTTGTTTTGTCAGACGCAGAGCAGGTGGAACTGTGTCGCATTAACTTGACAAAAGATCGTCATCTCCTGTGATTATTATTTGAATATGGGATAATATTCTTGTATTTATTAACCGACTTCATTTATTTATATATCTTTATTGTACACCACAAACAACATAAATATATAAAGGATACACAAAATAGATACTGTTACAACATAGTATTGTATTATGGAGGTTTGTGGGTGAACAAGCTCCATAGACAATGACTCAAGGCTGTCAGTCGATAATAAAATAATATAATTTAAAATATTTTAAAGATATTGAATTAAATATAAAAGAAAAAGAGAGCTGACCCAGCCTTGGGCCGGGCAAGACATAATTCAGATAGTGGATTATTAATGGCATTTAAATGTAAAATATTATGTAATTAAACCAAATAAAGAAGAATATAAAAGAAGTTATGTCCTTTCTATTTATCAAATCGATCCCGACACGGGAAGGTGTTACAAATTGGTGGAGGCGAAGCCGGGTAAAAACAGTAACGTATAGAAGAAAGAAAAAAGAATAAAACTGTGAGTAAATAAAGAATAAGTTATATAGATAAAATAACGGTATTAAAATATAGTAGCTGACAGCTAACCTTAGGTCTGAGCAAAAATAGTGGGGGAAAGTAGTACACTGAGTGCCTGTATTGGCAGTTCGTCCATCTGTCAAGCATATACTTACGTGCCGGTAGCTATACTATAGTTTAATGCGATATACAATGGGAGGTCTCATGGCTAAGTAACCATCTCTTCCAGACAACCCAGACTTGGAAAGAGAAGGAAGGTGAACTAGATTGCGTAGTTTAGCTATATGATATACTAATACTAATAATTTATAGCATAATGGTGTCTCTTTGTTTAATACGTGAAGGGTTTCAGAACTAATGTGAACATACGACCCATTTTAAACGGGACTGTCTCGTTGTTTGATTATCAGAAGAAGTTCTTTTTGCAAAATTAATCAGTTTGTATGATTTTTTGTCAATGTGATTTTTAACACAAAGGCTATTTGATTTTGGTTTGTCTTGTTTGGCTGTGCAGTGGTGTGATGTCGTCATGCTGAGTCTCGATTACTAGGGTTTGGAGTGTTTAATATTTATTTCCGTTTTAAGTGCATATTATTATTGTGCGGGTACTGTTCAGTATCAGTCCCACGTGACTTGTGTGGCAAGTTCTTTATCTCACTTCTGATGTCATCAATATGGGACCGATATCGCACAGTACCTGCCATAATCATCACCAGGCGATGTCCGTTTGACAACTGGCTCAAGTCTATCGAAACAGAAGTTATATACAGTTTTAGAATAACATAAATAGTGCTACCGCCGAATATATAATTATCAACGGTGTTGCTAACTTATGGGACTGTGTATCTTCTTATATTGTAGTGATCAAGTGTTGGTAATCAAAAAGTCCTTGATATAACCAATGAAGACCAAAATAGATGAAGTAATAAAATTTAAAACATGTATAGCAATGAAGATCTGGTATAAGCGTTAAATGTTTTAGATATGAACGTATAAAAATACCTTCGCAGGTAATGGTAAATTGCGGCGCGGTTACGAGAAACACATGGCTCGGTGTTGCCATACTGCGATAGAGTTTCTTGAGAATAGGCTAGTTGACTCTATACTTGTAAAAACGATTAATATTGTTTACCAATGTTTTAAAAGACTGACTCAAAATTATCCCAAAAACTATTAAAGTCACATCAAAGTGTCATATCTAACTTTCTTCGAATTTCTCAACTCCAAATTTATGAATCCTACAAAAAAAAAAGTTTAATTCCAAAAGTTGAGGGCTCGTGGTGAGTAGTATATATTGGTTACTTATAAACAACCTACCAAAATTTCGTAGATGGAATATAGACAATTATATGAAGTGAATAATAAAAGTTTTACCCATAGTTTACATGAGTAATTGAGTTGATGCTTAGTTTAATATGGTGCTATACTCTAAGCACTAATCGCTTCCTTTCAAAAGTCATCATCATCATCACAACCCATTAATGGCCCACTGCTGAGCAGGGTCTCCTCCTCAGAAAAGGGGGGGGGGGGTTAGGACCACCACCACCACGCTGGCCCCAAGCGGGTTAGCAGACTTCACACACCTTTGAGAACTTTTAGAGAACTTTCAGGAGTGCAAGTTTTCCTTCACGGTTAAAGCAAGTGATATTTAATTGCTAAAACACAAATGATTCAGAGAAGTTAGAGGTGTGTGCCTGTGTGGGGGATCGAACCCGGACCTCCCTAGTAAGACACCTATGTACTTACTTACTTATTAGGATTACTAGTCGACCTGTCGCTATATTTACTATTTTGGCGATAATGGGTTAAACGTAAACGATAGATGTATGGTGTCGCGGGTTGTGTGATGTTTTTGAAGGAGTATTGAAGATGTACAGTTCCATCATACGTTATATACGTGACACGTGTAACTGTAACGCACACATATGTACACACACACAGCAGCAGCGCACGACACTACACACGAGCGAGCCTATTTACTACTTACTTCACACTTTTATTTATATTTTTGACAGTTCACACAATATCTTTATACATTATAGCCTATGTGTTATTCTGATGTGTAAGCTATATTATTGTAAAGTTTCATTAAAATCCATTCAGTAGTTTTTGCGTGAAAGAGTTACAAACGTATGTATGGAACATAAACACAAACTTTCGCGTTTACAATATTAGTAAGGATTGTCTTTTATACAAGTATCAAGATAGTTAGTTCTAGTAAGCGATGTCGATCAAGCGCAAACGCATCAAACATTTCAGTAAAACCAACAGGTAATTTACAGCGAGCGGACGTTATACCGTTTATTTTTGTTCCTCTATTTATTTTACTAGCAGAATTAGGCCGCTGATTACATTTTATTATTATACCATGACTTTTTAGAAATCCGCTGTAAAATTAGAAATTTCGTTTTCATTTATGAGGTTACCTACGTCAAAATGAGCTGCTAAAAATCTCAAACTTTACCAGGATTATTATCATGCTAGCTGTATCCCGCGGTTTCACCCGCTATATTTTGGATAATTCACACTATATCATTATAAATTATAACCTATGTGTTATTCTGTGATGTGTAAGCTATGTTATTGTAAAGTTTCATCTAAATCCATTCAATAGTTTTTGCGTGAAAGAGTAACAAACATACATCCATACATTCTTACAAACTTTCGCGTTTATAATATTAGTAGGATTTAGCCTAGTAGTTAAACTTCGACATCTTGAGAGGTCCGAGTACGACCCTGGGTACACACATCTGACTTTTCTGAGTTATGTGTGTTTTAAGAAATGAAATGTCACTTGCTTTAACGGTGAAATAAAACATCGTGAGGAAACCTGCACTCAGGAGTGCAGGTTTCATGGAGGTTCTCTATTGGTGTGTGAAGTCTGCCAACCCGCACTGGGCCGCCTAACATCCTTCTCACTCTGAGGAGGAGACCCGGCTTAGCAATAGGCCGTCCACGGCTTATGGTGTTTATTAAGCGACTCTATATCGTCACTTCGAATGCTCTAAAGCACAGAAACTAATCATCAGCTGTTAAGGTTTGATATACGATAAATATGTAGACTCTTAAGACTCAACGTGTATTTATTACCTTAAGGGCATTACCTTGAGTACGTATATACGTGATAGTATGGGAGGATTGTCGAACCAAATACATCTATGGCTATCGATACTGTAGAAGAGACAACACAATTGCCCAGAAAAAACTAACACTAAAACAAAACTAGGTCCCAGGCAATAATAAGAGAAAAAAATCTTTTTTTATTTTATTAGCAAAACTGGAGGAATGGCGCGATGGAGCGCGACATTTTCACCGTTTTACCACCGAACTACTAGGCGCCGCAAGGGTCTCCACCCCTTCGTAGTGGACACACCATCAGCACGTACGAAGCGTTTTGCTTCCTCATTTCTGATGCGGACGGCTGAGGAATGGAACTCTTTACCGGCGTCAGTATTTCCGAATTCCTTTAATTTGGACACATTTAAAAGAAGAGTGAATAGGCATCCTTTGGAAAAGTGCGCTACATCTTAGACTACTACACCATTAGATGTGATCGTAGTCAAGCACTTTTCTGTCATACATAAAAAAAAAAAACTGCCTCCGTTTTTGGTCTTTTAGCTTTTCCACCTTTTAGCAGAAGAAAAACAGACTAAGTATTTGATGTTTGAAACGTTATTTAAAAATGTGTAACTGAAATAAATTGTTTTTAGTTTAAGTTATATTTGATACTGAACCCTTTACAACACAATGGTTTACACAAACTTCACCTGTGTTTAAAACTGTTTTGACGTTGAAGTGTTGAGAAAATATATTGTGCTATTCTTCGCTTTTAATATATAAAGCTTTTGTTAAACAAACATTTGAGATAGATTGGGTAAATATTTATCAATTGATATGAAGATTTTGGGTAGTAACCATTGAGAATGAGTACAACGAAGAACGAAGGATCTGAAGGTAGACGACTGATGTAATGTAGTTCATCTCCAAGAAATTTAAGGTCATTTATAAAAGTGTGGTAAAATTTACATTAGACTTAATTGTTAATAGCGTAAATTTTTAGCTCGAAGGAAATAGAAATGTGTGGGCCAAATATGTCGTAGAAATGGCAACAGATGGGGCAGTAGATGCTAAAGTAGAGACCCAGAATTAATCACAGAAATGTGGGGAGGCAACCAACGATCACCTTTTGAAGATAACGGAGAGAGGCTAGTTGCGGAGAGCTCATGTATGAAAAGAATATGGTGAAATAGCATTGTGGTGGCAAAGGGCTGGGGAGATAGAGAAAATGTAATGAAGTAGGTAAATAGATATTTAATACATACAAATATTAATGGAAAGATGTTAAACTGCATTTTCTATCGAAAAAAAAAGTTAACGTGGTGAACAAGAAAAAACGTTTAATTGCCGCCATATTAACTTTTGTTCTCTGTCTCTTAAGTGACACTGACATAATTAGGTTAGGTTAGGTTTTTTATTCTCCAGAAAGCAACAAACTTGTGTGAAGTGTGTTTAAATCAATAGGTAAGTCGCATGCGAAAGCTTGTCTAGTTACTTAAGAGTACCCACTTTCTCAATGAATAGCAATCTAATTCAGGACTCACCTTTCTAAAGGCAATAAAAGTCGATAAATCGTTAGCGCATCGCTGTCGTCGTTATATGCGCCATCACGTACCTATGACGTTCCAGCCGCGTTCCCGGGACGTCTCTGCGACGTTCCCGTGACGTTCTCGTGAGGATATCGTCGTGATTCGTTAACCCGTTGTTCGATCGTATCAGCCTTTTGGAGGTATTGCGCACTTTGTCTATTAGTTGCTCAAATTCTTTCTTGACTTCTTTATTATCTTCTAGATAACGTTAACGATTTATTATTTTATTTGAATACCTATTGCACTATTATTAATTTAAAACAATTTTACTTTTGATAAATAAAATTTGCTATAATTATCATAGTCATTGGTTTTATCACCTTCATCAGTTATTTCAACTGTTCCCGTGCTATGAAATATTTGTTCCCAATCTTTAATATTCCTTTTAAAAGGGGTTTAAGACAAAAATTTCTATTTCGGCCAGTTATTTCAGAATTTAGGTACTTATTCTAACTCTTTACAAACTTCCTCCTTCAACGCTTAATGAAAAATGTGTATCGTCCCGAAACTTATTGCTCTATCACACCACTACCACCTGGTAGTGCCACAGAGTGGGGATACGATCGGCTAAATCCTTTAGTGCATTTACGAAGTCAGTTCTCTATCCGTTAATCGATATATTGATCGCATTAACTAACTGTGGTTACGATCAATCTTTGTAGTAATAATGAAAGTAATATATTAATGAAACGTAATACTTGTGTTTAAAAAATTCTTAATATTTTAAAGAATAATTATTAAAAGAATTTGATTCGTTTTCATCAATTTTTTCTAAGTGTATATTGCCTTTGAATGAGAAATTTTCTAAAATTTGATATCTTGATGAATATCACTTATAATAAAAGCAAAAGACTACCCGGAATTTTGAATAGTTTTTGTTTTTATATTTGAACATATCGGGTGGAAATACTGTCCAACTTTCAGTAATAAACTTATCGGTCTTTTCCAAAAGAATCAGTCCATTATTTTTTAAATTGGTTGGCAATTTTAGTTGCTGTACAATTCTCAGTGCGTAGAGTATCTAACAGCAACATACCTCGCATGTCTTTGACTGGTAATCACATTTAAATCAGGTGTGAATGATAGCTGTCTAATTACATGACGTTGAGGACAAATGAAATAGCTTTTTGTTTTTAGCTCCATTTGGTTAGCTGGTAAATGTCATGTTGATTTATGTTATACATTTGGAACGATTTGTATTAAGGACCATGATTTCGTTATAATTATATATGCCTTACAACACCATATTTTTACTATCAACTACTAACGAGAATAAAAACCTATCTACACGTGAGTGAACTTTTACACCTATAGTACA
Source organism: Limenitis camilla (assembly GCA_905147385.1). Classification (NCBI taxonomy): domain Eukaryota; kingdom Metazoa; phylum Arthropoda; class Insecta; order Lepidoptera; family Nymphalidae; genus Limenitis; species Limenitis camilla. The sequence goes on along the minus strand of LR990232.1, from coordinate 908,263 downwards.
CCTTAGTGAGTATTTTGGAGATCTTGAAATCGGTCCCATGAGAGAGGACGATACATATTACTGTAACCAAGAAACAGGTTTAGTGACATCATGGACATGATCAATATATTCACCATTTATTGCATGACACTTAGCACCACGAGACAACCTGTACTCTCTTGTCAGCCCATTGCCACCACTCTATTGTACCCTATTCCTTACGGTTGATTTTTCCGCATCCAGCCTCTCTACGGTATCTTCATCAGGTTTCCCCGTGAGGGGACGGGATAGAATACTATTCCCCTCTGCCGCTGGGAGAGCATCTCGTAATAACCGAGTAATCCAGCACCTCCTTGGTGGTAGGGGATCAGTTCCCCGACTCGCTTGCGACGACCGAATCCGACGGCCAAGTGTCATAGACGCGTTCCGGTCGAGCCGCATGTGGGCCAGACTTATCCCCTCCTACTCCCATCCCAATAATGCTGTGGATCTAGTGAGCTCTGGGATCTAGCTCAGGGTCCGTTGAGACCACAGCATTTTTTCTTCTTCACTCCCCCTCCCTATCTTCTCTATTATCTTATATCTTATCTCTATATCTCATCCTCTCTATCTTCGAGGATGCAACGCATCGACAAAACAATAGATACCCTCTTGTTTTGTGTCCATGGGCGATGGTGGCCACTTATCATCAGGTGGATCATCTGCTCGTTTGCACCTTTCTATGACCAGTTCTGGGTCTTTACTTTAACACCTCTTTGTCCCATCTGGTGTCATCTTTTCCTTCGAACTATCATTTTGACAATGCAAACTAAACTACATTAGACAATTTTTATACAGTAAAATCACTTGATACTTGATGTTATTAAGATAAAACAAAAGGAATTACTTGTCAATATATAGTTATCATCAGTGTTGCTAACTAGTGAAATAAACTATATCTTCTTTCTCTATTTCCTTGCAGGTTATTTCGTTAAATATAAAGACAAAATTTTCTAAAGCTACACGTAAATGTAAAGTTAGTAACAAAATTATAATTCGTACCCAAGTACGTAATTACATTCTTATCTCAAAAGACTTTTCCTTTTACCGCACCTAACTCCACTTTATCAGGTAAAACTTTAGCGAGCAAATTGAAAATTTTACGAGAAGCCAGGGCGAATTAATTGTGTTATCAAATATTAATGTATCTTTGCCCTGTTTTAATTGCTCAGCTTCTGAGTTAGTTACGGTTGAGGATATCGATGGTCTCGGTGTTTCTCTTCATCATTTCATTTTGATAAACTTGGAGATTAATCGCAACTTACGATCGAAAATTTAGGGCCAGTTTCACTGGTTTTGGTGCTTATCTGACACAATATAATATATTTGTTTGGTTTTTTTTAAATATATCTAAACTATTAATCATGATTTTTGAATATTCCTCCAATGATAAAGATTTTTTTTGGTTCTCTAAAATATGTTCTTTTCTGTCTATTCATCTAGTCTATCAGAACAGAGATTATATATTGCCTACACGTCGGAATATTAGAAATAAAAAAAGGAACTACCCACGAATACTAATGTATCAAAGGTGTGGCTAACTATTATGGCAAATATTTAACTTTAGACACTGATTATTATTATAAATAGCTTATAATGTTATGATATTAATTCGAGCAGATAACTCTATATTACCGCAGCATAAAGGTATTCAAAACAAACGAATATAGAATTAGTGAAAATAAACGCAGACTACCCCACACAGAATGTAATGAAAACATTATTTTACATACTGAATTTATGACTAGAACTCCATAGTTAAATGGTGGAATTAAGGAATTGTGAATCGGATATCTTGGATTTGATCACTATTATTATTCATGTAAGAGTTAAACTATTAAACATTTACAAAATCCTCTGAAATGAAGATACTTGCATTATGGTCACCAGGCAAGCTTCGTACTCTGGAGGTCCGGGTTCGAATTTTTGCACACACCTCTCACTTTTTTGAGTTATGTGTGTTTTAAGCAATTAAATATCACTTCCATTAACGGTGAAGGAAACATCGTGAGGAAACCTGCACTCCTGAGAGTTCTCCGTGTTCTTAAAGGTGTGTGAAATCTACCACTCCGCACTTGGCTAGCATGGTGGACTATGGCTTAATTCCTCCTCATTTAGAGGAGGAGACCCAGCTCAGTTGTGGGCCATTAAAAGGATGAAAGTAGTGAACTTACAACATCATCGGTGTTGCTAAGTCTATAAATATACAAAATATATGCAGAACAATGTCAAAACTCATTGGCGCAACCAAACATGACTGATATAATTTGAACGAGCAACTATTCTGATACATGAGTATTATAGAGTATATATCCCCTGTATAAAGTTTTCAGCAGGGAGAATACTCTTCACTATTTCTTACTTGGTAAAAGTCGTGTTCACTACTTTAGAAGTTACTAATTTAAAAAAATAGACATTCATCATTATTATCTTCTATTTCTAGTTTCCTTCATTCTGAATATTGTTCCGAGTTAACTCTTATCTTTACTTGGAACAATATTTAGAATTCTTATCCTTATTTCTTCTATAAATAAAATATTACGGGTTTCAATCTAAATATGAGAGAGATGATCGAAATCTGACTTCCTCCTTCAGAGAACGTTCATTTCGATGGTACGTTCCTCTACTTCTGTTAGAGTACTTCCGTTTCGTTCGTACGTTCTTCTCATCTGATAGTAACTGTAAAAACGAGTTCAGTAAGTCACGGAAAGTGTATCGTCCGTCTGTAAAGCTGCGTCCGGTTACGAAGCAGAGATTCTCAGTAAAATTACCGGAATTATTTTCTTGTCGGTATTTAAGGAACTGTAAGTAATATCGCAAGAGATGATGTAACCAAATAATTATTTATAAAACTATTCATAGGCAATACTAGACTATGTTGATTTTAAAAAATGATGCTATTAATATTAGACGGTCTAGTTTGAGTGCCAATCACTAAGAGATAAACTGCGTTTCCACAAGAGCCAGGTAAAAGCGTTTTATTAGTTTTTTAAAAAACACATCTCTTGCTTCGCATCCTCGCTCATCTCTGGTGGAAACGGAGGCTTAAGTTTGCCATGTCATACCTAATTAAAAGCACAGTTGAATAGTTAATAATTATTTGAAAGAAACATATAGAAGAAGGTCTGCACGAATAAGGAAGTTAAGGTTTAAAGATATAAGCAAAGTTTAATAATATAATTTCAGCTCAAACACAATACGTGTACGTAATATAGAGTATGGTAGTATAGAGGTGGGAGGCCAGGTGCGCCGACCGCACTCTAAATTTAACCTCTTTATTTGTAATTCTCTGTACCATGTTTTTATGGAACCCTCTCTAATTGGAAAGTAATTTTAAGCGAGTATTTCTGTATTTGCCGTCAATGCCTTGGTTGGTGCTGCACACCTGGTTTTCTGGTTAATACTGAAATAGGAATCTCAGGCATTTTATGGTTTTACTCATGTGCAAGTTATCCACTCGTGTTCAAAGCAAAGAAAATTATGATTTAAAATGATTAGGGGCCTTTCAAGTATTACGTAAGCAAATTTTTGCAATTATCAACCTTCCTGTCCCACACGTCAGCAAAACTGCCCTTACACAACATATTATAACACACTATAATATTATACTAGTCTACCCACCCCACGAGTTGCAGAGAGAGCACGAGTGCGAAAATTGATCATAAAACATTTAAATTAATTTTGAATATATTGTTGGTAAATACAAAGATACAGACGCTGAAGAAAGTAAACGTATCTTATCATAATCCTGAAGAAACTATACATTTTTCCGAGATAAAAGTAGATTATTTGTTAAACCAAGTTATAGAGTATCTGTGTGCCAAATTTCATTGAAATCTGTTCAGCCGTTTTCATGTGATTGAGTAACAAACCTTTGATAATAAAAACTTTCACATTTATAATTCTTAGGAGAATAATACCTAAGAAGTAAGATAAAATAAAAATAAGAAGATTAACTGAAGAGTTTTACTAAATTGCACTACGATAGAAAATTTTTAGTCTTTAATAATTTATCAAGATACTAAAAAAAAAAAAAATTAATTGGGAGTATTTTTTTTCGAAATCATGAGTTGCTTAGTTTCTTGTCCACATCTTCGTAAAATTAAAAATATGATAATCATATTAAGGATGTCCTTAAACCTGCACTTGGGTCACAAGTCCCAAGTATTCTTAGTTTCGACTCCAAAATGCATATTAATATTTCTAAAATTAAATATATGATGAGATTAAAAATAGAATGATCATGTTAAAGACGTCTTTACACCTGCACTTGGGTCACAAGTCTCAGGTTATTATACGTATAATCCTCTTACATGGTGAGATTAACATCACAAATGAAACACATTACCGTAACGCCATTAGCTGCAGCCTACGCGTAACAATAGATAATTTAGTATTTATTGGTTTTATTGGACTGGCGTGGTGCCAGGTCAGGTATGGTGATGTATACTAGTGTATAGGTGGCGGTGCTATCGTTAATATCATCTGGCCCCTAAATTGTTATCTATATTAAAACTAGTAACCCCACGTTTGGGCGTAATTTGCCAATCATGTTGTAATTGGATAATATACGTTTAGAAGAGTATAACAATTGACTTAGTTACAGCGCCATCTATTAGAAATTAATGAACCTTACAAATAAAATTAATAAAATTAAATAAAAACATTAAGGTAATTCAGGATTGAGATTCGTGTTTGATGTAAGAACATTCTCCAACAAAAGTTTTGGGAGAGGAATACTTTATCTTTTTTTTATGGTAGATAAGGTGTAAACGAACAGATGGTCCACCTGATGGTAAGTGGCCACCATTGCCCATGGACATCGGCAAAATAAGAGATACCCTCTTGTTTTGCCGATGCGCTGCATCCTCGAATCCCTGAGCAAGAGTCCAGAATTCACTAGATCCGCAGCATTATTGGGATGGGAGAGGGAAAAGGTAAGTCTGGCCCACATGCGGCTCGACCGGAACGCGTCTATGACACTTAGCGGTCGGATTCGCATGCTGGTGGTTGCAAGCAAGTCGGGGATCAGATCCCCTAACACCAAGTGGGTGCTGGGTTACTCGGCTCTTACGAGATGCTCTCCCAGCGGCAGAGAGGAATAGTATTCTAACCCGTCCCCTCACGGGTAAATCTTCATCTTCTCTCTAATTTTTTTTTCTCCCTCTTTCCGACTCACAATTATAATGAGAAGTTGTTTTTAAAGACATAGCCGGGTTTCTTAGAGAAATCTACCCTTCGGCCATATTCATGCATTTGATACAACCCTGTAAAAAAATGTTTCTAATATTTTTCACTATGTTTACTACATCAAAAAAATTAAAAAAAAATCTTTCGTCTTTTTTTTTTAAATTAAAAAAGACGTTTCTTGACATAATATAGCGATTGACACGTTCCAAAACACAGTTAAATAAATGGTTTGGTTTAAATCGATCTTCGATCTTAGTTATCCACAACAACAAAAACTCATTTTTTTTTAAACTTAATTGTTTGGGATTATGAGGTAAAAATGTTTATTATTACCCAAGTGTCAATCAAAAAAACTGTTAGGTCAGGTTTCCCTTAGAAACCCGGCTATACCCTTTATCCCACAAGAACTTCAGTCATCTCTATCCTATTATTTCCCTTAGGATCCCAGAAACTATAAGGATTATTTTCATTACTATTTAAATAAATATAAAATTTAGATTTTACTCACAGACCACCAAAATATTAGTCCCTGGATATTCCGCAATTCCTGTCCAGACGCTCATCATCCATACTCTTCCTATAACTATTTACGGACAGGTCATTGTTTCTCCCTACGTGTGGAGCTTTATAATTATTGCGGTTCAGCACACAAAGCCGGGGGGCAATCCACTCGATAGGATTTTGTGATTACATTGAGAATAATAGCAAATAACGTAGTGTACTGCAATCCTTATGAGAACCACTTATATAGATTAAACTTTTTAAATGTTTACCTCACCTCATAACTCTTGACCATTTTTTAAAACTAAATCAGAAAATAATTGTCCCGATTATTTACTCGATTTTTGAGTTGTTGAGTTGGAAGGAGTTCAAATGAGGGAACACAAAATACTTGAAATAACCGATTCTAAATAATTTTTTTATTGCTATTTATCATCTCTGGTGGGAAGACTCAGCTCGGCAAGTTACGCAATTTAATTTTTTTTTTTATGATGCATAAGGTGCAAACGAGCAGAATGTCCACCTGATGGTAAGTGGCCACCATCGCCCATAAACATCGGCAAATCAAGAAATACTCTCTTTTGTCGATACGTTGCAACCTCCAAGATAGAGTGGTGAGGGGGAGTGCGGTTTTAGCGGATCCTGAAGCGGAACGCGTCTATGAGACTTGGCGGTCGGATTCGCATGCTGGTGGGTGCGTGGTGGTGGGGGTTACTCGGCTCTTACGAGATGCTCTCCCAGCGGCAGAGGGGAATAGTATTCTTACCCGTCCCCTCACGGGGTATAATTACATTAGTGACATACCTATATACTCATGATACAATAAATAATAATCACCAGTTTCTCATTGGTAATACGTGAAAAGCAGATAATTCTACTAGTCAAACTGCCGCTTTACTATTATGACTGATTGATATTTAGTGATGAGCGATCGAAGTATTTTTAAAACAAAAACTACTAGTCGAAAAAGCTCACCACTATGTTGCATGCAGTTCTAAGTGACGTTCGCTTAGCGTTGAGTCAGTTAAGGGGTCGAACCGCCAATGTAACATATTTACAATTAATCAGAATATTTATATGCGACAGCAAGTACGTCCACCTCCAACGGGAATCCAATCAACATAAATTGAAGCGTCCGAAGCGACAGGAGCGAGAGACGAGGAGCAGGAGCGACAGATGCCGTGTAATCGCTCCAAAGACGGTTTTTCTGTACCCTAATGTCGTACGAGTATGCTGATCGAATCTGTTTAAAACTGGATAACTTACTATAGATACTGTTCATTTTTAATGCTGTACTTATTTATTGAAAAAACTAGTAGAACCCCGTGACGTCACGGGGCACAATTTACCACGTGTATTTAGATTTACTTTCACATTTTAATCACTATACTATGTTTTACATTTTAATTTATATATTTCTAATTCCCAAAGACAACGCCCACACAGCATGACACACACTTCACCCCCACGTCGATAGATGGCGTACGAGCACACTCATTGGTTTACTTTATATTCTTATGTATTTTTTCCGCGACAAAACATAGTCTATGTCCTTCCTCAAGCTCTACTTTGTCTCTGTATCATATTTGATTAAAATTCGATTCAGCGGTTTAAATTGATTGTATAATAGATCGACAGCCGCCATCTATCCGTCAATAGATAGCGTAGTCTATTAAATTGGTTTTGTTTGTATTCTTAAGTATTACTTATGTTACTTAAGTGTTACTCTAGATATTATAATATAAGTTAGAATTAAGTATATGTACAACATTACTAAGGTTTTTTCAAGATATAAAGTACTGTTTGTGGTAATCAATCTACTAAATTTCATTCAAATTGGTTTACCCGTTTTAACGTGATGCGTGCTCAAACATATGCCAATTCTACGATTTTATTATATGTAATAGATAATAGATAGATTTTGATATTCTCTGAGTTACATGTTTACATATTCGAGGATTATGGAGAATAAAGCTGTGCAAGAATAATCGATTTGTGCATAAAATAATTAATCGTTTTCCATAGTAAGTTAGCCCGCCGCTGTAGCAGGGGCGCTGCGTGCAGGGTGCAGTGTGCTCAGGTGTCGAATCGCGATTCTGCGAGGTATTCACCGGCCCTTCTACACTACGCTGTACCATTACACGTGCAACTTTTATGCTTTAAATTAAAAAATTGAGAAGTACATACTACACCAAATTTACAATATATTAACAAAATGTTCCCTTATTTTATTATTATCGTAAATCATGATAATTAATTTAATATATGTCGGGGATTTTAAACGATGAGAAGGGAATGGAAGGAGGAAGATGGGGAATATTGGGGAACACTAAAAGGGGGTGATGGTATTGAATGGAATATTGGGTAAACGCAACGTAGATACTTCTATTGAACCGATAGATCAAATATGATCTCTAACAATTACGAGAGAAACCTAAGCAGTGCCTTGGACTTGTGACCAAGGTGTAGGCTTTAGGAGCTCCTTTAAGTAATTACAACACTCGCCTCCACTGCTAGGCTCTCTATTTAAACCCAAGGTTAAACGCACATAAACCTAACTTAACACAAGACGAGGTAATTACATTGTAAGGTACTCACGTGACCTTGATCGGACAGCACTCCTAGCACTAACACAACACTGCACAATACTATCACTATTTAGACACTACTTCACTTCTTGAGAGACGGCGCACAACTAAGACTTCAGTCAGACTGTCGATGGCATATAAAGGGTCGAGGGTCGAGACTGTCAAAACAACGGAAGTGACTACTACCCCACTCCAACGCCATAGACAACGATGATGATTCGATTTAATCGATAACCTTTTACTATTCTCTGACATATATATTTAAAAAATATCTTTGAACAGCCGTAACTATAAAAGAGATAAATAATCTTAGTTTCTATAGCCCGAAATAAATCTACGATTAGGTACTTTAACTAAATGTTCTAATCCTAAGTGACATGAATATGTAGTCAATAGGTAACGAAGTTGCAGCAGTAGAGGCGAGTGTTTACGTTTAATAAAGGAGCTGCTTACAACATGGGTTACATGCTTCAAATGTTTCTTCAATCTTTTACTTCTTACTGAGAAGTAAGTACCTTAAATAATACTGTACTTCCTGCTCTGCACACAAGCACACACACACATACACAAACACGCGCGCCCAAATAATGAAAGAGAAAGGCCTCCTCAACCTTCGCAGGTATTTTTATACTTAATAAAAAAATTTAATAAATGTTTCAGTCTATTTTAGTGAACATATAACAGCGTGACAGAGGGGCCTGACCAGAGAGGGGCCGAGCCCCAACTCTTTGATGTGGTGACCGTGAACGCGACGCGACGCCAGCGACGCCACCGCGCGATCTGCGATGCAATTAACGCAATCGTAATTACTTTGCTATTTGTCCTTTTATACCAAATACTTGTACATATTAACATTATCTAGAAGCTAAGCTTTCAGAAGTTCCTATATCTATGATATAAACTGAAAAAAGAAAATAAGAGAGATTTTAATCGATATTTATGTGGGATTTGAGATGAATAATAACGTCCGCCCTCAATTTATTTTTTATGGTAGATAAGGTGCAAACGAGCAGATGGTCCACCTGATGGTAAGTGGCCACCATCGCCCATGGAAATCGACAAAACAAGAGATACCTTGTTTTGTTGATGCATTGCATCCATTGAAGGAAAAATGCAGCGGTCTCAGCGGACCCCGAGCAAGAGCCCACAGTCCACTAGATCCGTAGCATAATTTGAATTATTTTATTCTAATCTACTTAATAAGTAAAAATACTGATCACGCACGCACTCACCTTACTCATCATTCCAATCGTTCAACAGCCTTGCTCCACCGTTTCACTCGAGACAGATACATTCAACGTACATGGTAGCATTCGCTCCATAAGGATTCGCTCACCTGTGTACAGAATAACCCGCTCTCTCTCTTCGCTGAGGTGTATTCAAGCTATTCACTAACTCACACACTCACTCATTTATTCATTCATACTCGCAACTACGAATCATATATCTCTTATTGTTAAGGCAGCGTTCCCAAGAAACGTTTTCGTTCGACCGTTTTTTCTCCGAATTACTTTGCAAATCCGACTACGACGAAAAGGTCATTTCATTTTTCGGGTTAATATATAGCCTATGACACTCACAAATAATGTGGCTTTCTATTACTAAAAGAACTTTCAAAATCGGTTTAGTAGATTTAGAGATTACCCCCTACAACCTCACAAACTTTACCTCTTTATAATATTACTATTGGTAGATACAAAATTAATACTTGTCACTTATGATGAAACTTCTATCCCATTTCTAAGATTCAGATAATACCCTTAAAGTAATTACTATCTAGGTATATCCAGGCAGTCACCGTAACGTCTAGACTTACCTATTTGTGTGCTATTACTGCAATAATAATATTAAAATGCTAATACAAGTACCACAGACTATTACGCACATTTACATTTTAATGCTAAAAAACCTTCAATTGCTTTTTAAACTGCTTCATGTTGTTTGAGATACTTTTTAGTAGTTAAATAGTCTTTTAAATGGCTGAATCTTTGAATTGTAATACGTTGAAGTTTTCTTCATTATCTTATTACCACGGTATGGACTTTTTTATTGGGACTAGTTCGTTTCTTCTTTTTTTTAGCGAGGATATGTAGCGAGGAATGTGGTTGTCAATACTTCGAAATCGAATCTCCTTCGCCATGTATAAAATTAACCAAATTATAAATATATTTTTATAACAGTAATGTGTTTAGAAACGTTTGCTAGAATGGTTTTTTGATAACATCTCAATATAGGTGTGATTTATGTATTATTTATTGGAGGGGTTCCCGTATCGTCTGTACTCGTAAGGGTGAAATCGAACGTTTAAGTTCATGAACCGGAGGTGAAATTATATTATTATCTCAATACTCGCTTCACTGAGATCTATAGAAAGCTGACAATATATAAATCATTCATTCTTTTATACCTATATATAATATATAGGTATAAAAGAATGACTGACTAACTAACTAACTAGTGTATATAAAGAATTTTGATGTTGCCAACATTTTCTTTGGTATCCGTTGGTTCAGTCACAACGTAAGAGAAGCTACTAAGTATATAAATAATTTTAAAGTAACAAATATTTTTTTCTATCTGTTGGTTAGGCTACTGATATCCGTTTCCTGTGCCGGTGGTTACATCAGTGGGCTCATTAGCGCCACTTGCGTCTGATTAATGTGACTCTAATTACTGGACAATCTACAAGTTACTGCTTGTATTTAGTGGTCGAGCTTTCAAGTTCTCGCATGTGCAGCAAAAAATACTTACTCTATATCTAAATAATATACAAAAATTTTATGAAATGTTTGCTTAGTATATATTTGTCCTCTACAGGACACACCTTTGAGAACTATTAGGGAAGTCTCAGGAGTGCAGGTTTCCTCACGATGTTTTCCTTCACCGTTAAAGCAAGTGATATTTAATTGCTTAAAATACACATAACTCAGGAAAGTCAGAGGTGTGTGCCCAGGAGCGAACCCGGACCTCCCGAGTAAGACACCGATGTCTTAACCTACTATCACTGCTTATCACCATCATTACAACCCATTAATAGTCCACTGCTGAGCGGTTTCTTCCACTCAGATTGAGGAGGGTATTAGGCCATAGTCCATTACGCTGGTTGGCAGACTTAACACACCTTTGAGGACTTGCTTATAACACACATAACTCAGACAAGAGGTGTGTGCTTATGTGGGGGGTCGAACTCGGACCTCCTGAGTCTTATGTCTTCACTCCTAGGCTATCAACATAATAATAATGCCTAGTAACGGCCAGTGACCAAGAGCCTCGATCAACACTCCTCTCTTTGGAGCCCTAAACGTCGGTAGCTGGGATCAAGTTCCCGCTGGCGGTTGGCCTCTATTTTTTATAAATTTTTATATGAATTTTGTTTTATGGATATATTTAAAATATAATTTGTAGGGATAGGGAAATGTATAGGAAATGATTCCTATACATTTCCCTTGTATATACCTTGTATATAAAATATAACAGAAGCATGGAGAAAGCCTGTATTTATACTGTATATAATGATTAAAAAGCTAAAATGTAAATAACTAAATTATCCCAAGTTACAAACACCTGATCTCGCATTAGGTGCACGGACAGACAAACTTGATTACAGTCAACAGTCAACATTGATTGATGATACAAACTTACTCGTTAATGTTCACTTTAACTTAGTATATGGTCACTTGAGACTGACTCTTTTTTTGATTACATTACTAAAACATAATAGCTTCGAAGCTCTCGCGTCTTTATACGAAACTATCTAAATCTCTCTTTATCTCTGACTTGTAATAAATACTATAAAAACAAAATATTTATGTTATCGTTATGTACATTTAGTAGATTTAAATATATGTCAGTATTATTTACTTTTGATGGTCTATAATTGGCTACTGTCAGAGGCAGTTTGACTATCACTGAGTGAAGGTGGTGCTAGATCTTTCTTATTAAGGAATACTGTTGTATGAATCAAAGAAAGACAGTCAGTTATGACGTCATTTCAAAGATTAGATCTTCCCGTTTGCTTCAGCGAAGCGACAGATAGGAGCTAGTAATAATGAATCGGATATCAAAGCTTTAGGACACATCGCAACGTATGTGAAGTACCATCAACCCCTACCACACAGCTACAGAACGTAATTACAATATCCAAACCCCTACCTCACCGTTACTCATTGAAATGAATAAAAAATTCAAGTGGCCGAATAATTTTCGTATTTCAAACAAAAAACTAGTTGAATAGCCGAGTCTGTCTGTACATCTGTCGGTCAAACATGCCGCGGGCATCTAAACGATTTACCCCTCAGCTCGGGGCAATCATATCGAGTGGCATTGTTGGAGATAAAAAGGTAAGTTTACTCACTACTCTATTACTGGATGCGGTATTTAAAATTACATATTACATACTTTCTATAATCTACAAACACCGACTCAAACTTAAATTCAAAACAGTATATTTCAATTAGATGAGTCAGTCAGTGTGTCTGAAGCTACCACCAGTTCGTAAAGCGGTTTTCTGATGAGAAGAGTGTCGACGTCATTTTGATTTCAAGCTATGTCATCATTCAAGTAATCCTGTACAGAGTAGTAAGCATTATTTACTAAACAATTTTTAATGTGAGTTTGAAATCGATTCAGTGGCAAATTTAATATAGGCTGTGGAATATTATTAAAGATGCGAACACCAAGCCATATGACTATTACTGACTTTGTGGAGACAAAAGTAGGGCATTACAAGTTTAATAGCATAACATAGGTTATAAGTGAGGATATTCTAAACAATTAATGGCTATCAAAGGGCTAGTTTACAAATAAACCGCATCCAAATCTAGTTTCTCTTCGTTACCGGTATTATACTGCACTTCCCCCAATTCTGAGCAAGAGCCGTGTTTCAAGTGGTGAGTAGCGAGCAGTAGTGAGAGCGAGGTGTGCGGGATCGATACTGCTATTATAATACATATTTTATCATTTCCGATATAGGAACATTTGCTATTTGCATAATAGATATATTTTTGATCTACAATAATATGTTTTTTTTTGCAACTTTGGAATATCGTTCATCATTATCATCATTACAACACATTAATGGCTCAATACTGAGCTGGGTCTCCCCTCAGATTGATTGAGGTTGTTAGGTCATAGTCCACCACGCTCTTTCAGTGCAGGTTGGTCAACTTTATCCACCAGAACTCTTAGGAGTGCAGGTCTCCTCACGTTGTTTTCCTTCACTGTTACAGCAAGTGATATTTAATTGCTTAAAAACACACAACTCAAAAAAGTCCGAGGTGTGTGCCTGTGTGGGGGTTCGAACTTAAACCTCACGGGTAAAACACCAATATCTGAACCAGTAGGTTGTCACTGCGGTTGGAATATAGTTACTAAGATGCAGTTCACCAATGAGGAAGCTGCACTAGTTTTAAGTATTTGTAGATGTTTGAGTTTTCAAAAGATTTGTATTATTATATTAATGACTGCGTCATAAAATACGTCCCGTTTTGAACGGGATTTGAAAATACTGGGGATACAAATAAATTCACCTAATAAATGAAGAAGGTTATGAATTTATGATTATTATTTGTTTTTTTTTTGCTGAGACTATCGTCGTCTTTATGATTTTTTTGTTACATATACCCGAGGAGAAATTGTTTTGTTTGATTTTGATTCACCTGTGGATGTCTGAATGACACCCGTCCCGTTGCCCGTATCCCGTTTTGGAAATAAAATGGTCACCCTCACACTAAAGTGAGTAATAATTGTAATTACTAAATTGTATGTACCAATATCATTAAATCTCATAAACAGTACAAAGAGCCAATCAGATCGCTCGGCAAGCAAAGGAATTTTAAAATTACACGACCTTTATTCAACTTTTTCACATTTAGTGGGTTGGAAAATTCACAATTTATTCGCGTAAAGATCGGCTTACCGAAAGGCGGTTACCACGCGATAAATTTAATTAAATATCTGGTAATGTGAGAATTTAATATATTAAAGGGTTTTTTTTAAAGAATTTTTGGGTTGCAATTGTTAAAAGATCAATAAGATTGTGTCTTCGTTATATATCAATTAAAATATCTGCTTTATTTGGAGAGAGGTTGAGATATCATCATCATAACCCGTAGATGTTCTACTGCTAGGTCTACCCCTCACAATGAGGAAGGTCTTAAGCCATATACTACCATTACTCACTACGATGACTTTTGAGAATTTTAGAGAACTCTCAGAAATGCAGATTTTTCCACATTTCTACATCGGACATTTCCACCCTAAACGTGGCTGGAGATGTAAAGAAATCACGCAATAAAATCCTTCTTCTTTGAGTTATCAAATTCATCAAACCATCCCATGAACATAAGTTAGGAACATAAGTTAGGAACGGGATGTCATCGTCAAGTTCTCTCTTCCCTTACTCTTTTAATGTCTATATAATCATGGTTTGTAGATCTTGATGAATCTACGAAGTCAAATTGACCTTAGCCATATATCCTGTCACTGTAGAGGATAAAATGAAGCAACCTTATCTCCAAATAACAAACGTAGTAAGTTATTCAAATTCGAATCTCATCCCACCTTGGCACTAACTTTACCTAATTTACGAGTGAACATTAAGCATACCAGGGAACACGCCAGGGGAGTTTTGTGTGTTTTACTAATTGCCAAAAGATGTTAATCAGGTACCCTAGACATACCTCCATCTCTCTCTCACATACAGCTTGTGATATCTTCCATTTCCTTTAAAGGTTTTAAGATATAACTCAAACGTCAAAGTAAAAACCATGACAAGGAATTAATTAACGTTTAAGGTAAATAATGAAGATTGTCGCTTCTTGATGAGTTTTCTAAGTTTGTGAAATAATTACTGAAGAAGGGAGTGCAGCTTTGTTATGTACTAAATTTACTTTGATTTGGTTATTTTTTTACTCAGAAATATCTAATTTACCACCCCTTTTTATTATAGTCGTTCTTATCTACCTACTGTAGTTTCATCTTAATTTTTAGACTTCGCATGAGTGCAATTTATTATGTATAGGTACATAGATTTATGATGAAAGCATTGGATTGTAAATATATTTTTCCTAAATTAAAATATTCAGGCGCTTACTACAGTAAATATATTTTTCTACTATCCCACAGGAACTCTGAATTTCAGGGGTAAATAGTAGCCTATGTGTTATTGTAGTAGTTGTCACTTATATTGCTCTAATTGTTGCCTGAAATATCTAACTATACTTAGTAATCATCACATTGCTTAGATCTGTTGGTATAGAGAGGTTATGTTATGGGAAGTCAGTGAAGGTAGTCTAAAAATAAATTGATCCCAAATTTTTTCCACTTGTCAAAAAACTCCAAAAGTTCCAAAACACATAATTATGGAATTTCATCTAAACAAGTCAAAGGAATATAAAATACGACACATAAAGTCAGTCCCTCACCTGTTCCCAACTTTTAATAACATGTCCTTTGACGACGTTATTATTGCGGTCCCTTGTTTATAAAAAACAAATTAGAAGTAGAAATGTTTGAATAAGTGTGTGATTGCGACAAAACGAATATACAGAGCGTACGAGTACGCAGGACACGGGACACAGGACACAGGACACAGGAGCAGAGCACAAACACTGGTGATTGAAATAAAATCAAGAACGACGAGCGGAATGCATATTAGTATTACTTTGACTTGCTTTATTAGAAGATTTTGATGTAACTCTTTCTATGGTATAAATGTACATGAATAATAATTTAAACCATTTTATTGTTTTCTAATACTGTATATAACCTCTGGTACGATTTTACTCGAGCCAGTTGTCAAACGGAGCTCATCTGGTGACCATTTTGGCTGTTCAGTGGTGAGTTGACGTGATGCTGGGTCTCCATTACTCAGATTTGGAGAGGTTCTGCGTGTATTTCCCTAATAGACGATCCCCAAAATATGAAATTTGAATCACGGAAACTGAGCGTTTATATCTCTACTAGTCGACCCGCACGACTTCGTCCGCGTGTAGCTCCGCTCCTATTGGTCTTAGCATGATGATATATAGAATATAGCCTTCCTCCTTAAATAAGCCATCTAACACTAAAGATTTTTTTAAATCGGGCCAGTTCCTGATTATCGCGTTCAAGCAAATAAACAAACAAACTCTTCAGCTTTATATATTAGTATTAGATTAAAGACATGCATACATAGAGAAACTTTTAGGTTATATTAATAAAGTTTAAAAACTTAGTCGGGTTATAGTTTTTAAATTTTATTTTTTTATTTAATAGTTTTCCGTTTCCTGATCGATCGAGATAACCTTTATATTCTCATATTGAACCGTAATGTTGGTTTTTATTCGCTTAAAAGAGTGAATAACTGCAACGACAGGACCGCGCGGACTAAACGACCGCTTTTTGAACATATATGTTGACTTAATCAATATGATATATATACATATTTGTAATGTGCTCGCCAAGACCTTTCTTTTGATACCAAACACGTGATAATTATCTCAGTTTATTTTTTTTTCTTGGCTATAAATTAAGGTATAAAAAAAAAAATTTAGCCTATGTCACCCGCGCTATTATTACGAATCTATTGACACCTCATTCATGAAAATTGGTTCAGTAATTTAGGCGCCAGAGTGGAACATACAAACATACATACATAGACTGCCAAAATCATAACCCTTCCTTTTGGCTTCGCCGTAGTCTGGTAAAAAATAAAGAATGTCTGATCGTTGTGGGATCTTGGACTATTAGACTAGTGACAGTAGGTAATTTTCTCAACGACCACCAAATCAAAAGCATTCCTAAACTATAATATATTACAACGCAAAGAATCCACACGATAATAAAGACGTTGTGTGTGAAGTAAAAAAATGAAGCGTACATAATGGATGAAACTTTTCATTTAAATCTTAAAGCGTGTGTGGTCTACCTTTGGGATATTCGTATTTACTTGTGACTAAAAACTAATTAAACTATTTGAAAGGGAGAGAGTACAAGCGTAAAAGCGTAACGGAGAGACAGACCATCTCTCCGTCAATAGATGGCGTGAGTAGTATATTAAATGGCACTTTAGTTTTCTTTAGTTTGTATTCTTAATTATTTCTTTTTACGACAAAAATTTGCGACTAAGCTTTAATCAAACACTGTACCAAATTTCATCGTCTAGTAATTTAAGCATGATTGTGTAACAGACTAAACAGACCATATATTCGTCAATAGATGGCGTAAGTAGTATATTAAATCGCAGTTTTATTTGTTTAGTTTGTATTCTTAAGTATTACTTTCGAAATTATAATATTAATTAGGATATAGTAAGACAATTATTATATTTTGTTATACAAGTAACAATATAATTACATATTATCTTCTTTACATAGTATAACAGTCGCTTCCCGCAGTCAGTACACTTAGATCGTCTAAGCTGAGCAACATTTTTTAATGCGGTTTTTACCAATCGATAGAGAGATTAAGGAGGCAGGTTTATAAGTGCATTTGACCATTGACAACTTTATATTTACAGATACCTCTAATATTATTCCAAGACTGTATATAACCTCTGTTCTGATAGCTTTGAGCCAGTTGTCAAACTGGAGCTACCCGGTGACCATTGTGTGTCATGTGGTGTCGTGATGCTAGGTCACCATTACCAAGTTTTGAAGTGTTTAATATTAGTTACTCGGTTATTATTGTCTTGTCCGTCTTACTATGCGATATCGGCCCCGTGTAGGTAGATTACATATACGTAAACATGCATATTATAGTAGAGAAACCATGCAAAACCAGGGAAGGTAGCTAGTAGAATCATATAAATTTACAAAAGGTTTAAATCATAAAGTTACCGCAGTGCAGTATACAAATAATGCAAAATATTTGAGTCGTAAAGAAACTCGTCGTACATTTTTCATTTGAACTGCCTCCGAACCTGCGTTATGACGCGTGTCCCCGAACTGTTTGTCTCCGCTGACCGTTTCCTATTCCTGGACCTTACTACGACTTGAGAAAGCTGTGGAGATGAGGATAAGGAAAGAATGGAGATGTTAAACAGCTAATATTCTATTATAATGTTTTTCAGAATGAGAGTTTGGCTAAAAAAACGTAACATAAGTTGGTATTTAAGACTAGCCGACCCGCGCGATTTTACCCACGTGATTCTCCGCTCCTATTAGTTATGGTGTAATGTTATATACTCTACATCCTTTCTCGATAAATGGGCTATCCAGCACCTAAATAATTTTTTAATTCCAACCAGTAGTTCCTGAGATTGACGTGTTCAACCAAACAAACCAATAAACACGAAAGCGTTAATTAGTAATTATTAGTATATATAAAAATAATATACAAGAATAGATTTTTAAAAAGATATAAATGCGGTATGTATATGGGTGGGGTAGAAAGTGGCAACGTAAGGGTGAGGTAAATTACCCCACATTCAATCAGTCACAAACCAACCTTCAGCTACTCCTTACGTAATGTATGTCTTTGGGTGTTTGTTATTCAATCACGCAAAAACGGCTGAACGGATTTCGATGAAATTTGACATACACATGCTTTATAACATGTATTAACATATATGCTACTATTTATCTCAGGAAAATGCGTAGTTCCTATGGGATTATAATTAAATATTTATTAAACGTATATGCGCTATGTATTGAAAATTAAATGTATTTTGTTATATCCCAGTAGGTACATGTGTACCCGTGCGAAGCCGGGGCGGGTACTAGTGTAAAATAAATATTTTTCATGAAAACATTTCTCAATTCCAAAAGCTATTCAAAATAGTGATATCAAAGGAAAACGTCTAAAAATGCAAATATCTGAATATCAGTTGTCAGCATAAGTTAGTTTCGTAGTGGACATGTTTAGATGTTCCCGAGGGGTAAGAATATTATTATGTAAGAACATGAGCGGGCTTTATGATCACCTCCGCCTTTCACGGTGGCCGCCTGTCCTGGACGCTCTGTCGCTTGATACTTGTAGGGTTGTCTCTAAAAAAATACCTAGACATGATTACACTATTATTTATAGAAACTAACGTAGATTAAAAAAAAACAGAACGCTAAACGAACACACGCGTGCGTCCAAGTGCTAATCACATGTTTTAAAAAATAACACTAGTTCTAGGTATAGATAGTTCAATCCACATGGACTACCTTCGTGAATTGAGCTATCTATAAGTATACATTAATGTATTAATTAAAATGACTGAAATTATAGAATGATAGTTGGTATACATATAAGTAAAATATGACTGTAACTGATTTGTGACCTTATTGCTGTTGGAATGTGTCCTTATTTCATAACAATAATAAAGTCTGTAATTTGCGGGTAGCGGGTAATTTTATCAGTAATTTTATCTTATTTCAAATAGAAAATATATGTCGCGAATGACTTAAAGTTTAATCGAATAATCGATTCGTCATCGGTGTCTATGGCGCTAGAGCAGAATAATAATCACTTCCGTCTGGCCCACCCGTGGAGGGGAATTCTAGCTAGTTTCGTCCCTATATATTCTCGTAATGGAGCTCAGTCTTACTCGTGGTCTCAAGCAGTGAACATTATCTAAATAGTGCTAGTGCTAGTGATAGTGTCAAGTGCAGTGTAGTGCTAAAAGTGCTCTCCGACTAAGGTCAAGTAGTTCCCTTACAATGTTATTGCCACATGGTTAAGTAAACATAATGTTAGGTTAGCCTTGTGTTAGGTTAGGTTTATGTTAGTCTAATCTTAGGTTTAAACAGTGAAACTAAGCACTGGAGGTCAGTGTCTCGATCGAATAAAGGACGTCCTTAAGCCTACACCTTGGTCACAAGCCCAAGGCACTGCTTAGGTACCTGTCAGAATAGTAAGAGATCGTAATGTTTAGTTATATCCTGACCGTGTTGCGCTCATACCTTATATAATCCGTTGTTCATATACGATGCTTTTAATTGATTGTATATCCTTCCTTTTTCTTTAGTTTCCGACATATATAACTTTCGTTCTGATAGGATTGAGTCAACGTGTCAGGTTGTGTCACGCAGTCATATTAAAGTATTGCGACTAATACTGTAATGTTGTTTGGTGTCGTGTTAAGAATCTATTATCGAGGAGCACATGAGTAATGTATTTTATTATTTTAATAATTGGTAGCGAGATAGAGTGGTGTGGGTGAGAGTTTACTATACTAGGAAATCTGTGTTGATAAAAAATGGAGAAAAATATTGTCTGTGCTAAGAAAATAAGATACAATTAAATGTTAGACACTCGTATGCAATTATATAGGTAATAGAATATCTCACATACTAAATGAGATATGATAAAGATAAGATAAGAGTATCTATCAGAAGACAGCCCTATCGCACGGAAGCGAGTGTGCGCACTCTTTATATTCACCTTGTCGCTGCCGCCAGATTTATTCACTTCTTTAGAACGCGCGCACTGACCGTAGCCACTGGCCTGCCCTCCACCTTGTATACACGCACGAGATATATAAAACGCTTCGGTTATTGCCACACTATACACTTATGAGTTCAGTAATAGCCTAGTGGATTAGAGTGTCTTACTCGGCAGATCCGAGTTTGATCCCACACACAGGCACACAACTCTGACTTTTCTGCGTTATGAGTGTTTAAAGAAAGTAAAATGACTCGATTTAACGGTGAAAGAAAATATCGTAAGGAAACCTGCATTCCTGAGAGTTCTCAAAGGCGTATGAAGTCTGCCAACACGCACTGGGTCAGCGTGGTAGACTATGGCTTAACACTCTTCTCAATTTAAGGAGAAGAACCGGCTCAGCATTGAGCCATTAATTGGTTGTGATGATGATGATACACTTTGCCATTGCGATCCAAGATATAGTCTGTGGAAGTTTGAAATCAAGTAGCAAAACATCATTGAAGTACCGCAGAAATAATAATGGTAGAATAATAGGAAACGAACATAGAGTTTATTAAATCATCATTTAGAAAATGAGTTTCTTATAAAGAGAATAGCGCCTAGTAGAATCTTTAAATTTTTAACGCTATTTATAAACTCTGATTGTAAATATTTAACTTAAAAGCTATTTACTTCATTTGAAAGATTTAAGCAAACAACTGATAGCAACTAATAACGTGATCCGTTTTTGTGTGAATTCGGAACAATCATCAAATATAACATTTAATATTAATTATATTACCAAATATCATTGTAGGCGATTGTTGACAAAAAATGGCTTAATTCTGGAAGAGATCGTCCAGCCAACCTACGAAACAGAGATTATATCAGACGACGAGAGACAATAGAGAAACTGAAATAAAACTAGGACATATGGAAAGAGAAGAGGATTGTTTTCTAAAATTTATTTTAAATAATAAATTAGTATCAAAAAGTGCGTGAAACACCTCGAGTGCGTATATACCATACCCTTCTCAGCTATGATATGTGTTGCGGAAAATTTTGTTTTTCAAGTCGGTCGCTGGAACCGCTGACAAATGTTGCTAGTTTATTACTAACCTTACGATATCTCACTCTTCGTCTGTTTATTTTCAACTTGGAAGTATGGAGGCTTTAACATTTTTATATCTAGTTTAGGCAATCTATAATCCGATAGTAATACTGTTGGTAACCTTTGATAGCATCTCTTTATACCACCTTCTGGCTCTCAAGGACTACTGAAGTTTTATTAAAAACTCTTACTAGAATGTTAATAACACTTGCACTTAAAATACCCATTCTATTCCCTCGACCATTTATAATATCTTTTCAGGTGAATCAGAGGCAGTTTGACCAGTAATTAGACCAATAATTACATTGAGTGTTTGCTCTTTAGTATAGAGTACACCTCGAAATTGTTCTGTCCTTAATTCTGTGATATTATTACCTATTATGTTAAGTATAGCTTATATAGTTAACATACCGTAATAAAGCTTAAGTTAGCGATTAAATTTAACTGAGCGTTAACACAATGCTCAGTTATATTTAGTGGTAAGTTCGAAACAATGCTTTGGTAACGTAAATAGAACACACCTTGCTGCTGTCAAAGTTACTAATAGGTACGCGCTGCTGAGCGGAAGGAGACTAAAAAGAGAGAAAATATATAAATAACATTGAGGATTTTATCACTATTAAATAGAGTACATTATTCTCAACTACATTAAAACGAAAAAGAGTGTGTATGTCTGTGTGTGTGTGTGTGTGTGTGTGAGAGAGGGAGAGAGAGAATCATCATACCAATAATACTTATTAGTAAGATCATTCCACGAGCAATTAGAAAATTTGTGATTTTTTTGCTATTATTTGGCGTTGTTGTGGTTTTTAGATGATCAAAGCCTTCTTTTTAGTTGTTGGTTCACCTGGTTGTCCTGTCCATCTGTGTATTTAGAAGTTTTTCCTCAGTAACGCGTGGAGGTATCAAGTTGTATTCCATTTTATAATTAAAAAAAATCAAAAGGTGTTGCTAATATATTATATCTATTCTCAGACCTACTGAATACACTAAAAAAATTATAAAATCTGTCAAGCCGTTTCGGAGGAGTTCAATTTAATCACTATCGAATATTTTTTGGTTAATGTTAAGCTTAGATGTTCTATATAATATGTCCATTGATAGTTATGGTATGATACTGACTACCGTATTAAGTAATAAATAGAGATGGCAAAATCAAAAAAAAAATGTCCATTATGTATTATGATGGTATGAAAATTCGTTAAGTTTTTTTTTAATGATGATTCCAAGCAAAGAAAACGTGATTATTTAACTAAAACTTTTCTTGCTTAGCGAGGGCAGTATTTGTCACTGAGCGAGATAATTTCAAAATAGTCTCTTTATTATTTGTAAGTTTTCTCATCAGCAGTGAGCATATACCGAACTGAAAAAGTTACTTTTTCTTAAATGTCCAATAGCAGAGAATTGTAACATACAAAATAAAGTCAGGTAAATAATCTAGAATACTTTCTCGCCATTTTGATAGTTTCGACACAGCTAAATGGATATTGGCAGTTGATTCAATCCTGTTAGCCAGGTATGAGAGATTACTCCCTGCGGCTGCTTTGGGGATTACTTGTGGAAAAGCTATCCTTTAGGTAATCAATATCCTCAGTTGCCAACTGTATATTTTGGTAGATCAATAATCTTTTTGATGATGGACACCACCATTGACGCCAAAAATGTCATGTCTGTTTAAACTGAATCTAAGCTTTTTGATGAAAATGTATACCTACTTATTTTTTATAGTCCCTATATAGTAATAGTCTTATTTCAAAAGTTTTTTAAGTCTATGTTAAAGTATTATAATATCAAGTATTAAATTTCAGCCAGCAGATGTATGTCGCCGCGCAAATTAGGTGAGGGTAATATTTGATCACTTGCGGGTAATAATTAATTTCCTTGGTGGTAGGAGATCTGTTCGCCGACTGGCTTGCGACCACCAGCATACGCATCCGACCGCCAAGTGTCATTGACGCATTCCGATCGAGCCGCATGTGGGACAGATCTACCCCCTCTCTCTCCCATCCCACTACTGCTGCGGTTCCAATGAACACCGGGTTCTTACTCGGAGTCCATTGAAACCGCAGCAGTCTTCTCTTCGCTCCCCCTCCTCACTCTATCTTCGAGGCGGCAACGCATCGACAAAACAAGAGATACTCTCTAGTTTTGTAGATGGCCATGGGCGACGGTGCCCACTTACCATCAGGTGGACCGTCTGCTCGTTTTTCCCTTATCTATCATAAAAATATAAAGATTAATGGATATCACCAGTTCATGTGTAAGACTTTTATAGTACTGATAGTTTAATTTCAAAGTCTATTTTGTCTCAGTGAGTATTTCAGGCTCAGTAGTGAACATACACCAGTTGATGTGTATATAGATATGAACCGCCTAATACGAAATATTCTTTTTCTTGATAATCCCATAGTACTTAGTGATAGTAGTGATATAGTCATTTAATAGTGATATTTAAAATGCGTTGTCTTTGATTGTGTAGTGAAGCGGGATACACTAGTAATTGAATAAAGGACCTCATTTAACAAATTCTATGCTATTTTTTAATAACAAGAACTATGCAGGGAACAATACTTATAACCCACCTATCCAAAACCCTTCCGCCTGAGGCTAGGGGCTAGGGGCTAGGGGGTTCACTACTTCATTTTTAATTTAGACCTCACCTTATTTATATATCGGCTTTACAAATAAATGGTATTGAATTAATGGGGGCTTCGGGCGAAACGGTCATTCTATATGAGATTTTTTATTTTTATTACCGATGGGGGAGTTGTAAAGGTGAACGCGTGGCAATTGTTGTTTTTACTCGCGTGAGAAAAAGAGGGGTTGTATTACGGATCTTATCCTAGATTAAAATATACAGAAACAGATTATAGGAGCTTTTAAAATTACAACATACATTTTTAAAAATATATATTATTATTAAAAAGCGTAAAATTATTTTTTATTTAGTTACAATTGTTATCCTAAAGTTCTTGTTTGGTTTATGTACAATGTAAAAATTTAGATATACTCGTATTTATTTTTTACCAATCTATTCATTGATATATTATTATAAAAATGATATCCGTGGTTGATATCACTAATCACAAACTCAAAATATTCTTTTAACTAGACTTTTTTACAAAAGTATTTTTAACACGTCAAAAAATTGGTCGGTCAGAATTTTCCAAAGCTTTGTTATCTGTTATCTGTTGAAGAGTTATCAACAAACTCAACAGTCATAGGTATCCAGTTAGGAGTCAAATAAATCATAGTCAGTGTTGTCATGTTATATAAAAGAAATTATAAGCTGTTGCTGCATATTTTAAAAACCGTGTGCACTGATTTTTATACAAATACATTCATTGCGCCAGCGCAGCTCTCGAGAGTACAAGAGGTTTATGACAAGTTATGTTTTTCTTTAATATAAAATTTCAAAAAATCCATACGTCATAGATAACTGAATATTATATTTTTGTTCAATATAATTGTATTTATAATAATTATGCATAATATTTGAAGGAGAGAAGAAATTTTTTACAGACCAGTGTAATCACTGTACCCAGATACGAACCCTCCAGTTGCCGCTACTCCCCGCCAGTGGCGCCGGCGTCGCGCCGCCCACTCGCGCCGCACCTGAATGAACGTAACTTGGCCGGAGTCCATCATTCTCTCAATTCGTTTACAGATTTCCTCAGTTATAGTATCTAATATTTTATTTTGACGCGAACACATATTTACTTTTACTTTATATGTTTATAAAAATTGTTGTTTTGAAAAGCAGTAATTTGTTGAAATAAAAAATAAATTTAATTTCTCTAATGGATATGGATATCACTGTCAATCAATGTCAAATAAATCAAAAAGTACTTAACAGATTTTCATGTGTCTTTCACCAATAGACAGAACGATTCGTGAGGAATGTTTAGAGGTATAATTTGTTAAGGTTTTTTGTAAATTGGTAGAATTATGGCGACAATTATTGAAAATGTCAGAAACTGTTATCTAATCGCTTTTCATATATATAACAAATATGGTGGGCTGTACACGTAAGCATAATAAGCCAGGACGATTCGCTAGTACATTAAAAAAGAAAAACAAATAGACTAAATAATCTAACATACATACTCATTAATATTATTAGTTACTGTTGACATATTACAGTTTACTTTCCATAATTAATTGATACGCCGAACTCTAACATAATTATGAGCAAACTTTTTGCATTAATTCAAATTACCTATCTGACGTGAAACATTTTAATCATAAACAAACACACAATACATAACAACCTGTACTACGATAGTCATACGAATCAAATTTGTATGATTTAATTAATATCATTATTTTACAAAGTTATCTGTTGTACAATGTGTGACACAGCTAATGCAAGTTACGTAGAAATATTTATACGATTTTAATTGTTCACCTCGTAGTATTAGTAGTAGTAGCTGCTGATACTACTAATAATGCTACTACAAATACTGCTACTGCTGTAACATCATATAAAACTACTGTTAACACTACGTAGTAGTTGCAGTAGTAGTAGTAGTAGTGGCTGCTTATAATACTGTTGAAACTACTGCTATAATACCAACTATTAAGTTAATAATGTTATTACTTCAACATTGAACACATACAATAGCAGTAGTAAAAGCATTAGAAGTAGTAGTTGTATGACTAGTAGCAGCAACAATAGTTCGAATAAAAGTTGTTGTATCAGCCAGAGTAACAGTGGAAAGAGTAGTGGCAGAAGGAGACAGTATTAGTTGTGATAATAGTGGTATTGGTAGAGATAAAGTGAATATTTAAGTAGCAGTAAAGGCAGTAGTAGTATTAGAAGTAGTAGTTGTACTTAGGAGTTGTAGGAGACACAGTAACAAGTGTAACATTGGAAAGAGTAGTGGCAGAAAGAGACGCTACTAGTACTGGTAGAGACACAGCAGTAAAGGAGTATTACCAGGAGAAGTTGTTGTACGAGTAGTGGTATTAAGACTAATAGGAATAGAAATAGTAGGAGAAGCAGTAGCAGAGGTAAGAGTAGTATCAGTACTAGTGGTAATGATGGTGATAGTACTAGTAGAGATAATATCAATATTAATGAAGCGGTAGTAGTAATAGTAGTTATGAATAGTGATCTTGATTCTTAGTGATACTGAAATCTTTTAGGGTTAAATTTTAATTAATATTTTGACTAATTTTAGTGAAGTAGAAGTCAATCAATTAACAGTGAGTCACGAGTCACGGTTATTAAGAGCAGTCTCACCTCACTGAGTATGATTAAGATAGATTTCTTGGATACGTTTATGCGATACTGAGGGTACTTTAAACTAAATAAATTATTACTAAGATTAATTTTTAATTTTTGTAATAAACTTAGTGACTTTTAAAACTTTAATGACTCTTAACGGAAAACTCTTAGTGATTATTTTTAGTGAGGTTTATAGGATAAATACGTTAACTTACGTAACAATTACTTTTTCAAAAAGATTTAGTAATTTTTAATTAAAGATTTAGTGGTTCTGATGGAAACTTTTTAAAAAGATTAATGACTTTATGACATTTTAGTAAATTACAAAAATTTTAAAACAGCTTTTCAATTTATAAAAAATATCGACTTTTTGATGTCTTTACACGAATTTGGAGAACTTTAGTGACTTTTTAATATATGAGATATTTTTGTAAACAGTGCAACGTGTACAAAAATATGTTGACAACAGAATGTCAAGAGACACTATTCCTACACAAAATTTGAAACAAAGCCTGAGGCAAAAGCTAGTTATTTAAAACAAAGTAATGGTATCGTATTGTTATCTTTGGCATGACATCAGATGGGGTGAACTGAAAATCTTACAAAGGGTACTTGTTTACCTCTAATTAATATCCGTAGGTAAAACTGCGACTCTATGGACACGATATTAAACACTTTAAATATTAATATTTTTTTTTATTTATGGATTTAATCTATTTTATAGTTAAATTAAATATTGTCTTAATTTAAATGGTTTTAAATCATCTTATTTTAAAAATTACATTAATTTAATTTTTTTGGCCAGCTATACACAGCAAGAGACAGAGTAGAAGGTAAAATTTTGATGATCATCTTCTCCCATCGTGAATGAATTTCTTTGGCTTCAAGATTTGATAGACCATTACGTTTTCAATGCGTAAAGTACGTTACGTTACGTTCTGATGTGATAAATGAGAAAATTACGGTTTTTAGTGGAGTTAGAGTATAAGTATTAAAATTTATAATTTCACTCACTTCATTATTTATTTATTCATTCACTCATTCAACTGTACAGACATATACAATCTCGTATACACCACGGCATTTATAGAGAGCCATAAATTGCTAGCGCAGGCTACCATGGCGCGTACGCATGTGCTCGCAATGGGTATTCTGGTTCATCCAGCGAATCCTACAAAACCGAAAAAATAGTTGTATAATTTTCCATCGTAAAAAAAATGATAGAAACCTGTCGTTTAAGATAGTTTAGAGGTTATAACCTCAATCATTAACCGCTAGTATAGTTAACTATATTCGAATATACATCAAGTATCATGTAAAAGTAAAACGCAACTACTCCACAGTTTCCCAAAGTAATAGCGACGTAGCGAATGACATGAAGCCATTAGCGGCGTAGCCCCCGTAGCCCCCGTAGCCCCCACGCATCTTTATGAGAATTAATAATCTTTGTATATTGTTTTAATTATATTCATAGATTACTCACTTATAATATTATAATATTTTAAATGGTAGTGTAGGGTAGTGACCATTATTGAAAACTTACTTCAAACCTTAGTAAGGGAGACCCAGCGTCGTAACACCACACCACTTCACAACCATAATGGTCACCAGGCGAGCTCCGTTTGACAACTGGCTCAAGGCAACAAACACATTATTAGTAGGTGATTATTCCACAAGTAGTTAATTCTTATAAAACTCTTAATCTAAGTAATAAGGTTTGTAGGGCGGAGGGCGGAGGGGCGAAGGTCGAGGGCGGAACCAATTAATGAATATTTTACTTCCACTTGGATCTTTAAACGCTCCGTGTCCGGATTTTTGGGGATCTCGAGGATTTGCTGTGATTTATTGTCTACTGACGTGATTGATTTAAAATTTAATAAAACATGGTTTAATTATTGGATGTGATGCTTTAGTTACTGGGTCAAGTGCTCGCTACGCTGAGGTACTGCTACATCAAACTATACGTCAGATGAGGTAAATAGAGGTAGGCGGTAGTGTGATGGCCAAGTTCGGAACAAATGTTCGGTATATATCTATCTATGTTCAGTTTAGTTCAGTTTTTATGATACTTAAAGTACCA
This sequence comes from Limenitis camilla, assembly GCA_905147385.1. NCBI lineage: Eukaryota > Metazoa > Arthropoda > Insecta > Lepidoptera > Nymphalidae > Limenitis > Limenitis camilla. Next base: position 879,212 of record LR990232.1, on the reverse strand, counting down.
AATTATTTTATATTGCTTTATTTTCAGATTATTTCAAGTGTCATTTATATTCCGAGTAACTATAATAATAATAATTAATTACCGTATTCAACTTACACACATTTTCAAATACTTAAACCTACTTACTACTAAATATGGGTAATGCCATCAGTATCATGATTCACAGCATTACTGCTTGATAGATTACTCACGATGCAAAAATTATGATTTCTGCCATGGCGGCGTATTTATTTGATTTTATTTGCTGTTGGTTGTTAGGTATCAGTTGTGCCCCCTTTAAAAATGGTACTCAATGTTGACAACATCATAAACAACACTACTAACATTAATTGTCAGCGAGCCAACCTTAACCAAAACCAAAAATTGATTATATTTATGCATTACACTTAAGATGTGAATAACATATGATTGGAACTTGGCTCCAGTTTTCTCACTTGTGAAAGAATTTTTTTTATATCAATGCTAGCAGACACCTCCCTTCGCTGAGGTGTATTCAAATCGTGCATTCATACATCCATTGAATTTCTATCACTTACTCACATTTTCTTTTATACAAACCTTGTCCTGACAATAATTAACACAACAAAAAAAGTATTACCCGATTTGGTGCAGTCGTTCTGCAGTTATGCGCTTACATACAGACGTTACATTTTTATTTATATATATTCCTGAATTTATTAAAGTATATATGTCGGAGCATAGTAAAAGATTATCGATTAATCGAATCGTTGTCGTTGTCTATGGCGTTGGAGTGGGGTAGTAGTCACTTCCGTTGTTTTGACAGTCTCTACCCTCGACCCTTTATATGCGATCGACAGTCTAACTGAAGTCTTAGTCGTGCGCGGTCTCTCAAGAAGTGAACATCATCTAAGTAGTGCTAGTGCTAGTGATAGTGATAGTGTCAAGTGCAATGTAGTGTGGAAGTGCTGTCCAACTAAGGTCACGTAAGTCCTTACAATGTAATTGCCACGTGGTTAAGTAAACACAATGTTAGGTTAGGTTAGCCTTAGGTTAGGTTAGCCTTGTGTTAGATTCAGTTTATGTGCGTTTAACCTTGGGTTTAAACAGAGAGTCTGAGCAGGGGAGGCGAGTGTTATGATCATTTAAAGGAGCTCCTTAAGCCTACACCTTGGTCACAAGTCCAAGGCACTGCTTAGGTTTCTCTCGTAATTATTAGTGATCATATTTGATTATTTATCGGTTCAGTGGGAGTGTCTACGTTGCGTTTAACCAATATTCCATTCTATACCATCACCCCCTTTTAGTGTTCCCCAATATACCCCATTTTCCTCCTACCATTTCCTTTCACATCGTTTTAAAATCCCCGACATATATATAAATATTGAGTTGGCAGTTTGACTAATTTTTAATAGTAACCTATACCCGAGTAAATAATGGCGGTATTAAAAAATAAGATAATTAGTTTAACGGCTGCAAGAAGCATTTTCCATTCATCCAGTTTACGAGCTCAGCCTCAGTCCACTTCAAACGCAACTATTATAGTTTAGTGAAATATTTTTGACACTCACTTTTCAGCTTGTTTTATATAAATTGATCGTTAACGAGGCTATAAACATTATTTTTCCTCTATTTTAGTCTTAGACTACAAATCTTAAAAAAAACCTAAAATTTTAATTTGAATGATTTTGAGCTGTATTTCTATATAAATAAAGATTATAGTTGTATCATTACGCGCAAAATGTTATGGTTCTTTTTATATACAAGCATTGATCTATAATACTGTGGACTCTCAAACAGCGTCTGTTCTCGACACTAAAGATGACCCATTTTTCTGATATAATTTAATGATTTCCCATTGATTAATATCCCACCGTTAATTAATATCCCACCAAAAATAGTTTCATGTAAAATGTTGCCAAGACGAGGCCATATACCACGCGCTGACAAAAAGTTATCAGATCTCATATAGCTAAGCTTCTAACCAAGCCCTACCTTCCCAAATTTTACACCTAAATTAAAAAAATGATATCTTAAATTAACAATTAAATTAAAAATGATATGAACGTAATTCGCCATTTTATGGTGGCGGCCATCTTGGACCGATACATACTTTTAAAACGTAGCTAAGAACACTACCGACTAATTCACCTTTCAAACAAAAAAAACATTCATTCGGGAGCTACGATTATACACATACGCACAGACACGTCAACCTTAAGGGTCGGATACACTAGGGAACATTTTGTCCCGCAACATGACTCAACGCGCAACACTCAATATACGTGACGCTGCAACGATGTACGTAACGCGAGGTGTGTTGCTTGCTCCCGCCTATGTACTGTTAGCAACACTGTTTATAAAGTAGTAGTAGCGGGTATATCATTTTATATTATTTCAAATATACCGACGTGAAGACATTATATAACCTTTAGTGCAATAGATTCGACTCAGTCTCTCTGGTGTTTTCGTGCAGTGAACATGGAAGTTAGTGTTATAGTGTCGTGGTTAAGGTTACCCTTCTCGAGGTCCACGTAAGTTTACTTTATTATCTATTGTCGTTAGCGAGGTCGAGTGGTGGAGGTGAGAGTTAATATATTATGAAAGAGCTCTTTAAACCTGCTCCTGGGTCTCAAGCCCCAGGCACCGCTCGCCTCAGTCTAAATTGCATGTGTATACGTATTGCTGTACAGTAATGGGTATCATATCTTTCTTATATCTATAGCAGTACTTACATTCGATCGAAAGACCGAATAGAAATTTATTTATGTGTACTAGCTTCAGTGTATTGGTATTTGTATGAAGACGTCCATATAATAAAAGATCGATGTACAAGTAGTAAATTATAATGTCAAAAGCAAGTCACCTGAACGTTTTATATTTGAAGATGTTCTTGTTAAATGTACGAATGTCACTTGATGAGATGTGAAATATGTGGATCGTTGTGATAGGGGTCATTTGGGACTGGTGTGGGTGGTGGCCGAAATAAACTGGATATAACTCAGGTAAACACCTGGAATTATAAATCTGGTATGTAAGTCGCTACATACAATAAAACAAATTTAAACACTTCTGATTATAATCATTTTGGATCTACATATAAAAGGTTAAGTTCGAGTCGGACTCGCGCACTGGGGGTTCCGTACTGTTGAAATAATACATATAGGTCGCAGTCAATTTACGAAGACCAAAGAAATATTTTAATTTTTAATTTTAAGGGTTTCGGATTATTACTTTTAATACTACTAAAACACATTGCTTCAACGAAAAGTATCCAACATTTTTCAATTCCTATGCTTTAAAATTAGCACAGGGAGGAATGGCGAAGCATTGTGTTGGCCCTTTGCCTGGGACACATGAAAAGGAAGAGATGCTTTAAAATATTAATTTTTGCAGGTTTGTGTTGCATGTTTACAATATTGAATAGAGTCACAAAAATGGCTACTTTTCAGGAGAGTGAAAAAACTTTATGAAATGAGAGTTCAATGATTTTTTTAAATTATCATCTTAGTCTCGTATTGGTCAAATATTATGTATTGATTAGTACCATTATACTTTAACCAATGACATTCAAATCTCATAAAATGACTTACGCACTGTTTGAACTTCACTGACGAATTGGCACAAAGTGTTCATTCAATTGTGTCATGACAGAAATCGTGATTATTATGAAGTTTAGAAATCTTGATGACACGTATAATCAGGCAGTAATGTAAGTCTGTGACTAAACTATAAGTGATATTTTAGTCGTCAAACAATGATAATGGCTGTGTGTATGGTATAACCCGTAACTGATATGTTATAACTTTATATGTTTACGTGTTTCTGATAAAAAGGCTCATGACAGACAGACAGCCGGACAAAGAAGTGAGATTATATATGTCGGCGTATAAGGCTTAGGTTAATCTAACCTTTTTAAAGAGAGAACCTGGATAGTAAAAGCGAGTATTACAATTGTGTTGAAGAGCTCTTTAAACCTATAACTTGGTCACAAGTACAAGCCACTGCTTAGGTTCCTGTCGTTCAATAACTTACCCCCTTGTAGTGTTTTTTAATATACCTCTATAGAGTTATATAAAGGTCTCTTTTTTTCTTTTTAAGGTTACGGAACCCTAAAAACTCATGTGTGATGTGATAGAGTTAATAAGAATTTTAGAACTTAGCTACTTAGTATCTAGAAGTATTTTTTTTTATATTCCACATAATTAAAAACGTGTATAATATAGAAGTATTTAAAAGAAATGAAGTTAAAAGTTAAATCTGTTTTAATGAACAATCTACACGGAGCGGTTTGACGGTAATCTTAACAAATTGCTTTCATTTTCGAGTTTCGAGCTCCGAGATTCGCTACAAGCTTTTGTGTTGTATTTTGAAAGGTTTTTATTTTTTTTTATAATTAACATTATATGGTTTATTTCTACTGTCCGACTTTACGAACTAAAATGAAACTTAGATATAACAAACCAATTAAAAAATAATTCTTTTGTCCATACCCAGTGCAAAAATTAAAAAAAAATATTATCATGATCGCGAAAGTTTTAAGGCCGAAATTATCAATCCACATCATAAATCCAAAATCAAAAATTTGTGTATGAAAAATATAAATTTGTAATCTATTTTAAATATAATGATAAAAACCGCATTAAAATCCGTTTAGTAATTTAAAAGATCTGAGCAAATAGACAATGGGATCTCCATAACCCATTATCCCCAAATCCTAAATAATTTACCTATTATTAGTAAACGCAAAGGGTCATAAGAAAACAAAAGCTGTAAATTTCCATTGAAACCTACTACTTTGACCCCCCATGGCGTCACCCGCTGACCACTCAGACCCCCCACGATACATGATATAATGACCACAAAGATATTGGAGAATTAAAATTTAAACTATTAGTTTTATTAATTTTTAAAGTAAATTGAACCCTTTGTGTTTTCAATCGCTTTCCCCATTAAGCAGATTTTTTATTTTGGAGATGGTAGACCAGCGTTTGACAGTCACTAACCTGATGTTAAGCCTATGTTGTTGCACGCTTGCCCAGAAGGTACCAGCTTACTCTGGATTTGAAGACATCAATGATCAGGAAACACAGATTCCGACAGATCGTGGACAATTTTGCAGTACGGGACGTGGATTCGGGAAATATCCACCATGTACTGATGGCCCTTAGGTAGCGTTTGTCTGGCCGTATGATAGAGGAATGCGGTGGCAGGAATTATATCATGTAGTTTCTGGACCAACTCTCCGAATAGTCACCTATGATTCTTCTCATGCTCCTCTCAATCGACTCTTAAGCCTGGAGTTGCTACTTGAGCAAGTACTCCATACACGAATTTGGAGGGATGCTTAAAACCAATAGGAATATTATACTAATATATTTTAAGTTAGTAGTAGCATTAAATTCTCATATTCGCAGTTATACAATTTGTAATATAAAACAAAAATTATACAATTGTAATATACAGACCGCCCGCGCTCGAGGTAACTTGCCAGCAAAAATAAATATGGTAATATGTAACTAAACAAACTGCTGAATTACCAAATGGACCATATATAGCTCTTATTTACTATATACTAAGGGACAATATCGTCTGCATGTCTGTACGTCCGGTAGGTCAGTATTTCTATTTTGATAGGTTTCATATATCGGACCGGTGCTCGTAAAATTGAGGTTGGCTGTTATACCGTCTTAGGTATTGCAGTCCTTTTTAAGATATTTAAAGATATTTTCTATTTTATTCTATTCTTTAAAATATGATTATACTACTACTCTTTGGTTTTCCCAAAAAAATTGTTCCAATCAAGCCACAAACGAAGGAGTTATAAAAGCTGTTCTAAAAGAGCGCGGTCGCCATCAGTTACTTTTTAGCTTTTCTTGCAAATTAACAAGATGATGTCATATCAATATTAACACGTAATGTACGTGAATCCGAGCAGAGCATGAGACCTAGGAACAGGTTTAAAGAGCTCTTTACAATAGATAATAAAATAAACTTACGTGGATCTCAAGTAGAGTGACCTTAACCACGACACAAAAGGTTATATAATGACTACACGTCGGTATACTTCACATATTACCCGCTAATACTAACGAGGTAATAACAACCCTCTAAAATATCCATGTAGTGTGAGGGGACGAGTTAGAATACTATTCCCCTCTGCCGCCGGGAGAGCATCTCGTAAGAGCCGTGTAATCCAGCACCCCCTTGGTGGTAGGGGAACTGTTCCCCGACTTCCTTGCGACCACCAGCATGCGAATCCGACTGCCAAGTGTCATAGACGCGTTCCGGTTGAGCCGCATGTGGTCCAGACTTACCCCTCCCCCTCCCATCCTGTTGATGTTGCGATTTTAGTGAAACTCTGAGTTCTCGTTCAGGGTCCACTGAAACCGTAACATTATTCAAAACGAGAATAGGTATCTCTTGTATTGCCAATGTCCATGGGCGATGATGGCCACTTACCATAGGGTGGCCCATCTGCTCGTTTGCACCTTATCTATCATAAAAAAAATAAAGAAGAAACTATGTTTCCGCCATTCGGCGTAGAAACCTTGGGGCCATAGGGCCTTGGGGCAGGATGGCTCAAGATTTTTACACCGAATTATTTTCTCGCCTCACTGAAGCTCCAAAGGGCTGGCTGGCAGCTACTTCGGCCACTAAATTAGCGTAATTCAAAGGGGGAACGCTACATTAAATAATTTAAGATATATTAAATAAACTCATAATTGGTAGAAGATATGGATTAGTTATCAATGTCGTGGGCGTTGGCCAATTAATACGATAGCTATAATATGTGCTTTTATTAGAACAGAAGGATATATAAAGAAGGCAATACTAATACCCGCCGACGACTTTTGCGTAGATGGAGATTGGAGATATTGGAAGTTAATGACAATATCGGATGAGGAGATATTCCTGAATCTAGTTAGTACCGATTATAACTTTGTATTCACGAGTTTCCTTTATTTTATTTCCTTTATACCCACGTCACAATTTATGGCATACAAATGGTGTGGTGTCGTGATGCTGGGGCTCCTTTTGAAGTTTCTCTGTTATATTTACTCGGTTTGCATCTAAAGTAATATAGCTTCCATATAGATAACATGATGTACTTATATAATTTTATTGTTTTGAGTTGATAGTCTTTGATTGTTGGTAGTTCTTACAATTTTTTTTATAAAATCCCCCATTTCCTTGACAATTATAATCTCTGTCCCTATAGAGAATAGAGGCAGTATGACACGTGATTTCAATAAGTTAACGTCATAATTAGTGAAAACTTATATTCGCTGGTTCTTCTTTTTTAATTTAAAACTGAGTACATAACCTTTGTTCCGATAGAATTGAGTCAGTTGTCAAATGGAGCTCGCCTGGTAAACATTATGACTGTGCAGTGGTGTGGTGTCGTGATGGTGGATGAGGTAGTTTTGGAGTAAGTGTTTAATATGTCTTGTGCGAATATTTATAAGTTAGAGAACCAATAAAGTAAAAATTTTCATGAAATAAATCGTAGTTGTTTACAGTGGTCCAGGTTGTAGGAGTGAAGAATGAGTGTTATTTATAGTTCGTAATTCATTCAGGAGCAGGTGTTTAGTTTTCAGTAATAAAAACTTGACTGGAACTATAAATTATAAAAATACTAATTCCGACAGAATTAATGCGATGCAACGAGTATTTATGTACAACAGTGATTACCAAAGTGTTCTATAACTATTCTGAGGGGGTGTCTATCTCTTATAAAGTTTAGATTTTTTGTTATAATAGACTAGATTTACTAATTATTCGCGCAACTTTCTTAAAACTTTCTTAAAGATTACAAAAAAAGAATTATCGATATCGGTCTAGCCGTTCACGTGTGATGCCGTGACCAAGGGAAATAGGGATACATTTTTATATATAAGATAAGGGACAAACGAGCAGACGATCCACCTGATGGTATGTGGACACCGTCGCCCATAGTAGTACTCTCTAGTTTTACCAATGCGTTGCCGCCTCGAAAATAGTGGGAGGAAGTAGAAAGAAGAGAAGAATGCACCGGTTTCAGTGGACCCTGAGTAAGAACCCAGAGTTCTCTGTAAGCGCAGCATTAATGAAATGGGAGAGTGACGGGTAGATCTGGCCCACATGCGCCGCGACCTACGCGACAATGACACGTAAGTGTAAAATAAAAAATATTGAAATAAATTCACTGAGACTATCAAAGATCCTATTATCTTTTTTGGAGGTGTACATAAAGTTATTTGGGACGCCATAACCTTGTTTTTTTTTAATTAACTGAATGTCTTATAATACCTCAGACTAAGACTAGTTATTAGAAAATTCTTCTAATTAATGAATTAAAATACCCAACAACGTTAATTTTTACAAAAAAAAAACAAACAGACAAGAAAATATTTACATACTCCATTTCCATTTATTACCCACATAGATCCAATGAACAGTGCATAAAGTGTTTTATAAACAATAATCAGATCAAAGCCTCTGATATATCCATCAGTCGTACTTGTCCTCACCTTTGCAGCTCCGGCGCCGACCAGACACAACAATCACCAAAATACACTTCAACCGCTATGTATCATCTTCTCGTGTAAATAACAAACTTCTTTGAAGAAATTTTTAAGGATAGACTACTTTTTTGCGATCTCAAAAAGAATACTATACTATATTTTAAACCTTAATTACTGGTCTAAAAAGTTAATTTACATCAACCACAATAAAGATAAGCAAAATAGAACTAATATTTGCTCACCTGAATTTAGAACTACGTAAACTTTCTTGTTATGTGTTGTGTACTCCAAACGCTTTCTCCTGATACAAATAATCACGACTTATAATCACTCGTTAATGAATCAAGAAGATTGAGGAAGCTAACGAAGAAACCATCGTATCGCATCGTAGTTAGCAAAATGAAAAACTTATAGGTCTTTAAACACATCTTGGGGTGCTTATTGGTAATTAAGGGTCAATAAAGAGCAAAGAATATGGAAGAAGGATCTCACCTAAACTAATTGATCAAATGATTGTATTATTTTAAACTATATTTACAACCTAGTTAATCAAATAATAATTCTATTAAAACTATATTTACAACTTAATTAATTAAATAATTCTTCTATTTTAAACTATATTAATAACCTTATTAATTAAATGATTCTTCTAATTTAAACTATATTAATAACCTTATTAATTAAATGATTCTTCTAATTTAAACTATATTAATAACCTTATTAATTAAATGATTCTTCTAATTTAAACTATATTAATAACCTTATTAATTAAATAATTCTTCTATTTTAAACTATATTAATAACCTTATTAATTAAATGATTCTTCTAATTTAAACTATATTAATAACCTTATTAATTAAATGATTCTTTTAATTTAAACTATATTAATAACCTTATTAATTAAATGATTCTTTTAATTTAAACTATATTAATAACCTTATTAATTAAATGATTCTTTTAATTTAAACTATATTAATAACCTTATTAATTAAATGATTCTTCTAATTTATACTTTATAATTTATATACAACCTAATTAATAAAACAGATCATCTATTTTAAATTATACTACTTATACTGCTATTTTATACTATCTACAACTTGTCGAATTTAAGGACTATATATTTAAAACTATCTGCGACCTAGCTAATAAAAATATTTAATTAGATACTTCCCCATGAATTAAATGATTTATTCTCTTTTAAACTATATTTACAACTTTTTAAGACATTAAGAATATAAATTTGGAAATATATTTTTGTAATCTACTTACTTATTCCGTATTTAGATGTTTGTACTTTTATAATTTAGTCGACATATTTTTTATGTCTGGATTAAAATTTATTCAAGTTAATCTATCTACAGTTCCTTTATATTAGGCAACATAAACATGGAAAAATTTGCAAAGTGGTTAAAATATAGTTCGCACTTGGCATAATCTACGCCATTTTCGATATAGTACGCTCTAAAACTAACAACATTATGAAAAAATGCAAACAAACCGACAACCGACGATGTGGGCGGAGATTATCTTCGCTCATGGATCGAAATAGGAGTTTAGGTGAGTGTAAGCTTAAGTTATACTGGAGTTATTTATGCCATCGTTTTTTTCTTCTAGATTATTTTTGTAATATACTTTTGACTCTCCTTCTACTCATAATCATCATATGTTAATGTAACTTCAGGCTAATGTGGTTTGAATTTAACTAAGTCTTCTTCACTTACACAAATGCAATTTAGATACTTGAGGATCTTTTTCTGGATACTCATAATTCGTCTCTTCTTCACTTACAAAAATATCATTTAGATGCTTCAGTCTTCTTTACTTACTCACTAAACCTTATTCTAATCTTGTTTAGATTTATTAAACTCTTTGTTATTTTCCTAAAAGTCTTTAAAATACTGTAGTTTAGAGTCTTTTTCACTTGTTCTGTCTAATATAATTTTGCTGCTTTAGTCTTCTTTACTTAATACCTTAAGATACTTTAGTAATTTTCACTTGTTCATTATTTAATATCAAAACCTGTGTCCAGTGATCTGATTTAAATTTATTACACTTACTTAAATATCATTGGAAACCTTTATTGTTCTTCACTTACTCAGAATCCATTAAGATGTTTATACGATCACGAAATCTCAAGAGTTGTAAAGATTCAGGTTTATTGAATATTTTCGTCTATAAAATGCACTAATGCAAAATCCAAGATTTGGCTGTCTTTTTAAACTATTGGCGGTTAAAGCAAGATTTAAAACAAAACTAAATTATATAATAATCACTATGGGATTACACAATTAACTTAATTGCAACTTTATTTCGGTATATCTGTAGTACAGTAGTTTATAAATGTCACCGTAAAATTGTAAACACCATTAGATTATAATCTATCTCGCGATATTGTGAAGTGTCGAAAGATTGTGAACCGTAAGATACCGCCTACAAATTAACGCATTAATTATCGGTAGATAATCTATCGAATTGAGACCGTTAAATTGTAAATCAGGGTGAATTTACCATAGAGTTACAAAACTATTAAATAAAGAAAGTAGTTCCTTTGAGTTAAATTCTCAATGAATACATACTTTATGCCACAATTCTTGAAGTGCTTTCCGAAAGCAGTATCTTACGGTTCACAATCTTTCGATAGTTTATAATCTAACGGTGTTTACAATTTCACGGTGACATCTATTAAAATATACATAAAGATTAGTATGAAACAACCTTTAGTGTTAAGTGCGACGTAATGTAAATTGGCGTAGTACCAGTCACAGTCACAGTCACAACACATGTCACTAAACGTTTACCCACGTTATTCATTATATCTACACAAAACTGTGGTTTTCAGGATTATTTCTTTATTGTTTTTTTATTGGATATATTTTTTATGAGCAGAGATTATTATATTTTTAGTTTATAGTTGTGTAAATCTTTGCAATACTTAACACTCTGGTTTTCAAGCTGTGAATTTTGGTGACAGTTTTTAAGACCGCTTCACTTTGTGTGGGTATAATTTTCTGGGATAATAAAAAATAAAGTTTAAAAAACTATAACCCGACTACGTAAAAAAAGTGGTCTAAAATGGACGAAACAAGAAAATAATCATATATACCGATGGAATTCTTGGTTTCTATCTGATTATTTCCTTGTTTCGTCCTTTTTAGACCACTTATTTACGTAGTTGGGTTATAGTTTTTTAAACTTTATTTTTTTATTTAATAGTTTTCCGTTTCTGTGAGTGAATAACTGCGACGACAGGACCGTGCGGACTATACGACCGCATTTTAAATATATATGTTGAAGTAAACGATACATATATATACATATTAGTAATGTGCTCGTCAATACCTTTCTTTTGATTCCAAACACGTGATAATTAGCTCAGTTTAATTTTTTTCGAGGTTAAAATCTGAGGTATAATTTCATTTATAACAAAAAATATAAAATTTTTATAACCTATGTCACTAGCGCTATTATTACGAATCTCTTGACACCGCATTCATGACAATTGGTTCAGTAGTTTAGGCGCTAGAGTGGAACATACAAACATACATACATAGACTGCCAAAATCATAACCCTTCCTTTTGGCTTCACCGTAGTCGGGTAAAAAGTAGCCTATTTTCACGTAAAAATTTGAAAGTGTCCGTTAATTCATTATAGAGTAACAGAAGAACAAATCAACAGATACACTTTTGAATTTGCAATATTAGTCCTATCGATATTTTAACAATTCTGTGGCTTGAAGGAATATTTTCATTTTATTGGATATATACTTTATGATATGATATTATTATATTTTTAGTCTATAGTTATGTTTACATAACTAAACACTTTTATGCTCATGTTATAAAACCTTCTCTGAATTATCATAGTCATAAAATTCTGGATATAAAGTATGTATACATTACTTTCAAGCATTTTAGCTATCTCTATGCAAAAAATAAAATCAAACAGTTTGTCTGTATCAGCGTGAAGAAGGACAAACAGATACACTATTGCATTTGTAATATTAGTTTGTATGGATTTTGCGCAAATAATTTGATGTTAGTTTATAGTTATTATATAAATATGAATGTGATTCATGTTCGATGATCAAAGAACGAAACGCGAACATCGGAAGTGAGGTGATATAAACATACATTATGGAGGTAAATGGAAACGCGAATCGAATATAAACATAACACAAGGTAGATTTTGTGGCTCTTCTATAATGATCTCACTTTTTCATCAATATTAATGAAAAAATTATCAATATATGATGAAAATGGCCACTATGACTCTTCTTCTCTGCTATAACCTTCGCATTTATGGGAAAAAGAACATACATTCTAAATGTGATGATTATTTAGAATAAATAAATCAATTTTTAGAACAATTATTTTTCCTAAAGGACCTCAATTATTATTTAACTTTGTTTCTCGATTCTAAAACTAGATGGCGCCAGTTATATATCAAATCCCGGTGACGAAACCCGCTAACTTTCTATAATTCGTCTTTCTCTACTGTTTTTGTGACATCTCGTCTTGTGTCATCTCATCTCACGAATTGATGAATACAGTATGAATGTATTAACTTTTTTGGCAAATCAAACAATGTTAAATGGACACTATTCTCAGCTTATGTTGTGACGGACGACGTGACGTGTTCATCTCAACCAATAATCTGTGATGTATGGTTTCTCTGGCGTTGCACCTAAGCTAGTACGTATTTGCCCTCCCTTAGAGTCGCCCCTCCAACTAAAAATCACCAATCAAATGATTTCTCTGTCTTTATTTGCACTATGATAATACTATGCTACACAGAAACGCGGTCATTATGACACAGCCGATCTGTATATCCGGTGGAATTAAAAACTCTGGACAGCTGAGTGACATGACAGATGTTTACCTCCCTCGCTTCGCCGCGCTGCGTTGAGCTTACTATTGCATCATTTCTTCCGATTCGCTATTTTTGTCCATCCTTGGTTATTGTATGTTTTAGTATTAACTATCTATTGTCAAATAGTAGGCGAGCGGGAGCAGAACCACAAGGCACGTTCCTCTCGCCCTGCTAAGAAGGCTCAAACAGTGAATTCTGTGTATTCAATTTTATATTAATAGTAATTTTAAATTAACAATCACATATAAGGAATAATATGGGGGAATTGAGCAGTTTTGGGTTTGCGACCTAGTCATGGGTCCCTTTATCTTAATATGCTTCTATCTTCTATCAGAATTTGTTTAAAGTTTAAAAAACTACTTTAATCAATGTTAACTGTGTGAAATCACTTGTAGGATTGTCTCAAATCAATTGCAACAAAGGTTTCTAAAAACAATCGAAATATAACAAAAGTGTAATGACAATCTTATCATTACACTTTTCTTATCAGTGTTTGATATCGAACTCCTACTAAACATCTTGACCGATTTTTATGAAACTTTTTGTGTTTATTTGATAGGTCTGAGAAGACGTCTTAGGGTATTTTTATACCCCTAGGTAATAAGAGTGGCTCTCTAGATATTAATTTAGCTTTACGTCAAAACAACGTTTACCTCAGCTAGTAATAAGTGAAACAATAGTTCAATAACACGTAGATATTTATACTTATCACGAGTACGGTCTACGGGGTAATGTTAACAAAACAGTTTACACGTTTTCTCGTAAAGAAGAATAAAAAACCGATAATCGGTGTTAGAAATCCCGAGTTTACTAGCGACTATAAAACTTCTACAAACACCTAACAACACCTGTTGGGAGTAGGGTTGCCGCTTTCTATATTCTTTGTAGAATTGAATCTACATTTTGAATAAAAGCTTTTAGGAGAATAATTTCAAAATAATATTGCGCTATCTAATCTTGATTTACATCACCATCACATCTCGTTAATGACCCACTGTTGAGCTAGGTCTCAGAATAAGTCATTGATTAAGCCATAGTCAGATTAGCAGACATCACACACCTTTGAGAACTTCTAGGGAACTCTCAGGAGTGCAGGTTTCCTCACGATGCTTTCCTTCACCGTTATAGCAAGTGATATTTAATTGCTTCAAACACTCATAACTGTCAACCAGTAGGCCATTACTGCTTCTTTGCTTTATTTACACTGTGGTCGCGCCGCTTTAATTATCTATGTATTTGGTTGACGTTCCTAATCCATTCACCTATCCTTCCGGCACAATACGCTAATTAGCGCAGCAGTCGCAAGTCGCAAGTGCAACCTGAGAGGACGATGCGTGTGCGCCCGCTCCCGCGCATCTAACACTTGTCGTTGACCGCCGCCATTACCTTTCTGTGCTTGCCGTTCTTCGAGAACATTTCGCTAATGGGACGTTGCCCAATTTCGCTTACACCGCACCGCATTTACCGCATATCTAACTATTTGTGTTGATAAGACTTAGTGAAATTTGTGATAGTGGAAGAGGAGTCCAAGCAGTTGAAGCAGTGAAGCCGCCATCTTAAAAGGTATTGTGCTTTCTTTTCCTGTATATCCTTCTTTTATTTAGCTGTCTACATTACCCTGTCGTTACTACCTTTGTAGATAGCCCGCTCCGTCAAGTCAACCAAATATTTAGATTTATAACTAAACTTACAGTCCACTAAAATTTCGAATTTTTGCTTTCGTATCGTGAACCAGTTGATTCGCGATAATTTCACCGCCGCAGCGCATCCATAAAAGTTTGGTCCATACGAGCCGGATTATATATTATTTCGTATTAGTTAGAATAAAAATCGTTTCGTTAATTTACTATAAATAATCGTTCATTCATTCGCATATCGTTTACTGTAGCTTAGAATTCTTAAAATCTTAGTATATACCTATTGTGATATCGTTAAACTCGTTCATACTTTGAAATTAAGAAGAATAACTACGTATTAAAGCATAATTATAGGTTCTTATTTCGTATCGTTTCGCACCGCTAAGTTCCTATAGCTAAGTTTTAATATTAATATTTTTCGAAAGTAGGTAGATAAATATTATCATAAATAGTTTCATTACGCTATTTGTTAAAAATAAAACATTAATTTGATTAATATAACTATTAATTATAGTTATACATAGTTGTAATACCTAAAAACAAATTCATTAAAATTTAGTTAGTAGATTGATTCGTTTCTTTGAGCTTGCGCACACGTCGAGTCTTCGTGCCCCCCGTGCCCCTCATGCCCCCGTGCCCCCGTGCCCCCGTCTCGCATTCACTCGTAGTAGATATTGTTATAATTTACATCGCGTTTTATTTAATTTGCTTTAACTTTTGATTGTTTTTAATTTCTGTGTATAAAATTTAATATGGCTGAAGGTGATAAACCCGCAAAAAAGATGTCAGCCAATGAGACAAAGCTTATTATTTTGGAACAAAAACGTAACACATTTTTTCGTTGTTTACAAGAAATATTTGATTTGTCTAAAGATATTCACGATAACTATTTGACGAGGGAAGACTTCTTGGACGCTAGTTGTAATATAGAAAATATACGTTCTGAGTTTATTGCTGTATTAGATGAATATAATAAGTGTTTGTTGGCTGGAAATCCGCAAGCGACGCCTGACTATAATAGTATAGTTGCATTCGAGCGTATTTATAGTCGTGTGAAGCGTCTCGTGATGCAATATTCAAAAACTGATAATATTAGTCAGGAGTCGAAACCAGATATTTGTCAAAGGGTGAGGCCTTCCTTGCCTCCCATCGAACTCGTGTCATTCGACGGAGACATAAAGACTTGGCCATTATTTTATTCTAGCTTTAAGTCTACCGTGCATGACAACCCTTCGCTTTCGGACTCAGAAAAGATGTATTATCTTTTAGGTAAACTAACTGGCAAAGCTCGCTCGGTATGCGCAGGTATCACACCGTCAGCAGAAAATTATCGATTAATTTTAGAATCGTTAATAAATAAATATGAAGACAAGCGTTTATTGGCTACTTCATATTTAGATCAAATATTTGAGTTCAAAAATATATCGTTCGCTAATATAAATAATCTTGAATTCTTTTTAGATAAATTCTCATCGTCTGTAACTGCCCTTAATAACTTGAAATTAAAAGATTTGTCGGATTTTATATTTTTATATATTGCGTTACGAAAATTAGACTCGGACACTGTTCGATCTTTCGAGTTAGATAAACGTGGTTCGGAGTTACCTTCGTGTAATGATTTAATGTGTTTTATTCGCGATCACATTAAAATATTACAACGCACTTCGCTCGAGAAACGTGGAGTTACGAAAACATCCGAGCGTAGAATGGGTGTGGTATCGAAACCGCTTAAGTCTACACATACATATGTCAATACTGCGACTTTGCCCGCGCGGCGTTTGTGTTTATTATGTAAATCGGAACATGATTACTTATATAAGTGTCATATATTTGTTAATAAAATGTCGCCAACAGAACGCTTTAAATTCGTTAAAGGAAACAATTTATGTATAAATTGCCTTAGTGATAAACATCACTTAAATTCATGTAATTCAACTTCTCGCTGTCGTAAATGTTCGCAAAAACATCATACTAGTTTGCACTTCGAATATAATAATTATGCCGCATCCACGGTAAATGCACCCGGTGATAGTACATCGCTCGCGGTGACCGCTTCGCACTCGCTTCGCTCCACGGTTTCTCGCGCCGAACGTCGTCGGCCGAATGCCGAGGAGCCCGCACCCGCTTCTGCACCCGTTCGCACACTCGATTCTACGAATAATCGCTCCGATGACGTCACGCTTTGTTCGTTAAAGGTTAATTGTAATGAAAGTATTTCGTGTGTTCCTGCTACAGTTCTTCTCGCGACTGCACGAGTCATCGTATTAGATTCGCAAGGTACGGAACATAGTGTCCGCGCGTTATTGGACAGCGCTTCTCAAAGTAATTTCGTCACTCGTGACTTGTGTCTTCGCTTAGGTTGGAATATTTGTAGTAGGCCTGGCTACTCTGTAATAAAGGGTATTGGAGGTTCTACTAAAAATATTCAAGAATCGGTAAAAATAAAATTCTTTTCGCGTTTCGATCGTAAAATTTATTTTAATATGGATTCGTTAGTAATAGATAAGGTAACTGAGCGCTTACCTACAGTTTGTATTGACGTTACAAAACTATCAAAATTCAATAATTTACACTTAGCCGACGATACTTATTCCGTTCCTGGTGGAATAGATATGTTGATAGGTGCGTCAATTTTCCCCCACCTCATGTTGTCCCGCAAAGTTTATGGACAACCTAATTGTATTTCGCCGCTTGCTTTAGAGACCGTTCTCGGTTACGTTATTGTTGGTTCCGCACCTACTTCTTTGGGTAATAATCAAACCGCTTTCACACATTGTTGTACAGATGAGTCTCTAGACTCTGTCGTTCAAAAATTTTGGAGTATAGAAGAGGTGAACGTTCCACGTATATCTAGCGCAGATGACGTAGCCTGTGAAGAAATCTACGCTCGCACTACCACACGTGGGGTGGATGGTAGTTACACTGTCGCGCTTCCATTTAAAGGTGATATATTTTCGCTCGGTGATTCTTATAGGACTGCTAAAAAGCGATTTCTTTGTTTAGAGCAAAAAATGACGTCGTCTCCTGAATTGAAAGAAGCGTATGATGGTGTAATAAAGGAATATTTAGGCAAAGGTTTTATCTCGCTCGCACCTCAAGAAACGGAAAATACTTATAATTTGCCTTCCTATTTTATTCCTCATCATGGTGTTATAAGGAAAGATAAACTCACCTCTAAATTACGCGTAGTTTTAGATGCTAGTGCTAAAACTAGTTCGCTGGTGTCGCTCAACGATATCTTGTATAGTGGTCAGAATCTTCAGGGTAATCTATTCAATATTATCGTCAATTTTCGCTTGTTTAAATTCGCACTCTCCGCTGACATTCGTCAAATGTTTCTTTGTATTGGTGTTCATGAGTCTGATCGCAGATTCCAACGCATATTGTATAGATTCTCGCCTGAAGATCCATTAAATATCTATGAATTTAATCGCGTCTGTTTTGGTTTAAAATCTAGCCCATTTCACGCACTTCGTACTATAAAACAATTAGTAACTGATGAAGGGGATGTTTATCCATTAGCTCGAGAGACTATCAACGTAGGTCTATATATGGATGATTTCGTTTATTGTATAGACAGTGAAGAAGAAGCTATCGCGACTGCGACTGAGATGATAGATCTCATGAAAGCTGGTGGGTTTGATCTCGTGAAATGGACTAGCAATTCTCAAAGAGTCTTGAATTCGATTACGCCGTCTCATCGTCTTTCTTCGGTTAAAGAATTCGATGACTCTGATATACATAAGGTTCTCGGTTTATGTTGGTCGCCGACTGTAGATTCATTTAGCTTAACAATTTCTACGCCATCACAAACTTGCACCAAACGCTCTATATTATCCTGTGTCGCTAGAATATGGGACGTTATGGGATTCGTAGCTCCTGTTGTGTTGTACGCAAAGCTTCTCATTAAACAACTATGGTTGAATAATTGTGATTGGGATGATTCGCCACCCGACAGTCTCGTTCAGTTATGGAATTGTTTTAGAAATGAGCTTCCTTTGCTCAAGCAGATTCAAATCCCACGTCATGTTGATATTACCAAAAATAGTGTTGTTACTATTTTAGGCTTTGCAGATGCCAGTGAGAGAGCTTACGGTGGAGTTGTTTATTTTCACGTCAAAGGTGATCACGGTAGTTCTATTCACCTTATAAGTGCAAAATCAAAAGTGTCTCCTCGTAAGGTTGTCTCGCTTGCACGACTAGAGCTTTGCGCAATATTAGTTCTCGCTCAATTAATTAAAAATATTATTGTAGCTTGTAATAATCGCATTCAATTTCATAGAATTTATGGTTTCTCGGATTCTACGGTCGCTCTTTGTTGGGTTCACTCTTCACCGCATCGATGGGATACTTTTGTTGCTAACCGGGTTTCCAAAATTCAAAATGAATTAGCACAAGAACATTTCTATCATGTAATCGGTACACAAATACACGGTACGCAAATTTTAGATCACCCACTCTGGTTTAACGGTCCTCCATGGGCCTCGTTAGATCCTTCGTATTGGCCTGTAACTAATTTTAATCCTTCGTCGGTTTCTGAACCACCAGAAGAAAAGAAACATTCACTTGTTTCTGCGGATGTATGTGAACAATTCATATTAATTTCACTCGCAAACCGCTTATCGTCTTGGTCAAAACTATTACGTTGTATAGTTTACATTTGTCGCTTCGCTAAACTTTTACCTCGTAATTATAAAATATCCGCTTTGGATCTTTATCGAGCCGAGGATTTGCTACTGCGTCAAATCCAACAAGTACATTTTGCTTCTGAAATTAAAAATTTAGAACTTGGTAAACCGTGTAGCTTGACTTTTCGTCGTTTAAAGCCATTTTTACACGAAGGAATTGTGCGAGTTGGTGGTCGACTTGCAAATTCTGATTTGGATTTTCAACAGAAGCATCCAATTTTGTTGCCCGGTAAAACTCACGTTGTAGAGTTGCTTGTCGATTATTACCATAAAATAAATTGTCATGCAGGTCCTGATTTACTGATGTCACTCTTACGGCAAAGGTACTGGATCTTTTCTGCTCGAAAACTTATTAGAAGCAGAATATATAAATGTCTGCCTTGTTATCGTCTTCGAGCTAACCCCAGTTATCCAGAAATGGCAGATCATCGGGCGTTTCGTGTAGTACAATCCGCTAAGCCGTTCGTTCATACAGGTACGGACTACGCTGGTCCCTTCAAGGTCACAATTTCGCGCGGTCGTGGTATACGATCTACCAAAGCATATGTTTGCCTTTTCGTGTGCTTAACAACCCGAGCCGTTCACATTGAGGTCGCTGGCGATCTAAGCACTGCTAGTTTCTTAGGTGCCCTAAAACGGTTTCTCTCTCGTCGCGGTCCGGTAAATAGAATGTACTCGGACAATGGCACAAATTATGTCGGTGCCAAACGTTTTTTGTCGGAGTTGCACGAATTGTTGTTATCGAAACATTTCAATACCGAATTTGAGCATGTTCTAGCAGAAAATCGTATCGACTGGTGCTTAAATGTACCAGCTGCTAGCCATTTTGGTGGTGCCTGGGAGACGCAGATCAAGAGCCTAAAAACTCATTTATTTCGCGTTGTAGGGGATCAAATTTTGACATTTGAGGAGCTTAGTACAGTGCTTACTCAAATAGAGGCCGTTATGAATACTAGACCTTTATGTAGAACTCTGTCTAGCGACCCATCTGAACCGCTTGCGTTAACTCCAGCGCATTTCCTAAATTTCACTCCTCTTAAGTATTTTCCCGCTAGTGACATTAAAGAAGATAGAATGCATCTCTTATCGCGACATGAGATGTTAGATAAATTAGTACAGTCGTTTTGGAAGCGTTGGAGAAGAGATTATTTACATACTTTACAGTCGCGTCTAAAGTGGAATACTCCAGCCAATCCAATCACTGTAGGAACTGTTGTCATTATTATAACTGATAATGTACCGCCACTTCATTGGCCTTTGGGTATCGTAGACGAAGTCTTCCCTGGGTCAAATGGAGTTACTCGTATTGTTCGTGTAAGGACTGCTTCTGGATCGTATTTACGACCAGTGATACGTCTTTGTCCCTTACCAAATCAATAGCTTTAGTCATTTTTCGTTTTAGTTTAGTTAGGGTTAGTTTTATTTTCGCACATTTCGTTTACACTTTGTACTCATTTGCTCGCTTTTCGTACCGCATAAGTTTAGTTCGTTTCTTTTTTGAAGGGAATCCTTCAAGCCGGGGGGAATGGTCGCGCCGCTTTAATTATCTATGTATTTGGTTGACGTTCCTAATCCATTCACCTATCCTTCCGGCACAATACGCTAATTAGCGCAGCAGTCGCAAGTCGCAAGTGCAACCTGAGAGGACGATGCGTGTGCGCCCGCTCCCGCGCATCTAACACTTGTCGTTGACCGCCGCCATTACCTTTCTGTGCTTGCCGTTCTTCGAGAACATTTCGCTAATGGGACGTTGCCCAATTTCGCTTACACCGCACCGCATTTACCGCATATCTAACTATTTGTGTTGATAAGACTTAGTGAAATTTGTGATAGTGGAAGAGGAGTCCAAGCAGTTGAAGCAGTGAAGCCGCCATCTTAAAAGGTATTGTGCTTTCTTTTCCTGTATATCCTTCTTTTATTTAGCTGTCTACATTACCCTGTCGTTACTACCTTTGTAGATAGCCCGCTCCGTCAAGTCAACCAAATATTTAGATTTATAACTAAACTTACAGTCCACTAAAATTTCGAATTTTTGCTTTCGTATCGTGAACCAGTTGATTCGCGATAATTTCACCGCCGCAGCGCATCCACACTGATATATTTATTTCACGAAAAGATATCGATATTTTGCTTCAAATTGTTAAAAGGGATTAAGTCAGAAGAAGTGGAAATAATAATTAATTTCACAATTTACTTATTCTCACTCCTTACAACCTCCTTCCTCTTTTAACGCTTAATCAAAACTGGGTGTCGTGTCGAAACTTATTGCTCAATTACTCCACCACACTGTGGGGACGATCAGCCAACTTCTTTAGTGCATTTACGAAGTCAGTTCTAGTCGTAGTTATGATCAATGGTTTGTAGAATAATATTTTAATTAGATCTAATATTGTTTGATATAAAATGGTTGGTTTAGGAATATAAAGAAGAAATTACTGGATTTCTTGGATAGTTATAGACTAAAGAGGATACAATCATGTTGGTAATTAAAAGAAAGTACCTTATAAATATCGAAAAAAAATTGTTATACTTTTATTATATGTTTTGTTGACAACCCTAGCAACAAGCAGTAAACCCAGTTTACATAATTATTGCTAGTGTTAGAATTACCTGCTTCAAATTTGTTGGATTGTTTACATAGTAGGACATTACTTGTTGTTTTAAAATATATTTTTTGATGGCGGTATTTACTTTGGCAGTTTGAGTAGTAGTAGTGACCATTCAGTACATTCAAAATTGCATGAGAATAATATTTAAAAATAGTTTATGATATAGGGTTTTGTTCATTACAATTTAAAAAATATATGAAATTACAATAACATTTTGACTTATAAAAAACTTAATATTTTTACTGATATGTATTAATAGATCAGTGACGGACAGGCCTGTCAGTTAAAAAATCAATTAAAGGCAAAAAATATTTTTTCTACTACCTCGGATAAAAAGTTATGTGTGTTATAAGTGTATTACATACTCGAAAATTAGATCAGTAACCGCACTGATAACCGTACAGCCGTTATGGTTACTACTAACTAAGTTGTGTAAAATCATATCACTGGTCTGGGTGTAACTGATTTCTCTATAGTGTCGGAATTTCAGTTAGTATAAAAAGTAGTTACTCAGTACAAAATATACGTTTTTTTGTCAAAAAGTGTTAATAAACTAAAGCATTAGTACAAGTTATTCTGCGTTTAGCGTTTTTATTTCGACGCGTATATTTAGAGCGGAATGCGTAGACGGCGACTCGAGAGGGATTTATGTGAGCTACCTGACTTCTATTCACGGCACAATGTACTTTTAAACACGGTTAGGTGGTTTTTGTTGTGTCGAACTGAGTTATATTAAGCTTTAACTGAAATGGTCACCATCGACCAAAGAGCTTGAATAGTTCAGTATACATTATCTTTGTTTAAAATAGACGACGGAAAAAAGACTAAAATTACTAGAATAATTATTTTGAGGTTATACTGATGTTTTGGCTTGATAATTTTGATGATATTTTCCACTGAATTTTCTACACTGAATCAAGTGAAAAGAAAACTACTGAGTTTGATGTCCATTCACTTATAAAAGACTTCCTCACTCAACTAATTTTAATTCACCTAAATCTTAACTCATAACAGTCAAACAAATTTAGTATTAACGAAAGTGAAATACGGTTCGATAATAAAGTATAGGAAAATTTACAAGCATTTCGTTCCGTCACAAAGTCTGATTTATATCTGAGCGACATTAAGTGACGACATGTTTTAATATACAAATGATTTTTAAAGTCTTTGGGCAATATTTTATGTCTTAATGCTTTTATATATGGTTGCCTTAATTAATTGAGGTAGAATCAAATTTAATGGTGGTGTTGGTGAAATTACTCGAAGTAGGAGTTTGTGATAAACTATGAAAGGGACTATAACCATAGGTTATGTAACTCTTTCTCTGAAATCGTTAAGTTTTTTTCACAAGACATATACATAATTTATAAAAAAGAAATAAATCTCATTAGTAGTTCCCCTATTTGAACCATAATTATTACTTGAGACTACTAAAGACTCACTGTAACTGATTCGCTCACTCTCATTCACACTTACAGCTAGCTAAACGTCAATTTTATTTTAGTTTAAAATAATTTTAATTAAAACATCAAAATCAGTGTAACTCAGTATTCCATCTAATTAAGGTTGACAACCGCAAAATTAGCTGTAGAAGAATCAACGTGAAATGATTTAAACTGATTCCTATCTATGTCATTCGCATGAACACGTTCACATGATGCGTTACTTTTAATTAGGAATATTTCATTTCACTCCATATTAATATTTTCTTACAATTTATTGTCATAAAACTAAAATATTGATGCGATCTCATAATAAATTGGCCAAAAATCATCGCTGTCAGATTGTTAACTGCCAAAAATCATGTTTTTAGGGCACCTTCAAGATATCTAGGATCAATAGCTACTTAAAAAAATATCTACTTAATTATAAGGGTAAAAAAAATATTTGAAAAATTATTCATTTTATTGTCGCCATTATAAATTAACTAAACGATAAAAAACTCAAAAAGTATTTTAAAATCTAGTAATAAATCAGCTTAATCCATATTTATGGGAAATAGAAAACATGACTATTATATATCATTAAAATCGTTTTAATGACGTAGTTACTGTTTATTATATTAATAAATTATCTTAATTATGTAAACTTTCGGGAAATTTGTAATTTTTTATGTCAGGCCTGTTTCTACTGATATCAGTACAAAATCGTGCGTGTGCCATAAAGGTTAAGGTTTTTTTTATTAAAATTTATTTAACCATTTTATTTATTAAAATATATTTTTAGAACTCGTAAATATGAAATAGGTATTTGTATCGTTTTATAAAATCCCTTTAAAATTGTAAATTTTTTACAATAACACCCACTACGGCTAGATCCCTAATCTTTTGGCAACTTCTCAATGGGTATAGGTAACCTATTTATATGTTAAGATATATCGTACGATATAATAAAAATATGAACTTAAGAATAGGCATGCTTATTCAAAAAACACAGTCTATAAAAATATTTTAATTTTTTATTTATTAGAAGCTTATATAATATAACCTTAGCATATAAGTTATCATAAGAGAAAAAATAAACACATCTTATTATATATTAGGTTGGTCGAATTTCAACAACAAATATAATTTTAAATCTAATTTTGTTATAATTACTTAAATAGAGGAGAAAAAGTTATTTAATTGTAATCATAATAGAGTTAAGCTCTTCGTCTGTGTAATAAAGCTCTAAAAAAAATATAATGAAATAGTGACATACTTAATTAATGACATATTTTGAGTTTATAAAGATTTTAGAATTGGTTTATTTCTAGGAGCACAATATTGCTACACCTTGATATCCGTGGCTACACCTCACAAATTTATTTTTATTGATGTATCCTTATGGCAATAAATAATGGTAATTACTTACCATTAGCTAAACCATTTCCTTAAGACTAATCGTATCGTAATCGCCACACTAAATATACCATACCTTGTATTTAAAGTGTTATTTTTAATAAATCTACTAGAAGCTTATGAGTTTAGAATCCACGTGTTTTGATAGCGGAACGATCAATTTGCCTGGCATACATGTTTTATAGTTCTTATGGATCTAATACATCCACTAAAACTATAAAATATTTATATAGAATTCACATACAACATACTGAAGCCTAATAAAGTCTATATGAAGATGTATCATATATCTTCTTTTAACATAAATATAGTTAATGGATCTGATATTAATAAAGACCATACTATCCCGCTTCTAAGATTTTAGTGTTGACTTATGAAGTAATAGCCTTAACAGCTTCTCTCTCTGTGACTCATACTATCTTCTTAACAACAGTTACTTCATTAGATACCAAACTTGACTCACCTGAACTGATTTTATTATCAATTATAACAGCAAACAAAGGTATTATATTGGTAAGTAATTCCTATTGATTTATTTTAAAAAAAATTCTTAACTTAATTAGAGACAATTTGACATGTCTTTCCATTTCGTGAATATTATAACGATGAAAGAGAGAAATACTTGATTAAGATTGACATTAGTTGAATGTTATTACAATGTGAAAGGTCTTGTAAATCTCGACTTGAGAAAAGTCTGGTGAAAGCGCCATATGCAAATAGAAAAATAGAAATGATCACCTTTTTAGAACAATGTGTAAATGTATTCATACTTCATCCAAAACCAGCATTAACCTCAGCCATTTATCACATAGACGTATAGTATGAATGGCGCGAGCATACACAATAGATATTTTATTAGTTAATGTCATAACCTACCCGTAGCAGTGGCGGTAGCGGTAGCAGTGGCAGAGGCAGTAGCAGTCTGCTCGCTGCTAAATAGCAATTGTGCGTGAATTACAACGTCGATTACACGTTTATGAGGGGAATAGTCAGGCGCACGTGTGCTAGCATATTGATTCCGAATTATAAGCAAATAGCGGGGCTTTGGCGCGGCGCCAGAGCTACAGCCAACTCTCTGGTGACCATGGGTTTAGTGATCGAGTTAGATTAGTTACAGGTGTGCTTTGTTAGATAATTTACAAAAATACCTTCTTAGTAAATATCACAAGGATAGGACACATCAACAAAGACATCATCACGTAAGAAGAAAGTAACCCAGTCCATCAGCATGTGCACCTGACCGTCATGTGAATTCCATTAATGCTGCGCTATTAGCGGACTCAAGTTCTATTGAAAGGGCAGACATATGATAAGAGCCCAAGATAAAATGTGGTCTCAATGAGTTCCATGGTTACAGAGTTTGTAACCACAAAGAAGGAGTATGCCCTAGGGAACCCTAGGCTGATTGTATTGTTAAAGTGGCTGGAGATATGTGACAAACATATGCCAAATACTGAAATATTTGAAGAAGCCCTTCAAATTTAAATTGTCAGCGAAATCAAAATCAGTGAAAAAATACCTGAATCGCATTTTATCAATAAATACAAGCAAAATTTTGCTTTTATTCATAGATATCAGTGTAATGAGAATGTCTAGTGTGTATCATGGTGATCCTACACAAACGTAAAACGGCACAGTTCTGTACCGTCTGAAGTTTACAGGTAACACTGTTTATGATTGTTGTATAATATGCTCTGTTTAACTAACACTTTGATATCGACTGGTTAAATAATGCTTCAGTGGTTTACTTATTTATAGTATTGTTCTAATTTTGGTTCTCGTAAACCATCGTTTAATACATCCTTCTATACGTAACCAGCTGATGGTTAAAAACATCAGTGAGGTCAGTGAGGTCCTAGACATTTAAGCACAGATTTGCCTTTTTTTGCCGAATTATTTATATAATCAGTGAAATAAGACAAACCATTTTATGCCTTATTTCTCTGATTTCAGTTACTTAATCGCCATCTAAGTTTTCATTTAAAGACGCTTTAAAATATACCTAAATAAATACGTTAACATAAAATATCAATCAATATTTTTTTAACTACGACTTTACACCAAAAACTAACCTATCAATTGGTAGATTGTGTTATCAGTGACAATGAGTCCCTTTGTACGACTTCGTAAATCATTTCACTGATTTCATTTCAATTCGTTTAAATAACATTTGCTAACTAATAAAATTGCTTTCTAAATAAAAATAATATTATAATATTTTAATGAAGAAAGGAATTTCATGAACAAACAGGGATAATTCGAAAGCTACAGAACGGAATCAAGCGAGATATTTTAATAACGCTAAACAACGGCTGACGTTATTTCCGTTACAGATAGACAGGAGACACAGAAATTATACGAATGTGTTTTATTAATAAAAATATAATTATTAAATTATTATATTATTTTTAATCTGTAATCTAAAAATTCTGGATACACATTGATTGTTAATTTCGGCCGTTAATCAGTTCAGTGATAGCAAGACCAATAATCAAATGATATAGAAATCATCTACATCCTTGCAAATAAGTAAGCAATGTATGTAATATATAAATAAAAAATAAAATAAATAAACAAAAAAAATACTATTTTTTTAAGTCTTAATTTTCCAGTATTTTTTTTATTAATCTGTCAAGTGAAGAAAGCGCCATTCCGAATTTTCAGACAAAAATAAAATGACAATAATGCACTAACGATTTCTCCAAATTGAAGGTAGGTATAATTTTGCCAATAAAAATACCAATCGCGTGTTTAAGATGTACCTAAATGTTAGGTACAGTATAGCAACACCGTTGATAGCTTAGTGTTCCTTTTATTTTATATCAAGTACACCCATGCGTTGACAATATATAACCTATATAGTTTTGAGTTTGAATCAGTTGTGATGCTTAAATTTATAATGGAGTCCCTCCATTATAAAAGTTTTATTTACTATTTGCTCAGTTTCCATATAGAGTATACAATATCATTGTCTTTTATGTGATTTTTTTATTGTTTATTTAAAATGTAGACATTTTATATTTTGTACAAGTTAATGAATGAGCAGTAACATCTGTACACGGGCCTTATTGGAAAATACTCGATACTGTCGCTTGTTGCCGCTTATTGAGAAAAAGGTCGAGATGACAGCGTTTCAATAAACTTATATTATTTATGCAAGAGCTTTGCTTATTCACTCATTTCCTTATACAATTCTAATTACAGACCTGCCCTCTCTTTCTTGAGGTAGATATAAAAATAAACTTTATTATAGTAGCCGGCAGCTAACTTTAGGTCTGAGAAAAAATTGTTGGGGGAAAGTGCTGCGTGCCTGTATTTGCAGTTCCATCCGAGACGTAGCAGTCGCGCAGGAACTGAAACGTCTCATAAGAACGCTGACTTCTGCGCATTCAAGGTCAAACCTATACTTACGTGCCGGTAGCTATACCTACTATCCAATATATAATAATTGTCGCTTTCATGCATAAACCACTAAACTTGTTTTGATCAAATTTCGTACAGAGATAGACTAGAGCCTTGAAAAAGACATAGACTATTTATAGTTTTTGGTACCTGTGATAATAGGGTCAGGTATGTTACGATTTTTTAAATTCTTAAACGATATAGTTTGAACGCCCTCTATCGACAACTTTACGTACTAAACATTCATGAATTGAACATATTTACAATAAAATTGATGTATTTTGATTCTAATGTGGTCATAAAAGTTTATTATCAGATCATTGATACTATGTAGTGAGAGTAAGAGTCAGAGTAAGAAACAATAATGTCGTTGATTTATCAAAGAGTGTCTGTGCGTTTTATATCCGACACGACCGCGACGGTCGATGGTCGACGGTCGTTAAACGTTCATTTGATATTGCAGAAAACAGGTGAATTATTTTTTAGTATACATTTGTTATTGGGTCGACAACACGTTGTATGTGAAGGCGTCACGCCACACGAAAACACGATACTTGGCATATAGATTAACAATAATAATCCTCCGTTAGATGTCTGATATTATAAAGTAGTTTAATAAATATTAATATGCTTATTCTTGTAAATCAGTAAAAAAAAATTTTATAATCTATCAGAATAGCAAACAATAGTTTAGTCATTTCTATAATCTACTAGACTGATAAACAATAGTTCGGTAATTTCTATAGTCTAGTAGACTGATAACTAATAGTTTGACAATTTCTATAATCTAGTAAACTGGTAAAAATAGTTTGGTAATTTATATAATCTAATAGACTGATAAGCAATAGTTTGGTAATTTCTATAAACTAGTATAGACTGATAAACAATAGTTTGGTAATTTCTATAATCTAGAAGACTAATAAACAATACTTTGGTAATTTCTATAGTCTAGTAGACTGATAACTAATAGTTTGATAATTTCTATAATCTAGTAAACTGGTAAAAATAGTTTGGTAATTTCTATAATCTAGTAGACTGTTAAACAATAGTTTGGTAATTTCTATAATCTAGAAGACTAATAAACAATACTTTGGTAATTTCTATAGTCTAGTAGACTGATAACTAATAGTTTGATAATTTCTATAATATAAGAGACTGATATGCAATAGTTTGGTAATTTCTATAATCAAGTAGAATGGTAAACAATAGTTTGGTAATTTCTATAATCAAGTAGAGTGGTAAACAGTAGTTTGGTTATTTCTATAATCTAGTATAGACTGATAAACAATAGTTTGGTAATTTCTATAATCAAGTAGAATGGTAAACAGTAGTTTAGTTATTTCTATAATCTAGTATAGACTGATAAACAATAGTTTGGTAATTTCTATAATCTAATAGACTGGCAAACAATAGTTTGGTAATTTTTATAATTAACAAGAATTGCAATCAATCATTTGGTAATTTTTGCGAAACTCTGTCTATACCGTGGCGTTTGTCCATATAGTGCGTTGTCGTGCCAGTTGTGTAACGAGTACACACAATATGCAATTAGCACATGTGCAGTAGGAGTACACAAGTAGTTGACCTTGTTATAGTTTAAAAATAAATATTTTATGACAAATTCTTGCGCAGCGTGAGGAATGCAGTAAGTAGCTACTGCGCAGGTGAACTGCATTCTCTTCATAAATCATGCTAATTAGCAACATTTGTACTGTTTGTTTGTACATTATATTAATTGACCAACATGTCTTCTCTTCGCCGAGAAGAAGTTACAACACTATTGATTACTAGATATCTATTAATGAGTGGTTCTAATGTTTTATTTAAAATACACCACCTCACTATCCCGATAAATCTGAGACGGTCTGTCAAGTGTAGTTATGTTTTTACGTGAGTTATCGATATCATACTTAGTTACTTTTAATGTTGAATTGTAAGGTTGAATAGTAGACGGTGAGTGCCCAGACGATATTTCCAGGACATCTTTATCTTACACTGTATTTCTTTAGTTAATTGGAATCCTATATCTACTTATCTATGATTTCCTGGGTTTCATGTTTTTTGGAGCTTGCGACCCTGGTGCAGATAAGGTCTTCTTAAACTATTTAATATTGCTACGTAATGTCTAACTAAACGAAGAAATAAGATTAGTTACACTGCACTAGAATAGACAATACTCATCCTATAAATATCATGTTGAGATAGAAATATTGCTAACTAGCTTCAGCGCACATACGATGAGACTTCTCAGTCATTTCCCTAAATACCCAGGTTGAAACATTCCTCCAGTCCCAGGGAACAGTAAATCTGTCAACGTAACAAAGAAATCCAGACTAAATTGACCCATAAAAAGACAAAGAGGCTTCTAACGTTTAAAATACGCTCTGAATCAGGCTCGAAGGACCAACAAATGATTATCAACTTTATTCACTGATATTCACGTTAAAAAGTTAAATGTGTGTATGTGTGTACACACCGAATGTAAAGTTTAACCAAAACGGTAATATTACTTTATAGAAAAAAATATTTAAAGTGTATTACGGTTAAGGTTTGAAATCCCTTGATTTTGGATATATATGGAAATGTAAATTGTCTGTCTGTACTCGATACACGTGTCACGACCAATACCTGCCATCAGAAATAATCACAAAGGAGTACAAAGAAATAACTGTATTAAAATCGTTCTAAGGTGACTCACGAGTTGTCTTCAAGGTGGATTTTACTTATAAATAGTATGAATGAATATTAAAAAGAAAATTATTATTAACTATAGATTTTACAAAGAAAAGCAAGCTTAAATATATAAATTTTCTAAACTTCCGAATAAATTTCCAGATAAATCAACAAATGATTGTATTTTTTCCAGCTTTACTTGAACCAGTCGGCATAGCACGTGACGATAGCGAGATCTGACGGAATGTCACTGATACCGTACAATGATGGAGGTTCGTAAAATGCTACGCAACAAGGCCAGCGGACCTGATGGAATTCCAGCAATTATACTCAGGAATTGTGCACTAGAACTGTCTCTGATCCTAACACGTCTTTTTCGTGTCTTTTTGAAAACCAGACACGTGCCTAAGTCCTGGAAGCTTGCTTATGTGCAGCCAGTGCCTAAAAAAGGTAGTCGTGCTGATCCTAGTAACAATAGACCCATCTCGATTACGTCCATACTATGCAAGACCATGGAACGTATCCTAAACGAGAGGCTGTTGACATACCGGGAAGACAACGACCTCCTCAGTGACCGTCAATACGGATTTCGTATGTACGAACCGAAACCGTTCTACTGGAGATCTTCTAGCGTATGTCACACATATCTGGAGTGAGGCAATAGCGGGGAAGCGCTTGTCGTTTCTCTGGACATCTCGAAGGCCTTCGATAGGGTCTAGCAAGTTGGCATTATAAGTAACATCTCCTCATAAGGCCTGCCTGCTGGCTTGTGTGCTTTGATATCCTATTTCTGCTGTACATCAATGACCTTCTGAAACCCGGTACGCAGACGACAGCACTGTTGTCGAGAGCGACATATCCAACGCTAGAGCTAGTGAGGCACAAATTCAGGCTCAAAGAGAGACCATGGTGGAGCATTTAAAGAAGACTTTAAAGGCAGTCTCCAACTGGGGCGATGCCAACCTTGTCAAATTTAACGCAACCAAAACCCAGGCGTGTTTATTCTCCGCAAAGAAGAGACAATTCCAACCGTCTCCTACTTTCTGAAATGTGTCCGTACCGATAACAGATCACCAGGAGCTTCTTCACGTCGACTCTAAATTTCGGCTCTTATATTGAGTCGCAAGGTCGCCTCTTTATCGGATACATTTCCGTGAGTGTGCCCAGGAATTGTACAATTTAATTCTGCCCGCCCCCTTCTTCTATCAAATAGCCAGACAAACGCGACCCAAGCGCCATAGTTACATGGTGGATATCCCGCGTATACGTACAAAGCGCTTCGAATCCACTGTCTTTATTCACAGCGCGTAACTGTGAAACGGTCTGCCGGAGTCTGTGTTTCCTAATAAGTACAATATGGATGTCTTCAAAGCAAGAGTAAACAGGTATCTTCTAGGAAGGCGTGTTCCATTCTAGACCGTGTGATTGCTTACCATCGGGCAATTCACAGTCAAACGCCAACCTATTGTATGTAAAAAAAAACAATTCCCTTTGCAGTAGGGACTATAGGACCTTGATGCCCTGAGACCCATCAGCTGATCGAAGAGATCCGAGTATCCGTCACGCTGGCAGTTTCCTCTGCCAAAGAATCAGTATGCTACTGCCTATTAGGTACCCTGCCAAGCGGTGGGGTGATCTTTAGAAAAAATATTATATCTAAAAAATTTTCATCCATTACGTTATGAAAATTAACTTTAAAGAGACCTCGTAAGTCCTGGATTTACTCTAATTCATTTTCATTCAAAACCAACGATTATTTTAGGATGTTTATTTAAGAGAAGCTTAAGAGCTTCTTAATATAAGTTATGGTTTTAAATATCTTCATTTATTACAAAAATATTTTTTCTCATCTAATTTTTAAATTTCTCGTAAAAATTAAAATTTCGTAATTGTTGGTAGTATAAGCTCAGTCCTGATATATTATTTGTAGTTTGAAGAGTGATTTCTTGTTAGTAGATCGAGCAATGAAGGCGAATATTTTTAATTTATGTGGGTTTAGAATTAAAGGCCTGCCAAACCTGCTTGCTGGTTTTTTACACTTTTAAAGTAACGATGAGAATTTTTAGCCCCCGACGCTTGTTTGTTTGAAAGGTAATTTAATCTAGATGGTTCTTAGCTATGTATTGTGAAGATCTGTTCATCCGTTTGGAGACTATCAGCTCATTGCTAACTGGAGAGCTGCCTCACAATATTAATATATTGACAATTATAACAATCTTGTAACCATGGTAACGCACTCACATTGCTTACACTGAGTACACGTGATACCTTTCTTTGGATATCAAGTACCGAATAGAATCGAGTATCAAGCTTTTTTAAAGTACGTAACAATATATATTTTATCTATCATTTGTCTAAAAGTAAAAGCCGGTAGTATTAACTATTTAGTTCAAGACCGAAGCATCCGGTAGCCATTATTCCTGAATACCTAGTAATTAATACCGAATAACATAGTGTCCAGTAACAAATATTTCTCTACCAAAATTAATAATCGTTCAAACAATTGCAACTAATTCATAACCATTGCGGCTTTTTTATCCCACTTCTTGTATCAGCTAATAGATAACCAGCAATGTATGCAAAATTTAGATAAGTTTACTTATCTATTTTTGGGTGTAGTACACAGGTGTTACATTAGTATTAGTTTTCGCATGTCTGTCCGTCATGTCATATCCGTTAGTTAACACACGGTTGTTTGCTTTAGAATAATTGACCTTAATAAAATGGCAAAGTTATTGTTAACTTCCAACAAGTTAACATCGATATATTAGATGTAAATCATATTGGGTCTAAAGGCAACGTATCAACCAACCACTCACGTCTGAGTTTGTGGCTGATACCATCACCACCACCGACAGAAACCCAAGTAACACCTAGGGCTTTGGATCCAGGTGCAGTTTATGTGCTCATACACGTAACTTGTCTTACATAACTAGTTAACTTGCGCGAATTCGTCCACGTTATATAACGCCTACAGCCTTCCTCGATAAATGGGCTATCCAACACTTCAAGAATTTTTTAATTCCAACCAGTAGTTCCTGAGATTATCGCGTTCAATCAAACAAACAAACAAACTCGTCAGTTTTATAATATTAGTGTAGATAGTTGACTCATTTGGGAGGAAACTCATGCGAAGTCTGTCTAGTGGTGGCGCAGTACATATTATAGTAGTGAAACTAATAGTATTGTGTTGTTTGGGGGCGTGGTGCTATTGAGGAGCACGTGAGTAATGTACGTGAGAGTTTGTATAGTAGAAGACGTCTTTAAACGTGATCCTGGATCTCAAAGCCCCAGACACTGCTCGGCTTCAATCTAGTTTAACGTTATTATTGTCGTTTGAGTGTCACTGCGCAAACACTTTACGTGAATATCTGAACTAAATATCAAGCGTTCCCGTAAAGAATCGGGAACACCTCTCAGATCAAAGCGCTAGTGGTGGGGCGTGTCAAATCCACACAACTCCGGTTATATTTAGCGACTTGTACAGGTAACAAGAATGCCCTTTGAAATAGTACACTTCCGCTCGTAACTCTGATGGTTACAAGGAATATGAAAAAATATATTGTTTGTCACAGACGACCGTGTAGCCTCTGAGAGGATAACCTAAAATTTATACACGTGGCCCATGTTATGCAGCTAAAAATAAAAGTCACTACGAATGACATGATTTTAACCCAGCATACCCTTGGTGGTAGGGGATCTGTTCTCTGACTGACGAATCCAATCGAAATTAATGGGATGGGAGATGTCCCATTAATGTCGTGGTTGCAGAAGACTCTGTGTACTCGTGTTGGGTCCACAGAAACTGGGGCATTCTTCTCTTCCCTCCCCCTCCTAACGAAACTTTTAAAGCATCACATCACACGAGAGAAACTCTCTTCTTTTGTGGGTGTCCATGGGCGACCATGGCCATTTTCCATGAGGTGGACTGTTTGCTCGTTTGTCCTTAATAAAATGCACAGTGTAACTTATTGATTATTCTATCTAGTTTATTTAGATTTGAGGTAGATAGCCCTGCGTTACAAGTCCCAGGCATGTGCCCATACAAAGTTATAACTAAACAAAGACAAACTTAAAAATACATAAAATGTTATAGTCACATCTACCGTTTCTATATTCTCAAATCTCTTAAAATAGCATGACGCGTTCGTTCGTCAATATTTTATATATTTAATGGTGATGTTATAGATATGGCTAATTCGCTCTACGGCTCTAACTATTTATTTCCAACTTTATTACCTGACTGAAGCGCGGGCTATTTCTGGATAAAATTTACTACGAATCTTTACAAGGTCTTTATATTTTTCAAATCTTGTTTGTCTGTAATGAACTCCAAAACTTGTTAGTAACGCCGTTTAATAATTAGTGTTTGCGGGTAGTTCCTTTTATATCATTTCAAGTATACCGACGTATAGACAATATATAACCTTTAGCGCGATAGATTAGAGTCAGACTCTCTGGTGTTATCGCGCAGTGAACATGGAAGATAGTGTTTGAGTGTCGTGGTTAAGGTCTCCACATAAGTTTACTTTATTATCTACTAGTGGACTTCTTCGACGACTTCGTCCGCGTCTAGCTCCGCTCCTATTGGTCTTAGCGTGATGATATATAATTGGGCTATCTAACATTCAAAGAATTTTTCAAATCGGACAAGTTCAAGCAAAAAACAAACAAAAAAGCTCTTCAGCTTTATATGTAGAGTATATAATGTAGTTAGCGAGGTCGAGTAGTGGAGGTAAGAGTTAATATATTATGAAAGAGCTCTTTAAACCTGCTCCTGGGTCACAAGGCAATATTATTATCATATCCTTAGTGTTATTGCGCAGTATAACTCCTATACTCTTAATAAAATATTTAAATAATTTTGATGAAATTCACCACATTGCATGTAATTCTAATTTGGTCTTATTAAAAGATTAATGATTTTAATCATTAATCAAAATGATAAATTCAACAATCAGGATTGTTAACTTGGTAGAGTAAGCATCCAATAAATGGCGCTTAATGTTGGGCAGACTGAGGAAAGACTTATAGCAACAGATAAGAAATGGTCATTGCCCAATCTCTCACCTACGCCCTAAAGTTAAAATGGAGATGGACAGGACACGTAGCGAGAATGAGCGACGATTGCTGGACAATCCGCACGACGTCGTGGCCAGGCCCTCCGGGTACACGGAAAAGAAGAAGACCTCACACAAGTAGCAGGCAAAGTTTGGCAAACAGAAGCCAATGACCGAGACCACTGGATTTCTCTGGAGGAGGGCTTCACCTTCACAACTTGAGATATACAAACATACTTTTATTAGATTTTTTTTTACAATTTATATAACAATGAAATTTAATTTTAAATTTACGCATCTTTAATAATTAAAATTATTATTACTAGTGCAATCAAAATGGTCGTTAGTTTTAATTAATCTATTTAGGTACTAGTCAATCTTCTAAAAGAGAAATTGTCTATAATGAATGCATGAATTCCTTGGTAGGGGATCTGTTCCCCGACTGGCTTGTGACCACCAGCATACGAATCCGACCACCAAGTGTCTCTGACGCGTTCCGGCCGAGCCGCATGTGGGCCGGATCTATCCCTCCCTCTCCCATCCCATTACTGCTGCGATTCCAATGAACACCGGGTTCTTGCCCGGGGTCCATTGAAACCGCAGCAGTTTTCTCTTCGCTCCCCCTCCTCACTTTATCTTCGAGGTGGCAACGCATCGACAAAACAAGATACCCTCTAGTTTCGTCAGATGTGTATGGGCGACGGTGGTCATTTGCCATCAGGTGGAGCCTCTGCTCGTTTGTCCCTTAACTATCATAAAAAAAAGGCTTTATTTTTTTTAATTGCCCAATATTTAATCAGACAGTCAGCGCACTTACACATTCAAGTTAACAACACCGTTGATAACTTTATATTCGCGGGTAGCACTTATATATAACCTTTATTCCGATACACTTGAGCCAATTGTCAAATGAAGCTCGCCTGGTGACCATTATGGCTGTGCAGTGATGTGTTGTCGTGATGCTGGGTCTGGTTTCCACTGTTTGTTTATACAGTTTAGTAAGTGTATAATGCGTCTATTTATACGATGTCGTGAGGTAGACAGTTCGGCAGTAAGGTAGACTCTTCGAGTAAATAAAAACCTCATTTAAATGCCATTAAAACTAAATGCGATCAAGACATCGTCGGGTTCATTATTTTTGTTTAGACTTTTCCTTAGGGAGGCGGGGGATTCGGGGGATGCGACCGTGTGCCATACGCTGCGTTTTATGGTTTCATCCCTGTTAATATGCTAATTTAGATCCCTAAATGATGGTGTTTTTATTTTTGAATGGGATTTAACCTGGAGGATTGTTGTTGTTTTATTAAATAGCAAAACCTTTTTGTTTTTAAATTTTAAAATTTAAGCTAAATAAAATGTTGTTACATTTGACAAATAAATGACATGTTAGGCGAGTTGAGCAGTGCCTGGAGTTTGTGACAGAAGTATTGATTTCAAAAGTTTTTTGTGTTATTAAAACACTCACCTTCACTAATCGGGAGCGCACACTTATTATTCTTTAATTTAAATTTTTGATATTTAAATTATTATTTATTCTCTTCTTCTTTTGCAAAATCCCTAGTTAAGGACACTTATAAATTAATAATTTAATATTTTCATAATAATATGCAGATAATATATATGTACGATAAAAGCGAATCTATGGATATATTATTTACAATAACAGCCCATTACTGTCCGAGTGCATTTGGAATTCATTTACGCGGTATTACTAATTTTGCTAAATATATTCTTACCTAGATACAGCAATCGTGTCAGCCAAGGGACGTCTATTGGTAGACATAGGCCTCCCCAAGAGTTTTCCAGTATGACCGATCATCTGCCTCCAGCGGCTGCCTGCCGCCTTAAACCAGATTATTCTGTCCGTGATCTCCACTCTCCACTATCTGCCCTAACGGTATACTATTATTATCTATATAGGATCTTTATTACACACTAACACTCAGAAGGCAGTTATGACATGTAATCTAGATTGAAGCCGAGCAGGGTCTTGGATTGGCGGAAAAGGTGTAGAGTTGGACCTTTTATACAATTTAACAACATACGCTTTCTAAACCTCTGAAGCAATTTTGGTGAAAGCTTAGGAAAGGATATAGGATACCTATTATCCCCAAAAAAACATGAAGGAGTTTAAATAGGGTAATGAAAGTGTACGTATTGGTGTGTGCTCGTTAAGGTCTTTGGGAGTTCGTCAAATATAGCAAAATATATTGAAAATGATATACCTGAATACGCGCACCCGGACGAAGCAGTGTGTGTCGACTAGAAGACAATAAAGTAAACTTACAGTGACCTCAACCTAGGAACTTACCCAGTAGAAGTAGTAGTATAACTCATAAAATAAATACACAGTAAATACTGAAAATCAAACTATAACGAGCTAACACAATGTATATCTAATCCTTGGTCAGGAACCTGTTCTTCAGTCACTTGGGTGGGCGTTACGTCTTTATTGGCGTAGTTTAAGACTTTATCTCGCGGAAGTATATTGAGTAAACAATTTACGAGCACACCGCTTCGTTAAACTTGATTGTAAATCTTTATGGAATATTGTTCAGGTCCAGCTTTCTTGGTATTCAATTAACTGCTCTTCGAACTTCCTTGATAAATATTTCTACAGGTTAACTTAATGTAACATATAATTATATTAATATCACAATGTGAGTTATGGTCCTACTTATCATACTTTACTTCATTCCTGGAATGAGTCAAAACACAATTATGTTAGTTTATATTGATCCTTGAAAACTGAACTTGACCTTTATAAAATTTCCTCGAATGAAACACCAACAGTCTTTCTGCCGTTTTCTATAATATTTCTTTGGTTTGATTGATATCGCTCTGTCAGAAGTAAAGAACAAGCAAGTTTAACATTAATTTGTTGTCTTTCTGTTAGTCTATCTCTTTGTCTACCCTCAAGATGTTTTTCTCACAAACACGTTGAGGAATCGCATTAAAATTAATAACTTTTGATTGAACACAAAAAGATGCACCCGTTTGTTTATATCGGGATACAAGCAAGGCAATTAAGGATTATAGGGGGACTTCCCATTGCCGAAGAATAATATAATTTAGTAAGAAAGTAATTCTTACTGCAGACGGCAAATCCAAAAACCATAAATTTGACTAGAGTCGATAACAGTTTTCCTCCGTCAAAGTTTGTTTAGATTGCACGAGTCCAACTTGTCCGATTTTTTATTAAATAATTATAATGCTTTAGTATAAAGCTATCTATGATTTTAATCAAATTATAAGATCCAAGCTAAGATCTCAATATGAAATATCTGAACCGGAGATTGGGTCCAAGGAGCGGACGGGTCGCCTTGGGCGCGTATTTCCGCTCCTGCCCTCCACACACACGCCTCGTGGATATACCTCGTGAACTGAATTGTTTGATACCCTTTACATTTGCCGACTCAGAAACAGCTTATTGTGTATTTTTCTTTTATAGTGTGAAATAAAAGATAATGTTTTTGATATTAATTTTAAAGAAATCAAAGACAATTTTTAAATACGATTTCTTCAGACGAAATTATAGATATACTTATAGGTTTTTTCTACATTTATATTGCATTTAATCGGTTTAAATTATCTATTATTAATGTATTTAACATGTAATCGTCTGGCAACATTTTTTTTTAATTTTTTTTTTCGTCTAGCGCAGCTACTGATAGTCGAATATACTAATATGTGTGGAATGTGTTTTCAGAGTATAAAGCGTCAGTAGGTCAGTGGTTCAGGCGTTTGATCTCCGATCGATAGGTTGTGGGTTCTACTGCTACTACTGACACAAGCATCACAAGCATTTAGCTTACTTGGAGGGGTTAAGAATACTAGTAGTATGCGATCAAAAATGCTAGTAATCTTTAAGAAAACAAAAAAATATAAATGTTCATTTTCCTCAAGTAAAATCTATATTTTAATACTTCCTAGTTAATTAAAGTCCACATTTTTATTTGGTATTCCGACAATGTTGCACGAATATTATGTCCTTAGGTACTTCAGTCAATTAACTCTGTTTACTTTGAGATCAAAGACTTGTTATAGTTTAGATCGGACGTTTGATGTGACCGGATATTGTGACAAACTGTGTCTGTGGGTCGGTTTTATTGATAATACTCTAAATATTATTAGAAACTTGTTGTTAAGTTTACTACCAATATCAAAGTTAGTTAAACTTACCATATCAACTGTAAGTTTAAAACCAAAGCATTTGGACTTCCGTTGAGGAAATACGGACAGTCTCCAGTCTAAAAACTGTTACAGGGGACTGCATCGTCATGGAAAACTTCGGATTATTAAAAAAAATGTAATTTCATCTTCATCATTACAATCCGTTAATGGCCTACTCTTGAGCCGGGTCTCCTCCTCAAATTGAGGAGAGCCATAGCCATAGCCCTCCACGCTGGCAGACTACACCTTTGAGATCTTTAGGGAACTCTCAGGAGTGCTGGTTTCTTTACAATGTTTTCCTTCAACGTTAAAGCAAGTGATATTTGCTCACACACATTGATTAAAACACACATTATTCAGAACAGTCGTCAGTGTGTGTGTGTCACTGTGTAGGTGATCAAACTCAGACTTCAAAAGTAAGACATTCAAATCTTAAACACTATCTATCGCTAACTTTTAAGTTCCTTCTTACGGACTTCATATTGGATCCTCTCTATTTCTACTGATAGATATATATGTATTATCTTACTAGAGATTTAACTATTTTTCGCTAGTCTGAAATTTCCTGGATAGGAAAATTCCTAGACAATAATTCAAATAACAAATACAGCTGAACTACAGCCAATATTTTTATTTAACTATACTCTTACTTCTTACAAACACAAGTAGGGCCAGAAACGCGGATCTCATTTAAAAGTTTTAGTTTTTATAAATAACAAATGGCCACATCAAAGACAAACCGACGGCTACTTCATTAACCTAGAACAATGTCGTCTCAATCACCAATTCTGTCAAAATCCAAGAAATATGGTCGCTCAGGTCTTAGATGATATTTAGCACAAAAATTTAGAATATCTAATAATTGGATTCAGACAGAATCATTACTACACGGGAGATTTTTTTTTATATAAAAATCACCAAACTACGCGAATAATGAATCCCGTATGTATGAATGAAAGGAACACCAAAAGCCCAGGACGGGCGTGATTAAAAACGAGCGTTTACAAAAAGGTGTGGAAACAATGGCAGCGCGACGCCTCAATCTGTCACGAGTGTCAACTGTCACGCTGGCGGCTGTCACCGTGACAGCTGACAGGTGACAGGTGGCAGGTGATATGCGTTTACACCTGCAGTATATATTTGCCTTTTATCTTAAAATGATGTTTTATTATTATTAAGAAGTTGGATTTGTTAATTAATGTTCATATGTTTTATTTTATTTCTATCACGATGGATCATAGGCAGTTTGACAAGTAATTTCAAAGCATTTTCTAACGTAATACGTAGTAGTAGTTTAGTGTAGTATGGAAAACAGGTAGTAGATCTCTTATTTTAGGGATCTCGTGACTTATTAACGTTATTACTTAGTAATTGTATATCTGCAGAATTGCTCCTGGGTCTCAATCCCCAGGTACTTTTCGGCTTCCTCGATAAATCTGTGATATTATAATTTTTATGAAGTATATAACATATATCATTATGATTAAATTTATTAAAACCTTTATGATGTTTAATTTAACTGTATCTGTAGTTAGTTAAATGTAACGAGGTTGAGCAGTGTAGGCGAGGGTTTTAGCATAGTGTATGCTCTTATACTTTTAAAACTAACCTACATATTAAAAATACAAAAATATTAGTAAAAGTGTGTCGGAAATCTAAAAAAGTAATGTGTGATCAAATAAACCGCGTCGTGTTGTAATTAATTGGAATTTATGTGTGTTTCCTGTGTTGTGTAGGTGTATACTGTACACTTGTGCATGGCCGACGGTGTAATTACTGGTGCCAGTGTTGCCTGTTACTCGTATTAGTCCGAGCTGACATTCATTGTAGATTATGTATCGCCTTCAAATATAATTTTTCATCTCTCCCGGGTTTTATTAAAGGTCATTTTATGGCTAGTATCCCACTGAAGATTGTTTTGTTATATCTCAAAAAGGGATAAGGGAGCATCTTCCATGACTATAGCCGACATTTTCAACAATTATCTTCATCCAAAGTCGCCTTTACAAATAGTGCAAGGTGTGTGGTGCACCGCGGTTTTAGAGGCGTTGAAAAAGGAATAAGGGAAGGGAAAGGAAAGGGAGAATATTTATTTCTTAACTAAATCTTCGAGTTCTAATTAATATGGTGAAGACTTGTTTTGA
This sequence comes from Limenitis camilla, assembly GCA_905147385.1. NCBI lineage: Eukaryota > Metazoa > Arthropoda > Insecta > Lepidoptera > Nymphalidae > Limenitis > Limenitis camilla. The sequence goes on along the minus strand of LR990232.1, from coordinate 836,648 downwards.
CACACGGGCTGCATAGACTAGAGACGTCTCAGGTCATATCTCAACCAATTTTCAAAAAACCCTAACAAATTATATACCTTAACCTTCCTTATTAATCACTTTGTCTATTCATGAAAATTTCATAAAAATCAGTTCAATATATTTTAAGTTTTGCGTGAAGAAACAGATAGATGTAGTTGTGTCTATAGTTCCATAATTAGGCCCATTTGGTCATAACTACGTAGTGACGCGTGACACAATTAGGGATTCCGTGATCTGAATTCCCAAATTATAATCAAACAAATTATAATTTCGTGTAATCTAAATTACTTAGTGTCCAAATCTAGGGCAAATTAGACGTTAACCGTTCAGACCACGCACTGTCCTGTGCCATAGAGTAAATGTGATAGCAGTGGTTCATCCAAGTTTATATAAATAATACATGATAAATAGTATGTACAGTTCTGATATAACTAATTGAACATTTACACATCGTTATATTATGACTCTCAGAAATGGCAAAATGAACTAACGAATGTGAAAGTAAGAGAATATCTTGATACCGTGTTTTAACAGACAAGTGGCGCCACCGTCTCTTGACCAGTGTTAAATATAATCGGAATGCCTATTAGTGATATATGAATCAGTAATGTTATCATCATCACCCGGATCTCCTCCACAAAATGTAGATTACTTCTTGACCTATGACGTGAGGATACTGGCACTCCTGAGAGTTGATAAAAGTTCTCAAGGGTGTGTGAAGTCTGCCAACCCGCACTGCGCCAGCGTGGTGGACTTTGGCCTAATTCCCTCCTGAGAAACGAAGAATGAGAACCCGGCTCAATAGTGGGCCATCCACGATATATATTTGGATACGTAGAAGTGAGACCACTGTCAGTTTTTTATAGTCTATGGTCGTACAGCAGTCAGTACAACACCTTGGTATGTCGTGCCAAGCATTTTCTGGCAGTTTGCCGTATTTTTTACTTTCTTATCTCGAAATAAGCGATATTTCGCAGGTAATCTGTCGCCTATACACTCGCATGTGTACAGACACGTACAGATATACACAGCTGTTTCGTTGTGTATAATTTATTAAGCCTCTTATTTGAAATGAAATGCAAAGAATGCCATTAGAGTATCGAATGAGTTATTTGAGTTTCCATTGAAAATATTTGTTTGAACATTATTTGTAAGCGATTTTTTATTTTAAAATTGCTAATTATTTCTTTGCCAAAATCTACGAAGGTAACCGATTACCTGTTCCAGTTGTTACCAGTTTTAAAATGATAAATGCAAAACATCGATGTTATATATACTAAAGTTCCAAAATATGATAATAAATGAAAAACAAAACCTAGATTTTAGTATTCAAAATTTATTTTCATAATTTAATGACCTTTTAGGATCTACCTGCGACTTTTCTCGCAGAAACTTCGGGATTGAGTTAAAAATTATTAGTAATGTTTATGGTATATCCATTCACCCAAAAATTCACTTACTCAGTTAACGTTATAATATCAAACTCACTTACTCTTTCACGCATTTAGAAATATTTCTGTACTACAGGGATTTGGTTTCTTTCCAGGATAAAAAGTATCAAATTTTGTAATTGTAATGAGGGGTAATTATTACAGGCTTGGCAACATTTTTTCTTTTAAATGAAGTCTGGTTTATAGGAAAGTATAATCTTAAAATGTGTGCGAAATCCTGGAGTGTCCGTTAGTTACTAAAGATTGATTCTTAAGTATTATAATAAATGAGTAATTTCCATATGATGACATGTTATTTCGTTTGTAGGCTAACTATGTATAGTCTTTTTTTACATCTATAATATTGTTATTAAAATTATTTATTTTCATAATGTAACGTACTCCTATCTCGAAACTCTCGAAACAAATGAGATCAATCTAAATACTGGTAGCTCAGTATTTATGTACGTATGTTTACAATGTCTATTTGGCACTGATCGCTGGCACCTTTCGATCTACACCTAGACTGAGTCTGCGCTGTAGGTATGCCTGACGAGTAACGACTCTGGTACCTGACTAGAACAGACGAAGTCGTAGAATTGAAGTTAATTAATAGTAATTACTGCATTTTTATTCGATTTTATTGTGCTTGGTTTAATTTATTCATTTTCTTTTAGAGAACTAGATCTAGACGCTTCGAATTTACTTGGTTTGTTGCTATCTTGCTGTCGCTGGTGTTAAGGTGAAAAAGTTAATGTAATTAGCATTACAACTAGATTTTCTGTGTTGTGTGTGAACATTCAGCATGACAACGATTGCTTCAGTTGATTTTTTTTTTATATTGTGTTCCAGTCCAATTTGCCTCCGATATAATGGTAAGAGCTATTACTTGGCCAGTACTATCGAAATTTTGTTCAATTTTTGATCTGTTCAAGCAGTTGGCTCATTAGTTTTTATTATGTACCATATGCATTTAAAATATATATAATGTAGTGTGTGGCATGTGCTATATACATACGTACTATATTGTTTATAGTGCATACACATAACTCTTTTTATTACAACTACCGCATTTACATATTATCTAGATGCATACGACATACTTACTAGAACTAGCTCATTTTTTATATATTTCTTGCTATTTTCAGTTGATAATACATATAGGTATGTTAACAATAAAAAAAATAAATTATACATACAAGTCACTACACATTATCAGTTTACAAAATTAGACAATCGATAGCTAAAAAAATGACAAGTGAGCAATTTACGTTGAATGTACAAAGTCGCTTCCATAGCAGTCTATGTTCTAAGGACACATGCAATGCGCATACCACGTTAATGGCTACTAAAATTAAATAACAATAAAATGAAGGGTAATGTGTGTTGATAGCAGTAATTTCGAATACCCTCTAAAATATTAAAACTACTCATTTACTGACTTACTGATGATGAAACTATACCGCACAGTAACACGCACAACACCGACTAATCAGTATACTACACGCGAATAAAAAATTATCAACGGTGTTGCAAGTTATATATTGTCAGATTTAAAAGGAATCAAAATCATTTTATGAATCGTTATAGACGGTATAACATATGTTTTCGGTCAACGTGGAATATAATAGCTGACATCTTGAGATCTATTTGCCAAGAGTGAAATGTAATACGTTTCCTCGTTTTTTCTAGATATATCTGTAGTATAAGTTACTTTTTAATTTTGTTCCCAAATTTAATTATTAATCTATACTAATCTATATCTATATCTATACTAATATTATAAAGAGGAAAGATTTGTATTTTTGTATGTAACGAATAAACATAAAAACCACTGGACCGATTTCAAAAATTCTTTCATCATTAGAAAGCTACATTATCCCTGAGTAACATAGGCTATATTTATTACGAGAAAAAATTAGAGATCCCCAGAAATTCTCACTAAAACCAACCCAAGGTGCAAAAAATTAGCCATAAAATATCTTACATCGCACGCGCTGCGGAAAGTATTGATGATAGAACAAAAAAATGTTTTACAATATTATAGACCGTATCAATATCTACAAAAAACTCCGCGAGACATATACCCAACTATTGTAGTTATGTCACTATAAAATGTTTTTAAAAAAAATATTCCACCCGTGCGAAGCCGGGATGGGCCGCTAGTTATCTATATTTGTACATAAAAATGTACCGTCTAACTTCAGAATGATTGCACCAAATCGGGTAATTCTTTTTTGTGGTATTAGTTATTGTCAGGACAAGGTTCGTATAAAAGAAAAAGTGAATGAAGAAGAGTGAGATGGTGGTGTCCACTGCGCTGACATATTTCGCATTATAGTAAGCAAGAGAGTGAATAAAGGAGTGAGTGAACGAATTGTTTAGTATAAATTTTGTTCCTTAATATTTTCTTTTGCAAAAGTGAAGTGAAATACACAAGTCTATAATCAAGACATGCGGCAGCGTGTAAATCCAAGTGAAGCGGCGCAGAGTTACTTTTGACCCCTTCACTACTCGAAACCTATTTAAGCTACATAATAGGTTGGGGAAAAAGTCTTTTCGCATTATAGTATGTATGAACTTGTAATAAAATCTCTTTAGCTATACTATTTGTATCTGGCTGGTTTTGGTATCATTACAAGTTTACATTTCAAAGAAGATAATTCCAAATTCAAATTAGGAAAATGTGTGATTTTTATTTGTTTTTCGTACTGTGGAGATGAGTGCATCTAATGAAGAAATTCGATACATTTTAAAATTTTACTACAAAAAAAGTAAAAATGCAACGCAAGCCGAAAAATTTTGATGTCAAAGATGCACCTCGCTCTGGTCGCCCTATAACGGATAAAATGGATGCCATTTTTAAAAAAGTGAAGCAAGATCGGCAAATCAGTAGTTATGACGTAGCTAAAGAACTGAGAATTGACCACAAAACACATCAAATTTCACATTTATTTATCTCAATTCTTTTGTCGAAGTAGACAACGATGCTTCTTTATACTGAACTTGACTTTCATTTCACAATTTATGTTTTTGATAGGATTATAATATACGAAACAAATTCAAGATTTTTATCAAAAATATACACGACTGTTATAAGATGCAGCCATAAAGTATACGCCTATGCAGTGCAACATGAGCCTGCTGCCGGAGGATATTTAAAATTACCTTCACTTAAGAGGAGGTCTGTATCCTATAATCTGTATAATAAATAACTTCTCTTTATTACTTGAGAGGTGCTAATATATAGTGAGTAAGTCAAGTCCTGTTCTTCATTTGGACACTAGGAAAAGGGGATCAGAATTTAAACATTAACACAAAATCAAACGTGTGTACTTAAACTAATGTTAAGAAAGTAAACAAATGCGGAAAATGTGACCCAGGTACCGGTTTAAGATATCCCATTATAAAGCACATTGAATACATGAACTCACCTTGTGAATTCTTGTGAGTCGATTCACTTCTTTTTTATCCAGGCGACTGAGTGGACTCCTCATCGAAGTCGGTATTTTTAGATTCCTACAACTTAAGTATCTTTAAAATTACTCATCATCATCTACATCTATTCTACTAGACCATCACTTTTCGTCAAGTGTGACTGTAATTACGCTTGCCTGTTAATTAGAAACTAATTCTAATCATCATAACTATTAAAATAAATCCTTCGAAGAGATCCAGTAATCTATACTAATATTATAAAGAGGTAAAGTTTGTGAGGTTGTAGGGGGTAATCTCCGGATCTACTGAACCGATTTTGAAAACTCTTTTACCAATAGAAAGCCACATTATTTGTGAGTATCATAGGCTATATATTAACCCGAAAAATGAAAAGACTTTTCGTCGTAGTCGGATTTGCTGCAGTAAGTCGGAGAACGAAAACGTTTGTTACGAACGCTGCCTTAACGATGAGAGATATATGATTCATAGTTGCGGGTAGTGTATGGATAAATAAATGAGTGAGTGAGTGAGTGAGAGAGCAGTTCGGCTGGTTATACATAAATATACTTTGAAGTAGGATAAGCATTTTAAAGATAAAAAATTACTTAAGTAGATTACAACGTAGCTTCTCCTTAAGGTATCATATACCTTGGCCCCAAGGGAGTGATATTTTTTATCACCCTGGTAAATTGCTATCTGATAGCCATGAGCCAGGTCACAGTCACCATCATTAGAATCGTTATATTTATGATACCCTCCAACCCACAGTTTTGTTCACTTTTTTGCCTTGACTTGCCACTTCAACAATTTAAAACTCGTATCAAGAAGTCATTAATATATAAAGCATACTATAATGTACAGCATAACTAAATGATGAGAATGCTTGGAATCTAAGTGACGTTGACTCTCAAGTTAAATCATTTGTATAACAGACTATGTAAACATGGCTTTTTGATGCGAGCGACTGTTGAGTGTCTGGCCGGCTCTTCTCAACAGAAAATTGCTTCCCGAGCTGACAAACTAACTGACCGACCAATTTTTGACGTTTCTAAAGTACTTCTAAAAAAAGTGTAATTGAAATAAATAATTTTGATTTGATTTGATTTTCAAGCCATTAGAACGTGAAATATATAAATAATTTTAGGATCACGGAATTATCCAGTTTCGCTGCTTAATATCGTTACCTAATTACTAACTGAACCAGATGACAGTTAGGGTCATCTATACCTCGATAAGGGAGACCTAGCTAATGCACTGCTTTATCAAAATTCCACTATTAACAGGATGACAGTATTCATTCTATGTAATATTGTATCTTTGGAGATAGAAATATTGGGTAGTCGTACTAACCGTAGGTACCTTGGTTTTAGTGGAGATGGTGAAGCCAAGAATTGTTTAAAATTTTCATGTGTAATATTGCTAATAATAGAAGACAGTATAAACTTCAAGCGCCATCTTTAATCGTCACAAAATAAATGTATCCATAAGCGTTATCTAACAGTTGTCAAAACAATAAAACAATATAGAAGCTGGTCTGTCTCTCACTGCCAACTCTGAACAGAAATGCAGTTAGCGCGCGTCAAGGTGCTCGGGATGTCATGCTGGCAGGTTTGTTTTGGCAAACGGCGCCTGTGGCCAGGGCTGTACCAGATCTAAAAGCATCGATAGATTCTCTGGTTTTAATATTGAGAAAGAAGGAAAACTTTATTTGAAGCAAATCATTTTTACAATTTATGCAGTAAAATAATTAATAGAAATATCTTATTTATATAATAAATGCTCCTCAAAAAGCTAGGTCCTCTCAGTTTTATATGGAAGCCTTGCTTCTAATACTGTTTTTCAGTGACATGTATTTGTGAAGAAAGTCGTCAAAAGTCAAGTTCACTTCAGTAGATAAATGTTTAGAAATTGATTCCATGACCTTTGGAATGCGAATCCAATGCCCTAATCACTGAGCTGCAAAAATTTTTGGGGCGATTCTTGGCTTTACAATAAGTTTAGAAATCGTCTATAGACTAACTTTAACGAACAGTAGTGGGAAAATTTAGGAACATGATGGTCACATGAAATTTGTGTTTGTGTAATGGGTATCTTACACACATTTATGACAGAAAACTCTATGACGGAAAGTCGCAGCTTGAAACTTTGAAATAAGTAAACCATATAAAGCAATGTAAAGTAAATAGTAATCAAAGTTTTTATTTTAATTAGTAATTATTGTCATCGATACTAGTCAAAGCAAGGCACAACACTACACTAATGACCACTCCACCAGGTGAGACGTCCACACTTCATTTGCGGCCGGATTTCCGCCCGTTAAAACACCGTGTAATTCGCGTGAAAAAGATGAAAAGATTGCTTACTAATTATTTATTTTGCTTTTACAACATTTAAATATTATTTATATAGAAGCTATGCTTCCCAGAGATACATAAAGTTACCCGTGAGGGGACGGTTTAGAATACTATTCCCCTTTGCCGCTGGGAGAGCATCTCGTAAGAGCCGAGTAACCCAGCACCCTCTTGGTGGTAGGGGATCTGTTCCCCGACTGGCTTGCGACCACCAGCATGCGAATCTGACCGCCAAGTATCATAGACGCGTTCCGGTCGAGCCGCATGTGGGCCAGACTTACCCCCTCCCTCTCTCATCCATTAATGCTGCGGATCTAGTGGACTGTGGGCTCTTACTCAGGGTCCGCAGAAACCGGAGCATTTTTTCTTCACTCCCCCTCCCCACTCTATCTTCGAGGATGCAACGCATCGGCAATGGGCGGTGGTGGCCACTAACCATCAGGTGGACCATTTGCTCGTTTGCATCTGATCTACCATAAAAAAAAACAATAATGCTATCTACATGGACCGACACTGCATAGGAACACGCACAAGTTAATAATAAGATGAGCTGATAGTCTTTAAAAGGTTGATTAGATCTTCATTATGCAATAGCTAAGGGCCATCTCGTATAAATTACCTTTCAAACATCAGAATCGGTCTATTACCTTAGGCGCTACGATGCCACAGACATAATAACTATAATAATTTCAAAATATGAAGTTCAAACGATAAACTCACAGAAGTTCTTGTTAAGATTGGATTGGATGATTTCTAAGAATTTGTTGGTGTTAGTTCGACAACACCTACCTCAGGTGCGCTCCGCCTCGCTATCGACCCGTCAGGTGCGAGGACCCTCATTGGTCGAGAGGTAAGGTAGCCAGGTGAGTTGTATCTTCAACCAATCGCAGTATAGTTTATAATGTTATGTATTACGAAGGCGTTCGGTATCAGGTATCATGGACCAGATAAGGTTTATTCCAAAAACTTCTCCAAATAGAAGTAACTTATTTTCTTGCTACTTTAAAGTTTTGGTGATATTGTCTGAGATTCAGAGATCTCCAAAATATTTCAGACGTATGATCAGTAGGAGTATTCCTTGTTTTTGGCTAGAGGCATCTATTCTGCAATTTCATCATTCTATAAATTTAAAGAGTAGAAAATATTGGAACTGGTAAGCATTACGGACAAAATTACAGGAGTCCCAGGTCACTCTTTTTCTTTGGTTTTTTTATTTCTCTTTTCTCAATTTTGAAGATCATGGGTGGTGTATTCAACCATTCTCAAAAGAAACTGCTGCTCATAAATCCACCTCCTGGTATTCTTTGTTGATTTTTCAAAGAAAGGGAGTCAAAATTATTTAAAGTCTTTTTATGGGTCGTTAATATTGATACTATTGATAGATTTACTTAGAAACTGTTATGGATTTAAGTTCCACCATCTTTTCTAATTAAACTCACGACATGCTTTACTTTCCTTACCCTAATCCCTAAAACTATTAGTCAACTGTTTAAAATGTTTAAAACTTTGTCAAGAGATGGCGCCACTTGCAATTTAAAACGCGCTATTGAGAAATTGTTTTAATTAACCAAGGGATTTTTGTAGTCTGTCAAGTTAGTTGAATATATACGTAAAATATATGAGATCGTTTTGTGAATTATGACCTATTTATTTCTCTTTCTATACGTACAGAGTACGACTGTGAATATTAAGATTCACCTACAAACCTAACTAGTAACTACTTATTATATAACAGAAACGGACATCTGCCAAAACTGAGAGCTGTTGAGATTATTGTTCGGAAATGTATATTTTTAACTAATATATGTGACAGATATATGGAGCGTATTAAAGGCTAGATGGTCTAACATGAGAGTAATGTGTTTTGTGCGAAAAATAGATTATATAAATGCATATACCAAGGTAAAGCGTTTCTTTTCTGTATGACGTTTACTGTCTGAAATGTATGCAATTATAAAATGTGATATATAACAATAATGTCACTTTGAATTGCTCTCTTCATAGTGGTATTTTTATTTTGTATTCTAGACACGCGGTTGTGTATCAGCTAAGTTGCGGATACTAAATCAAATAGGCACAGTTATTGAATTGTTAATAAGCGTATTTGATTTTGTAGGATTATAAAACGATTGGTTATAATTATTAATAAAAAAAACAACTTATAAACTTTTTTTTTCATTTGACACTCATAATAGATAATCTTACTAATATTATAAACGTGAATGTTTGTAAGAATGTATGGATGTCTGGATTTATCGATGAATGTTTGTTACTCTTTCACGTAAAAACTACTGAATGGATTTTGATGAAACTTTACAATAATATAGCTTACACATCAGAATAGCATAAGTATAAGTATAAGTATATAATAGTTAGCATTGTTGTCAAAATTATCTATAAAAAAAATTATCTGTTGGAAATAATTGGTATGGCTATTGAAATTTGAATAAAACAAATCAATGTGTATAAGTCAAAAAGCTAAATAAAATCTCTTAAAATATTCTTTAAATATTAGTTAAAATCTTTATACTTTATATCTTTTTTCTATTTATTATTTTTATCATAAATGGAAACATTTATATTTTGCTCGCACTGAACTTGGATATTTTCTTCAAGCTTATATTTATGATTTCGTATTTCTCATGCAATTTTTAATTTTTTTTTTAAAGTTTTTTGTTATACGTATAAGTGTATTAAAAATATAAAATTGTAAATAACAAGACGTCGCTTGTCGTATCTGCATTCTGTAACTAAAGTAAAGAAAGATAAATGAAGTGCAAATTGCGTTCAGTATTACATTGAGACATGTGTCGACACGCGACAGGTAATGTTTGTGCGGGAACGATGATAGACAATTGTAAATTTATCCTTCTCTTAATTTAAGTATTTAAACATTTTTAAACTTCATCTATAATATTTTCAGTTCCTTATACTCAACTAAACTAAATTTACTTACTTATTTGATTTTGAGAAGTGTTCGAGGATTGTGACCCACCTACGGATATAATGATTTATTCACTCCTTATTCACTATTTGATATCAATTATCCAAAAAATAACAATCTCAAAGACACGTCAATGATAGTCAATTTTTTATATTTAGATTTATCATAACAAATCCAATATAAACTACTAGCCAGACTAACGTTATTAAAAATGCCGATAGCATATTGTAGAAACTATTAATTTTTCCAGTACAAAAAGTAGTCTGTGTTATTTTCAGGTCCATAAATTATCTATAGGTATACAAAAAAAATACGTCGATCTGTCACTCCATTACAGCGTGAAAGGAGGACAAACTTATACTCTTTCGTATTACAGATGTTGATAAATAACATTACTCATATGCATAGCGAAGAAATAACTAATATTCACTCTTCTGCTATATCTTTCTAATATAACTCAGAATTCCTCAATTTTAATAGTGTGACGAATGTGTGCTTTACGTTCACCTTTAATATTTTCCATATCATTTCATCTTTAGTAGAGAAGTTGCACAAGACCCTTAATCCTAATGATTTATTAGCGTTTAGTTAAGAGACACTCATAACTACGGTTTTCCTTACAAATCATATATTCGTAACTTTTAAAAATATTACAACAACTAGCCACCCGCTGCTGCTTCGCACGGTTTCTCTAATATAATATGTATTGTATTGTACATATAAACCTTCCTATTGAATCACTGTACCAATTGGTAAAAACCGCATTAAAATCCGTTGAGTAGTTTAAAATAACTAAGCGAACAGCGGAAGCGACTTCAGTTTATACTATGCAAAGAAGACGTTGCAGATAACTTGCAAAATGGATGGGAGTCCATCATCAAAGTCACTCACTCGAATAAAAGATCCCCGTATCACAACAATCAGTCGTAAAAAATCATATATGACAAAAATAGTAGTTATAAAAGATTCCGTATTAGTAAAGACTGTCGTATTGCAAGATCTTCTATGACCAAGGACAATCGTATAAAAGACCTTTTATTACCATGGACAGTCGTATAAAATATTTATAACCAAGGACAGTTGAATAAAGTATCTATTTAATTAAGGACAGTCGTATAAAATATTTATAACCAAGGATAGTCGAATAAAGTATCTATTTAACTAAGGACGATAGTATAAAATATCTATAAATAAGGACAGTCGTATAAAATATCTATAATTAAGGACAGTCGTATAAAATATTTATAACCAAGGACAGTTGAATAAAGTATCCATTTAATTAAGGACAGTCGTATAAAATATTTATAACCAAGGATAGTCGAATAAAGTATCTATTTAACTAAGGACGATGGTATAAAATATCTATAAATAAGGACAGTCGTATAAAATATCTATAATTAAGTACAGTCGTATAAGATATCTATAACCAAGGACAGTCCAATAAAGTACCTATCTATAACTAAGGACAGCCGTATAAAATATTTATAACCAAGGACAGTCGAATAAATTATCCATAACCAAGGACAGTGAATAAAGTATCTATAACTAAGAATAGGCGTATAAAATATCTATAACCAAGGACAGTCCAATAAAGTACCTATCTATAACTAAGGACAGTCGTGTAAAATATCTATAACTAAGGATAGCCGTATAAAATATTTATAACCAAGGACAGTCGAATAAAGTATCCATAACCAAGGACAGTGAATAAAGTATCTATTTAACTAAGGACGATGGTATAAAATATCTATAACTAAGGATAGGCGTATAAAATATCTATAACTAAGGATAGGCGTATAAAATATCTATAATTAAGGACAGTCTTATAAAATATCTATAACCAAGGACAGTCGAATAAAGTATCTATAACTAAGGACAGTCGTGTAGAAACGAGTATCACCAAAATCAATCGTGTAGAAGTTCCCCTATCACCAACAATTAAACTCGAAATTTACATGGCGTTTTAGTGGAAATTTTTTTTTTAACTGTATCTGTGTACATTTGTATGGAAAATTTTCCATTCCGGCGACTTAAGACATGAATGTCATGTTAGTCGCCTTCATACTTTAATATGCTATAAAATATAAAGTGAATGCTTTGAACTGTTTTATTGATGCGCCGGCGCATCCGCTTCACGGCTTCTCTTTAGTTTTCCTCTCGTTCCTCATTTCTTTGTTAATATACAAGGTTTCGTAAGTGGTGACACTAGATCTCATGTTAATGAACCAATTTTGATGATCATTTTAATGACAAATTAATGAAATGACATTTCCATCTGTTAGTGAGTTAAGGAACCAAAATAATATTTAAAGTAACTGAACTGAGATGGACATGACCTTATGTTTTTTGATTGCAGAGCGTTTTTTTTATTTATTTTTTTAATCATATATTTTTTCTCGCTTTAAATCAGTTTCAATATAATTTATCCTCCTCATGTATCTATCTATAAATTCTTGAGGTTAAAATAAAACTAAAAAAAAAATTTCAACTTTACAACTAATAATTATAAGCAAAAAATAAATATATTATGTTTTTAAATGATATTTATTTTATGAAAAAAATGTCATATCTTCAGTTGATACAGAATAAAAAATTTTACACCGCCTTAAAAAGAAAATATAAAAAAGAATGTTATTTTTACCCCTGGTGGGACTCGAACCCACAATCCCCGGCTTAGGAGGCCGATGCCTTATCCATTAGGCCACAGGGGCTACGAACATGTTGTTGAAATTTCACTACATATTTCTTTTAGACTTTTCTAAATTTAAATATGTACTTCAGTTCAGTATGGTTTACGATATCAGGGAGCACAGTAGTGTGTCCGCCAAGTCATGCAAACGGCACAGGCCGTCACACTTAATTGTATAAATTTTTAATACCGTTAGATTATAATCTATCTCGCGATATTGTAAACTGTCGAAAAATTGTAACAATTGTTTGTTTACAATTTAACGCATTAATTGTCGGTAGATTCTTTGCTCTTGCGTAACATAGTGCGAAAACATACGCTCGTCTTCGCAGATTCTGCTTGCTGGTCGCCTTCAGCTTCGGTGATCAGGACATACTAAGTTTAACGTATTCTCAAATTATCAACATACAGTATACGAACGATCAAAATGGAAGGTAGGGAATAATTAGGCTAATAGCTGACAAAACGTTCCGTTAAGCGTCATGGCGCTTTTGTTATTGGCACGGTCGGAATTTGTGTAATCGTTTCTTTCAAATGATCAGAATTTTCATTTTTATCAACATTCAACACAACATCCTCCACTTACTCAACGTACTCAACGTACTCATATCTTACTAATATACTAAAAATGCTATATAATACTAATATTATTACACGGATACATATAGGCTATTATAATTCCTGCGAAACAATGATAAAATGTTTATTGAACGCCCAAATATTTGATATAGCGATATATAATAAAAATAATATTATTATGATTTAATGTTTTTTTGTTAAATCTAAATAGGTGCATGCAAATCCGGGGCACGTCGACTAGTATTCATATAATAGTGTTAGGGTTAGCAAACGCAAAAACTTCAAGTTTTTCAGTATTAATATTAGACATCTTTATATCTTTAACAAGAATATTAATTTGACAATCCCATACTTGATGTCCATCAGTGTTCCGTTTAGAATTATTTACTACTAGCCGACCCGCGCGACTTCGATCGCGTGTTGCTCCACTTCCATGGGTCGTAGCGAGATGTAAATAGCCTAAGTTACCCCTTGTTGTATCAGCTATCTGTCAATGAAAGCCCCGTAAAATCCGTCCAGCCAATTCAGTGACTAGCTGGAACAAACAGGCAGACAGACAAAATTGTAAAAAATGGTGTATGTACCGTGTATGAATGTACATCCACATAAACTTCGTTTGTTGTAAACAATCAGACACTCCAATTTTATTTATTTGTATGGATGTATGGACTAGCCGGCCTGCTCTAGCTTCACTATATAAACATTCACCCACTCACTCATTTATTCATTCTTACTCTACCCGCAACTATGAATCATATATCTCTTATCATTAAAATAATTAAAACACCGTTCGTAAGAACTTTTTCGTTCCATCGTTTTCACCATTCTCCGATTTATTTTGCAAAACCGACTACCATGAAAAAGTCTTTTCTTTATTCGGCTATAATATATACCTATGACACTTTCAAATAATGTGGCTTTCTATTGGTAAAATAATTTTGTATATCGGTTAAGTAGATCCAGAGATTACCCCCTACAACCTCACAAACTTTACGTCTATAATATTAGTATAATATTGAATCGGTCAAAATTATTGAAAAAGTACATACTTAGGTAGGTACGGACTAAAACAACTAATTTGGTTTTACATGAACTAACAACCTTTTATGCGCTTTCATTGCGAGAGTTGGCTTTTTTAACAATTTTTTTTATTGGGATACTCATAACATAAATTTGTTACACCAGTGTATTTGTTATGTTATTGGAAGCTGTTGTGTATATCTGTCTGTGTTGGTCATGTCACAGTAACAGAACGAATATAGTATCAATCAAAAGAAACCTATTCAAAAACCACATACCATTCATCATTCGCACATATTTTTATAAATGTCACCCCATCAAAACCGGCACAACAAGGTAAACACGTGTCAATCAAGACGCTCCCTTGAGGATGGTAACCCACCCCTGCGTCTTAAGAGAATTTAACACAGAGTAGTATGACCTGTATAGAAGAATTTAATAGACATATTTTTTTCTGTCTTTTTTATTTTTTTGTGTCAAAAATCTGTAATGTGTTGTATCTGTAAAGTGTTGTATTAGCAACATCGTTGATTTTATATATTGAGTTGAGGTTATATACTTTATATAACCTCAATTCCGATAGATTTGAGCCAGTTGTCAAAAACATTGTAAAAAAAGTAAACAGAACTTTGAAAGAATTTTCTCGCTGTGTTATTAATAATATAGCTATTACGAGTTATCATATCGTAACCTAGTTTAAAAAAAAAGATTACTAGTATTATGGATCATATACTACTAGTATTCCCTATACCCCTTCTAGTAAGTTAAAATGCTTGTGTCAGGAGTGGGCCACGCCAGTTGGTTGGAAATCATATTTTTTTAAAACACTTTTCGACCCGCGCGAATTCGCGTGTAGCCCCATTCCTATTATTCTTAGCATTATTATATATAATCTATAGCCTTCCACGATAAATGGGCTATCTAACACTGAAAGAATTTTTCAAATCGAACCAGTAGATCCTGAGATTAGCGCGTTCGAACAAACAAACTCTTCAGCTTTATATATTAGTATAAGATATATGATAGTTTATTCTTACGTTAGAAATCTTTTAACATGTCGTGAAGTTTTTTTTTTTTAATATTAGTAGTTTAATGGCTTACACTTAATTCAAAATCTCTGCTAAAACCTACTCTGTGTGAGGGAGAACAGTGAGCGTACGTTTAATAGCGTTCCGATTGAGTTTTTATTTACTACCACATTTATATGTTAATCGCGAGCATCGTCGGGGGAATGTTCATAGCGACGCGGTTTTAATGAATTAGTTCATTTATTTTACGTGCCTTTTGTGGATTGTGGGTAAATAAAGATATTTAAAGGTAAAGTTGATTAAAGGTTCCTTTAACGCTTGTACGCATTTTCGAAGATCAAAAAAATAAAACATCATTACAGAATTTTGAAATTACAATTTATTTTAAATATCCTAGTGGACTATAAACCCCTTTTTACATCTCACCTACCGGTACTACCTTACTTCAATTACCTAATACCTCTTTTATTTTCCTTCCGAGATATTATACCACTTTGGGATAGATAATGATCAAGAACGAGTCTTTTGAAAACGGGATGGAAGTATTTTAAAGTAAAATTTCCTGAAAATTATCTTGGATAGGTTATTTTATGTGCTGTAAAAATAGGATACTTGAAAAGATTCCGGGAGTTTGAAAATTGATGACTTTATAAATTTTGATCTGCCCTTCCCGAATTTTAAATTCTCTAATAGCTGTATAAAAAGTTTTGACAAAAATATCTAATTTCAAACTAGATTCTAGAGTCTCAAGGTAGAGTTTGAATCGAGGTATGTTAATGAGATTTTTTGCATAACTGAATTTCATTTCTAGAGGTTTTTTTAATATTATTTTCTTACTAGTCAACCTACCACGGCCCAGGCGGAGTGCAATTTACCTCGTGTATTACGTACGTATTAGGTTTAATTTTACATTTTAATTTTTAACTAACTTCCAAAAACTTAAATTGTAAAGCTCGACATGCATCTAACCGCAAACTTTCAACCCTTTCAAGCATTTTTTTTTCTCGATAAAACATAACGTGAGGGACGTGTTAGAATAGGTTGATGGTAGGGGATCTGTTCATCACCAGCATGCGAATCCGACCGCCAAGTGTCATAGACGCGATCCGGTCGAGCCGCATGTTGGACAGACTTGCCCCCTCCCTCTCCCATCCCATTGATGCTGTGTATTTAGTGGACTCTGGGCTCTTGCTAAGGGTCCGCTGAAACCGCAGCATTGTTTTCTTCACTCCCCCTCTATCTTCCAGAATGCAACGCATCGGCAAAACAAGTATTTCTTATGTCCATGGGCGATGGTGGCCACTTACCATCAGGTGGACCTTCTGCTCGTTTGCACCTTATCTACCATAAAAATCTATGTCCTTCCACAAGCTCTAATCTACCTTTGCACCAAGTTTAATCAAGAACGGTTCTGTGGTTTAAGCGTAACAAACAAAGTTACTTTCGCATTTATAATACCCAAGTATGCGCGTCTCCCGTATACAAGAATGTCATTGTCTCATTATTTATATCCAAAGCACATGTTCCGATCTATTTACGAGTTGATTTATTCCTAGACTACCCCCCACATTGAGTTAAGTGTTACCAAAACGATATTGCACGTGCTTTTTATTGGATAATTGGTGTTTATTATAAATAGTATGCTAATTTAAGTTTGTCACCGAACCAAACTTTTTTGTCCTGTAGACTACTTAACTATAATTTAATATCATTCGCTTGCAGAGCCTTCGCTATATTACCAACTTGGAAAACCATAAAAAATTTTAAATAAACTACCAACATCCGCCGTGCCTACTATTCTATAAGGTACTATAGTGCATTAAAATCATCATCATCATCACGACCCGTCAATGCCCCATTGCTGAGCCGGGCCTTCTCCTCAGAATGAGGAAGGTATTAGGCCATATTTCACCACGCTGGCCCAGTGCGAGTTGGCAGAATTCACACACCTTTGAGAACTTTAGGGAACTCTCAGGAGTGCAGGTTTCCTCACGATGTTTTCCTTCACCGTTAAAGCAAGTGATATTTAATTGCTTAAAACACACATAACTCAGAGTCAGAGGTGTGTGCCCAGGATCGAACCTCGGACCTCCCGAGTAAGACATTGAAGTCTCAATCACCACTGCTTGTGTGCATTAAAATACGATATTAGAATTGTATATATTTAGAGAAATGTTTTCTAAGGCATAAGGGATGGAGAAGGGGTATGTGTTCCTTACTTTCTCAAACAAACTTACATCATCTTCTTTAAAAGTCATATTTGAAACAAAAAAATGTGTTTCTTCAAGTTCAAATCTTTATCTGTACTAAAATTCGTCTAAATTGGTTTAGCGGTTTCTATAACTTTATTCAATTAACTAAAACTAAATTAACCCTTAAACATATCTTCCTTGGTCTTGCATTCCTTCTCTCCTGAACTAAAAAAGTATCATTATTTAGGGATCTAAGTTTAAGTAATGTTTAACGGAATACTTCCATTGTTAGAATAAAAAGAATTCTCCTCCCAAACATCACAAGACATGATTCTTTGTTTATTATTTGAATACAAAAATATTTCTTATCTGTCTGTCTCTGAGATAGGTAATAGGTTGTTGGGTGTTAAGAAATTAAATACAAAAATATATGTGGGAGAATAGTAAAAGATTATCGAATAATCGAATCGTTATCGCTATCTATGGCGTTGGAGTGGGGTAGTAGTTACTTCTGTTGTTTTGACAGTCTCGACCCTCGACCCTTTATATGCCATCGACAGTCTGACTAAAGTCTTAGTCGTGCGCCGTCTCTCAAGAAGTGAACTGGTCTCTGAATAGTGTTAGTGTTGTGCAGTGCAGTGTTAGTGCTAGAAGTGCTGTACCTTACAATCTAGTTGCCACGTCTTGTGTTAGGTTAGGTTTATGTGAGTTTAACCTTTAGTTTAAACAGAGAGCCTGATCAGTGGAAGTGAGTGTCTCGATCGAATAAAGGATATCCTTAAGCCTACACCTTGGTCACAAGTCCAAGGTACTGCTTAGGTTTCTCTCGTAATTGTTAGAGATCATATTTGATCAATTATCGGTTCAATAGAAGTATCAGCGTTGCGTTTACCCAATAATCTGTTAAATATCATCTCCTCTTTTAGTGTTCTCCAATATTCCCCATTTTTCCATTTCCTTCTCATCATTTAAAATCCCCGACATATATATAAAGTAGGATTTCAAAAACGTGTCTAATAGTATAGTTTCGTTTCCCGGTTATTCTCCCGTTAAACAAGATGTATGTGTTCCAGATTTTTTAATTTGCACGTTTCGTTCGTTATAAAAACAAACACTACTGGTCTTCGATCACTAAAGAGCTAGATACCCAATTACTCAGTCCCGTACAAAATGTGTCCAGCACTGTTTTCAATCAACTATAACTAGTTAAAGATAGTTGTAAGCATTAAGTAGTATTGCTATTCTGTGCTCATTGCGTGCAGTGCTGCACTGTTGCATCTATATGCGTTATGTTCCCTTTCGCTCACTCTACAACACAACACGACACGACTCACTAATAACTATTATAATACTGATGATAATAACCTAAATATGTAATATTAATATACAAATATTAGTCGCGCAACATCGTCTGCATGGCTCCGGTGTGATGCATGCTATTGAAGCTATTCACAAATAAAAGAGTTTTTAAATTCAAGCCAATGGTTCCTGAGATGAGTGCGTTCAACCAAACAAACAAACTTTTCAGCCATGTAATATAAGATTAGTCAGGTTTGTGGCTTCTCCGCCATCGTGCCAAAGGAATTTTCTCTCGGCCCACCTACAATAATCTGATTATCCCCCTCCAGTAGGTTATAGCGCCCTTTTCTAGAATCACTTTAAGTCACAAATATGTAATGAAAGAGGTGAGTGAAAAAAAGGGTATTGAGTCCTTAAATCCGTCCGTATATCATGCAAACTGCAAACTTCGCGGCGCCTTTTAAGCCCTGGCGCAGTCGTAAGCAGCACATATGGATGGTGCGTCCTTGAGATTAGTACAGATAGACGTATACTTAAAGCGCTCGTATGACACTAGATAAAAAGTCTACGTAAATATATTATACTAGCGGCCCATCCCGGCTTCGCGCGGGTGGAATATTATTTTTAAAAATATATTGGCCCTCCCGCATTTCGGTGCCCCCTCTCTTGCCGCGTTACTCGCTGCGCTGCGTCGCTATACTGGCCCGTCGTGTCGTCGTGTATTTTTTGTTTATATTGATATTTTTAATTTCGTAATATCTTTTGAATGGAAAGTCCGATTTTAATAATTCAAAAAGTAATTTACAGGTATTGAAATAGTCTTGAATACGAAATAATTTATTTGGATAAGGATTAATACAAAGTTATAGAAAACATGGTCTGATTTTGATAGGCATTTTTATCAACTTTTAAAATGTAAAAAAATAGTTATAGTGACGTAACTATAATAGTTGAACATATGGTCTCGCGGACTTTTTTGTAGATATTGATACGTTCTATAATATTGTAGAACATTTTTTTGTTCTATCATCAATACTTTTTGCAGCGCATGCGATGAAAGATATTTTATGGCTAACTTTTTGGCACCTTGGGTTGGTTTTCGTGAGATTTCCTAAGGATCTCTAATTTTTTCTTGTAATAAATATAGCCTATGTTACTCAGGGATAATGTAGCTTTCTAATAGTGAAAGAATTTTTGAAATCGGTCCAGTAGTTTTTATGTTTATTCGTTACATACAAAAATACAAATCTTTCCTCTTTATAATATTAATAGTAATAATAGTATAGATGGGTGTAAATTTTTTTACGTTGTGTGTCCATTTGGTTAGTGATCGAAGCGACTTGTTTATAAAATGTAGTAAGCTTTGCGATAATGCGAAACCAAAATCCATAGAGTAGAGTTGTAGTAATTTACGTACAGTATAAATCTATTGTTTTGAAGTTGTTTTGTAAATCCGTGTGTAATAATTTTTAAGCGGTATCGTGTTGGGTGAGAGCCAGGAGCAGGTTAATGTTTTACAGTTTTTTATATTGCAATGCGGTTTTCATAAAATAATGTTATTATTTAAATGACAATGGCGGTTACTGGTCTATTTTGATATATTTAAAAAAAATCAGTGGTTAATTCAGTTTGTCTATTTATGACTGAGAGTAGGTAGGTAATAAGTATACCAAATGTGAATATGGTACGACTAAGAAGTACCAAAATGTTTTTGTTTTGAGAAAATACTTAGATAAACTTGGATGTAAACCCAACATACCTACTTAGGAGGTTGGTAGCTATCAGTAGGATTAAATCTGTTATCTACAAGGGACATACATATAGCAATGAAATAACGCCATATCGTATACGGCAAAAACACTTTCGTATATCTATCTATATATATGAAAGCAGAAGCTGACTGACTGACATATCAACGTAGGGCCTAAACTATAAGGGTTAGAAACTTTAAATTTTGCTCAGGCGTTCCTTTTACAACGTAGAGGAGGACTAAGAAAGGATTTTCGAAAATTCACTCCCTAAGGGGGTAAAACGGGGGTGCAAAGTTAGTATGAAACTTTTTCGTTTTTGAAGTTGTTCAAATGAAATTCAGTATGAAGGTTCTTCATTGAAGGTCATGAAACATGTGTAAAAATTTTTTTTCTAAATCATTCCTTATGGAGGTAAAAGGGGGGTCATAGTTAGTATGACTACCTCATAAAATTATTAAATATGTCTACAGTCGATTTACTGTAGGCTAATATAACTACCTCAATATCGGAAACGAAGTTGCGGGTAAAAGGTAGTTTGAAAAAATACAGCTATCTCGAAAAACACCAAAACCTTGTATGATTTCACCACTTAAAGTTATTAAGTAGATCATTTTGGTGATAGGGGATTATCTACATCGTCTGGCAATAAGGAGGCGTAAGGATTAATAACTATAGTAAATGTCAATAGTTTAAATGTTTGAAATATTGAACAAATAGTCCATGAAAACTAAACCAACATAAAATATAAATGGCAGTATCCGAACACAATATTTGTAAAAATATGAAACGCGATGAGCCGAGTGTGACCGATTTGTCACATTGACTTACTGCTTCCTTGTTTCGGTATTGAGCTACAGTACGGTACACGGCCTTGATCCGACACGGTACGGTACGGTATGGGGGGCGACTGCTATTTTATTTTTAAGGTTATCTCTTATACTATTTAACTGATTTAAAAAAAATTCCAGATATTCTTAAACCACACATACGTCCTCGCTTTGTTGATGGAAAATTGAAAAAAAGAAAAAACACTCACTTACTAATCCGGTCAAATTACACCAAAAAATAAGAGTAAAGCTATTTAAATTCCCACAAAGCTGAAAATCAGTAAGATTGTTTAAAATATGATGGAAAATAAAATTTAAAAGTTCCCCATCTCTCCTGCATGAGTACGCCACGTATATACGCATATTATGACGTTTACAACTTTTTGAATCGTTGTATCTCAAAAACGGTGGCTCGTAGAAAAAAAAGTATTTATACATTTTTTGTAGACAATTTTATGATCTACAATTTTTTTTAAAGTATTTTTATGATAAAACTTACCGTTATGGGGAAAAACACGAAAAACTCATTTTTTGACCTTTGACCTTGAATAAGTTTTTTTTCCATATAGGGGAAAGATGGGGAACTTTCAAATTTTATTTTTAATCATATTTTAAACAATCCTACTGATTTTCAGCTTGGTGGGCATTTAGGTAGCTTCGATTGTCTAAATTGACCGGACTATACCGTATACAGATATTGTAACATAATAGGAAATATTTATTAACAATTATTAAACTCAGCAATGATAGCATTTACGATGCTGGTAAATGTACCCATTGACTACAACTTATTAATCCGATTGAATAGATTATTGACTATCGTAGTGAAGTGAAGGGTATCCCTTTTTGAGGAATCTAAAATGATTTCCTATCTAAAATACCGCTTTTATACAGAGCCGTATTTTGGTTTAAATAAAACTTAATTGGCCGTCCGTACAGTATGTAGTGTCTAGTGTACACATGTAGTGACACACAGACACACTGACCGTCTGATTTACACCTCCATATTTCAGCACAGTGTTGCATTGTAGTATGCACAATAAAACTAATCGTAACTCTTCAATACAATAAAAATGTAACATATGTACGAGGAAGATAAAATATGAGTATAAATTTAGATTCCTATATCGATAAAACTTCTACCACTTTTAAGAGAACTTAAGAACTAGAACACAATCAGTGTTAAAAAAAATATCCCAATTTGACGCTCATTTCAACATTAGGGTGGACAAAGAAGTGTGGTTATAAGAAAAGTTATGAACAGAAATAATTTGAATATACATAAATATATTAGACAGTCGCCAATAAAAGCCAAGCCATGTATCGACTAAGGTGTAGAGCTTGTGAAGTGAGGGCTAGTAGAGGTAGGTAGGGAGGGAGTGTAGAGTTAGAAGCTAGGCTCTTTCTCTCGCCTTGGCTACATTTCATATGAAAATGCTTTTGGTGGGATTTCACTCCTTTTTTTGAGTTACTTATAACAATATTTATTTTAAATTTTGTTAATTTATTCTTTCTTTCTTTGGGGATCAAATCTTGCACATCAGAGGTGCTTTTTTATAGCTATCTATGTTTGTCACTGTATATGAGTGACGAGCGGCCTGCCCTCGCTTCGCTCCGGGTATTTAAAGCAATATTATAATGTCCTTTAATTGTCAGTCTATAACTGTGTAGTTATAGACTGACAATTAAAAAGCGAAAGATAATAAAAGAACACAGAAAAGAGACCGATCATTCAGAACAGATAAAGATAAAAGTTAAAGAGAGAAAAAAGAGAGAGAATGACAGTATATAAGAGGAAGAGAGACAGAAATAATATATCATTCCTCAGTGAAAGAATTTTTAAAATTGGATCAGTAGCAATAAAACGGCCATGTTCTATTTATTAAAGTAATGTATATGGCAACACTAAATCACCTTTATCACTCACGAAAAGTGTAGTTTTCTATCAGTGAAAAAAGAATCGGATCTGTAGTTCCTGAGAAACTCTTCAATTTACAAAATGGTACCAGGTTGTGGCACTTAAATGGCCATATCTTTTTAATTAGAATATTTATGGCAACACCACATATCCTATGTTATTCGGAAAGGATGTAGCTTTTTATCGGTGAAAGAATTTTCAAAATCGGTTCAGAACTTTTCGAGCCTATACGCAACAAACACAAACATACAAACAATCAAATCTATCCTCTTTACATAATAGTGTAGATAGATTAGGGTGATACGTATTTTAACTTTTGCAGGACTTCAGGAAGCATTAAAATTTTAATTATCATTAGTGAGCCTATGTCGAGAATTTAGGATTATCATCAAATCAAGTTAAAATAAACAAAGCGCTTCGAGAAAAGGGCCTCGCTTGGCTCGTCTTGGAGGGGGTACTACCACTACACTACCTTTTAAGGTAAGGCAATAGACGTGACCATCTTAATCAGTAACGTCATCTTGTACATGTAAGACTTCTCAAGCGACCTTCTGACTACATCACATGTTTACGATATTTTTAAAGTTTTTTTTCTATCAGTTTTTTTTTCAAAAGATTCAAGACAGGTTAGTTACGGGTTAGTGTTGCTAAGATTAGAGTATGATCACATTTAGAGTCGTTATATTTCACGAAAAATATTTTAAAAGCGCGAATCTAAATACTAGGTGTAATTTATAGTGCTTTTATCTGTAAACATCGGTATGTGTACTGTACTAATTTTAATGCTGTTTTCTTATATGTATATGTCGCGGAATAGTAAACTATTATCGAGTTATCGAATCGTCATCGCTATCTATGGCGTTGGAGTAGGGCAGTAGGCACTTCCGTCATTTGACAGTCTCGACCCTTTATATGCCATGCACAATCTGACTGAAGTCTTGCGCGGTCTCTCAAAAAGTGAAGTAGTCTCTGGATAGTGTTAGTGTTTGTGCTAGAAGTGCTGTCCGATTAAGGTCACGTGAGTACCTTACAATTTAGTTGCCCCGTTGCACCTTGGGTTGGGTTAATGCAAGTTTAACCTTGAGTTTAAACTTGAGCAGTGGAGGTGAGTGTTCTAGGTTTTTCTCGTGAGGTGAGTGTTCTAGGTTTCTCTCGTAATTGTTAGAGATCATATTTGATTAACGTTGCGTTTGCCCAAGAGTCCATTCAATATCATCCCCCCTGTTAGTGTTTTCCTATATTTCCCTATCTTACTTCCTTCTCGTTGTTATAAAATCTCTGAGATATATTTTTTTTACATAGTATAATACAAACTCGCTGTCTGCACGCCTACATCTTCTAAAATGCGCAACGGATTTTAATGCGGTTTTCCACAATAGTAATTCATTTTGAAGATTATAAATAAATTTTTAAATGTTTTAAAGTTTGAATATTTATTACTGAGTCACACAACAACGGGTAAACGGAATTTCAATGAAGTTTGGCGCACAGAAACTTAATAACCTTTTTTTACTACCTGGATTAACATATAGGCTATTTTTATTCTGAAAAAAATTCAGAGTTCCTGTGGGAGATTAATAAAATATGTTGTAAGCGCTTAAATATTTACATCTAGCAACAGTATATTAAGAATTAAATGTTTTTTTGATAAATTTAAGTCTTATACGTGGTTAATTGCACGCGTGTAAAGCCGGGGCGGGTAGACTAGTATTAATATAAATCATTTTGTATGGTTTCATAACGACGGTAATACAATATAAATATGTCGGAGAATAAGTAAAAGATTATCGATTAATAGAATCGTTATCGCTATCTATGGCGTTGGAGTAGGGTAGTGGTCACTTCCGTTGTTTTGACAGTCTCGACCCTTTATATGTCATCGACAGTCTGACTGAAGTCTTAGTCGTGCGCGGTCTCTCAAGAAGTGAAGTAGTGTCTAAATAGTGATAGTGTTGTGCAGTGTTGTGTTAGTGCTAGGAGTGCTGTCCGATCAAGGTCACGTGAGTACCTTACAATGTAATTACCTCGTCTTGTGTTAGGTTAGGTTAATGTGTGATTAACCTTAGGTTTAAACAGAGAGCCTGAGCAGTGGAGGTGAGTGTCGTAATTACTTAAAGGAATTCCTTAAGCCTACACCTTGGTCACAAGTCCAAGGCACTGCTTAGGTTTCTCTCGTAATTGTTAGAGATCATATTTGATCATTTATTGGTTCAATAGGAGTATCTACATAGCGTTTACCCAATATTCCATTCAATACCATCACCCCCTTTTAGTGTTCCCCAATATTCCCCATCTTCCTCCTTCCATCTCCTTTCACATCATTTTGAAATCCCCGACATATATATAGAGTGTATTTAATCAAGGTGCGGATGTCTGTCGTCGGTGTGACGGTGAGAAGGGATGAGTAATTGTATAACAGGTTGACAACTGACAAATAGACGACTAAATTGTATAATACATATATATACTACATAATAGGACATTGTTATACTGAACATAAAAATCTTAAAGATTAAATAGAAAAAGAAGTTTAAATAGAAGACTAAGAGAACCTACAAGCCGGTATACTTTTCACTATACATAAACGCTCACCTCCACTGCCTAAACTAATTCAATATCTAACTAAGCTAATGACATAATTAAAGGTGCAATTATTTATCTTAATCTATAAAGTTAAATTAACCCATAATTCTTCTGAAATAATTATATTTAGGGTAAAAGAGGGATGCTTGTTCCTCCCGTTGTTTTAGTGCTTTAATGAAATAACTGATTTTTTTTAACTATTTTATGCAGAAATTCTGATAAGTCCCATGTTCTACGACACTTGATCTGGAGGGGAACATTCAACAATTACACTGAAAACCAGCCTTAGTGTGGCCAGTTTAATTAATGGCTATTTGAAGAAGGACGCTATTTTAATCTCTATTTATAACAGACTGCGTTAAATTTTTTTGCTAACTTTTTAAAATTTGATGTTTTTAAACTATTTTAAATGTACTTTTAAACAAATAAATCACGAATAATAATAAGATAAACGAAATATTCACTCAAAAAGTTACAAATATTTTCTCCAACCGTGATAGAACATATGTTAGCTTTCTGCCTGTCTGTCCCTATGTTTGCTTAGATCTTTAAAACTACACAACGGATTTTGATGCGGTTTTTTTTAATAGATAAAGTGATTCATGAGGAATGTTTATATGTATAATGCATACATTATATAGTAGAGAAACATTAATAATTTTAGAGGTTTCCAATGTGATGTCGTAAATAAACACATTCTTGCGCTTACATTGCAAACGCTGGCTGAATCCTACGAGGTAGATCAAAATAATGTACTACAGTATTGTACACCTTAAAAAGGTCTACAAAAAAGTCCACAGTGGTATATGTCTATCTCTTATGGATAACCCACAATAACCATTGTTTATCCTTTACTTTTTACGAGAAATAATGGCTTATTTATGAAGCGATTTTAAACAATACAGCATTAACCCTAATCCAATTAGATACCTTAAATACATTGTGCATTTAATATAGATCAATACGGCCCTTTACAGCGTGCAATTTAAATGAACATTTTCGAAGATATTACAGATTTAAAATGCAGGGACAAAGCGGTTACAGCTAAATACACGAGTTAGTCACGCTGTACCCGGGCGAAGCCGGGACGGGTCGTCTAGTATATAACATGTAAACTGTTCCTAGTTTAATTTATGATCCCGTAGCTGGTGTGATACATTAGTAGTTAATGCTACTTCTCCTTTTCTTCGGTAAATGTCCAATACAGGAGAAAGATCAATAGCTTCGCTGGGCTAAAACATTTCAATGAAAAACTTTACTAACAAATTAAAGTTACGTATTTCTTATATGTGTGTATGTTTGTATATATCCCCTTAACACCACTCATATCCCCGTAGCATAAACAAGATAGAGTAAACTGTAATCAAACATGAAAAAGTCTATCCTATTAATAATAATAAGTCTTAGGATTCGTTCACACAGATCTCCATAATTAATTTCCAATCAAAATTCTAGTATTTCTTTTCAAAAAAATTCTTCCTTTCCGTTGTCGTCTTTTAATGGATAACCAATAAAAACAATCTATATGGAACTCTAGTTATTATCAAAAGTCCAAGTTAACGATACCAAGAATTGGAACAGATGAAAAGATCCAAACCTTGTATACGATCCAAATCCATTATAGTTACTTCATGATATATATAAATAGAAGAATTAGGTAGTTAAATAATATGGTAGGTAGTTTGTAGGTCACTTAGTTTTTGGATGTGTAATCTATATGCCCTTGCGCATATTTTGATTTTGTTATTTCTTGTCACAATGATGACGAAGAAAAAATATAAGGTCTGCAAGATTCTAGAGCGAACCAGCCCAATACCACCAAATTTATATTGTGCAATTGTTTAAATATCTGTATTTTTTTTTTCATATAACAACATCGTTGTTTGAATTTGCTTGATGTCTAGGATGAAATACGCCTTCTTAGGAGATGCTTGTTTACTCTTGATTTAAATACACCAATGTTGTACCTATCAGAAAATATAAGACCAGGCAAATCGACGCACAGTTTCTCAGGCCTTTAATACAGATTCTGTGTGAACAAGCTCTAACCCGTTTCCATGTGTAATTTACGAGCGTAGCTGACATGATGCATTAGCAGGTAATGCGTCTCTACTCCTCTCTACTATCTAGGTATCACTAATTGGATGTACAAACAAAAAGTTATAATGTATTGGTAATGGTTGCCGGGTACTTATTTATATATTTTGAAAATGAAATGATACATCGTTACTTGAGATTGCTTTCGAAAATAATCAAAAACTAAAGCAAAAACTATAAACGTAGATTTCTTTTAAATTTTTACCCGTGAGGGGACGGGTCCCTTCTGCCGCTGGGAGAGCATCTCGTAAGAGCCGAGTAACCCAGCACCCCCTTGGTGGTAGGGGATCTGTTCCCCGACTGGCTTGCGACCACCAGCATGCGAATCCGATCGCCAAGTGCCTCTGACGCCTTCCGCGTGACAAAACAATAGATACCCTCTAGTTTTGTCGTTGTCTATGGGCGACGGTGGCCACTTTCCATCAGGGGGACCGTCTGCTCGTTTGTCCCTTATCTATCATAAAAAAAAAATTTGATTGGGCATTTGAATATTACGCTGGCAACACTGAAAATAATCATGTAAGGTATGAAAGACCTGTTAACATAAATAAAATTATTTAAAGTGTGGTTTTGAATATTACCCCACCTTTGATCATTATTGTGGAGAGATGAGTGTTTGTATATAAAGAGGATGATTTCTAGACAAGAAGGTTTAGTTATTCTTTGTTAGTAGCTATCGTGTGACTTCAGTGTTTTATATATTTTGCTGAATATTTAAATTATTAGTGTAATTGTTGTTTTGTTGAAAAAGTGTTAAATATTAGGGCGAGGAGGTCTAACGGATGAGACGAGTTTTTACTGGTGGTAGAAGGGCATTTTTTCTTTTGAACCTTTGTATAGAAACTTTTACAGGTTTTTGCGACAAAACGAGGTATTTCTTTAAGTTGTAAGTTTATTATTGATGTTTATTAATTAGATATAAATAGAGTGGTTTCCTTGAGTGGTTTTGGTGTTGGAAAAAATATAAGTCGAACATCTTCTTCACTACATCTTCCCTTTTGCTTTAAGGTAAGTATGTGTAAGGTAGTCTTAATTATATTCACGTAGCAACTGGTCGTCTAACGTAAAAATACATGCTTTCATGCATTTCGTAATAATTTATTATCTGTTTAAAGGTCAGAACAGTTAAAAGTAATTTATTTGTCAAATAAACTATTTCCTACCATTATTTTGTATTATTTCAACATTTTGTAACGTCAGCCCCACCTGCTGGGAAGTCACTCCAGTTGGCACAAAATTAAAAAATGTCCCACAAAATAAACAAATCAAGTGTAACTAATAGGCGCATTCATCACGACAGAGATATATCTCGGTTAACGCCGCAAACTGACAAGGTGATACGATATTTTTATATATATAAGTCTGTTCTAAATCGTGAAGATATTTAATCTAATATTTAAAAAAAAACTAAACGTTCGCGTGACCCAGATCTAAGTTTACAAGGCTTTCGCTCTAAGGCTACACTATGATAATCAATATTGTGACGGAGTTTATCAGCTGTCAAGTCAATAGAAGTATTTTTAAAAAAAAACAAACTTCTAGACCAGGGCTCCCTATAAGCTATGACGCCCTAGGGCGTTGCAGCATTTCAGTAGAGGCGTCGCAAAGCCATCTACATAGATTTTTTGTATGAGTGATGGTAACGATTAAAAACAAATTTTAGCTAATTGAATTTTGGAACTTATTTTCTCATAAAAACAGTAGAGCTGCGGTATTAAGAGTTCTATTGTAATATCGTACTTATGCAATACTAGTTTTTTGCAGCCAGAGTGAAGAAGATCGCAAATAATGTAAAAAAAAATAAATAAGATTTGCAATTTCAAAATTTTTGAGAAGCTATACTCAGAAAAGGAATCACATTCTTGTCATTAGTAGCGTTACAAATAAATTACAAACTCCCAAGGGCGTCATAATAAAAATATGTTTGGGTAGCCCTAAACTAGACAATCAAAAGTTCTCGATATTGTTGCTTACATATTTAAGGGAGAAAGGGTCTCTACTAATCGACCAACGTCCGCCTCACCTAGATATAATTATTTTAAATTTAAATCGAGGAATTAATAGCAAACAAAATAAATAAAAAAAGCCTGTTTAATTTAGATACCTACCCTCAGTGTACAAAATTCCAGGTACACCTTTTTTAATTTTTTAATTTGTATTTTTACTAACGGAAAACCAGTACCATTAGTCGTCCGTAAACACTATTCCCATAATAATATCATTAACATCTTAATGCAATTTAAGAGTGCCAAAAATATCCTATGGCACCATCTAATTTAGCCATAAATGTGTATTTAAAGCAAATGAGTCGCAGAACCGTTTCCGTGAGAGGAACATTTATACTTTTTGCTCGTTCTACTCTACTACTAATGGATTAACAGGTGTTATTTGTAGTATATAAGTTTATATACAACTCGGTAACGCAAATTTTGGTATGGTAATTTAATTATAAAATGGAAGAAGTTAGAGAATTGCACTGCAGGGTATATCCGTGAGTGTCTGTATATTTAGTGCATTAATGTATCTTCTAGAGGATAACGAGGTTTTTAACTGTAGTAAAACAGATAATTTTGAATGAAAAACATATTAAATCGAACTCCTACCATCCGATAAAAGTCGTTAAAAGTCTCAATATATTATGGGCTAAATTGAACGGAGTCTTTTAGTTGACAACACCAAAGTACACCAAGCCATCGCCAATAGTATAAGTCACAAAATCCTTTACATTTATATAAACAGTAGTAACCGAGGTGCTAAATCTTTCCTTCTCATAGACAATTAACCTGCACACACATACATCACCGGTGCAGCAACACTCGTGGAGCGAGGTGCACTTGATTTATACGAGTGTAACGAATGTGCCAACATTGTACGCGGTATTTATAGCACAATGGCTTTTAAATCTTATATTAGTTGAGCAATAATAGCCTATACTGTATCGTACGTAAAATAAAATAATATATTATGAACTCATGAATTGATGAGAAATGGTAATGTAGTAAATCTATACGGTGGGAGTAGGAGCGAGAGGTATACCAGCAAAATCTCTCTATAACTTGCTTGCCTTAGGCCAAAATTGTTTTTTCTTATTTTATTACATGAAATAGGATAAAAATAGTCGTCATATGGGAAGGCATTGATAGTTCATTAATATTACGATAATATTGAATCTAAAATAATATTAATATATTCTTAAAGTACACCAATACAAACTACTAACCAATGAAAGGAGTTACTAACAGTGTCAGTAATTAATTGTTGCTTGGTAAATTTTAAAGTTTTTTTTTTTAATAGCAGATAAGGTGCAAACGAGCAGATGGTCCACCTGATGGTAAGTGGACACCACCGCTCATGGAGATCGTTGCATCCTCGAAGAGAGAGTGAGGAGGGGAGTGAAGAAAAATATGCTGCGGTTTCGGCGGACCCTGAACAAGAGCCAAAAGTCCACTAGATCCGCAGCAATAATGGGATGGGAGAGGGAGGAGGTAAGTCTGGCCCACATGCGGTTCGACCGAAACGCGTCTATGACACTTGGCGGTCGGATTCGCATGCTCGCAAGCCAGTCGGGGAACAGATCCCCTACCACCAAGGGGGAGCTGGGTTACTCGGCTCTTACGAGATGCTCTCCCAGCGGCAGAGGGGAATAGTATTCTAACCCCTCACGGGGTAAAGTAAAGTTCTGCACTTCTTCTTAATAATATAAAGTATAATTATATAAAATCTCCTACTCGTTCACCCGAGCAATATGCTCAAAAAGGAATATAAAATTTTGTCTATTTTAATATTTAATATATATATATTATAAAGAGGTAAAGTTTGTGAGTTCGTCGGGTTGTAGGGGGTAATCTCTGGAACTGGTGAAACGATTTTAAAAAAAAATTTACTAATAGAAAGCCACATTATTTGTGACTGTCATAGGCTATATATTTACCCGAAAAATGAAAATACTTTTTCGTGGTAGTCGATTTTCAAAGTAAGTCAGAGAAAAACTGTCGAACTAAAACTTTTTTTACGAACGCTGATTAATGAATAAACGAGTTAACAGTTTGAATTCACCTCACCGAAGCTAGATCAGGTCGGCTAGTAATATTGTATATAGAATAATAAATACATTGATTATCATATATGAAGCCATCATTCTATTTCAAACCAACGCTAAGCAGTAACATATCTTCTTTATTACACTATAAAGTTATTTCAACCGCATATTACCTGCTTGTTTAGAATACTGCTACTCTTTTTCTTCTGTACTTAAAACACTGCAATAATTTATAGCGTTTGTAAATATACATCAATTTTATTCGTACACTATTAATTTCCTCTTGCTTCTCTCTAGTTTTTGTTATCTACTCATAGTGTTAAAGGAAGTCTT
The DNA here is from genome assembly GCA_905147385.1 of Limenitis camilla. Taxonomy (NCBI): domain Eukaryota; kingdom Metazoa; phylum Arthropoda; class Insecta; order Lepidoptera; family Nymphalidae; genus Limenitis; species Limenitis camilla. The sequence goes on along the minus strand of LR990232.1, from coordinate 804,109 downwards.
TGGTTAGCGTTTGGAAACAACGAGGTTAGTGCTCGAATTTGCATGAGTTTTTCTTTATTAAAATTTGAAACCCCGAAAATTTCAAAAATATTTAAATGTCGGTATGTTAACACTAGACATTTTGAGACATTTAAATTAGCGTTATTAACAATTAATAATCAAGAAATTTCACCAGGAATATATTATTATTCTAAAAATTTTCTTGATTTCTTCAGAATTAAAACTTTTGAAAAACTGATTTTTAAGAAATACTACCAACTATACTTTCTTCATGTCCTTATTAGTAGTTTAGTTAGGACCTCAAGAAGAAGTGTTTACTAGTTACGCTAACAGTATTTATTAACACAAAAAATCTATTATCCAATTGATTTGAAATCACACACCAATCTAAGAAAGTATTTTACGAAAAAGGTCTATAAAAGTTTAAAATCATTATTGCCCATCTAAATTAGATGAAATTCAAACATCAGCTCCTGTTTAATAATTAATACAGCGCAATCCCAAAGCGTTAAAAGTCAATACTTCATAACTCTTAACCCGTACAGACAAATAATTATATATATTAAACACAGCTCAGTGAGCGAGATCAAAGGGCTGTCTCTGTGCGTAAATACGATTGTTTATTTTGAAACCATGTTGTACTCATAGGTGCACTAATGGAGACGCACCTCGTGCTGAAGTAGCGACAGGATGACTGATGGTTTATGATATGGAACATGAAACTGCAGTTCAGCTTCTTTTGCTCTTTGCTGTTCAACTTTTTGTTGGAACGTTTCAATCATTTTTGTCACAATGATCGCTTCCGCCATTCTAAAATAATAAATTGGGTCATGATCCAGAGAAACAAATTTTGCAAGAGAATTCCATGAGATGAGGTTTTATGATATGGACGTTGCTACTGCAATTCAACTTCTTTATTGATCTAACATTTAAATCATTTTTTGTTATAATCATCATTACCAATATTTTATGCAAGAGTATTCCAGAATCTAGATTTTATAACCGCTTATAAGATATTATTTATTTTTGATAGGTTCCAGTTAAAGAATGATAGACAGACCAAAAAAGTAAAGTAATATTTTATACTAGGAAGATCTGAAAATAGCGCAGCACGTGTCTCTCAACCGATCTTCCTGCATTACTTTACTGAATATATTAAACTATAAAGTCCCGTGTCGCTCTAAACAAGGTTTACAGTGACACATCTTGGTTTTAGTAAAGCTGATGGTACACGAGATGAATCTGTGGTAACCGAAGACCGGTTGCTAATCAAGCAATTACAGTATTTGACTCTTTTTTATTTAACAGTACAAAATATATGGGAAGCTTTATCCTTACAAGTAAACCTTATAGATAGATATTAAATAACAACAAGAGAAGGAAAAATTGCTAAAATTGTTAAAACTACAATATTTCTAACAGAAACTTTATCCATTAAACATTGAAAACATTAATTCAGATTTAATAGAAAAATATCTCACAGCTCTGTATGTATTCCCAACCTAATATCTCTTTGAATCCACCTGGCAAAGACTTTGGTGTCCAATTTATTGCATAATAAAGTTACATAGCAATCAAATTCTTCATACAAAGTAATAAAGAGCAGTACGTTTGTCCAACGATGAAAGAGAATCAAAAATTATTGCCCCATAAGTGTCATGTGCTTGTAGTTCAGATTTGTATGTTTTATTCTAATTAACATTGCAGGATGAATACATAGTTACAGTACAAATAGATTATCAGAATGAAAATCATAATACATTCGGACATTTAAAACTTAATTTAAAGTAAATATAAAGTAAAGACCCGATAAACGTTGTCCTTTTTTGTCGAAGGCGAATGCATATACGCATACCACCCGACCCTTTAGGGAGATCGAATGTCTTAACTATGAAAATTGATCAAATGACTGACAGTTATATCAAACGCCATAAGAAATTCATGTGGTATAAGTTTTCGTAAATTTTCAAATTTTTCTCACAACTTTGCTTGATAAGATGGCTGATAATTAATTCTTTTATCAAGAAAAGGTAATTTACAAGACTGACCTCACCTCACCAACCCCAGATTCAAAATAAAAGTCAGACAACAATAACAGAATCCCTGCTCAATGGGCATCATACCGAATCAAATGTGGGAGAATGTAGAACATGTGCAGTGGAAGTGATAGAAGAATAAATATATACTTTTAAGGTAGCAACTTTGTAAAAACTACATAGTATAAAAAAAGTCGCTTTGTGTGCCTGTGCCTATGTATGCTTAGATCTTTAAAATTACACAACAGATTTTGATGCTGTTTTTTTTAATAGATAGTGATTTAAGGGGAAAGTTTATATGTATATTCCATGCATAACACTGATCATTTTAGAGGTTTCTAATGTGATGTCGTAAATAAACACATTTTTTTGCGCTTACATTGCAAACGCTGCTTGTAACCTTACGAGATAGATCAAAATAATATACTACAGTCTTGTACACCTTAAAAAGGTCTACAAAAAAGTCCACGGTGGTATATGTCTATCTCTTAGGGATAACCCATAATGACCATTTTTTATGGCTTATTACGAAGCTATTTAGATCAACATGGCCCTTTACAGCATGTAATTTAAATGAATATTTTTCAGGATATTAGAGATTTAAATTGCAGGGACATAGCGGTTGCGACATTCTATAGTATATTTTGTATCAGCATTGCACCCGTGCGAAGCCGGGGCGGGATATATTCTTTGAGAGGGATAGGCTGCTCTTAAAGGGTTAAAACTAGATAAAGTATTAATTGATTGAAATCTTTGATACAAACGAAATCATGCAATGCAAATCATAATGAAATCATGCAAAACGAAATAATTCAACAGACTTAAGTTGCTTGTTATAGACGAATTCAAAAAAATAGGTAATATGTGATGTAATCTAAAACCGCTCGTGATGGAAATTCACTGAAACCTATCTATGACGAAACGAAAACAGGACAAGATTTAGTTACGAAAGTAAGAACCGATCATTAGAACTGAACATTCTTTAAATCTAGAATTTGTTGGTAACATAACGAGTTGAATTGGATTGAATTAAAATTGCAAATCAAAAATCTTATATTTATTAAAACTAACGCAAAATTGTCTTTTACATGGATCAGTATTTTTGGAAATTTATCTACTCGATTGGACTGCAGATTTCTATGATGACGGTAAACAGTTACCCACATAGAGATATAAGAATCGAATAAAATGGTAATGGAGCTACGATAAGTAAAATGAAATACAGTTAAATGTATCCCTTCCATGATTCCCTGGTCTACATCTGATCCGCATAGCTACGGTGGCTGGCGGTGGTGCGGCGTGGAGCGGCGGTGTGACGGCGATTGTCAGAATAACAATGGGAGGGACGGACAATGCGCCGGTGGTCGAAACAACCGGACTCTTTGTTGGGGAAATATGGACAAAGATTATTTATTACACATCTAGGGAAGTTTCTGCAATCTGTCTAGTGGTAGTTGCAAAAAAAACTGTTGAAATCCATCAACAGCAATAACCCAAATCAATTTACTTTTTTACATCCCGTACTGGTCTGTTTAGTTTTAACTGCCAGAATTTTTTCCACAAGTAATATTTTGTTGTTGCAATGTTTGTTTTTTAACTTATTCCATTATCACGACCCTTCAATGGCCCACTGCTGGGCCGGGTGTCCTCCTCAGAATGAGGAGGGTATTAGGCGATAGTCCACCACGCTGGCCCAGTGCGGGTTGGCAGACTTCACACACCTTTGAGAACTTTTTGGGAACTCTCAGGAGAGCAGGTTTCCTCACAATGTTTTCCTTCACCGTTAAAGCAAGTGATATTTAATTGCTTAAAGCACACATAACTCAGAGTCAGAGGTGTGTGCCTGTGTGAGGGATCCCATCACTGCTTATTACCTTATTTGTTAAGGGTTAAATCTTGCCATTAAAATGTAAACTAGTTTTCCCCAACTATCAAAATAAAACTAGTCAAAATTTCATTCAACTGAAATCTTAAAAACACATTTTATTTTAATGACAATATATGGTTAGCTAAGTGACAAGTATCCAATATAGCGAACTCCTAAAAGTGGTGGAATAGTTATTTTTTACACACCCATGTTGGGTATCTAATAAAAAGATTTGTTGAGAATATTACAAAACACAAATGTTTAGTTTAATTCAATTCTAGTTCTAGTACTAAGAACAAAATTGTGTGAAAATATGATTTCCATTTTATTTATTTTCCATTTACTTACTCTTTGACCTAGCATCAGATGAAAGGTGCTACAGCACGAATGAAACATACCTTTCTCGGACAATAGCTGCCTTTAATACGCTGATTTATCCCTAAACATAGTACTTATATACGAAAATAGATCATAATACAATACATATAACGTTTAAAGTACAATAGCAAAGGCTGTTGTTGTGGAGAATCTTTGACGGATTAAGATGGTGCCAGATTTAGGACCTTCTCAAATAATTGTCTTAACAAATAGCTATAAGTATATCCATTAAACAGTCAGATTGTTTTCGAAAATTATTTAAATTTTACTAAAACGGAACACTGAGTAACCAATACTAAACAATTACTCCAAACCTTAGTAATGGAGACGCTGCATCACGACACTACACCACTGCACAGCTATAATGGTCACCTAGCGAGCTCCGTGTTACAACTGGCTAAAGTCTATCGGAACAGAGGTTATATGAACTGTACTGAACTGATAAATAATCAAATATGATCTCTAACAATTACGGGAGAAACCTAAGCAGTACCTTAGACTTGTGACCAAGGTAGGGTTAAGGACGTCCTTTAAGCGATCACGACACTCGCCTCCACTGCTCAGGCTCTCTGTTTAAACCTAAGGTTAATCTCACATATACCTAACACAAGACTAACTTAACACAAGACGTGGCAATAAGATTGCAATGTACTCACGTGACCTTGATCGGACAGCACTCCACAACAGTAACACTATTTAGAGACTACTTCACTTCTTGAGAGACCGCGTACGGCTAAGACTTTAGTCTGACTGTCGATGGCATATAAAGGGTCGAGGGTCTAGACTGTCAAAACAACAGAAGTGGCTACTACCCTACTCCAACGCCATAGATAGCGATGACGATTCGATTAATCGATAATCTTTTGCTATGCTCCGACATATACAGTCTTGGAATAAAATAAAAAGTACTCCCCGCGAATAAAATTATCAACGGGGTTGCTAACTCTAGTATTCATTGAATTTAAGAAGTAACTTTGAAAGCTTATCTTTTTTTTACTGCATATTCAAGGTCAAACCTATTCTTATGTGCTGGTATCTATCGTAAATATGTACATCCGTGCGAAGCCTGGGGAAGTCCATAAAGTCTATATATTTCTATACGACGAAGATAGTCAGAATATATATCTTTAAAATAATTTAATAAAATCGTAGAATTGCCTTGGCACGTTAAAATGACTGAACAGATTTAAATGAAATTTGGTACACGGATACCTTAGAAGATTGATTATCAGATAGGGCACTTATTATCCCGAAAAAGTAACCTAACCTAACGTTATAAATATTGTACATATAATACTTAATTTAATGAATACGCGGACGCAGTCACGCGGGTCAACTTGTATTTACTTATATATAATTTAATTATGTTAATAAAATAACAAGGTAAGAAACAAATATTAGGTAATGTTTCCGTTAACACAAATATTTGGGTAGCACACAAATATCTTGATTTATAGACAAGTTGCTTTACATTTAGAGATCCGTAGTTAGATATTCTATTTTCATACAAGCGGAATGATGTTAAGAAAACATTCATTATCATACTCTACTTGTGAATAGAACATTACCTAATTTTATTGCGAGATTTTGGTATTATGATAATAACCTGCTATCAAATCTATTGATAACATTTGATTGGACCATTGAACCCAATCCGATGACTCCGCGGCAGTTTGATGAGTAGTTTCTTTCGTTTAATATTGAGTATCGTAGTTAAAGTGTAAAGTCCTGACTTTAATGAGGATCTCGTGAGACATTGATATTATTACTTGTTACTGTAGGTTTATCATAGTATGGTGAACCTGTATACGTGAATAATCAATATTATAAAGGGATACTCAAAACTTCTCCTAGGCTCGAAAGCCGTAATTTTGCATGTTTGAATGTTTACTACTCAATCACATAAAACGGCAGAACTTATATAAATAACATAAGTTTATCCCGTAAAAATCACATTTCGTGTGGGATGGCTAGGAGTTATTGTAATAAGGGCTCAAAGACTTATAATTTACTAGCCAATCCATCCTTGCTTTGCTGAAGTATAATCAAATGGTTCAATCACTCACTCATTCGCCAATTGTCTTGCTCATCTATATCTTTATTTATTCATACCCAGCCCCAGCCGCCCATAACCATGAATATGATATTTTTCTACTATTTTTCTTTGAATTTCTATTTTATAATAAGTATATGGCTGATATGCAGTGGACACCACCTTCTCACTGACTCACTCACTCTACTGTATCACTCACTTTTCCTTATGTTCAAACCTTGTCCTGACAATAACTAACAAAACAAAAAAGTATAACCCGATTTGGTGCAATCGTTCCGAAGTTATGCTCGAACAAACATAGAGACGATAGGTACATTTTTATTGATATCTATTATTTTTATTACAATCTGAAGTTTCCACAAATGAAATCGTGAGCAAATACTAGTGTTTATGGAGGTATAAAAAATTGTCTCTTTATAGAATAATTAATATTTGTAATATACAGAACCACACAACATTTTTCTTTACCTCACCTACAATTATAATTGCAGACCTAATTCGCGAAACATAAACAAGTTCGGATCTATTTATTTTTTCTATTTTTATTCGACACACATGTTCAATGAAATATCTATGGCTACGGTATTTCATTACGATTATTACGTGTAATTTCACCTAAATTATTGGATGGTATATTTGTGTTAGTACGGTGTTAAAATATACAATTATTTCAAGGTGTTTAGGTGGTTAAACATTTGTTCTTTGAACGATATTTATTTCAGGCTTTCTTATAAATGTTGACTATTTATTTATTAGAGCGTTGTGTCGCCTTAATCTTATTTATAACTAAAATGTAAAATTATCAATACCATAATTATATTTGCAAGTTTTTATTAATATTTCCTAACTTAACTATAAAAGATGTCATTAAATAATGCAGTTCAACTATTCGGAAGCATTTTCCTGAATTTAGAACCATCTAAAATTCTAATTCGTTCTAAATATTCCGTAGTTATTCTAAAATGGTATTGTAGGGTGTTGTACTAAGCCCTACATTAAACTCTATAAGCAAGAAGTATGAACTACCATAGTTAAATGTAAAATTAGTGAAGAGTATTTTTATTTAGATTTCAAGTATTGTGTAGGCACGAGTTTATATACATATATTAAAATATCTTATAAACCTACTCCTGGATTTCAACCCCGTAGGTCAAGTTATTTATAAGCTAAGAGTTAATAAAAATGAGTCCCCTTCCTTACTTAATATTATAAAAGAAAGTTTGTGAGTATATATGGATGTTTGTTACATTTTGACGCAAAATCTACTGAATGGATTTTAATGAAACCTTACAGTAATATAGCTTATGCATCAGAATAACACATAGGCAATAATTTATAAAGATATTGTGTGAACTCTCCAAAATATGAGGATAAATGTGATATAAGTAGACTCACTCGTGTGTAGTGTGTGTATATGTGTGCACGTTAGAATTACACGTGTCACGTTATAATCTGTGACGGAAATGTTTATCTTCAATACTCTCCTATCCCAACACCACAACACCTGTCTAACACCTTTGTATGTAAGCTACTATCGCCCAAATGGTGACATAGCGATTAAAATGTGAAATTAAACCTAAATACACGTGGTAAATAAAAATATTTAGCCACTTGTCTGCTCGTCTGTACCGGTGAGAAGTGAAAGCAGGGCTGGTAAGGTGGTGAGGCGGGCGGCGCGGTGGGGCGGTGGGGCGGGGGCGGGGGCGGCAGTAAATTGACGATGATTGCCGACAATTGTGGGCAATCGAGCCACCGAGATAACGGTTTGTTAGTATTGTATGTGTGACTTAAGATCAGTACACAATACATATCTCATCTCATACACTAATAAACTGGTATGGTTTTACCTGTGACTTTGAATAGGAAAATTATTTTTAAGTAGAATTTATCAAAGAAATCTTGACTTAGTAATTGATTGGTAAGCAATATATAGCACGGAATCGATTAATCGAGCAAATATGTGCAAAGAATGACAATTCTTAACTAAATACGACAAAAGTCGAGGGATGGTCTGTTTCTGTTTTTAGGATTTAAAGTAGCTCTACACCAAAAATAATAAAAATTAAACGGAAAGTAAGAGAGAAGTTATGAGTAGAATAATCGAGAATCGATTGTGATAGATCAGAAACTTGAAAAGCTTATACAGACAAACACTAATATGAAGTCGGCTTTATATTGAACTCTAGGAGTAGGGTTCATGTTCATATATTAAGGTTATAAGCAAAGAAAGTTTTCATTGGCGATCATTAGTATGGCAATACTTGGAAACTAAGAATTACTTTTTAAAATAGCAATAAAAAGACAATAGCCATCGGTTTCGCCGCCACTGAAGTTGCATGATGTGTCTAAGTGATGTTGTTTAAATTTAAATTATATCTTATACTGCCGTTGATATTTAACCCTTAAAAGGTAAGTGCTAGTAGGTGACGTATTTATAGAATCACTAAAAATATTCCTTCTATGCAGCTTAATCCCACTTCTGATATCGGAGACCTTAAATAAAGTATTTGTCTCAAAACAGTTCCATTTGTTTCACCTCCCTTGGCGTAATTTCACGACCACCTAATAGAGGCGAGGGCTAATCTTTTTACTACAAACGTAACCCAGATACACCTTACATGCGCAATGCGCATACGCATGCGGTCACAGACCTGCGCTATAACGGATGCGACCAATCAACGCAATAAAGGTGCGTTTACCTCCGACCCGCCTTGAACTTCGGGGGCGATGAACGATCACATGAGATTATTGTGATTAACCTGTCTAGGATCTCATTTGTCTAATATCTGGTTTAAAAGGATGACTTGTATCAGTTACCTTGACTGTCAACTTGTATCTGTTTGATATTGATGAGGTTCTAGCGTAAATTATAATGACAAGATTTGAAACTCCTGTCCCAATTTGTAATGTCGACAATTGATAAGACTTAACTGGGCGATTATGTTGGTCATCAACCTCACCATCATCAATCAATTCATCATGTTAATTATGGCAATCATTTTGATAATTTTGATAGCGATTTTTTTAACATATCTGCATCTATCATTCACAAAAACCGAATATAAATTTTACACAATACGATACTTATCCAATGGATAAACGTTTGTAAAAGTAAATAACGTAATTTTAAACTATATCTTATATGTTACTCTAATGGTTAATATGTCACAGTTATATTATTATTATTATTTTTTTGTTTTTAATATTAGATAAGGTGCAAACGAGCAGATGGTCCACTCGATGGTAAGTGGCCACCATCGCCCATGGACATCGGCAAAACAAGAGATACTTTCTCGTTTTGTCGATGCGTTACATCCCCGAAGATAGAGTGGGATGGGGGAATGAAGAAAAAAAAATGATGCGGATTCAGCGGACCCTGAGCAAGAGCCCAGAGTCCACTAGACCCACAACATTAATGGGATGGGAGAGGAGGCCCACATGCGGCTCGACCGGAACGCGTCTATGACACTTAACGGTCGGATTCGCATGCTGGTTGTCGCAAGCCAGTCGGGAAACAGATCCCCTACCACCAAGGGGGTGCTGGGTTACTCGGCTCTTACGAGATGCTCCCCCAGCGGCAGAGGGGAATAGTATTCTAACCCGTCCCCTCACGGGTACAGAATCAGACGAGCAGTTTTTGTGTGAAAGACTAGATTGCGAATTACTACTAAGAGAAGCTTATCTGTATGTAATTACTTATCAAACTGCATCAGCTCTATCAGGCATTATATATTATCTAGCAAAATATTTAAAATAAATCAATAAAAAAAATACAGAAATAAAATACTTGTATTAAACTATAAACAGTTGCGCACGCGCCTGTACCAATCAATGAGACAGGTCCACCTTTTATTGTCGCTTTCGTATCCCGGTGTCCGGTTGCCATCCGCGAACCAATTACACTTTAGATCCCAAACGACTTAACCACCGAACATCGTCACTCGAATATCAACCTTATCACATATCAATAAGGTGCATATTTCTAGTTTTTATTAGAAGTGCAGTCGTGGAGCAGTAATTACGATGTGGTTCTAACAATTTATAATATAGAGGTAAGTCTAAGTATACTATTGATTATATATACATGGGATTGATACCACACCATAGTAATCACCAGGCAAGCTCCGTTTGACAACTGGCTCAAGTCAATCGCAACAGAGGTTTTATACAGTCTTGTAATAAAATAAAAGGAACTACCCGCGAATTTTCTGTTTTTTTTTTATTGTACATAAAATGCAAACGAGTAAGTGGCCACCAAATTGTAAGGGGTGGGGGTAAATTTTTACATATATCCAATAACCTTAGATGAGGAAGGAAAAAAAAGAAATTTACTACGAACATTCCAAAACTTTTATTCAAAGTCAATTGCTGATCTCTGTTTTCCCTTATTTTACAGTAACATCTTAAATCTATTCAACACATCAAAAAATAAGAAAGGGGGTACGTTGACGAAATCTGGTCACAAACAAATTCGGCGAACGAGCCCCCTAGGATCCATAGTCCTATCAGCTGTTCTCAATTAAACTATATTTTAAGGTTATTACATTTATAATTAATTTAGATGGTATAGAAAAATGTTTAGTAAAATGTGTGTATGTGTGTGGTCGGAGGAAAAAAAAGAAAAAAAGGAAAAAATAAGCAAACCCATCCTTTTGGGATTGCAGTATCAGCAGCAAGCACAGAACAAAGGGTTGTGATCCTTACAGCCCTCTCAATGAAGCAGCCATGCCTTTGGATGACGGGAAACTCCCCGGTGAGACCGCATAGCAAAGGACGGCATTACAGAAGACTCAAAAATGCTGCGGTTTCAGCGGACCCTGAGCAAGAGCCCTGAGTCTACTAGATCCGCAGCATTAATGGGGGTAACACCAGGCGATCGGATTAGCATGCTGGTGGTAGCAAGCCAGTCGGGGAACAGATCCCCTACCACCAAGGGGGTGCTGGGTTACTCGGCTCTTACGAGATGCTCTAATATATTCTAAGGTAACATTAACATTATTGCTATTAAAGCAATTGAAAATTAATTTGTTTTCAAACAGACATAAAATATATCTTCAGTATTTGACCGCTATGTGAAAAAAGTTTTAACATTTACCAAGAATCTCAAAACATACAATTATATCAAATATTTCACTGACCATTGACGCTTATGTTCATAATCTACACATAGACGCTAATAGTAGAAGAGCAATGTAACAAGAAGTAGTTGTAATATCATTTGTCCTATTTCCGTATAATCAATAGAGCAGTAATAGCCAAAGTTTTTCATAGCACCCTTAATGGTCGCAGGTTTGATCTATAGCCGGAGTGACCACATAATGTGTACTATGCCTATCATTTTTTGTTATTGGCTCGTAATGACTATGTGATATCGTGTTATGAGATTTGTGAGGATATGTTTTACCTTGTATTGGCTAGTATTTTCTAATGATTTCTCTGTTAGGATAGATCTGCGACAGTTTGACGAGTAGTTTCATACATTAAATATTGTCTATCATAGATAAGTTGGGTAATGAAGCAAGCTACACTTTGTCCATAGTCAAATACCCTTTAAATTAGTGTCAGGATCTCAAGGTCCAGGCACTGCTCGGTTTGTTAGAAATACTGTTTATAACTTTGTATTCGCGGGTAGTTTTATTTTATTTCAAAAATACTGACGTAGCAATTTGTAATAACACAGTATATAACCACTGTTCTGATAGATTTTTCCAGTTATTAAACGGATCTCGCCTGGTGACCATAGTGGCTGCACCAATGGGGTGGTTTCGTAATGCTGGAACTCTATTGTGAAGGATTTTGTCAGTTTTCATATTATATTTTTCGGTTTTCGTCTGCAGTAGTAAAGTCCAGTATAACTTTCATATAAATAATACCGTCAACAGAATTATCTACCTACCTACCATAAAAAAGAGGGAATTTGACCTTATACATAAAATAGATTAAAAAAATAAACAAAAATACAAAAGTTATCCGAAAATCTCCCTCAGTGAACCTGATACCAGCATTAAGCGTACTCGTACTCGTATATCGCAAGATCTGACCGGAAATTAAGACACGAGGGCGCCCTCCTTCCGGTTCCGCTCGGACGTCACCTTACGTCGTGTCGGAGCCGTGCCGTGGCCGGAGCGTAGCCGTGGGCATTATCATATTTCAGATGTTATCCTGATACGGATTATTTCTTTGGGTTTTATTCATCACGGTATATGCGGAGGCTTTTCAGCTTTAATGATCAAAAGATGAATGAGAAGACCAGCAGTAACCAATATTATATATATGTCGGGGTATAGTTGGGGTAGGATAATAGTGAAGGCCGTGACGGGCTATAATTAGAGTAGGATAATGATAAAGAAAATTAATTGTCACTTCTTTGCGATTTTTATATTCAAAGATTTTTGACAGTCTCAAACGAGTAAACGATTATCGATTTATCACAATGCCAGCGCCCTGTTTCCGTTTTGTTGATTTACTTCTCCCCACTAGTGGAGGGGCATTGCTACCATTGTCTAGTCCCTTTATATTCCCCGACTGACGCAGTACACTTTAGTCTCTCGACAAGTCTCTTTGAGTGAACATCACCTGGAGTTGAATTGTAACAAATAGTGTGTCGCATCACGGATATTGGACATATCGGACTAAGGATCATGTGAGTTCTTACGTCTTATTTATTATGAGTCCCTACATTGTATTTAGATGTGTTAACACAACCTTGGGTTAGGTTTGATTAGGTTAGCCTTAGGTTGGGTTTATGTTAGGTTAGGTTAGCCTTATGTTAACCTAACCTAAGACAGACTGTGAGACCGGGCAGTGGAGGCGAGTGTCCTGATCACTTAAAGGAGCTCCTTAAGCCTACACCTTGGTCACAAGTCCAAGGCACTGCCTGGGTTCCTATTCAAAAACTACAGAATCGTAAGATTCGATTACTTCATTCATTCAAATCTTCTCTCTCTTCTGACATATAGCATACATCCATAATGGTCGCCATGCGAGCTCCGTTTGATAACTGGCGCAAGACTTAAGTCTATCAGAACAAGCATTTAACGTTTACGTTATAGGTAAAGTGCACAACGTATAAACATGTACAATATTGTTTAAGTGTTCTCAAACCTCTACCGTGTCCAGGGTAAGCATATAATTTGAGAAGTGTCGCCCATCTTGAAGCGATCACTCCCGCCGCGCTGGGTGGCTGGGAGAGGGGAGGGTATACGAATATTTTTCACAAACACGTCGCTACGTGGACACTTCTACTTGATATAATATTGCTATCATAAAGGATGGTTTACATACAACCGTTATAAATATTTTTAATTTATCTTGTTTTTCTCTGTTAATACTAAACACTTGGAGCCTCCTCCTCTTATTTTGACAAATCTAGTCGCCATTTTTTTATTTTTACCGCAAAAAGATTTATTACTAGTCGAGCCGCACAACTTCGTCTGAGTGATTCTGCGCTCCTATGGGTCATAGTGTATATAGCCTATAGCCTTCCTCGATAAATGGGCTATCCAACACTGAAAGAATTTTTCAAATCGGACCAGTTGTTTTTCAGATTAGCGCGTTCAAGCAAACAAACTCTTGAGCTCTATATATTTATTACGTAAGATGAATTAGTAAGGGAGGGGGGGTCGATCATGTCATATTTTTTTTAACAAGGGGGTGGGAGGGAGTCTCGATAGTTCTTACGTAAGATCACAAAAATATACTTTAAAAAAGCGCGTTCAACAGCGCCAGTGCCGAGGCTCGAATGGGTTTTGAGCCCCTGGACTTATTAGTACCTTTGTAAGTACAAATAAACATTTATAAATATTATTACTTGGAAAAAATATTTTTTTCCTTTAGATTCTTATGTAATAAATTCTAAACAGGGGTGGAGGGGGTCGGCCTATTCTTATTTTTTCTTATAATAGGGGAAGAGAGGGTCAAAAACTAGTGAAAATAGTCTTACGTAATAAATGAATGGCCCAGCACGGATATAGACAGCGCATAAATTCTAGAACGCTACTCCACACCACCAAGGGTATTGGGATCTGTTCATTTAATTATTTAGTTTAGTTTCGTATGTGAGTCCTAGATGGCGCTAATTGCCGATTGAATCGCGGTGACGGTTTATTAGGTATGTCTTTATATTAAGGTTGTTCAGATTTTATTCAAACACCCCGGTAACACTGTCAAAGCTAGTACGGCCAACAGCATACACAGTCGGAAAAAAAATTTAAACACAATATATCTCTAGTGGTAGTTGTGTTCCTATATATGACTAAATAGTGTACAAGGTCGATATATCGAACGAAGTCTATTTTTGGGGTCCTTTGGATAGCAAAGTCCACTGTCTTTAAAATCTATAGCTACAGGTCTCAAACAGGTCAAGATATTTTTTCACATCATGACACCAGCTGTTTTTCGACAAGCCTCATCTTCGTCCTCATATAGTTTACTGTTCTTTGTGCTCACTCCTCTAAATACCAGTTACTCCCATGTGACTTCATCCACCGACGAGTTGCATACAAATAAATCCTGGTTAGTGTATGAATGAGTTTATGAGTAAGTTTGTGCGTCGCAGGCAGACTTTAGTATTTAGTAAAATTGATTTCTCAGTATACAAATCAGGTAGTCTAAAAACATACTAAATATGAAACATTACAATAACTATGTATACTAATATTATATAGCTGAACAGTTTGTTAGTTTGGTTAAACGCATTATTCTCAGTAACTATATTTTCGAATCAGAAAAATATTTTAGTGTTGGATAGTCCTTTACTAGACATTTACTGGTGAACGCTATATAACATCATGCTACGGACCATAGGAACGGGAATTTTCAATAAAAACGAGGGAAATTAATTTAGACAGCGATAAAACATAGAGCACCCTCTAACCCTCTCTCTCTCTGTTGTATGACACAGAAGAAGTCGTGAGTGTCAGCTAGTTCACCATAAAACTTGTGACGGCATGTAAGCCCATAAACCATGTAGGTGGTGCGGTGTGTCCGACGCCGTGCGGTGTGGTTTGGTCAACTTTTATATATTTTATATGATTCGGCTCACCGCGCCGCATTTATTATTCCAAGTCACCAGCCCGCCCTACCCCACGCCCCGGAGCTGCCCGCCCTCCACTTTAAAAGTATCAAATATTTCAACAAGGTGGATGTCCTAAACTAACATATTATATTGGATACAGCTCACGATCTTTAAAATTGACTTACCTTTTTTTATTTCAATCAACTCTTATCAAAATTAACATACATATACAGACAGTATGATTATATATGACACATTTTAATTATATAATAAAGTATTGTATGTTAATTAGATTTTAGATAGCGAGATCGAGCAGTGAAGGCTTTCTCAAGTGTTAAGGAGTCCTCAAGCAATAAAAGTCCTGTAGTGAAAATTTAGACATTAAATTATTACAATTCAGCGGATAAATATATTCCTTACTTACCTTACCATTATTAGCTAAGAGAGTGGTTAAATGAAGATATAGCAACACCGTTGATAACTTTATATATTATTATAACTTTGTGCGTTTTACTGTGCGGTATCGGTCTCATATAGGTAATACTCTCTTTCTTCGACTTCGAGGTATTTTAGGTATTTGTAAGGTTTGCTACTCATTGTATAATTAGAAGAACAAAAATATCTATGTCGGGGATTTTAAACGATGAAATGGAATGGAAGGAGGAAGATGAGGTAAATTGATGAGGGGTGATGGTATTGAATGGAATATTGGGTAAACGCGACGTAGATACTCCTATTGAACCGATAGATGATCAAATATGATCTCTAACAATTACGAGAGAAATCTAAGCAGTGCCTTGGACTTGTGACCAAGGTGTAGGCTTAAGGAGCTCCTTTAAGTAATTACAACACTCACCTCCACTGCTAGGCTCTCTATTTAAACCCAAGGTTAAACGCACATAAACCTAACCTAACACAAGACGAGGTAATTACATTGTAAGATACTCACATGACCTTGATCGGACAGCACTCCTAGCACTAACACAACACTATCACTATTTAGACACTACTTCACTTCTTGAGAGACCGCGCACGACTAAGACTTCAGTCAGACTGTCGATAGCATATAAAGGGTCGAAGGTCGAGAAAACAACGGAAGTGACTACTACCCTACTCCAACGCCATAGACAGTGATGATGATTCGATTTAATCGATAACCTTTTACTATTCTCCGACATCTATATAGCTACATATTATATACTTATATTAGTAGCAAAAGAATCTTTTTCTTCTTCATTTACCTCCTCATTTGATAAGATATCTTAATAAAAGGGAGCAACCTGACATGTGGCGCGGGTCAGGGGTCACGGGTGTCTGTTTTACGACTCGCCGTAATCTTACCTTGCTTAATAAACTCACGTGGGTGGACGTAAAAATCTTCAAGATATTCCGTCGGATAATACTTGACCGGATTTAGTGAATTTTGCTGAGAAGAATCATCTTTATGACGAGGGAGATGAGGGCAAATCTGTTTCCTTCCAAATCGTTAGTCTATTTACTTGAAAGTTATATTTTGACTAATTTTGGCAAAATGGTTTTACATTTAATGTAGCTTATATATTATTCTAATAAGTAAGGTATATTTTAGTAAAGTTTTTTCTATGAAACCATTATTTTCATCATCAATGAGATAGGATTGCTTGTGTGTTATTGGGATTTTTTCAATACTTACTTACTTTAGATGTCTAAATTTCTTGACTAAAAATTGTCTATTTATTTTTCCAGTACTACCGAATAATCTACCTTTCTAAAGATCTAACCAAGCCATTAAAAGTTTATTTTTAAAATGAATATTGATTATATATTTGGATGGATAAAAATTACCCATATTTATAACATGAGAACAGCTCCAGGTGTTCGCATACAAACATTAACGTGTCCACGCTCTCTTTTCATACAATTATTATTCTAAAACCCAAACAAATAATTTAAACTTTATCCCAAAGATATAAAACCGATTTCAGACTACGTAGGTGGCGCCACGTGTGCACCGCCTGCGAAACCGTACAAAGAATATATTTGTTAATAAGAAAAAGTAATAAAACTCGAGGTGAACGTACAGACACGCTCGTCGATTGATATGGTTAATGTGAGAAACAACTGTGGAAAATATTATTATAAATATGAAAATGTACTTAATTTGAAACTCTCCATACAAGTTTCGGGAAAAAGTGTCCGAAGCCCACTCACGTATAGAAACACTAATCAACTTACTACTACTAAGTAATTAGATTTAAAACATTTAAATCTGAATATATTGCTTTGATATATAAAAATAATTAAGCAGCCGTACTGTAGACATTTTATTATTATCCCGTAGAAACTATGATTTTTCCGGGATAAAAAGTAGCCTATGTGTTAAGCCAGGCTATAAACTATCTGTGTGCCGAATTTAAACTCAATCCGTTTAGGCGTTATTGTGTAATTAATTAACAAACATTCGAATGAATCCGTTTTTGCCTTGAACTAAATCTATAGTTTGGGAGAGCCTCGGACACTTTTATTTGTAGTATTTGTATGAAAACCCGTAATCAATGTAATGGATCAATAAGTAAAAATAAAAATTGTATTTTACCTCAGCGAAGAGAGAGTTTTTAAGCTACATATGTAATCAGGTATCCCCAAACAATCATAGGAGTCATATGAAGATCTTGTATTAGAAAAAAAAAACAATAAAGACGTAAAAACAAATAAAGTGTAAACGTAAATAGACACCGTGGGAGATGACTAACTTACTAACTTATTAACCTTATTCTGTATGTGATAAGGTTTATATTATAATAGTAATTACCGAGTTAATAGTCGTTTTAAAGTGTAATGGTGTAGTGACAGACGTGTGAACGTTAGGGCGGCGGTTTCACAGAGATGATGATTAGTTTGTCTGTTTGTCCTGAAATATCACGACGTTTCTCATCATCACCCCATATTAGAAACAATCGATATCTTATATAGTTAATTAAATGACAAGTGATAAGCAAGAGTAAGGCATTGGATACACGAACGTTATTAAAGTGCTTTAAGAGGAAATTAGTCGACACTTTTTTCATACAAATTTAGTCCCCTGTTTCCCTCAGGTTAATAAAGTTAGAGAACAAAAAAAATACCATGCGATATATACGTACCTCTGCCATGACTGTACGTTTTGTTTTTTTTATCATTTGATTAATATAACAGAAAAAAAAACTTTTAAAATAAAAATAAACGCCTTTTTTATTTACATTTGCAAACATCCAGCAAACTAATTATTACTAACATAAACCAAAAAAGCAAAACGTCCAGGCATAGCTTAGACCCTGTGCTGCATTTTAACAAAATAAATGTTAAAATCGGTCCAGATTTCGAGGAGGAAACAGGGGATTACGAAAGGATTTTCTTAATTTTACGTAGATAAGATCAGTTCGAGCTGTAGTTCTCTCTATCGCACGGTAAGGGGTAAGCTTGGGGCTCAGTGCGACACCAATATTTTTGGTAAAAATCTATTTTTCAAAAGTAGTAACGGAACTAGTGAAAACGCAGCCTTACGCGTAGATATTTTAACCAGCACAAGATTCAGTTACCTATCATGGTGATATAATCTTGATATTTTACTTACCTCTATATCAGGAGTTCTCAAACTTAATTAATGTATAGTTGATAAACTATAAACAAAAAATGATAATGATTCTTATGATGAAACTATTATGGAAAGTTAGGATTGCCAAAAAAATCAAAGTCAATGTCAAGAGCACATTTGAGAATCAGTGCTCTAAAGAAATAGCTCAGAAATAATGACTGAGATCATTTTTTAATAGATATGGGGGAGGTGGGCGTAATACGATCTATTGCGTAAAAAAAACATAAATCTGCAGTATATTTTCAGGGCACATAATGTAGTCAAAACATCACATATTTTTTTATTTTAGTAAAATATACACTTCAAAAATATAACATACAATGTTAGCAACACCTTTTATATTATTTCAAGAGTCAGTCTCTGGTGTTGTAGTGTCACCCTTCTTGAGGTCCACATACGTTAACTTGAGAGGAGTGTTAAAATTATATAAAAAGTCCTAACCCTACACCTTCGTCGCAAGTCCAAGGCGCTAATCGGATTTCTGTCTAAATCGCATCTATTCTAGTCTTTATCAGTCTCCAATTTTTGTTTACACCTTATATCATACTAGTCGACCTTCGCGACTTCATCCGCGTGATGCTCCGCTCCTATTGGCCTTAGCGTGATGATATAACCTATAGCCTCCCCGATAAATGGGCTATTTAACACTGAAATAATTTTTCAAATTGGACCACTAGTTCCTGAGATTAGCGCGTTCTAAGCAAACAAAAAAACTCTTCAGCTTTATAATGGTATCGATAAACTTGGGACATTCTAGTTTTATTAAAACTCAAAAAACCCTCAAATACAATTTAATTAAAGACACTTTTACTTTCCCATACAAATACCATCCAAAGTTATAGCTTTATATTGTTCAAAAATTGCTCCTTCGGGCCTCACCCTAAACGTATGCTAATTTTATTTTTAAAAAATGCAAGAGGGCCACATGTCGCCCGGACCCGGGACGTCTCGTTCCTTTTTTATTACTTTTATTGGATTGACCACTTTGGCCCACCTTCCTCTTCTGATTTCATTTCATCATATTACACGTCTTTTTTGTTAAATTTCAGTTATTTTACATTCTCTTACTATAAACGCGAAAGTTTGGATGTATGGTTTTTACTCTTTCACACAAAAACTACTGAATGGATTTTGATGAAACTTTGGAATATTATAGCTTACACATTACAGCGCGACCCGATGAACAGGCGCGTGAGAGCAGACGTCGTTGAAAGTTGTGTCCGTAATGCGAATTTTCAAGATACTAGCGATTTTGTAAAAACTACTGTGTGGTTGGGAGTAATTATCATAATTTTTCGTCACCACGCGGGTGAAACTGCGGGGCGCAGCTAGTAATAAATATAAAACAAAACCGTAGTATTTAATACATTATTTTGGGTTATTGGTAAATGGAGCTTAACTACTTAAAGGTAACAAGAGATACATTGGGTGATGTTATGTCGATTTTTCACTGTTTAATGATATATTATATATTAGGCGGGATGGCGTCGTCAGGGGGGGAAGAAAATCCGGAATATTTATTATAATTATATTTTTCTTACTTTTATACATTTTTAGGGCTAAGACTGACTCGGTGAGGCGATGCTTCTACAGTCCTCGGTGATCCATTCCCACAGAGTCAGTCACGGTGCAAATTAACACGTGGATCTACTTAGATTTAACAAAAAATAACGTATTTTTGAACATATTGCTATTTAAAATATTTAGGTGTTCTATAAATATTTTAATGTTATCCCGGGATCACAGGATCTATAATTTTTTTCGGGATATAAAGGCCTATGTATTAATTCAAGTTATATCCAGATTTAAAATAAATAATATGAACGTTTTGACGTCGTTAAATAAGGTAGTTAAATGTAGTTTTATTCTACACGTCCAAAAACATATAAGTACATTATTTAAAAGTTATTTTATATGATTTAAAATAGCAAAGAGATACAAATAAAGTGACTAACGCAACGCACTAAACACCGTAGCCAATTTCCCAAGCGTTTGAATGTTTGCAGGCGACTTCATTAGCGCCGATCACGACGTTATATTAATTATGTACTGGCTTATGACTCCTACAAACGTATTTTGAATAACGAATGCTTACGATATGCAGAAATTATTAATCATCATCATGACAACCCATTAATGGCCCACTGCTAAAGCCGGGTCTCCCCTCAAAACAAGTGTTAGGCCATATTTCACCTCGCTGGCCCAGTGCGGGTTGGCAGACATCACACACCTTTGAGAACTTTAGGGAACTCTCAGGAGTGCAGGTTTCCTCATGATGTTTTCCTTCACCGTTAAAGCAAGTGATATTTAATTGCTTAAAACACACATAACTCCTGCAATTAACTTAGAAATTTTAATTATAAATAGTATTGTTTTCTTAATGTTTCTATTTGTCCATATGTTTATATCTTTGTTTTAAATGTTTTTAGTTATTTTACTCCTTGCTTTTACTTTTAGTTTTAGTTATTAATTTCTAACTCACAATTTTGTCTTGTATGTAGCTTATTTCTTTGTATAGTTTGTAAGCTTCACAATGTACTGTTCCATTGGTGAAAACTATATTGGCCAAATGTACAACAAATTCTCTTTGTCATATCTGTGTTAAAAAGACTGTCTGTTTTCCAAATAAATAAATAAATAAATTCGTCGGTGTGTGCTTGTGTAGGACCACCACCTCTTGATTTTGATAGTTAGATATGTGTATTTTAAACAACAGAATTATTTACTTTAACAGTAAAGATAAATCATAAGGCATGTCTCAGAGATCATAATGTTCTCAAAGTTATAAGAAGAACCTACTCACTCTTTGAAAGCGTAGCTCACTATAGTCACTCAGCCCTCTTCCCACCCTGGGAAAAATCCCTTGAAGACGACAGTGACTACAAAAATTCGTCAGAAAATAAAAAAATGCTATGGCTGACCCGTTTTAGATTTTGATGTAACTTTGAAGGATTCTTCTATAGGATCCCAAAACACGTTTACCCGGTTATGGTGACATTTTTAAGGGTAAAGATGGCAGTTTTAGTGTAATCATAAAAAGTGCTCGCTGTCAATACCATTGCATAATGACAACTTGATAAAGATACCTGTCTTTACTCCATTTTTGTAAAATTTAATCGACTTTGGCGTCTCGTAATTGTTTAGGACAAACTGACGTTACTTAAGAATAAGATAGTTCGCCCCTTATAGATAAAACTCTGCTAGAAGTTTTGAAATGTTGTATGTAAGGAATGATGGACGAGAAAGCTTGTTAAATGTGGAATGGCTGAAAGTATAATTAGATGATGATGATGTTTGAAAGAAGGAAGAATAACAGAGTATGATTGAAGCCAATATTGTACAAAGAAGATGTTTTAATAGTTTATTTTTACATTTCTACATATAGTAAAAATTAGATTTTTTGTAGATTTGAGGTGGACTAATATTTCGCATAAAATAAAAAAAAATAAAAAAACTAGAAATGTCAGTACAATATTTACAAATTAATGTTAGGCACCTAGGGCCGTTTAAGTATTACGGGGGGTGTTGTTAATATTAGTAAAAAATCTGCTTACCTAATACTTGAACGGCGCCTCTAGTACCTAGTAAGGAATAAATTATTTAACGTAACGTAACATTTTATTATTATATTATAAATAAATGAAGTGTCTTCATGTAGAATCGTGTGTAGGAGCATTACATACCCGCTCCAATACTACGAAGCGGCAGTAGCAATTACCGCACTACCTGGAAACAGATATTTCACGACTTACTTGCGTCTCTTGTGTTTATATATTTTATAACTAACCTTAATTTTAGAAAAATAAGTTTACGAAATTTTTCTTGTATAGAGGAAACGTTAAGCCTTTAATAAGGTTAGGGATATAAATATCCTTTTATTATTTTTCGGATAATGAAAAAGAAATACATTACGTAAGGGTTTCACTAAATAATGTTATAATTAATTAATAAGAGCCAAAAGAAATCATTAAAAAAATGTCTGTAAAGTTTGATACAGTATTGTATTACTGCATAATAATAAATAAAAGCCGCCTCGTAGATAGAGTGAGGAGGGGGAGCGAAGAGAAGACTGCCGCGGTTTTAATGGACCCCGAGCATGAACCCGGTGTTCATTCGGACACTTCAGTGACACTTGGCGGTCGCATTCGCATGCTGGTGGTCGCAAGCCAGTCGGTGCACAGATCCCCTAACACCAATGGGGGGCTGGGTTACTCAGCTCTTACGAGATGCTCTCCCAGTGGCAGAGGGGAATAGTATTCTAACCCGTCCCCTCACCGGTAAAAACATGCTTTAGCTGAGCGAAGCTAGGGGAGGTCGACTATTAAAAAGTGACAAACCTGATTAGCCTATTCGTTAAGTATAATAAAAAACCCAGTAGTCGTCAAAGAGTTATCATTTTTTTTTAATAAAATTTATTTGTGTCTTCATTTAAATATCACACTATTGCTATACTATATAACATCATACGAGATATTGTTACACAGACACACATCAAATGATATTTATTTATAGAATTAATCATAGTATAAATATTTTCGAGTTTCCTGTGCGACTAATGTTAGAAATGAAAAATAAACATATAAATGCTTCTTATGGGAAGTGACAACAGGTGTTGACCGTGTTGTCGTGTTGTGTTGTGTTGACGTTAAGAGCTACATCTATCTCCGTCACTGCTCACTGTAGACTCTAGGTGGAAATACGTTATTAACTGGAAGCGACTCCATGTATTCACTTTAATATTTATTTACCTTTAAAGAGCAGATATATTTGTAATTTTAGTTGACTGAAGACTCTCTAAGAAGAGAAAATAAAAAGATTATTTCAAAACAAAAAATTGACTACTTCCTTTATCTTTTTGTAAATACAATTGAGTACAAATTTAGTGTTACTAGATTTGATTCGTTCAAAAATTAAACTTAAAGTCGCAGTTTATATCGTTAACCCTTAACTATCTACCCTCTGTTTCAGTCACTTAACTACGTACGTGCGGTCTCAGAGACCACTGATAGATTAATACTTTAAATGGAACATTTGTTTATATGAAATACAGTATCTTTATGTGAGACTCATATATCGGCGGAGAAGAATCTTGTTTTGCCAATGCGTTACCACCTCGAATAAAGAAGAGAAGAAAACTACGTGGATCTTGAGCAAGAATCCACAGTCCACTAGAATTAAGGTTCTGGAAGGAGAGGTATGTCAGCGGCAGAGAGTAATTATTTTCGGGTAAAAATTGGTTTGGTGTGACCATTTTGTTAGACCAAACGAAACATATAATAACTAAGTGTACAATGTTTTTAATGTACACAAATCATGTAAGCGAAGTTATAATCTGACTAAATATGTTTTGTTGGTAATTATCTGACTCCTAACTAGAAACCTGTACTTAGGATATCATTAATTTGTTTCTTAATTTAGAAGAAATTGTGATTGTTGGTTCAGGTTGAAACTGGCTGTTAAAATATCTATTTTGATCACCTAAATTACATTTAAATTTTCAGTCTTGATTTTACAAAAACCTCAGTCATATCAGGTTCTATGTCACTACAATCCTCATTCAATCATGATGATCGATTTAATTCATCAAACCAAATATAAGTAAGTATTTAAAAATCGCACCACGACTTTCGTGAGGTCTGGGAGACCGCTGATGAAACCTTTTTACATACCCTGGCAAAACGCGCGTATCTTTGGCCGAACGCAGGCTAGATGCTGTTCAAGGTGTTGAAAATGTATATAGAGGGGTTACGGTCTATGAGACCGGAGGTAGCAGGTTAAAGCGTTAATCTACCATTATAACGTAGCCAATAACAAAGTACACTTACATTTACGTAAAATAGCTTTATTTTAACATACGAACTCAAACTCAAAATAATTTATTTCAATTAGACTTTTGTATAAAAGTACTTTTGATACGTCAAAAATTGGTTAGTCAGTCAGTTAGTCTGAAGCTACCACCAGCTCGGGAAGCAGGTTTCTGTTGAGAAGAGCCGGACAGACACTCAACAGTCGCTCCCATCAAAAAGCCATGTTTACATAGTCTGTTATACAAATGATTAAGCTTGAGAGTCAACGTCACTTAGATTCCAAGCATTCTCATCGTTTAAGTAATCCTGTACATTGTAGTATGCTTTATTTATTAATGATTTCTTGATACGAGTTTTAAATTGTTGAAGTGGCAAGTCTGATATAGGCTGTGGAATCTTATTATAGATGCGAACACCAAGCCCTATGAAACTATTACTGACTTTGTGGAGACGATAGTAAGGCGTTACAAGTTTATTTCTGTTTCTAGTATTAACAGTATGTTTGTCACTGTGTTTTGAATACGAAGTGAATCTCGTGCTCTAAGATTATAAATGGCCCGAACAGCTCTCTTATGAAGTACAAAAATGGATTCAATGTCCGCGGCCCTACCCCACAGCAAAATGCCATAAGACATAATACTGTGAAAGTAACTGAAGTAAACTAGCCTAGCAGTATTGATATCAGTCATTTGCCTGACTTTCCTCACAGCGTAGGCAGCTGAGCTGAGTCTGCCCGCTAGAGATACGACGAATAGAAAGGAAGAGCGTCATAGCTGATTTACATTATCTTACTAATCTGTTGTAAACTAACCTTCAAATTACTTTAACCTATTTTTCACCTTAATACAGTTCACTAAAGACTAGTATTCTATAAAATGTTTTAGTCCAAACCCTACGATTTCCCTTCAATATGTTTTAACTCTAACAGCTATTCATTTCAGTCTTTACTGAAGGTGTGACACATTAATACTTCTCTAAATATTATGGGAACGAGGTAAATAAATAGTAAATTATTTTAATAGTAGCACAAATCGTTTATTTTAAACTTATTTATAGAAAAGATGTGTAAGGTTGATTTTCCATATAAACTAGTATATAAACTATTTTATTATAATTATGATTATTTTCGTTTACTGTTATTAATGTTAACAGTACTTATGTTTGGTCGTCAGGCCTCCTCTTGCTCCCTATATCTAAATACTAAACTTGCTCGATAATTTCCCTATTCCAATAGAACTGAGGCAGTTTGACAAGTAATTTCATTAAGTAAACATTGTTAAAAATAGTGCAAATAGTGTAGTTTAGTGTGTTTGTACTAGGTTCTCATTATTGACGATCACGTGAGGTTATTAATTTTGATTTGTTATTAACGGCGGGCTTTTAGACCTGCACCTGGGTCACCAGCACCAGTAACTCCTCGATTTCTTATCTAAAAATACAGTACAGTGTATTTGTGTACATACATTAAGAGTATGGGAGTTATATATGATGCGCAGCGACATTTAAGATATGATAATAACATGTAATTTAAACGGAGCTCAGCAGTGTCTGGGGCTTGAGTCCCAGGAGCAGGTTTAAAGAACTCTTTCATAAAATATTAACTCTCACCTCCACCACTCGAATTCGCCAACTATATATAGATAATAAAATAAATCACAGACAACACTATTAGTCTCTCACTACTTTAATATGTATTGCGCGACATCACTTGACAGATTTACTCAATCCTATCGGAACGAAAGTTATATATTGTCTACTCGAAATAAGATATAATGAACTACCTGCGAAAACAAATTTATAAACAGTGTTATTAATAGGATGCAGTTTTTTATTCTAATTAATAGAAAGTAATGAATAATTTATCCATACAACCTGGACCGATTTTGACGTAACTTTCACTGGCAGATAGCTGATGTAACAAGGAGTAATTTAGGCTATTTAACATCTCGCTACGACCCATAGGAGCGGAGGGACACGCGAAGTCATATGGGTCGGCTAATACTAAATACATTTTTAATGTGTTATATTCGATCAAAAATGTTAGCAACACTATTTATAAAGTAGTAGTAGTGGGTAGATCATTTTATATTATTTCAAGTATACCGACGTGAAGACAATATATAACCTTTAGTGCGAT
The DNA here is from genome assembly GCA_905147385.1 of Limenitis camilla. NCBI lineage: Eukaryota > Metazoa > Arthropoda > Insecta > Lepidoptera > Nymphalidae > Limenitis > Limenitis camilla. The sequence continues at coordinate 777,202 of LR990232.1, read as the reverse complement.
AGATAGTCTCAGTCTCTATGGTGTTTTCATGCAGTGAACATGGAAGTTGGTGTTATAGTGTCGTGATTAAGGTCACCCTTCTCGAGGTCCACGTAAGTTTACTTTATTATCTATTGTCGTTAGCGAGGTCGAGTGGTGGAGGTGAGAGTTAATATATTATGAAAGAGCTCTCTAAACCTGCTCCTGGGTCTCAAGCCCCAGGCACCGCTCGCCTCAGTCTAAATTGCATATGTATACGTATTGCTGTACAGTAATGGGTATCATATATCTCTCTCATATATTTAGCAAAAAGAAACAAACGAATTTGAAGCGTCAGTAGCTCAGTGGTTCGGGCGTTGGATTCACGATCAACAAGCCGTGGGTTCAAATCCCGGACATTGGACTACTGGCGTGACCCACTCCTGACACGAGCTATCTATTAGCTTACTATGAGGGGTAACGGGAATACTAGTAGTATGTGATCCATACTGCTAGTAATCTTTTTAAAAAAAAAAGAAAAAAAAAAAGGAATATACATAGAGTGATTCTCTTTTTTACACCAATATGGATGTATTAAAATCATCAACCATTGAAATGATAATAATAATAGAGGAAGGGCCCATAAACCCCAGACCCTCGTTAGTTTATAAAAGCTAAAAGTTTATCAGCACAGGTTTAGGTTAGCCTAACCTTAGGTTTAAACAGAGAACCTTGGCAGTGGAGGCGAGTGTTGCAATTATTTGAAGGATCCTTACACCTACACCTTGGTCACATGTCCTGTCGTAATTGTAAGAGATCATAATTCCATTCAATATCAACCCTCCTTTTAATGTTTTCAATACTTATACCCCCTCTTTTTCGCTAATTCTCCTTGTTATATATATATAAAAAGTTAAAGGAGTAAATTATTAAAAAATATAAGAAACTTCCAGTTATTAAAAATGTGTATGTTAGAGCAACAGTGGCTGGCCGAGAGCCAACCGGTACGTGGGATACGTGTACGTGGGACAGGATAGATACCGTATATTGCACTGCCGATGGAGACAGTGCCATTAAATGTATGATTGACTGACTGATGACATGAGTAGAAAGTCTCCATAGCTGCCAATAAAACTTGTCTTAACCTGAGAGGGAGTGATACAATAAACACACACATTATTACCCACTTGGTGGTAGGGGATCATGCGAATCCAGCAGCCAAGTGTCACGGACGCGTTCTGGTCGAGCCGCATGTGGGCCAGATTTACCTCTTCCCTTTCCCATCCCATTAATGGTGAGGATCTAATGGACTTTGGGCTTTTGCTCAGGGTCCCCTGAAACCGCAGCATTTTTTTTCGTCACATCCCCTCCCCACTCTATGTTCGAGGATGCACCGCATCGGCAAAGCAAGAGAGTATCTCTTGCAAACATGAAGAAGAATTATGAGATATGAAGCAGTATTAGAAATGGACACGATGGAGAAGAAGCAACTTGATTGATTGATGAGAAGGAAAACAAGAGGAGTTGAGAAGATTTTGTACATGAATAACTAAAAAGGATTATATACGAATCCTTAAATACGAATTTAGGAAAGTCTTAGAAGACTGTAGGTAGCTGTGGAAAATAAAGAAGAATAGAGATTAAAGCAAGAAAGATAAAAAGAGAGTAATAAAGTGGAAACATGAAAGAGAAAGCGGAAAAATTGGATAACAAGAATAAGGATAAAAATATGCAAGAAGAAAGACATGAATTAAAAAAGCAAAATTGAATTGAAATTTATAGTGTAAGGTTTTATCCTGATGTTATTCATAAATATGGTCTCCCTATCGAAGGTGCATTAATCAAATACCTCTCAAGAGGATCACTCAAAAATCGTTTCAGCGAACAAACAGACAAACTGATAACTTTTGATGATTGTGTAAACATATTTTTTTGTATGTTTTTCCCAGTTAACTTCAGTGTTGTATAGAGTAAATGAAATTAGAGAGTGCTTTTGGGAGCCAAAAATTATAAGAGTTTTATCGGATATAAACTTACCTAATTGTACCTTATTTCTGTACGTCCTAGAATGGTACTAGCGCCATCTAGTTTACGGTAAATATAACCATGAAAACTTAACAAATTGAGAAATTGTTAAATGAAATTTTAATTAATTAACTCTATATTTAATGTCAATATAAGTTATAAACGGGAAATTCCCGTTAGTCGGTTGTCAGTCCCTGTTTTTACTAAAATTACCGCGTAGCCGGCAATAAGACAGGCCGATCCCTATTGCATAGTATTTTTTTAGGAAATACTATGGATGTCTCATAACTTCACCTACCGAATGGAAGGTTATGAAAGATATTTTTTTATTATACGTTTGTTTTTTTGGAGTGAAGGGGAAAACGAGCTGATGGCCCACCTGATATTAAGTGGCCACCGTCGCCCTCTTGTTTTTCCGATACGTTGCTACCTTGTGAGAAAGAAGAAAGAAGAGTAGAGTGCTACGGTGGCAGTGGATCCTGAACGAGAACCCCGAGTTCACTATAACCACAGCATTAATGGGATGGGAGGGGGAGGGATAAGTATGGCTCACATGCGGCTCCCCTACCACCAAGAGTGTGCTGGGTTACTCGGCTCTAACGAGATGCCCTCCCAGCAGCAGAGGGGAATTGTATTCTTACCCATCCTCTCGCGGGTAAAAATCTTCACTATAATTTGTTTGTTGCAAATTCCCGCATAGAAATTGTTTTATTTGATTTCGATTCGATTTGCCTTTTCCCCTGTACGTTGTTCGTTCCCGTTTTAAAAATAAAATGGTCACTTTATATAACCTGGTTTTTTTTTATTGTTGTAGAAACATGTGTATTCTCTTTACAAAGGTATTCTGTATTGTATCTAAACACAACTCAGTTCCGTCCACGCTGGTAGCTTTACAACGCATTAGCCCGTCATCGCGCCGCCGCCTTCACTGATCGTATTTACTCCTCATCAACACACTCTATTGAATGATTGACAAGGTTGAAATCATATATTGATACAAGCTAAAGGTACTGAGAACATCTTAGATAATTCTCAATTACGTTGTCCGAAAAAATCAAAAGCAAATCAATCAACATGCATCACTATTTTATTTCTTTGTAGACTAGAAATAAGATGAAAAGTTAGGTGTTATCAACATGGCCAAGACAATAATAATATACATTTTTTTTTATTTTATTTAACTAGGTCGGCAAACAAGCGTACGGCTCACCTGATGGTAAGCGATTACCGTAGCTTAAAGACGTCTGCAACACCAGAAGCATCGCAAGCGCGTTGCCGACCCTATCCCCAATTCCCCCCAGGAGCTCTGGTCACTTTACTCACCAACAGGAACACAACACTGCTTTAGAGTAGTGTTATTTAGCTGTGATCTTCTGTATCCCAGTTGGGCTGCTCCATATTTGAGCAGCAAATTTCCTGCTGTGCCCTACTTCAGTTAAAACTTATAACGGAGACTGAGTAACCAATATGAAACATTTACTCCAAACCTTAGTAATGGAGACCCAGCATCACGACACACCACTGCATAGCCATAATGATCAACCAGGCGAGCTAGTTTGGCAACTGGTCATCAATGGTGATTCTAACTTACGAGGCCTAGACAGTCTATTGGATAAATTGTATTAACGAGAGTTCCTAATTTAGACTACCACTCGTTTTTCTACTAACATGAATCTTCTAATATAAGTAATGTTAATTAAAAAGAGTTATAGTCTATACGCAGACTAACAGTATCTCGGCTTGACTAGAATTACCTCCTATGGGTTATACTTTAGACTCAGACAACAGCATTACTGCGAGAATACATTTCTTTCATTTTTGCGTTGGCACAACTGATTGATATTCAGTTTGTGCCAACTTCTAAAATCAAATGTAACTCAGATTAATGTTGTCGACCTCATAACTAACAGGCTGCCACACACAAATCAGTGTTACCAATATTATAATTAATTCTCGTAAAAAACCTTCACAATCATACTTCCAGGACGATTCAAATAATTATACATTCGGTAGATATATTAGTATACCTACAGGCACGTAAGTATAGATTTGATCTTGAATGCACAGAGACCACTATTAAGGCCTTTTATATCGGGGAGCGCGAGGCGAGAGCCGCATGTCACACGCGATTGGTTCTTTTACGACGTTTCAGTTCCCGCGCGTCTGCTACGTCACGGATGATATTTTGCTATTATCTCAGTATTATAATAGTGCAGCACTGAACGCAATGAGCTACACTACTTAATGCCTACATTACGCTCTTATGTATATCTATCTATATAACTACTTATAAACTCAAAATATGAAGAATAGTACAAGCCGTCAGATATATAAGTAATAGGCAATAAATAACCCGCGCACGAGTATATTCATAACGCCTAGTTATTAACTAAGCGATGCTGGTCTACCATATTCCGAAACAATATTTCATGGGGGGCTATTTGCTTTAGATACACTGTATTTTTACATCTAAGTTAGGCCACAGATTAATCAATTCCAGTATAACAAATTCAGATAAAGTGAGGCGCTTCTTTTTTTTTACTAATTTTGATATGTATTATAAGATTGCAGTAGGAAACCAAATTGATCAAATTATCGTAGAAGTGAAATCATGGAAAATATTTTAATTTAGGATGTTAGCAGGTAATATCTTCGTCATAATTTTTTTTTAAACCTCGGGAAAGTAGTGAGCTTGTCTCAAAATTAATTTCAGTTCACCTAGCTGTGCCTTTTTTTTTAAATTTATAGTATCAAATATTTTTTTTTTTGGATATGCCATTCGATTTTAGGATAATGGTCTTAAACATACATAAAACATATAGTTAAAAAATTCAAATATAAAAAACAGTTTTTATATAAAAAGTGTATTGAAATAAAATGAGAAGATGCTTCAATTTTTTTGCTCTAGTATAATGAGTGACTAATATATATACTAAACTAATGTATGTAAAATTTTCCTGTCTAGAATAGGATGAAATAGCTTTCCCAATATTTAATAAAACATTTCTATTATTCCAAAAAAAAACAAGACAAGGAGTTTGGTATACGTCTATTTATAGTCTACACTCGCGTCGGTTATCACGCCTGTTAAAAAGATTTATTGTGAGTTAGCGTTTATTAGCTTATATATTTATCAGATACTCAGACATATTGGTGGTGGATGGTGGATGGTAACCCGTGAACCATACAATCTCGTAAATCACATGGTATTTAGGCTGGCAATCTCTTAATAGCTGTTGCCATACAAAACAAATATGCATTGATAGAAAAAATTGCTTCTGATGTCAAAATATATAAAAGTTTATAAACATTTTTCTGAAAGAAGACAATGCATTCTAGATAGAAAGCCGAGCTATACCTGGAGATTGTGAACCAGGAACAGTTTTATAAACAACCTTTCACGATAAAGACACAATGTTTACAGTGTGAATTCAAACCTCGACATGCACTTCATCCCCTATTGCGACCCCCTTACGTCTTTTTTTCATGATGAAACGTAGCATATGTCCTTACCCAAGTTTTTGTCTCCCTCTGTAACAAATTTCATCAAAATTGGATCACTGGTTTAAGCGTAAAAGACAAACAGACAGAGTCAAAAAACAAAATAAACTACTCATCAATAGAGTTGAAAACTAGCCATTAAACTACCGGAAAAAATAAGAAAATCTTATCTTATTTATGTGAATTAACTAAAACATTATTTTAAACTACCCACCTTTTCTACATCATCGGTCGTGTAACAATTAATCAATGAAGTTATTCGCAATTCATTCTGTATATCCGTTTATATGAATCATAAGGGCGATTAATATTTGTCTACAGATAAAATATTACCAAATTACTCTTTGTTACATTTCCTGTATTTTATATATAAAAATACTGTGTCAGTAAGTTTATCCGCGATAAACTCAAAAACGAATAATTTTGTGCAACTTGAGAGATAGGATAGTTTTTATCCTGTTTATTAACCTCAATATTTTTTAAAATAAATTAAACAATATTTTTAACAGATGTCGGTGTTAGTTACTTTATTGACAAAATACTTCAACATGTTTTGTTAATTATGTATCAAGATTTTAATTGGACTTATTCTTAAAATGGCTTAAACGATTTTGATGAACTTTTAATTAGTAAATAGAGAATTTAATAGACTTTAATATAAGCGATTTTTCATACCAGAAATATTTATTGTTTCAAAGTAATAAATTAATAATTATAAAATCGTATCAGGAAAAGTTTTTAAAATCGATAAATTAGTTCTAGATATTTGTTACAAACGAACAAAATAACAAACTTTATAATATTATAAATAAATTCTATATATATTCAAATTTATTACAAGTTAATGTAACAATTCAAAATTGCTCAAACAAACGTGTGGTCTTGTCATAGTTGATGGCCCTACATTTATTTAGCATGATAGTGGTATTTATTATAGTCATCTACCACCTTTGTGATACAATTTTGATATGTTAGGTGTTCTGAGGAATGTCGGGATGATATTATTGTATACTATATTCTTTTTTTTATTATAATATTCAATACAAGAGTCGCTGTGACGCCTGCCAATATTATATGTTGTTCAGTTTAAATTATTAGATAGAAGTTTTACTGTAGTTTAACTATATCCAAGCAATATAACGATTTTCAATTTAAAAAAAAACTTATAAAACTGTAGAGTTTGAAGCCAATGAAGGAATAATATTTCAAACACTTTCTTTATTATATAATTTTATTTTTCAACGATAGCAATCTTTATATCACCTTTATTGTAGAAATGTCTACTAGTTGTATAAGTTATAAGATTTTCTTCAATTTCATTGTATAGTAGAGTTTATTCTAACATATTTTATCTACGATGATACTATATTTTTCGTACATGATACTAAAAAAAAAAGATTTTTCTTGTTCTACCTGGTGATTATTAGATTATGGTGTGTAATGGTAAGGTAATTTCGACGTAAGCTGAAGGTAAACTTCAAAAGTTCTCATCCCCAAAATTTTCAGGGTAAGATAAGCCTTTTTGTTCAATCCAGTGCAGTTATGAAGGCAGAAAAGAGTAAATACGTGTTTTTTTATTTAGAGTATATTAATATATAATTGTTAGAGACTTAATAAATCTATTAATTCAATGTGACGCACGAGATTGTTGAATAATTTACAAATAGTTAATGATCCAAAAAATTCAGCACACAGCACGTACGAATATTTTTTTAGAGATCCGTATCCGTAAAATATCATTATAATTCTATAAATTAGTAACTGCATAAAACAAATTACAAGAAACTTTATCTCTGGTCTTTTAATTACCAAAATTAATAATAATTTCGTAATCTATACTAATATTATAAAAAGGAAAAGTGTGTGAGATTGTGGGGGTAATCTATGAATCTACTGCACCGATTTTGATAATTCTTTTACCGCTATAAAACCGCATTATTTGTGAGTCTTCTAGGTATATATATTACCCCCAAAAATGAAAAGACTTTTTGGTAATAGTCGGATTTGCTGCAGTAAGCCGCAGAAAAAACGATCGAATGAAAATCTTTCTTAGGAACGCTGCCCTAACCATAGTTGCAGGTAGAGTATGAATGAATAAATGAGTGAGTGAGTGAGTAAATAGTTTGAATACAACTCTGCTAAGCGAGAGCGTGTCGGCTAGTTAAAACTAGAATAATAACAAATATTTCTAAATTACGTAAATATTTTAAGGAAATAAGACTTATCATGATTATTACCTTTCGGTCCATTAAGGAGGATAAACTAACAATAAATTATCATTTATAATATGGATACTGAACTCTATATTTTGTGTCGAATTTTTCTGACCATTATCTTTAAATTACCGCTAGTATTATATAAATCATTAGGCTTTATCTGTTAAATACTATCTCCACAATTAATCAAAGCAACAGTCACAAACTGGCGACGCTTCAAGAAATTTAAAAATTACTATTCGCACCTATACCACCTGTTACATATAAGAGTTATTATTATCTGTGCTTAATTCGACAGTAATGATATTACTGCGATAGTGGCCTAGCTTCTATATCCCAAGACTTAAGCACAATCGGAAATTGCTTATACTAGAGCTCTTTACAAACTTGCTAAAATAAGAAGGTAAGATAATCGTAAAGATTCTTCCAAAACTATTCTCCACTCTCTCTCACTATCTCTCTTTGTTTCTTATACTCTGATTTAACTACAATTACATATATGATGAATTACTAAAACCTTCAACAGTTCATCTATTGAACTTATTGGACCTACTAAAGGTCTAACACCAGATGTTCTTTATCGTTTAGAATCACTAAAGAGGAAAGATTTAATTTTTTTATGTATGTTTGTTACAATAGAAATCTAAAATATAACCCGTCTCTTTTTTTCTTTCTGCTCCTCTTCCTTTCCGTCGTTTTTCGTCCCCTTCTCATTACCTTCCCTACCTTCCCTTACTTCTCCTTCCCATGCTCCTTCCTTTACTCATCGTTTCCACCGTCCTCATAGTATGTAGAAGATCTTGGTTTATCGTAATGGCTGTGACATTTATATGTTCTGTATTGATGTTGATCTACAAAGATAAGTGTGCATTAAGGTCAATCCAACTTTATGGATTTTCTAAAAAAAGAAACGAGCTTATGAACAGAAGACCATCTTAGGGTAATAATTAGGTAATTGGTTACTTTCACCCATAAAAAACTAATCTCAATATTGTTTTAAACTCTATTATATAAATTTCTACAATGTTACAAATAACGTATAGTAGAGTATATTGAAATACATAAAATAGTGCAGGTATTAATATTGGTACGTATCGGTTTCAGGAAACAGGCGTCCGGTCAGATATAAAGACCCTTTATGATACGCGGATGCTTTTGGCATGTGCGAGCTGGATACTAACTGCTCTAATTATACTAATATAGGTGACGGAGAGATTACTTACTAAAATATATAATACTCGTACTTTGTAAGTTTAGTACTTAAGACTTTGGTGTTCTACTTGGAAGGTCCGAATATTGATCCCAGGCACACTCCTTTAAGTTTTAAGAGAAAGTTTGAAGAAAAATGATTACCCATCATTGGTCAACGTAAATATGGATTAAACTCTACTCATGGATCTTCTCTCAGGTGTTAATGGATTTAGATGATGATGATGATTCTTGAAATAAGTTTTTACTTCATGTGCTACTTTTCTTAATTCGTGTATACCCTGTTATGTATCTTCTATGAGCTTTAGGACCTGTTCCAGTTTTTACTAGTCTCTTTCGTTGTCTACGACCTATGCCTGGACTGCAAAGGTATACTCGTCTTTACTAAATTGTGAAATGATAGACGAGTTATCTAATCCTGGGCAGCTGCGTCTTACAGAAATATCTGAACTTCCAAATGGAAATCTTAGGGAGTTAATTCTGCCTGTGCCGTGTGAACGATGTATAAGTTTAATGAAGCTTACGTCATAAATAGGTATTTTAATGTCAGCTAATACCACGTAACTGCATCATATCTATCGGAAATCGACTTCCGTTGGTGCATGAAAGACCCACTCATTATAATTACATTATATCTCACTTTTGCAAACGAAATGTGTCATTATTAATGTTACCTAAATATTAAGACTATAGATAATGTATCCTCAATTCAGATAATTTGTCAATGGCATGGAAATTTATAAATACGACATCTGACCGACATTTTTCCTGATAGGTTTTACGATGGGAAACTGACGGAATTCTAACTACAAACAAGTACCATGAAAATAAAAATCAGTATCACAATGAATCACGAGAATCTCCAACCAATCAACAAAATAATCATAAAAAAAGAAACAAGAACAACAACATAACAAAAAGGTTTTAATGTAATTTCTTCACAATTAGGAAACATTCTAATAATAAAAAACTGATAACTAACTAACTGACGAATCTGTTAAGCCGTCATGATGATTTCCCTATAAGGTTGTGGGTTCTAATCCCAGTCATTGCACTACTGACGTGGCCCACGCATAACACAAGCATTTTAGCTTACTTAAAGAGATTAAGAATTCTAGTAGATTTCAATTCAAACTGCTAGTATTTTCTTAAATTGAATTTTCTTCTTTCGTAATAAATACATTCAAAAGAAACTATTCATTTTATTTACATAATTTTCATAGTCTGACCATCTTTTCGCAAATGATGATCGACGGTAAACACATCACGTGAATACTCTTCAGTATTAAATTCTAACGTTACCCGTCGGAAGTGTGTATCCGGGGCATCAAAGAGCTCTTGTTGGATGGTAATGAGGCAGTTGCAATTTTTTCACACAACCGATTCTTTGAGGTACATACGTATTAGAACATTTTAGTAGCATTTCTTTGATAAACTATAATTTACATAAAATATTTAGCCGCTATAGATCGACTTGTACTGGCAATTCTTATTGGAACTTCATAATTTGTATTATTAGTTTTCTAAAGTATACCTGAAAAGCGATGGTTTGGCCATGTCATGACACGAGATGAGGAAAAATTTTGTAAGAAAGGCTTAAAGCAATATCTGAAGAACGGAGAGAATACCACGTTGTGGACAACGTTTTCCAGAGACCTGGAACGCGCACACTTAGATAAACAGACAACCCAAGATAGAAAAACTATATGCCTAAAAACAAGATAGTCGATCCAAAATAAAGAAATAAGGCAAGGAAGACGAAGAATGCCTATCGTACCTAACTCACGTAGACCATAGCAAAAATCTGGGTGACAATTTTAGTATGAGTTTTTTTTCTTCAGATTTTATGAAAATTTTATGATAATTACTTGGAAATCCAACACTCTTAGTATCCAACAGAATTGTCATGTTATTGGCCGTATTTTAGAAGAAAAGATGCCTTATATTGACGTGGTTAAAATTATTGAACAAAAATTAAATCAACTAAAATAACTGACTTACAGTCAAGATCCCATTACGAAACTTGGTTTCTTTTACAGTTTGTATAATTTTACCTATTTGCATCAAAATATCAAAGAGTGTTTTTTATATGAAAGAATATTGTATCTGTAATAAGGTCAGCTCTACACTGACCCACGACACGTGGATGTTCACGGAATCGCCAGTATCGACGCGCCCTACTTACTCAGATCTCATTCTGGGAAATATCTTCAATATCTATGCATATCTAATAAATTGCCAGTATTTGATACTTTTTAGTTCACTTATTACATGTCTATAAAGTAACAATTTTTTATACTTTTAATATACATGGGATCGATGCCGCATAGTAACATGCACAAGACCCAGCATCACCACACACGACACCACTGCACAACCATAATAGTCACTCCTTCACTCACTAGCTTTGTTTGACAGCTCGCTCAAGTATATCGGAACAGAGTGAATAAAATAAATAGTACTACCCGCGAATATAAGATTATCAACGGTATTGCTGACTATCCTATTTCTGCCCTATCCTATATCTTATAGCTTTGGTAAAGAAGTTTATGTTTTATAGGTGTTTAAGATCTTTTCTCTTTACTCAATACAAAAAAAATATCCTTACAAAGCCAGAAGTGGGCAGAAGCTAGCAAATAGAATTTTTTTTTTCGCCAATTTTTTAAGGATCATTCTCATCTTCAGAAGCATTAAGCTAGTATCTAATGTAAATAAAAAAGCAAATTGGAGTTTCATATAAAGTGTAATTTTTTTTTTCACAATTAAACATTTAATTACAGCATGCTTTATCATAAAAATAGAAAAGTATTTTTTAAATAAAATTTAGAATATTTCTAAAAATATATAAACAAAGATAAGATGAATTACTGGCTGTATGAAATAAACTAGGTTAGTTTATTTATCTTTATTTTACACACAAAGTAAAATACAGTTAAAGAAATACAGACAAAACAAAAAAAAGTCTACTAATGGTATCTCTTTAACATCAAAAAAATATATCAAAATAAAATGTGTAAAGTGTGATGTTTTTAGCGACGTGAAGAGCAGTAGTGATTCTACTTGTCACTAGATGGCGCTGCATTGCTCTCCTAAAATAATATTCCAAAGCTTTGTACTATCCAGATTTTAGATTTATTAAAACGTATAAATTATATATTTCTATCGCAATTTTACTTTTTCTGAAACTAGTCGATCGAAGTGACTTTATCCGCATTGAATATATTAAATTAAGAATAATTATGTGTAAATAATATTTTGCTCAAACCTACCCTATATGTTAATTCACCTTCTTACGTATTTGTGTAGTAAATGTCATTAAAACCTGCTTGGCAGTTATACATATTTAACGGCAATTTATAGGTAAAAATTTTAGGTATATTACGTGATGTATTGTTACCTAATTATACACCAAAAACTTCATAAAAATCGGTCAAGCCGTTTCGGAGGAGTGCAATAAGAAACACTGTGTGTATGTTTTATATTTTATATATAAAAAATTTACGTACTTTTAAAAAAATTATGATCGATGAAATTTCTCTAATTAACCTAAATCTACTGAACGGATTTTTATGCGGTTTTCACCAATAAAAAAAGTGATTAATGAGGAAGGTTTAATATAATATGATAAGGATTTGTGTAACTTGGTTGAAATATTATGATTGAAATCCCTACTAATATTATAAATGCGAAAGTATCTCTGTCTGTCTGTTCGTTACGCTTAAACCTCTGAACAGATTTTAATGAAATTTGGTACAGAAATAGACTAAAGCTTGGGAAAGATTATAAGTTACAATCTATCGCGAAAAAAGCTTGAAGAAGTTGAAATAGAGGATGAAGTTCATGACTGTTTATGTCTTGGATAATTAGTCATATATAAATTATGTTGATGTTGAAAATTAAAATATAAAATATAGCGATCGGGGCGACTACTTTATGTATATTTTAGATTACCTACACACAATATATTTTCATGTAAAGTGGAGTGATATTAATAGAGCACTTATAAGCAGGATGTCGTAATGGTAATGAGGTGATTGTAAATTACAATAATTTGCTACAATAAGAATTAATAAATTGTTCTTATTTATCTCTATAAATATTGACTTTTATCTTAAATTTATTTCTTAGGTAAACGTAAACTTTATAATAGAGTCCCACTGAATTATTTTGAGTAAACTTATTCTGAGTAAGTTAAGTAGTTTGTGTTATATAGAGTTTACTAAATAATATTAAAATACGTAAGCGTTTTTCTTGAAATTGTTTGACGTAAATGCTTGTTTTTATTAATAAGAATCTGATATTTATTTACATTTCTGTATTATGTGTTACATGTAAAGAAGGAGACGAAAGAGTCGCTTTTGTGTTGATTTTGAGTTGCCTTGAAGATTAAGAAGTCATGAGAAGGACAGAGGAGTAATTACGTTGCTAAGAGTTGCCGTTAAATGGAGATTAAAGTTGCCATTCTACACAGTCATCTCACTGTCCATGTTTTGAGAAAGTTGTTGTTAACCGGGACAGGAAATCGTCATTTTTAACATAATTAATTTAAATTATAATTTCTAACTCAGTGGAGTTTTACGACAAACATAAGATAATGCTTTTTACACGACTGAGTTGGAAATTGACATGTATAAATAAAATACTTTTATGTTGCTGATAAGTTGCCTTAAAGATCAAAGACATCATGAGAATGACGGACTGAAACGACGTTATTTGGAGTTGCCGTTAAATGGAAAGTAGAATACTCAAAAACAAGTATAAAATTTAACCAGCCAATTGAGTCATGTCGCCATTCTGCATAATATGAAAACAACTGTCACTGTTGTTGTTATATGGAGTGTCGTTATTTGAAGTTGACGCTATTAACCCGGACAGGATGTCAGAAATTTTTTCACCAGGATAACATAATTAAATTAAATTATAATTTTACACGATCTCAGTTTAGTTTCTACGAAAACCATATGGGTTTGCTTTTTACACGACTGAGTTGGAAATTAACAAATTTATTTATGTATTAAAAATTTACAATTTTGAGCTTTAATCTCTTGTAATAAGGGCGATAGTTCTAGTATAGTTAATTTGGTTTATTTTTCAAAAGGTCCGCCGTTACCTGAGGAGGTGTGGGCCATGTGTACAAAGATATTGTTTCATAATGGCTGTCCAAATACATTCAAAAATTATCAAAATTCATCTCTATTTCAAACACATAAAAGTTAATTTTCAATGAATTTTGTTTTTTTTGTCTAATCTACCTTTCGGTTTGATTTTTTTTTTGTTAAACAAACAATAACCAATATGTTATTGTCTTACATACTGATATAAGTAAAAGACGATATTAAAATTCAGTCAAGTTTGAGTCGGATTTAAGTCTGAAGGAATATCATAAAATGAACCTGAATGTTGCTCTACTTATTACTTATAGACAAAGTTTTTATTGTTGTAACAGTTGTTTATTCCTCCTAAACTAAATTAAATATTTTAATATGGTTTTATACAACGAAAAAAAGCAATAAATTGCACCTGAGAATTGCGACCTAGGCGCAGGTTTAAATATTCCCTTCACTGTGTTTCAACAACATTATTGATACTTTTATCCATAGATAAAGCTCAGTCCTGTTAATATTAACTATCATAGAGAAACTGTAAGTATCAGTGTTACCTTCAATAAGGACCACATAACTCTTTAATACTGACTTCGAGCAGTGTAGGTACGAATTTAATGTGTAAAAGATCTCTATAAACCTGCTAAAGGAATTGCTCGAATTCTTTCCTAAATAAATATTGTTCAGTAAGCCCCTACCTCCCCTACAACTCAAACAAATTTGTAATGAAATCGATGATCTACATTTATAAAATATTCCTTCCCTACATCAATTGTAATCAATCCCCATAGATTCAAAGAAACCCATAGAAGTAATACAAGGTGATTGTGTAGTAGAAGCCATACAGTACAATGTATCAGATCGTCTGCATCTTAATTACCTCTCCATTACCCAACATTGTTGTTTAGATACCACTTGAAAAGAAACCATTAAAAATTACTGTTGGGGGGAACAATTAACGTTCAGAAGCTGTAGTAGCCCAGGGTTAAGAGCATTGCATTCCATCTTCACAATTCAAGTATCTAGTTTTACTACTATTAATACCTTTTTTTTATTTTAAAGAGTTGGCAACTTATTTACTTTGAGACCTTTAAAAACGGGTAGTGTTTGAGGTAGGAATATTTTTTTTTTTTCATAATTATAAAATATATGTTATATTTTAAGGCAACGCTATTAACGAAAGCTTTCAAGCAGCTTGACTTAATAAAATAAATACCTAAACCTTGCTCATGAATAGCTCTGTCTATTAGTAAAAACCGTATGAAAATCCGTTCAGTAGTTTTTGAGTACATCGCATTAAAAAAGTATGCTTACGTTCATGAATTTGACTTTCAAGACAAGACCTTTTAGAAATACATAAAAAATGACTACAATATATATTGTATGTTTGTGTGTTGGTATATTGTAGTGAGACTGAGAAGTGAGAACAATACAATGTGGGATAAACACCTCGAGCACGCATATGCAGCGATGACGTCAGCGACAACCTGTCGCCCGCGCCTGTAATTAAACCCGTCCCGTCTAGTGATGTCCGTATTTTACTACTATCGATATTACACGGGAACGAAAAAGATAACTTATTTTTTCATAATTTATTTTAAAGAGCTTGGACTTTTTATCTTACTCCACTCAACATAGAAAACAAAGATAAACATAGAATAACTATTATACGAGTTAAGTTCATCACCATTGAAGACCAAGCGTCGGAAAATACTATGGTTTTGATAAAGGTTATTTGGTGTAACAGTACTTTACATTTAATTAATAAATACCTAAGTTCTTCGTTTCACCATACCAAGGTCAAGTGTCTATAGTCTCTTTTTTTGAACTTTTTATAATTGTTCGTTTACTGGCTAACTACAATATAACCGTTTAATTGTAAATATTATCTCCGTTGTATCCTAATCGTCAGGATATGTTAATATAGAAAGAAAGAAAAAAGAAATTTCTTTATTAGAACAAGGAGACAATGTTAAACAAATTAGCGATAATATTATTTACAAAACAATATACACTAAATAACAACTAAATACTTCTATATCTTTCTTCTTTTTTTTTAATTGTACTTAGTGTAAGTACAATTGAAAAACGTTATAATTTATACACTACAAATTAGCGTAATAACTAAACTACTAAACACTATATACTAGCGAACTAATATTTATGTTAAAAACAGTTACCTCATGTTCTTATTTGGATGGCACTCAGCATTAGTCGGGTCGTACTCCGACACTGGTATTATGTGCCAGCCAGAGACCGTGACGTCGGATGCGACAGATATATTAGCACCAACGCAATAAAGGTATTAAGATTATTATTATCATTCATGAGATATCGATATAAGTCCGAGTGAGGAGTGGTCCTCACTATCCCCGACCCCCGCGGCACCTCGTTTTATTAAGGCGCGTTTTTTGTGCGGACACACGTGCTCGCCATACCCACACCTCGCCTCGCCTCGCCTCCCCGCGCTGCTCGTGGCAATACTACTCGCTACTCGCCTTAGAGTAGGTACCATTATACTCGACGTCTTATTTATATTAATAAACGCTGGCTCCGCTGGGTACCAAAAAAAGTGAAAAATCAACATTCAAACAAAAGTATATTTTATTATTGTATTGAAATCTACTTATGGTGTAACCATTCGAATTTACGCAATTTCCGACTTCTATAAATTTTCTTTCAAAACAATCATGTTCTACAAACAATGAAATTTTTATTACTATATCCCCTGCTTAGTATTGTAAGTCTTTCTAATATCTGAAAGGTTGACCAATAAAAAAAATATTATTTACCCACAGACTACGCATATTTACAAATTTTTAGGTATGTAAATGACTCCAGTCTTAGTCACAAATGGTATTCATTATTTAATCATTTTTACAGGAATCTCTTGAAAGGATATAGGCCTTCACCAATTTCTTCCATTGTTACCAATTATGTGCCACTTCTTCTATCCATTTTCTTTCACTCCATTTGATCTACCCACGCTTCTCTTGCCTTGTGGACCGTTTATTTAGTGCATTCAAGAGTCCATTGATGGTCGGTGTGTCTCGCTTTATGGCCGGTTTGGGCGCTTGATGTAACGCATCTGTAATTTTAGTCCTTTTTTTTAATTCTTCATTTCTTAACGTGACTGTGTTAACTGACCAACAATATTAATTACTCACGTGTTCGACAGAGACGAGGTATCGCAACCACATTAAGTTGCGTTTTTGCTCTGCTTTGTATCTTTGCGCTGTTTGACTATCAGACTGTCGGGTTGAATATTGCACACAACAAAATCTCCTTCATAGATCTAGCTATTAGCCAGATAGCTTTTATTGACCTTCTATTAGTTTGATCTTTGATTTAGAGAGTAAATATAACATATTTTGTTCAATGAGACTTCGTATATAAACTGACAGTCATCGTTTCTGAACTCGACACTTATGATATTGTTAGTGTCACCCACCATACGTCTTGAACTCTTCTGCGTTAGAAGGTCCTTCTTCTAGATACCAAATAGCTTCTATTAACCTTCTATTAGTTTGATCTTTGATTTAGAGAGCAAATAGAACACATTTTATTAAAATATTTTGTTCAATGAATCTTTCATATATTAACTGACCGTCATCGTTTCTGAGCTACATATTATTAGTGTCACCCGCTATCCGAAATGCTTCCGAAGGACCTTCTTCAAGGAATATTTTGTTCAATGAGACTTTCGTATATAAACTGACCGTCATCGTTTCTTAACTCGACACTTATGATATTGTTAGTGTCACCCACCATACGTCTTGACTACTTCTGCGTCCGAAAGACCTTCTTCTAGCTACCAGATAGCTTTTATTAAGCTTTTATTACATTGATCTTTGATCTACAAAGCAAATGGAACACTTTTTATTAAAATATTTTGTTCAATGAGACTTAAGTATATTAACTGACCGTCATCGTTTCTGAGCTACATATTGTTAGTGTCACTCGCCATCCGTCTTGATTTTCTTAATAATTCTCGATAAGTTTAACTTTCTCTGTACTTTAATGCCTCCGTATTCTCATATGCTTTTGTCGTCTCATCGTCGGTAGTTATTGCTTTTCAAGTTCACGGAACACGTTAATATTACACGTAAATTTTCCTTTAGTAAATAGCGAACGGCGAATAATAATGTCAGTCACTATCACAAAAGTTTTCATTTATGGATTGGCCTTTTCTTTCATTATCTGAATCCAATCTTTATCATTGTACGGTTTAAGAAACATCTTTCATTGATTTTATTATTTAAACAACTCAACGTATTTGGTACTAAAACACCCCCTTGCTACACCCACAGCTCTATGGGAATGCTATAGACTTTAAATTACCCTAAGTAATTGCAGTCAAACTCACAAATGTATTTTTTGACGGAGTTTTTAATATTCAGCAGATTGTTATCAATGCTCGTTACTAAATTATGGTTGGTTGAAGAAAACTATAATTACACCCTCATTTAGTTCATTTAGTATATAACCGTTGATGAATGGTATAGAAATCTTATTCAACAGTCAACAAGTTGCGGTTGTCTTCTATATTTCCAGAGGTCTATTATAGAAACTGCAATAATTCCATAGATCTGCGGCTAAGCGGTATTTGCGAAATTTCTAATATTTTAAGGTATGGCATATGGACAGGTATATAGGCGAGGCCTTGGAAGGCGAGCGTGTGCGCCATATTGACACCACCCTCGAACATTCTGACGTCGTACTTTAACGCTACCGGACGGTATGCAATCAATGTTTTATGTGGACCACTGCACGCTTATTTTCAATAATATTATACATCAAGCAAGAACTCTTGTCTAAGAACCATTAAATGGCTCGCAGTTGGCATACGAGCAATTGATGGTGAATGGTGAAGGAGACTGAATTTGCACAGTCGGTATATATCGCGAGGTATCAATGTTTACGGTTTCGCTACTACCGAAGTAAATGCAACCTCTCACAATTCTTCTATCAATACTAACAGTACGACATCTCTGCCAGATGTTTCCATTTTGTTGTAATTTAAATAAATTTTGTCCTCAGCGACGTTTTTTTTTCCAGGAGAGCGTTTTTCTCATACGTGCTCTCACTGGTTCCACTGGCCTGTTGTCATGAAACTGAAGCTTAGAGTAACAAATATTTGAGTTAAGTGACGTACAGGATCCACTCATGCTGCAATATTTAAGCACTTAATTGAAAAATATGGGCATCGTTAAATTATCCTTTGTAGCGTTGTTCTTAATTTGACTTTTTTTACGTCTTTAACAACTTCAGGTGGAAAAAGTATGGGTCGCTCCTATTGCCCCACTAAAAAGGTCGTAATAGTAACTTCTCTTCAATCAATATTAGAAGTATACTCAGATACGTTTGACTATACTCCATCATAACCAAATACGTCGCAATATCTTGGTCCAGTGATAAGCATAAAGCTTATACAACAGTACGTAACAGAAGCACACTGATTACGTTCCATTTTTTGTCAACTTTCACGTATTTTATATTCAGTTCGTGAATAAAAAACGGTGGTAGAGTTTTTTGGAAGTGGAAATGAATTCACGCAGCCGGCAGCGGCTCTACGTGAAAAAAGTTTGAAAAAGTGAGCGAAATGTGCGAGGTGCTCCGTATTACTCGGAAACTAATAAAATAACTCTCTGAGGTGATAGCTTTCATACTAAAACATGTCACATTGTATATAGACGCCGTACATAGTTTTAACTTTCGACTATTTAACCAGATATAAATAGAAATATTTTGATTACAGATTAAAAATTGATTCCAAATATGAATTGTATATACAAATTTTTTAATTTAGTCTACTATCAATCCATAATCCTAAGATTTAGGCTTGAGATTGTTTATTAATTTCGGCCAATATAGGGCTATGATTTTAATATATGGGTGCACACAATGTGAAGAAAATATTAAAAACTTAATTTTAATAAGACGTTAGTATCAGTTGTAGGGAAGCAACTTATAGGGCTGCTCAAGTATTACGTAAGCATTAAACCCCCCCGGGGTTCCGTGCTTTGCTTATTTTTGATGACATAGAACTCATAGAGTGGTCACAGAGTTACGGATTAACTTACTTTTTCTGACATGGGAGGCAAGGGGGCTGATAATTTCAGAATTTTATCAAAATAGAGAGCATTTGTTAAAACAATTTCTAAACCTTTAAAAGTTATAAAGCAATGTGAAACACCCTGAGGTTGCAAAGTGCAATAAAATAGTTAGGGAATAATATGAGAGGACGAGATTGGAAAACTTCACTCGTTTATGACTCCAAAACTTTTGTCGATTTGTTGTCCATACTATAACCAATACCTATCCGAAATTAAGGTTTTTTAACACTTTTCAAACTAGTTATTATTTTGTAAGTCTATTCCTCTTCTTCTTTCTTTCTTCTGCCACCTGCAACTACAACCTTTTGTTGATCTTGGACTCAAGACTTAAATTTTCCACTTCGCTCCATCTTTGACTTCCCTTCTCCAAGATGTTTTTCTGCTCATGCTTTTCAGGTCCTTAATACAGTCTTTCCAACGCTTCTCGGTCTTTTTTGTTCTGGGGTCCAGTTGGCATATTGGCTGATCTCGTATCATCTATTTTTTCCAAATGTCCTGCTTTTCGTAGTCTTTGAGATTTTATTTATGGAATAATTCTTCCAAGTCATGATTCCTTCTTCAGCGATACGTGCCAATAATATTCTTGTAGTCCGAAATCGTGCGTCAGCGTCTAGATTTCGCAAGCATAGGTTACTACTGGGTGATAGATTTGTATATCATGAGCATGGACTTGGTTGTTTAGATCTTGCTGTATAACATGGTCTTGCAAGCGTAGAGACATCTCTTTCCATCGGTGACATGAGCGGTGATCTCCTCCTCCATTCTGAGTGTTTAAGTTCGAAAGTAAAGAAATAGAGATGGATTTATGTTTGTGATTATCAAAAAGAAAAATTTTAATAAAAGACTATTGAAAATTAGTCTATTTAGTTTGAGTCTTGACATTTCTATTCAACCTACCCACACTAATCCACTGGAAATAGATACATGTCTAAACATTATTAATAGAAGAGTTTTAATTTTTTATCGTTTTTCATTTTCTTCGTTTATAAATACACTACACCAAACCTAAATGACAATACAAGGATTCTGAAATAGAGCCATTAGTGTTAAAAAAATCTAGGATACAGAGAATATGGATGGTAACATTAGGACAAGTAATCAATTATTAAGGTACACCACTCAACATAACCCACGTCCACTAAAACTACATTTATAATTCACTGACCTGTTCACTGTACACTCGTGACGTCACGCTCCGTAGCTATAGCGTGACGCGTGACGCTATCGCTTTGATGACGTCACGCCACATTACCCGTCAAAGCCTTCAGCTGAAAGCAGGTCAGCCAGTCAATGGGAAACACATTACATACTAACTATTACGAATCTGTCTGTTTATCTGCTAACTCGTACTAAATTATTCGACTGGTTTTGATGTGATTAAATCAATAGAGTGATAGTTGTGCATAAAATATGATTAAATTAAATACGAAATTACTAAATAATGTAAAAATTGCTTAACTATATACAAAATTGATTAATTTTGTACAAAATTGATTAATTTTGTACAAAATGACTGAACTATGTAAAAAATGACTAAAGTATGTATCAAATGGTTTAACTATGTACAAAATGACTGAACGATATATAAAATGGCTGAACTATGTACAAAATGACTGAACTATGTACAAAATGACTGAACAATGGACAATATAACTGAAATATGTACAGATCAATGAAAAAAATGGCTGCAATGTATACGAAGGGTAAATCTTTGATGAATTTTTAAGCAAACAAAGAAATTAACAGAATTGTGTGACTTAGCTGCAAATGATTATTAATTAGTCTTAAAACCTTCTTAGATAGAAAAATAATTATAATAGTATAAAGAACGGAAAATGTAGTTATTAAAGTGAACTATATCTAATTTTCCGGTTTCGGTCGCGCAGATTGCTGCTCACCGCTCACCGCTCACTCCTCGCCCACGGGAATACGATCATAATTTACGTTGAGAGTGGAAGTATTATATTTACTTTCTATTAAAAGATATATTTTAATTTAATCTCTGTCTCGATAGAACTAAGGATTTCACACAGTAGACATAAGGTAGTGTAACTTATGAATAGTCAGTGGATTCTTAAAATTCAATAAAGCCCACTTTTGGGTCACAAGTCCCAAACACAATTTATTCTTTCTCATTTCTCTTATATAGACTAAAAGTATGAAAACTCATTATATAACATTTAGATTAAAAATCGACACCTCATTTAGTTTCTTAAATGTTTTCTGTTACTGATAACTTTGCCGCCTCGAAGATAGAGCTAGGAGGGGATGCTGTGATTTCAGTGGACGCTGAGAAAGAACCCGATGTTCACTGGAACTGCAGCATTAATGGGATCGGAGAGGGAAGGTGTAGATCTGGCCTACATGCGAACGACACACAGCGGTCGGATTCGTTAGCTAGAATTATAATAACTTCACTATAAATAGTTAGACTTCAAAAATATTAAACACTCATTTGTGTTTTCCTCTCCACGGAAATCTTATGCGTTTATAAATTAAGTAATAAATGTCACCTGTGCAAAGCCAGGGCAGGTAGCTAGTGTAATATAGTCTCAGTTAGTTATATTATCCTTTTAGTGTGAAGGTTTTCTCATGTCAGGAGAGCGTCGCCGCGGCGCCTACTGTGCATTTGCATACTGTGTTGTCATTGTAAACAAATACTATGTTATATTTGAGTCTTTAGGCTGCGTTTCCACCAGATGAGCGGAGATGCGTAGCTAAGGATGTGTTTGTTAAGAACCAATGGATTCATTTACCTAACCCCGCTCAGTGTGTCAAATGAAGCAATTCTAATGGTTCTACACTAACATCCTGGGTTTCATTACTATAGTAATGGTTACTTGTCAACGGGAGTAACGGATATTGAATGATTTCTCAACTCTTATACTCTCTTAATTCTAAAACTCATCTTATATTCCAAAAAGAAAAATTATAAGTCAGGTGAGTCATTATTAGTAATTAGGTAGAGTTTTTGAATAGTGAAGGTGAGCATCAATGCGGTTTATTAAAAGATAGCTTAAAATCCTTTTAGGTAAGACACATAATACTGAACTGTAATACCAAAAAAAAATAACTTATAGTCTAAGATTCCAACCTGGGCGTTGTGACAAGTTCAGATATACAAGCTCGTTTTACAATCTATCATCTTATTTTTAACGATGGAAAATGTCTACGCATCCTCTTCGTGGGAATTGCCGAGTGTTTTCTTCTAACTCTACTAAAACTAACGACATATTTTCACTTCTGCTATATCAGCAGTATACATTAATTACTCTACAAAATCACTCATCAAACTGTCTATAATCTATCGGCATTTATTTTGGAATAGAGGTTGAATAGAAAAGCAGAAATAAGTTCTAAAATGATTAACGTTTTTCTCATACTATCCAAAAAAGAGTAGTTTTGATAGCATCAGTTTTCCGTAGTCATCAAAGAATAATAAAAAAAAACCTAAGACCATAAACTACGTAGAAACCACATTTCCAGAGTTTTAAAATTTTTATAAAACCGTAAACGCAACAATGGAGGCAAGCGAAGTTCTGTAAGTTGGCTCGCTCGTTAAAACTTCAGCTTCTTAGTTTACCTTTCAACTATCTGACTCGTGCTCGGAATATGGAATACTATTTTATAATGAGGGTACTTTGTAAATACCTGTTTACTTTATTTTGATTATATAATTTATTAACCCTCTACCCCCCGTGCTTACGTAAACATTGATGCATGCATTTTCTCCCTCCTCATTCTTAGCACGCATAGTCACATTTCGATGTGCATGTTTACTTTTTTATTGCTGACGTAATCACCATGCAGACCCCCCATGTCGTCAAAAATAAGCAAAGCAAGGATCCCCCTTTAATAGTTACCTAATACTTTAACGGCCCCATTTATGTATTTATTTATTTTTATGTAAATACCTATATGTTTATTTGCTTATTAAAGTACTTTATTTAAGCAGCAATATTCATTCTTTTCTTTTTTGTCAGTACATCTACCATAATTTTTTTGTTGCCTGGAAGAGATCGCTTAATTCCCACTCGGCTTCTGAATAAAGGGTATTTTAATTTTGTATTTTAGGTGTTACTATGCTGTATATATAGTTTAGGAATCAGCTTCAGCGCTATTTATTAATACAAAAATATATTTTACAAAAATTTCAGAATTAAAATAAAATATATTATAGAAAATTATAGATTAACTTTACTAAATATAGCTGATCATCTATGATATTTTAATAGCCTACATGGAATAAAATACGATCTCGAAAATCTGTTGTTATATTTTATAATGACAGCTAATTAATAATGTTTACAGAGGCCTCTCTCCTCCACCTCCATAAAAGTAAAAAGTAGTTCATTTCTCTATCTTTTGTATTTTACCACGAACATTTGTATTTTATTTTATAAAATGAAATACGGCCCAGTTGGCATTAAAATAAATACAGCGTACAGCTAAGTGGTTTATTAAAATGTAGTAATAAACAACACCTTTAAACTCTACCACAGCTACGGCTCACTAGTGGAGGTGGAAGTGGAGGTGGAGGTTGGAGACACGCCAACAGATCGTGAGAGTTAATACTAGATATCACTACACTATACTGAGTGTTACACACCTTTCAGATCAACTAAATTAAATAAAAGTAAAATAAAAATAGACTGTACTCTTACGGAACGGGAACTCTCTAAAACGTATCACATTTTCTATTTTAAATGGGAATTTTGACAAATATGAGAAAATTGTCATGCTCTACTTTCTTTTAAATTTTGTTACAATCCTTTAAAAATTACATAGGTACATACATGAAAGGAAATAATTAAATGGTAAACTGGATTATTGTTTAATGTTTTTAATATCGTTTTGTCGTTTATATTTGTTTGTAGAGTAATTTCAAAGAAACAATACAAAGGTATGGTAGAGCTTCTTTATTTTAGACGATTAATTTCCAAAGCGGTTAATAAGTTTTAGAGGAAATAAGCAAAGAAGAAATGTAGTGTATAAAATGTACGCGAAATTATTCTTTTTTATTTTATAAATGCACTACCGGATTCACGTAATTGAACGAGTAGCTACTCAAATTCAGACTTTTTTCTCATTCACTGAGTAGCTGGGTAGCTCTAAATACATTAATGGACGGCCTTTATTCTCGATAAAGGTAAATCAAGCAGTCACATATTTCAAAATTCTAATCAAAGTTATCTCTTTTACAAAGTGAAATTAAATTTTCATACAAAAATGAACACTGAACTCTACATTCCATTTTATACCAAAATCTGATAATACTTCGTTTAAATTCTGAACTATAAATTATAAATATAATATTAAAACCGTAAAAGCCTCATTTATAGTCCGCCCCCACCCCCATCCTCACAGGGTGGGAGAACCTCCCATCTTATATAACCTTAGGTGCGCTCCAAGGTAGCGAGGACGAAGAGTACTAGACGAAGTTAGCTTGTATAAAATGAATTTTGTGATCTTAATTCTATTTTATATTTTAATTTAAGGTGCCATAGATATGTAGATTAAGAAATTATAAAGATTAAGAAATTAGAAATTCTCAGTACCTAAATGAAAACTAGATCACTTATATGTAGAGCAAGGTTCACTACTAAAAATTTATTAGAATCCATTTATTAGGAAGTATAAATGATTTGAGATATCTACATACTTTACATTAATAGAGTTACCTATTTGATAATATAGGACTGACTATCAAGAAGACAGAGCAATGTAAAGATACAAATTTGTATGTTATCAATACCTATAAGAGGTTTTCAGTGATTATCACTAATTAATGAAACTCTACCATATATATAAATGTGACCTGAATAAAAAAACATACAATTGTTGTTACCTAATATATAATTTCGATCCACCCACGTTGACCTATATACCGTACACCTGTCAGGTACACGATACGCCATCGGATGGACCAACCACATCGCACCAAACCCACACTAACCTGCCCAGGTGCGTCACAGGTGCAAACCTTGGGTGGCCACGCCCACTTTTATCGAGCTGCGCACCTGAGCTGCGCGCTCATTGGCCGAAGGTGTGCTCAGGTGAGTACACGTAGAGCTCGACAGGTGTACACTTGTGCTTCACCTGTCTCGTGGTAGTCAGTGTTGTGGTACATAACAGTGGGAGGTGAGGTGTACAGTGCGCATGTGTTGTTACGATTGATGTTTTCTTGAGGTGTTCTAAATTTAGGAAGGTGCCGCGCCCTTGGAAAGGTCAGTAGGTGTTACGTACTTGGATGTTTTATTTTTTCTCGTAGAGTTATAATATAAGAATATTATATCGTTAACTCCATTTCTTTTCTTTAAATTTGCCTAAGTTGTTAGTAAATAACTTAATGTAATAATTTATAGTTTTGCTCATTCATTAAATTTAATTTACATAGCATGCCAATGACAATATATATTTTTACTAATTAACGACAATGTTTTATTAAAATAGCAAATTTTAAATTATATTACCATGTCGTTAATATAAATTTCTATTAATAGATATTATCACAAGCACAGTATATAGTCATTTCTTGTAAAAACTTGATAATTACAAACATTTCTAAGGTGATTACAAGTCTCATTCGCATTAATAAAACCATGTATATGATATAATACAAATATATTACGTATATCTTGACAATCTAAATCAAATTCTAAAAACATTATTCATAACAACATTATAAAACCGTAAATACAACATAAAAAGCAATCTCACCCAATCTTCTTTCACAATTAGTGGTGCGCCACCCTGCTCCCTCTCCCGCTCTCCCTCCTCCCCACCCTATCTCTTGATTACCTAGAACTTTAGGTAGTCTATCTGTGTAATTAGGTACCTAGTATTACCTACGTCAAACGGCTTCTTTGCCGCTTTTGTTCGGGTAATGAGAAAATTTCTCATTTGTAGAGCTATATTTCTTAGGTTTTAGCGAAAAGAGTTTTCATAGTTAGCTTCGCTTTTATATCTTTATTCTTATTTTATTAATGCTTATAGTTTTAAGAATTTCAAAGATTACTTTTTACTACACTGTTTTAGAGTACTGAGTACTACTGTTTACTATATAGAGTTCAGAATAAGCTTTATATAACATTTAAAAATATCTATTTCAAGAACAAGCTGCACAAAATTACCAAATTTACTAAGTTTGTGTGTGTTGATTTAATCTTTGTCTCAATTTAACGCTAACTCTCTATAACGTCATAATACTCAGGACTTGTTCATGTTGAGATTACAGAGTATTTATCTGAACGAGAAACATTCAGGAAAAGTTATAGGATAAGCAATAGTAGTTAATCTATTTAATTCTAAATAATAAATAGTAGGTACGCTATTCTTTTCATTAGAATTTCTCATATTCCAGTAATATTTTCGCATAACTCTATTAAGTTAGTTTTGAATAGGTCAATTTGCGCTCTACTAGTACCTTCACATTTGCTCTATGTCATTTTGCTATTTCATGTCCAACTAACCGAATATAAAGTTGAAATTATGCATGTTCAAAATGTTATTTCATTCCTATGTACAAACTAGGTAGGTGGACTAAAGAAGAGGATTTAAATATTTACTAGTCCTTGCTATTTTTTTAGTAATCATAATGAAAAAAAAATTTAGAACTCTATCTATTACTTCTTATTGTGAATCTAAGCTATTAACTATCAAATACTTACATGATCATATACAAACTTACAGAAGAATTGTATTTAAAGACAAGAAATTGGCATTTTCTTTTCATCAAAAGTAAGATGAAGATCATACTAATATTTTTATAATTAGCTAGAGACTAGCCCTAGCTATGTACAGGTAGAATTTACTACTATATATGTATAAATTCAAGATATAAATTAAGAAACGGATAACTTGCATGAGGAGTGCAAAAGGAGTCTCAGTTTAAATATATTTAAAAAAATACAACTTTATACCCTTTTAGCCCTTAGCTCACGACAGAGAGTACTTAAGCAGTATCCCACAGGAATTAACACCTGAATTTTTCCGGGATAAAAATACCCCATGTGTTATTCAGGCTTTAAAGTATCTGTGTGCCTAATTTTATTAAAATCTGTTCCGCCGTTTTTGCGTGATTGAGTAACAATACAAACTTTCAAAATTATAATATTATTAGTAATACGTAAGATATAACTCAATAAAATAATAAACACACGTTTTTATTTATTATTAGCTTGGATATCGATCAGAGGCAAATTAGTAGGTCAATGGGACCTCTCCCGGACTTCAGTATTATGTATAGCAGTTTTGTTCGTACTTTGTGGTTTTTTTTACATATTCTATTTATTTAGAAACTTGAAATATTACTCATATTTCAAGTTTCTAAATAAATAATTTATGTAGTTCGAAACTGATAGTAAATGTGATTAGTAATTCCCAAAAGTGTTAGATATTTTTTTAATACTACTAGCAGTATGGCTTGCATACTACAAATATTCTTAACTCCACCAAGTAAGCTAAAATACCCACTCCTAGTGGGACACATCCCCAGTTCAATGCGTGGGATTTAAAATTTGATCCGCCTGATAAATTTACTTTTTTCAAATATACCTAGGATTTGTTCCAAAATGTGTGGAAATTCCTTACTTGGAAGTTATCCATTGAATAAAAATTGTATTTCACAATCCTTTAATGGTAAATTTGTTGCTAAGTAAACTGCCGATCATATCAACCTCCAAATAACTTACGTATATGCGATGGATCCTTTGTCCACCTGTGGGTTAATTTCTCAATGAACTAAAGCTATGTAGAAATATAAAAATGTAACTGGGCGACCGCAATCGATCTTCGAGCGTTAAACGAAACCTCCCCTTGTCAGTTTGTTTGTTTGGCCGGTATGTTTGTCCTTAACAAATCTAGAGGTGTTTGGAATGGACTTTTTCCTGTGCTCCAAGTTGAACTATTATTACAAATAATCAAATATTTATCAGAGTACTTTTCAAGACGAATCAATCGAGCTCAAATTCGATTGGGTTTCGTTATCTTATTATAAAGCTCCCATATCCATCTTCCTACATTATCATCAGAGCAGCTCCATGTCATAATATTGCATCCTTAGATAAATATGCATGGAAATTTCAGCTGATTTGGAAAATAAAGGAGAGATCATCTCATAAGCTGGGATAACTATGGGCCGCATATGGGCCATGCTAACCCCCTCCCTCTCACATCACATTAAACATGTGGATCTACTAGACCTTGGGCATTTGATCACTTTACACTGAACCACAACATTTTTCCTTCAATCTCCCTTTCCACCCTATCTTCGAGTTAGAAACGGATCGGCAATCCGCAAACGCATCGGTATTTTTGATGATGTCCATGTAGACGGAGCCTCATTACCAATAGCTGCATCGTCGGCTCGTTTGTCCCTATATACTTTAAAAAAGACTTACAAAGCCTTAAAAGCTTTGGATATTATTTACTAATGTCATGAATGTGTGATGAATGAATGCCTTGGAGTGAGTATTGAGTAAGTAAGTGATTTTAGGTTGTGCTAGATATAAAGTATTTTTTTATGTTATTTCTGTGATAGATGATGGTTAAAGCCTGTTAAAAATATATGCGATACATTTTGGCTCGACTCGCATTTCGGTACCCCCTCTCTCGTCGCGTTGCTCGCTGCGCTGCGTGGAGCCACACCAGCGCATATTTTTTGTTTTGTGATGTTTTTGATTTCGTAATATCTTTTGAATGGAATGTTCGATGTTATTAATTCAAAAATTTAAACAGTCTTGAATACAAAATAATTTATTTGGATAAGAATTAATACAAAGTTATGGAAAACATGGTCTGATTTTGATAGGCATTTCTATCAACATTTAAAATTTAAAAGAAGTAGTTATAGTGACATAACTACAATAGTTGGACATATAGTCTCGCGGAGTGTTTTGTAGATATTGATACGTTCTATAATATTGTAGAACATTATTTTGTTCTATCATCAATACTTTCCGCAGCGCATGCGATGAAACACATTTTATGGCGAATTTTTGAAGATCTCTAATATTTTGTAGTAATAAATATAGCTTATGTTACTCAGGGATAATGTAGCTTTCTAACGGCAAAAGAATTTATAAAATCGGTCCAGTAGTTTTTAAGTTTATTCGTTACATACAAAAATTCAAATCTTTCGTCTTTATAATATTAGTAGAAATAAGTTTTGAGTTTATTTCTCTTATAACTCAGAGAAGTTGTATAGACTCATATCTGTAGGTATGACAAGGGGTGAACTGGAGCACCTGATGGTCAGCTGTAGACTGTAGATGTAACTTAATGTCTAGACGTGGTTATTATATACAATACCACTAGCACGAATAATCTGCTTGTTGTGCTGGATAGGTTTGTTTCAAGAGAAATCGTTCATCGTTGTTTTTAAGTTATATCTGTAGTTATACTATGATAACCTTAATTTCATGTATAAGTACAATGATACTGACAGATATATTCTATTGGTCTTATAAAGACATCTCAAAACTTTTTAAAAATATCTTCTACCTATTTGCAGTCTGAGAGATATGTATTATGTTTAGATTTTACAGAACAATTACAACATATTCTTTTAATATAAAAAAAACGGAGAAAAAGAGTCATTACATTATTATTTTTAAATATTTTACCCAGCATCATCAACGTTGTTGATAACTATCATCTATCGGAACATAGGTGATATACAGTCTTGGAATAAAATTTAAAAAAAAACTCCACGCGAATATAAAGTTATCAACGGTGTTGTAGTTCATATGGACTGAGAGTAACACATTATATTTTTAAATCAATGTATAATAAACAGTTTGTAGATCAGAGTATCAAGGAGAAGCAAACATTTTAGCGAAGTAAACAATAAACATATGGGCAGGGGGTGAACACAACTGCACTCGTGAATGATCACATGCACCTGACAGATTTGTTATATAATTTACTAGCGACATACGCATAATATACATGTAACCCATCATCTTGAATCACTCTATCTATTGGTGAAAACTGCATTGATATCTATTACGTAGTTTAGAAGATCTAAGCGTACAAACTGCGGGAAGTGGCTGTTATACCATGTAAAGAAAAACTATTTAGAGGTTATTATTAGGCCACGTTTCCTCCAGAGATGTATGAAGATTCACACAACACAACACTACTACACTTTCACTAGCACGACAATAGTCAACAGTCTTCCTATAAAATCATTTATCAAAGTGAAAAGGCTAAGATTGTCAAGCCAGTTTCGGTATTCAAACAACACAACACTATTACACTTTCACTAGCACTACAATAGTCTCTCTACAACATCACTCATTAAACTTAAAAGGCTGTGACTGTCATGCCAGTTTCGGTATTTAAACAACACAATTAATTGTATCTTGTCTTATTTATTTTTTTACTCTGGTATCAAATTTAAATAAAACATTACAAAAATATTTTATAATCCGTTCAGGGGTCAGGTTGTAGTGCGCTGGAGTGGTGCTGGAGCGACACGTGAGCAAACATTTTAGCTGAGCAAACAAGGGGACCCTTCATGACTCACTCACCTGTTTCTATCACTATTTCGTTTGTTTTTAATTTTATAAATATTTGAGGGACTAGATTGTTAAAAAATATAACCTCTCTCTCTCTATAATTATAAGGCAGTCTGTCAAATGATTTGAACAGTAAATATTGTCTAAAGTGACGCAAGTAGTGTAGCTTAAGGTTGTGGTGCTAAGTCTCCCTTTGTTGAGTGGCGACATAATAATATAAGACATTTTTAAACATGCTCCTGTGTCACTAGCCTTAGGTACTGCTCCCCCGATTCCTGTAGAGAGATCAATGAATTACGGTCGTGCTGCTTGTAAGCCAGCTAACTTCAATGACACAATAGCAACTCCCAGTGTCCTTACACATCTAATTATAATTATTAATCACTATATAAGTGTATCGTATAAAAGCATCGTTAGTTATTTGCAGTGTGGGGCAGAAAAACCGTAACACTGCAATCTCAATAATAACTGAAGTCAACAATTAGTGTAAGGGTAGAGTCCCTTTGTTAGCGAGTGCAGAAAATTTTACTCACATAGAATGAGAGAGGAATGATACCCATTACTGTAAGTGTGCAAAAGCAGTGATGGCCAAGTGGTTGAGACTTCAAGTCTTACTCGGGAGGTCTCAGTTCGATCCTCCATCCCACAGGCACACACCTCTGACTTCTCTGAGTTATGTATGTTTTAAGCAATTAAATATCACTTGCTATAACGGTGAAAGAAAGCATTGACGGGTCGTGATGATGATAGCAATACATATACACAACCAAGCCGGACAACGCCACGATATTATGATACTAGTTTCATTACTTCCATGTAAGCTGCGCGACAACACTAGAGAGACTGACTCTAATATATCGCAACAAAGGTTATCTACACGTGGGTATACTTGACATAAAATAAAAGTGACTACCCGCTAATACGAAGTAATTAACGATGTTGATAACTCTACTCGTAAATTTTTAGTTGTACTATTTTCAACCGACTTCAAAAAATTTTTTTTTTTTGTTACTTCAATAAAATTATATGACAGTGCTGCTAACTATTCACAAAAGTATACGTGTCATGGCACTACAATGAACACTGAATAGTGTTGCCACATATAGACAGTTTATATGGGCAATAAGTTATTTTATTTTAAATTAAAGATAAATGAAAGAATACAAATGTTGGTTCTAGACAAGGACATTTCATTTCCTTAACATTTACGGGTTTTTTTCTGCTTTTGTCTTTCCCTAAATTATGTAAATATTTTAAAAGACCAATTATAACAATATGAATAATCCAAGCCCGCTAACAGTCGCACTCCTCTCTCACATTAGCTGTGGGCACATTAGCAACCTCTTCGCGTGGAAAAATGGTGCAATCATTGCTATATTATACACCGCGATCAAGATAATTACTGGACCAGTGATGCTGTGGAGCTTACAGAGACTGAGTCTGTTTTAATGCTAATTATAATGTAGTCTCTCTCTCTCTCTCTCTCTGAGGCCTAAATCACTTACCCAAATTTTGATGAAATTCGAAATAATACCTAACAATATACATTACGTCTGGGTAAAGCCGGAGCGGGTCGACTTGATGAGAAAAGTCTTTCGTCTTTGTTATGTCAATTATGAGAAAAAAAATGATTGTCATTTAAATGTTTTAGGTCAAAAAAATTATATGGATTATCTTCACCTTCCATCACGTCCCATCCCATCACCCCATTACCCGGTCATACTCGTAGATCACAAAAACGTTATTACACGCATTGAAGGATATTACGGACAAAAAGGCATATTGAGAGGAATGTAATAAAGCCGTAGGTGGGTTTTTTACGTCCATTACCTTCCAGCGGGAAGGGAATGAACTGGTGGAAGATGGATAGCATCGGGTTACGGGCATGGGACGGTAAAAACCGTTATTAACTTTTTATGTGTCCTTTAATTGTATTTGGGATCGGGAATTTCTTTATTGTCTACGTATGTTAGCAACACTGTTGATCAATAATCATTTTATTCGTAGAATATCATACAAGCAACGACTTTATATTTCACATTATAATTTTCAACACCGTAGTATTTTACATATGACTAATTCCCAAAGAAACAACAGACACACAGCTCGACATGCACTTCATCCCTACGTCGATAGATAGCGTACGAGCACATGCTGCACAGCTCTATGATGAGTTTCTAGTCTTAGGTTTTTTTTCATTGAAAAACGTAGTCTATTTTCTTCCTCAAGATCTAATCTATCTCTGTACCAAATCTCATCAAAATCAGTTTAATGTTTTAAGCGTGATTACGTAACAGACAAGATAGACTATATCTCTTGCTATCAGTCAAGAGATGGCGTAAGTAGTATATTATATAGCAGTTTCGTTGGTTTAGTTTGTATTCTTAAGTATTACCTACCTATGTGTCTTAAGTGTTACTTTCGAAATTATAACATTCAGTTAGGATAGTTAAGATTACTATCTATTATAAGAACTGACTAAATTTTTTCAATATTTAGAAGTATATATTTTTTTCATCATTGCTGCTGGCTTGTGTATGGACTTTGTTTTTGCTGGTTACTAGCTTAACAGAATTATTTAAAGAATATCCTCATTTATTCAACAATATATATCATCTATCCCGTCAGAAATGAGACAAAATAACAACTAATTGCATAAATCTTTATTCGAGCACTGCAAGTGTAATTTAGAGTATTGGTGTAATTATTTAATCGTAAATTCGAGTGGAGGATAGTGAGTTATAATTATGCAAAATCTTGTAAACCAACACTCTGATCATAAGCCCAAGGCACTGTTCAGCTGTATAGTATAATTGTTACGTGGGTATAACTGAAATAAAAGGAACTAATTTAAACAATGTTGTAAATTATTATTTGTCTAATACTTGGCATTCACGCATTCACGAATATGTTCTACAAATTGGAGTGACCCCATAAATAATGTTGACTTCTAAAAAATAATATATGAACAGTTAACGTCTACATCGCGCTATCAAAGCGACGGATATCATATTTTATTGCTAATGACGTATTAAGAGCTCTCAGATAAGTACTAGTTTCCATACTAACTGTCTTCTTCTTAAATCTTTCACTCACTCAAACACCCGTTGAATTTTTATTGTGTATGTAATGCGTTGTTTTTTTTTTATAATAGATAAGGTGCAAACGAGCAGATGGTCCACCTGATGGTAAGTGGCCACCATCGCCCATGGACATCGGAAAAACAAGAAACACTATCTCGTTTTGTCGATGCGTAGCATCCCCGAAGATAAAGTGGGAAGGGGGAATGAAAAATAAAAATGATGCGGATTCAGCGGACCCTAGGCAAGAGCCCAGAGTTCACTAGACCCACAGCATTAATGGGATGGGAGAGGGAGGAGGTAAGTCTGGCCCACATGCAGCTCAACCGGAACGCGTCTATGACACTTGGCGATCGGATTCGCATGCTGGTGGTCGCAAGGTAGTCGGGGAACAGATCCCCTACCACCAAGGGGGTGCTGGGCTACTCGGCTCTTACGAGATGCTCTCCCAGCGGCAGAGGGGAATAGTATTCTAACCCGTCCTCTCACGAGTATGTCATTGATTTGCAAAGGTCACCACCATCTCACTGTCTCACTCACTTTTTCTTTTATACCTTGTCCTGACAATAACTAACGCATCAAAAAAAGAATTATCTGATTTGGTGCAACCGTTCTAAAGGTATAAAAATGAGGCATGTGAGTAGGAGGGTAAAAAATAGTTCTTAAATTTTTTTTTAAAACGATTGAGACGTTTCGTAACAGTGGGACAACAATGTCTCTGTTCGAGATTGCCGCGGCAGTTTGACGAGTCGTTTGACAGACTAAATATTTATAGATTAGTTGAATATTAGAAAGTGGTCAAGCAGTGTAGACAAGCGTTTAGGTATAGTTAAAAAGCTGTATATCTGGTCATGGGTCCAGTGGTATCAATGGGTCAAAAAGGGATAAGTACAGCTATAGACAGAAAAAACAACAATGTCTGGGACGTGTGACCTCGGTATTTGTTTATAAAACCGGGCGTATTACTGCTTGGCTAATATCCTCCTGGGCGTTATACTTTAGACTCAGAGCTTCAGCATTACTGCTAGATTACTCGAGATGTAATAATAATTATTCTTTCGTGACAGCGTATATTTATTTTGCAACCTTCTTTGATTGATGTTTATCAGTTGTTCAACATTCAAAAAAAGCAGAATTAAAAAAAACGTAATTTTGAAGTTAGTTTGTATGGAAAATGTACCTTTTAGATAATTCTCAAGTAAAAAGTGTCTCAAGAATTTAATATCGGAAACAGTGAAGTATTAGTTCATGTTAACCTTGAGCGATGTGACCGACATTATTTCATATTTATTACTAGAATACCGCACTGTAACACGCACAAGACGACGACGGAACACCGAATAACCAATATTAAACACCTTAGTAATAGAGACCCAGCATCACGACACCACACCTCTGCATAGCCATAATAGCCACTAGCCAAACTCCGTTGGCAACTAACTCAAGTCTATCGAAACAAAGGTTTTATGGATTGGAATCTATATCTATACTAATATTATAAAGAGGAAAAATTTGTATTTTTGGATTTTTGTATTTTTGTATGTAACGAATAAACATAAAAACTACTGGACCGATTTCAAAAATTCTTTCACCATTAGAAAGCTACATTATCCCTGAGTAACATAGGCTATATTTATTAAAAGAAAAAATTAGAGATCCTCAGAAATTCTTACTAAAACCAACACAAGGTGCAAAAAAATTAGCCATAAAATATCTTTCATCGCATGCGCTGCGAAAAGTATGGATGATAGAACAAAAAAATGTTTTACAATATTATAGAACGTATCAATATCTACAAAAAACTCCGCAAGACCATATGTCCAACTATTGTTGTTAAGTCACTATAACTACTTTTTTACATTTTAAAAGTTGATAAAAATGCCTATAAAAATTAGACCAAGTTTTCCATAACTTTGTATCAATTCTTATCCAAATAAATTATTTCGTAATGAAGACTGTTTCAATACCTGTTAATTACTTTTTGAATTATTAAAATCGGACATTCCGGTCAAAAGATATTACGAAATAAAAATATCAAGATAAATAAAAAATAATCCCAGACGGGCCGCCGGCGCGGTGTGGGGTGCCTCGCAGCGCAGCGAGTAACGCGGCGATAGAGGGAGCGACAGAATGCGAAAAAAATTATCCACCCGTGCGAAGCCGGGACGGGCCCCTAGTAAAATATAAAACAAACTTAATTGTTATAGTCAATATTACGCTTACAAAACAACCTACTAGTCAAACTGCTGTAAGTCATAATCGGAACTAAAACTTATAAATTTCTACTAGCCAATCTGCTATCAATGTTGCAACTCACATGGTATACATAGTTCAACTATTAAAATAGTAAGCGAACTGTGAGACATCGTTGATTGAACTATCTATAACGTAGCAAATTTAAGGTTTTAAGTTTGCTCTCATTAATAAAACAAAACTTTAAACAAATGCAGTGTATGAATAATACATAGAGCAGAGTAGAGCAAGACAGGGTAGAGCAGAGCAGAGTAGAGCAAGGCAGAGCAGAGCAGAGCACTGGATAATCTCGGCTGGACGCCGCGGGCGCGTGATTAGCGCCTGAGAGCCTTTTAAAAGCCTTAAAAGGTGCTGATGTACTTGATGAAAACATAGATTCATTACGTAGATACGACAGATATAAGTTTGCTGCCTACATTGGCAACACT
Source organism: Limenitis camilla (assembly GCA_905147385.1). Taxonomy (NCBI): domain Eukaryota; kingdom Metazoa; phylum Arthropoda; class Insecta; order Lepidoptera; family Nymphalidae; genus Limenitis; species Limenitis camilla. The sequence continues at coordinate 739,792 of LR990232.1, read as the reverse complement.
TACCAACTTTTATAAGCAGTGTTATTTGTATTAATTTAATATAATAGGTAGAGCATTGTAATCTTTGGAAAAAGCGCGTTGAACTAATGCCTGGGTTTGCAAGTCCCAGACGTTACTCAGTTGCCTTTCTAAAGTCCATGCTATACTTAATACAATAGGTTCATCATTTTTTCAACTATCTTAAATCTCATCTTTAATAATTAAATCTCATAATATTAAATCTCATATTTAATTCTCATCTATAATAATTAAATCTCATATTTAATTCTCATCTATAATAATTAAATCTCATAACATTAAATCTCATATTTAATTCTCATCTATAATAATTAAATCTCATATTTAATTATCATCTATAATAATTAAATCTCATAACATTAAATCTCATATTTAATTATCATCTATAAAAATTAAATCTCATAACATTAAATCTCATATTTAATTATCATCTATAAAAAATTGGTTGCCTGTAAAGTCGGTATACGGGCGAAAGTTTTACGTGACAACGACTTTGAGTGGTAAAATAATTTTAATGTGAATATTCATTCGTATAATAGGAAGAAGGATGAAATAATAGTAACAATTTAAAACATGTCTGTCTCTCTCGCTCTTAGGCGGGCTAACCATGCCCGAGTGGAAGGGACGCGTGCCTCTCACTCGCTCTCATTGTGAGCGCATAACGTGAGCGGAGCGTAACGCAGTTTCTTGAAGTGTCACCCGGCAAACCAATTTATAAGACGTTGTCACGTCAAAATTAAATCTCATAACATTAAATCTCATATTTAATTCTCATCTATAATAATTAAATCTCATAACATTAAATCTCATATTTAATTATCATCTATAAAAATTAAATCTCATAACATTAAATCTCATATTTAATTGTCATCTATAATAATTAAATCTCATAATATTAACACTATTTAATTATCATCTTATATTTAATTAATTTTCTATTATTAAGCCAGTAATTTCTTTTGATTAATTTAACAAATCTATAGGCAGTTTGACGAGTAATTTACAAATTGTACATATTGAATATCTTTTGAATGTTAGTCAAAGATCACAACATGTTAATGTTTGCTTTTATTAGGTAATTAAGACGCATGTAAAGAAGCCAGGTCGAGTAGTATATGTGTATATAAGCCTGAACTTAGTTTGCATCCCCAGGTACTGCTCAGTTTCTTATAAAAAGTCCATGGTATAATTATTCACATATTATTATTAAATAACTTATTATTGAATTGAATCAGGCGTAACTTGCGTCATGATTAAAAAGGATTTCACTTCGCAAGTGACGCTTGTAGAGTCAACTACTCCTGAAGATGCTTCGGTTCGGAGCGAAACGTACGTCGATTGTCGAGCGATCTACTTATGTGATATGTCCTGGTTTGGGTTCGCGCGTCTTACTTTTCTGTGGACGGTGTGCTCTTCTGGGTTTGTTCAGAATTTGAACAGCAAGGTAAAATTTTTGATTCCTTTTTAAATAACTTATTATTTAGTATATGAATAATTCTTTACTTTATACAGCGTGTTCACAACTCTATCTTAATAAAAAATGTGAAATAAATTTCTCAAAAATAAGAGATCTTATCAAAAGACATTTTTATATTACCCACAATGACGCTTCTGTATTCACTTTTCTAATATTCTCTCCGAGAGTGTGAGCGGGCGCGGCTCATTATTACAGTGTAATGAATGCCCGCGCACGATACTGAGTATACGGAGTATACGAGTAGACTATAGAGGGTGGAGCAACCTGTGCAGTACACTGTACACACTATACAGCCAGAATGGGTTCGTTTTCATTTAACAACCATTACTTATGCATACGACTCTCTTTTAATATTCAGGTCTTAACAGTTTTAATATGTTCATAATTTTGTAGAGTGGAGGATAAAACGGGATACTATTACTAAGACCACTGTCCGTCTGTCTGTCACTAACCTGTATATCATAAACCGTGATAGCTAGACAGTTGACATTTTCACAACAAATGCTAAAAACAGAATAAAATAGATATTTAAGGGGGGCTTCCATACAACAAACGTGATTTTTTTTGCCAAATATTGATTAGAACTCACGAGCTGACGATCAGGAATTCAACTTCCTACCCACTGAACTACTGCCGCTTCTTTATTTCAAGAGTAAACATTGTCTTAAGTAGTGCAAGTAATTTAGTTTAGTTGTGATCTTGTAGATGTTATTAAATCTGCACTAATAATCGTATTGTATTTTTTCTTCTATGGGTCGCATTATATCCTTACCTTCTGTAATAACAATAAGTGTATGTGTCACAGTATTTTGTCTTTGAAAAGTTCATTGACCTTCTAGAAGTAAAATATTGCACGCGAAATCAAAAATTTTTCAATATTTTAAATAGATTAAAATATATCTCAAATATTTATTACAAAAAACATCCAATTTTTATTATATTACGTACATATGATTAGTTACCGACATACCCGGACACACCCGGATATGCCCGGACATGCTTTGTTTTTAGAATTCTATAGAGTTATTGAAATGATACTGCTTTTACAGTTTTTAGAAAAAATGCTCATATTTCTTTTCATTACTATTTAGGGCTTGTTCTAATAGACTGGTATTCATGTAAACAACGTAATGACATACGACTCGTTCACATAGAGACCAGCTTTTATTCCTTTATTTTAAGAAAACCAACTACCTTGATAGACCTGACTTAATCTGTCAAATGATTTTACACGAGAAACATTGTCTAAAGTGATGCAAGGTCTTCTTTATGAGTCTGTACGTAGGTCGTAATCCCCAGGCACTGCTCATAATAGGTAAACATGACATTTTAAACCAAAACATCCCAAAATTAATTCAATCCAAAATTGTAAACATTATGTGTCAAATATATTTACATTCTTAATCCATCTTTTATCTAAACTTTAATATCAGAACAAAAACCTGGTGGTATCTTGTGACGTCACGACGGACGGACGGACCTCCGTCACACAGTGAAAGGCCATAGAAATCCCCGGTTCAATTAAAACACCCTGTATTAATAAAGAAGCGCTTTCATTACACCCCGTATAATGGCCCGTACAAATATTTTTAATCCTGCTCATACATCTTCCGTAGTTCATTTTGCTGGCCGATGCTTTTAATATATTCTGCTTGTTCATATAAAACACAACCTTATCTAACTTAAGATAAGGTTGATTTTACTTTGAGGTTGCTTTTTGGAAGTGACCACATTAAGTTGAGGTAAAATGTTGTTTATTCAATATTCGTGATAGATATACACAATAACATTTCTTTATATTCATATCTGTATTTATAAGTTTTTGTTCTTGCGACCAGCCCTTGCAATAGGTAATCCAAGGATTGCTTGGAACTCGTGACTGTAGACCAAGTTTAGAAAGCTTCTACTCTTGCATTAAATGCTAATTCTACACGCACATACAACCATCAAACTGCAATTGTTGATCCAGAGATAATTCTTGCTATAAATCAATATTAAGTATTCGCCAATTAAATGTAATCAACTGTGCTGTTAACTAATGGAGATTTTTTCTTCGAGAAATTCAATACAATAATTTAAAAAAAAAATGAAGTTTTAATATAAAATGACAATTATAACAAATATAGTCAACATATAAGTATATAGTCTAAGAAATTCAAAAAGAATTATGTTAGCAATTGGTGAAAGAAAACAACCATTTTCTTTGTATAATATTAGTATAGATAGATAAAGAACAATATCTATTAGTTACACAAGCAGTATTCAGAAACTAAATTTTAATCTCATTCCGAAGTGATTGGGGATTCAATTCAAAATCATTCAAACGTACTTCAAAGTTCAAACTCACGTTCATTTGTCACAGTTTCCTATACCTCATCCATCACAAAACACATTAAAAGCACTAACGATTTATGCAAAAATATACCTAATACACAATCAATAGAGATGAAAATGTAATGTCAATAGTTGTAGTGTTAGAATTTAACAAGGAGGGTAGTTGTCAGCAAAGCGCATCGCACACTCCTTGCCACGTGGCACAATTAGTTTCATTCATCGGCGGTCCTCCGTAGCGGAAGGTCGTGCGCGTGTGCTCGCATCCGACGTATTCAGCGTATTGCAATGAATTGAGTTAATCGTTCGTAACGGTCTGAAGATCTCTTGGAATAATATCTATTTTGTTATTTATATTGCCTTGTCATTATATATATGAGTGCTTTCCCTTGTACATATTGAGAGAAATGATCATACTGTACAGAAAGCTGAGCAATGCCTGGTGACCCAGGTGTAGGTTTAGATCCTCTACTAATTAATTAATAAACTACTTTATATAAAAATCCATTATGTTACGAAGAATTAATTTACAAAATAAATGGTTTAGGGGCATCCCCCATAGGATTGACAACTTACAAGCCAGTACCTAGCTCCGCAGTAGGTTGACGAGTAATTTAAAGTGAATATTGACCATCATAGTAAAGTGTTAATTTAGGATACGGTGAACCTTTGATAATATTACCTATTAGTTTAGTAACATAGTCAAGCATTGAAATTGAGAGTTTTTGATCTGAGAGGGCCTTGTTAACATGCTCCTGGGTCTCTAACTCGAGGAGCTGGAATAAAAAACTACAATTAGTTTAGGTATTATTTTTAGGTTAAATAGTGAACCTAGAAGTAAGACCCTACACGCTTGATCACAGAACCAATGCACTTCTTGGATTCCTGTCACTATTGCATGACAATGCATATTTTTTTCTCCATCAATATCATAATAGGTATTCCGATACGCAACTAGGCTGTTTCTACCCAAAAATACATTCCATTAATTTCCATATTAATCTGCCATGGTATTGAGGTTAGTAACAGATTATTACTCAGGGCAGCGAAATCCAGTGGCTAGTACATTATGCGTGGCGAGTGGCCAAACATATTCATCTATATTGCAAACCTATTGTGGTCATTACGGAGCATCATGAATAAGTATCGGAATTATTTACCAGATGGTATCTATTTGGCACATGTTTGCCAATCTACTGATTTATTATCTACCTTAATATACAGTTACTGTTTTTTCTTAAATTTGTAATGTGATTTTTACATTATTATCTAAATCTACATGTTATACTGTTGACTCATAATCAGCGCTTTAAAGTATCTTTTAGAAGATTGCCATATGTAAAAGGAGAGCCAATTCCATTTTAGTCACTTCATGAATGTCTTCATAAAACCTACGTGTATAATGTCGCATTAAATTCTAAATGCTTCTGCTTAATTCTAAATTATAGTCTGTTAAACTTTTGGGAAGTAGATTATTATTATATCTATATACTATAATTTTATAGCATACATACGACGTTTATTAAACTAGTCTTCACTTCGCTGATGTATATTAGAATAAAGATAAAATATAACTATACTCAGATATCTAGGAATTTCCTCCAAGTGTTTATCGCTACACTTTTCATCTATCATTTTTATTTCAGTCTATGCTTATAAATTGATAGCTAATAAATTCGTGTAAGTAGTATTGAATAGAACACATTGTTGAAGGCCAAAACAAGTATTTTATTGGAGCATAACTTCCCGATACTTAACTCAACTTTATTTGAGGCCGAAGCGTCTCTATCAAAAGCAAATGATGTATTACAAACAATAAAGAAACACATAAACCTCCTCGAACCCATTCAAAGTGAAATATCATCGCAAACAAATCTATAGGAAGGTAATGACGCGAGCTCCATACAAAATGTATAAATTATTATAAGGCAACGGCTATTACTGTACGGTTACAATAATCTTTATATAAAAGCAAAATATCACTCACTCATTAATAAAATGACTAAAATAGGGATTTTATAAAATAATAAAGCAGGTACTTTGAAAATGAACTGGAAATTTTGTAATCTACTTCAATGCCATTTTCAAAAATTCTATAACTGGTGAAAAGCTATTTAAATATAAATGGCATTTTGGCCATTTAAGTGCACAAACATAAACATTCAAATTCCTAAAAATAGTTTTGTTTCCTAAGTTTGAATGTAATAGACGAATCCCGGATTTATTCAATCAATTTCAGAATTTCTGTTACTCATACGTGTCCATAAACTATCGGAGTAATTTGAGGGAATAAATATAAGTCAGTTAGTTGAAATCCAAATAAGTATACCTTAATAGGAAAATGTAGTTAGTGATCAAAATTTTGAAGTAATAAAAACTTTTAATAATAATGAAAGTTATAAACCTAAACAAGTTTAATTATGACTGAACGAGAATTCAGTAGATTTAATTTAAATTAGAAAATAAAGAGCTTGATGTAGATAAGCTTAAAATATTTAAGTTACATAAGCTATTGATAAGAGTCGCAAAGAAGTAACCATAGACTGGTTAAAATTCAGCAGATTAAGTTAATTCAATAAAAAAACTCATAATATTATTTCCCATTTATTATAGTCCAGCCCAAACGTAAGAGAACGGTGCACTAAGTGAATTCGTATGTCGACGCCACCTCCAATTTAGTGATGCGAACCAATCATCATTACCGAGGGTCGGGGGGTCAAAATGGACCAAACGACCCGATTCCTGGACGCACCTTCAAAAGAAAGACAAAAATACGGAACTTTTATCGCAAGAAAGGGATACAAGGACAAAAGCCCAAGATCGTAAACAATTGGGCAAATGAAAGATTATGTTTATCGAATTAAGGTGTTCCTTTGGAACCTAATAAAATTTCCTCTTTATTGGTGGGATGGCTTGTTTGTTTTGGGCCAAAGTTGTATTTACTACATCCTTCTTTGAGAGAAAACGAAGGTAGAAGAAAGTCGAAAGTCTGTCTATAATCATGATAAGTTAAAGCATATGTAAACTGGATGACAATTTAATATTTATATAAGAAGGCGCGGATCTGATGATGGAACTGGACGACAGTCATGGGACTTTTGTAATAAAAAGCCGCAATCTCATCGAATTTGGGCTTTCTTGAGTCGTTTTGACATTTCCTCTGGTCTTAAGATGATTTTACATATTATTGATAACTATCATTACAGCATTAAGCTTGAACGTATAAAAAATCGCTTTACAATATGAGAATTTAGTATAATAAATCTTCAAACGTTTTTTTACGTTTATGATACTATAAAATGAATGAAACTTTGATTAAATTTTTGACGGAGTGACATATTGTCTTTTGAAATTTTCTTCTATTTTATAAATTTAATTCGTCCATCACAGGCAAAGTGTCCTTTTACCACGTGAGACTATCTTCTGAATTGCACAAGAATATAACAAGTATATTAAAGAGAAGGTTAAGTCTGAACTGTCTGTCTGTTAGTATAGAGATCATTTTCTACTGGCAAGTATAAAAGGTTAAGCAAGTTTGATTGAGACACGCAGACAATGCAATCTATTCCCAAATCTGTAACTCATGCAACTTTAAACCTTCTTCTCTACGTTTTAGGTAAATTTTACTTTACTTACGTATGAATAGAACTAAAGAAGCACTCACATTTTACTGAAAAATGTGTAAGAAGTAAGGCAGGGAAAGCCATGGATCCGCTATAAAGACATATTATTCTTTTGAGGCGCAACGGGATTGCCGGGGCGCAATAAGTCCAAGTAATCTGAGGTACTGCGATCCAATTGTCATTGTTCTCTTCTAATGAAAAATATTTTGTTCTCTTTTACTGTACACTGTACTGTACTGGTTTTATATCAAAGAAGCGCTATCTTGTTCCAATTTTATTGTACGCTAGGTATAAATTCTTTGTTATAATGTTGTTTAAGATCCGCTTTGACTTTTAAATATGGTTGCTTTGGTCTATAAAACGTCAAAAAACACTTTATCTTAATTTTTTATTTCTTTGATATAATCTACTTTTAGTTATAATTATAAACGTATTGATTAGAATTGCGTTTAATCTTCAAAAGTTGCACAATTGTTAAACTTCTACTTCATGTTACTAAAATGAGGTAACACAACAAATACACTAATATGACATTACCCATTATTGAATACTAGTGTTATTCACCAAACTTCTATCTGTTGCTTCGTTATAGATTAGAAGAAGCACAAACCAACAAACCAATAAGTAACAGGTTGGACTTTGACATTTTCACTTATTTTAATATACCTCAAAACCAAAATTAAATTATGATTATAAAATTTAATATTCTCAAAAATAAGTCCCTATTAGAATGTAGTAGGGTAGAGGAGGGTGAAGCTTGTACCTATATTATAATTTTAAGCACAAAATGGCATTCAAAAAGTTCCCAATACTCGTAAAAGCAAGCGCAAGATAAAGTAGAATTGGCTGTATCGATACGCAATCCCAACAGAAAATTTTGAACTCCACCCATCGAACTGGATTGAACTAAAAAAAGGCATAGATTTCCTGCAAGTGCCGAAAGCATTTTGGCGCAGAGTCCGAACAAATTCAAAACAACCATAAATCAGAGTAGACAAATAAAAAAGTAAGGTAAGCGGTCCTGTTGTGGGCCGGACGAGATCCAGGCCGCGTCCAGTCCAGTGTCCGGTCACAGGAAACGACTCTATTGGCGTAAAAACTAGAGTCAACTGGCCAGTTTGTTGGCGAATTTTTTAACAATCGATTAGTTTTTTTGCTCAATCGCTTTGACGTGGCTGCCTTGTCCGCGTTTTTATAAATTTCGCCACTAGTTGAGTTTTTCTATCGGCCTCCGCTTTCTATTTTATCTTTTTACGAATTTTGTGTCGCACAACTTCTAGTTCGGTTCTGAATTACGTCGTTTTTGGGGAGAAATTGTTGGTTTAAATTCCTAAACGGATTAGAAATTTTAAATAGTTTCCATTAAATAATTTTCCACAGCAACACATACTACTACAAATGTTTGAAATGAAATACCTGGTATATTTTACTTCGAGCATAGTCCTCCTATACCGTTTGACATTGTTTGACAAGTGGTCTTGTGGCAAAAATCGATCTTAAAAGACCTTAACCGGGTGCGAAAAAGAATTTTGATATAAAAATACTGAAATGAGTGATTTCGTGCCGGGATCAGAAGGTCGTCTTTTAAAACTTTCGTTGTAATAGGTAGTAAAAAAAGAAATTGTCTATTACTTAAGAGTTCATCCCGTTTGTTTACAATGCATATTTTCATCTAAGTACTATTAAATAACTTGAAAAATAAACATGTACTTATCCTAATTATGGTAAAGTAGGTACAATCAGCTTAATCACATATATTACTAACAAAGGTCCTCTTCCCTGAGGAGTGTGGCACGCGCCGGGCGCCACGCACGTGTGTCGCAAATGAAAGTCCACAGAGTATTAATTGCCTCCGGTGACTATGACTATACTCTTTACCCTACGTCCCTGACCCTTTGCCTTTGCCGTGAGAAAGGCACAATTAATGCTTATTGTTAAAAATCATGATCGCATTGGGGTTCAACCACTAGAGGTGAGTTGAATGCACAAATTAAAAGAAAAAAAATAATTCACAAATTAAAAAAATTACAAAACAGTTATCTGAACTCATACCAACAACATTTATATTAACAGTTTCATAATATTATTTAATAATAATTTTGAGTAATGTTATCCGATAGGATTGAGTTAGTCTGTCAAGTGATATCACCCAGTACATATTAAAGTAGTGAAACTAATAGTGTAGTGTTGTCTAGTGGCGTGGTGCTTCCATTATCGAGTAGGTGAGTAATGCACTTTATTATTTTAATATTTGTCGTTTGAGTGCTACTGCGCAGTATAGCTCTCATACTATTAAAAGTAATGAGATAAATTATACGCAAAATGGTCTAGTTAATCTCAATGCATCTTCCATTTTACTAAACATAGTCAGGAATGAGGAATGTAATATAGAAGTGGTGGGGTCCACGTGGCGATAACGCATCTACGACAAACCTTAATGAAAAGATTCTATATTGAGATAAACTTCATATGGAATTTAATCCAATATATTTATAGAGGATACTTATTTAAAAGGCACTTTAGCACTATCCAACTTTTTGTCTAAGTTACAAACTAATAGTATAAACAGATAAAGTTTGTGAGATTGTAGGGGGTAATCTCTGGATCTACTGAACAGATTTTGAAAATTCTTTTAACATTAGAAAGCAATATTATTTGTGAATGTTATAGTCTATCTATTAATCCGAAAAATGAAAAGACATTTTCGTGGTAGTCGGACTAGCTGCAGTAAGTCGGAGAAAAAACGGTCGAACGAAAACGTTTGTTACGGACGCTGCCTTAACGATGAGAGATATATGATTGAGTTCTAGAGAAAAGTTGTAAAGCTTGATAATGTCTACAAAAAAGTCAGCGACAACATATATCTAACTTTTATATTTTAGTCACAAAAAGAAGTTTATTGCATTAAATAAAATATTTGTCTAAATGTCGCTCTAAAAGTACAGATAGACAAATAATTCGGATTGTAAAAATATAAATAGGTTTTAAATGAACTTTTATTATAGTTAAACCAATCTCCAAGCAATTACAAGTGAATGTTGTCCATCTGGCACAGCAGTAAGCAGTGAGCAGTGAGTCTGATAGCATCGGCTGTTATCCTCTGCGGATCTTTCATCAAGGGTATCAGCGGTATCGACACGTGGACTATATAACGTATATTACTGATAAAGAAATTGAACTTCAAAATATTGATTACAGATTGGAGTAAAACAAAGTTATTTTATTACTGGCACAAATTATTCAAATTCTCATTACTAACCAAGTGATCCTAAAACAAATAATTCGTTTTAATCAAAATGTTGCATTAAATTAGTAAATATGCAATTTTTTTAATACTCATGAAGTAAACACAGATATACTAAATAAGTATATACATATTAGGTATAATAGCCGAAATTAATAATCAATCTCGATCCAAAATCTTCCACTAGTTTTTGAATTTATTCGTTACAAACATATAAAAAAATTAACCTTTCCTCTTTATAATATTAGTAAAAATAACAGACAAACATTTAAATAGTAACTTAGTTTAGTCTTTACCAATCTATCAATGTTTCAACTCGGATAACTGATCAATTCTTCCTGTTTCCCCTCTTTTTAGTAGGAGGGCTAGAACGTAACATAGGTAAAACTTACTGACTCGGAATCGAAGTCAGCCATGTGAGAAAGCAACATCGCATTATTAATAAAAGCGTGCATAATTCGACGATTGTGTTGAAAAGGCGATTATCGCCCCAATCCCCCAATCCCCCCGTTCAGTACTGAGCCACCCTCAGCACTCGGGTTGACCATGTACTATTCATTCTTATTTAAATCTCTATTTACTACACTGATTTTAATTAAAATCTCATGAGCTACGGAAGTTTCTGTCTGCTTTTCAAGTCACTTTTTTAATGTAGAATTACATATCCTAGTTTTTGTAATTTTAGAGAGATTGAAATCAATAAACAATTCTTACAGAGAACAATTTTACAATTTTTTAAATTAACAACACTTATGAAACAATAAAGATGGCAACATTATTTAATAATTGTTACAAACAGGACATTTAGTGTAATAGATTGTCCACTATCTTGAATTCTGTGAATATTGTAATAATCCTAATCCTAACTAATATAATTTCGAAAGTAACACGTATGAAACTAAGTATTACTTAAGAATACAAAATAAAACTAAACTAACTAGAAACAAATTAAAGTGTAATTTAGTATACCACTTACGCCATCTATGGACTGATGGATGGTATGTCTGTCAATTACAAAATCAGGCTTAAATTACTCAACCGATTTTTAATGAAATATGATACAGAGATAAAGTAGAGCTTGAGGAAGGACATGAGCTATGTTTTATCGCGAAAAAAATACTTAAGAATACTTAGTAAACAAATGAGTGTGCTCGTACGCCATCTATCGATGTGGGGGTGAGATGCATGTCTTTGGGAATTAATTACTCATATACAAATTAAAATGAGATATAGAAATGATGACGGGCAAAGCCGGGATGGGTCGACTAATGCTTTATAAACCTATACCACAATCTCTGGCATATTTAAGTTCCTATCATGAAGATGTTCAATAGCAGTTGAGTACCTAAATGGTTTGATTATCTTGTAGTCACACTAAATTTCATGACGTTTTTGCCCAGCTAATGTTACGAGAGAGTGGAGCTCTGTCGATTGTTACCAAAATCAAAATGTCCCCAACTGATCAATATGGCGGGGGTAAGTGAATTGTTCGTGCGTGTGAACCTGGAACTGTCGGGTATTAGCTGCTGTGCTCATTCTTTTGGTAAAACATTGTGATACCGCGTTCTACATACATTTATTATTACTTTTATTGAACTTCATCATATACATATGTAACATATTTTTAGAATAGACTTGTCTATCAAAGACCCTAAGACTGACATTGAAAGTATCTTCTAGGTTAGTGCTAAAAATCGAAAAAAAAAATATTTATTATTTATTCTCTGTCTGTACATTTGGGATTTTTTTAAGTATAAATAACCAAAAAATATGTCAACTCATAGGCTGCCGATTCAATTATGAATCAGATTTTGGGGCTTGTTGATTTGCAGTGCGCTTTAGAATTCATTGATTCTTGTTTGATTTGATAGACTAGTAATTCTCGATCAAGGAGCACAAGCTACTAAGGTCAATGTTCACTTGGTTAAATGACTTGTCTTGTTCTAAGTGGTCAAATGAATTAAAAAAAAAACAAAAGTATTTAAATTTTAACTTAATATAACTAAAGGATACGGCAGAACCAATTCCGATGACACTTTAGTTACTAAATCTGTCCCTAACAGATCCAATGGGGTACGGGAATTGTTCGCGCGTGTGAACCCGGCACTATGACGAGTATTAGCTAATGTGGGGACGATGGTTTAGCTTCGCTTTTCATTCACAGATTAAAATAATGCTTTTATGTGACAGATTTTGTTTAATGAATTGAATTTGAAAAATAACAACCCCTTTCTAGTTGCACGTTCAAATCTAATAACTCTAAAAGTGAGGACGTATGTATGTCTGTCTGTGGCATCGTTGCACCCAAGATAATGGATTTGAAAGGTAATTTAATCGAGATGGTTCTTAGCTATGTATTGTGAAGATCTGTTCACCCGTTTGGAGACTATCAGCTCATTGCTAACTTGAGAGCTGCCTCACAATATTCATATATTGACAATTATAACAATATTGTAACCATGGCAACACACTCACATTGCTTACACTGAGTACACATAGAACGGTATTTCTTAATACCGTTCTATTCGGTATCAAGTATCGAATAGAATCGAGTATTAAACTTTTTGTATAGTACGTTTTTTGCATTTTATGAATATTTGTGAGGTCTGCATTGGCGTCTGTTTTTATATTTTGTTTTCAACAATACAAAACATCGACTTATACAAGTTAATAATGAGAAACTGGACAATTTACAAATGGATTTTATAACTTTAATAGTAACACAAAAGCCGCTGATACCAAATAAATCAATTCAATCAGATGATGAGTTTGAATTGAAAAAAAGGTAGTAGAAAGTCAGTAAAATAATAAACTTTTTAAATCGCAGCATCTTCTTCTCACTCTCCCTTTATTTCTAAGATGCTTCTTAGCGAAATCCTTTCCTCTTTTTATTCCACAAAAAAATATAATATGTGATAAATATTTTTATTTCGTCAACTAATATTATATTTTACAGATTAATATGTACCCTACATTACTTTAATTTAACAACAGCATCCCGTATATAATTTTTCAAAATTATAATCAGTTATAATAATATCGCAGGGAGCTCAGGAGGGACAGGGGAGAGACAGGGGAGCACAGGGGAGAGACAGGCAAGGTGCAGCGACGCACGCGCCGCCATTGTGCTCTCCCTAAATATCGCCAGATTTATTGCATGGAAAATTGCAGTTATTGTCGTTACTCTTACATATACGAGTTATCATAAATAATTTGTATGTTAATTACTATACTCGTTAAGGTAGGGCTGTAACGGTTTCGACTTTGTGATGTTAATGTCACCCTTGATATCTCTGATCAAATAATATACTTTAAAAAAGTCTGTTAAAATGACTGAATTAATAACATTCTATCACAGATCTAGACTGTAGACCTCTTTTTATATCCACCGACCCTCTGTCTCTGTATAAGCAAAGATAGTGGGGGAAAGCTGCGGATTGTGAACGTGCTCCGTGGCTGTATAGGTAGTTCAATCCGCGACGTTTGCTATTTTGGTAACAGAAGGCGCGTGGGAACTAAAACGATGCGTAAAAACAAACCGCGTGTGGTTTCGGCACATTCAAGGTCATATCTATATATATATATTATTTTTTATGTGTGATTTAATGAAAATATTAAATTGTGTCAGTAAAAAATACTTTGTCTTACGTATAGGCAAACTCATTTATCACTCAAATTGACCTAAGTTTCAACCCTTCAACGAGTCCCCTATTATCAGTTAAACTGTCCCTTTAAAAGAACATATTTTTACATATTATACACATTAAGGTCATTTTTTGTTTCTATTATTAATAAAAACATACTTTTTTATACGAAGTACGATATATACCAGATATATTGTAAAAAAACAATATTCATACCAATTTGGTTGAAATGATGAGATCTCGAAATAATACATAGTACATACCTACTTAAAACTTTCGCAGACAGCTCTCTGCTCATGTCGAAACTACAGTTTTATCCATAGGATAGTAATAAGCGACATTTTGCACTCAATACGAAATATACAACTTTTAGTGATAGTAAGACTAGCTGACCCGACAGACGTTGTTCGAAGTGGCTGTCAAAAGCTTACATTACAAAAGTTAATATGCTCGCTTAAAATTTCTGATTTTCCGCGCAACTTTTAAATTTTTTCTTCCATAAGGACCTTCTCCTGACAATAACAAACACAACAAAAAAGAATTAGCGAAATCGGTCCAGCCGTTTACGCGTGATGCCGTGACCAAGGGAAATAGGGATTCATTTTTATATATAAGACTAGTCGACCCTTTCGACTTCGTATGCATATTGCTCCGCTCCTATTGGTCGTAGCGTGATGATATATATTCTATAGCCTTCCTCGATAAATGGGCTATCTAACATAGAAAGAATTTTTCAAATCGGACCAATAGTTCCTGAGATTAGCGCGTTCAAACATACTAACTCTTCAGCTTTTTATATTAGTATAAGATAGATAAATAGATAGACTATTAAATATATCCTATAAAAAGGATTTATATTGAAAAATAAATTAATTATTCTAACTTTGTACTTTATGAGGCGTCCTCAACGTATCGAATGATAATAGAAATTTATGTTTTGAATTTAATAATAGCAATAAAAGTATCGCGTAATGTAGTTATGTCTTGAGGGTACACCCTACAGGGCTCAGGAGGGATTGTTTAGGTAAATCCGTATAGATATACATATAAAGTGTTAGCAACTCGTGTGTTTAATATTTAAAGTATCATACTATAACCTATAATACTTAATCAAAGCTAATATTAGTGACGTAAATTCTTTAAAAGCGTCCGACTTAAATGATAACGTTAATTACAAAAACTACTGAACTGATTTTCATGCAGTTTTCTCTATTATATTCTGTAAACTTTAAAGTTTTTTTTACTACAAAATATGTCACACCTTCCATATTGAAAGGTTCTCTAAATTCCAATTTTTTCACATTTGACTTACCAAAAACATGCTCAATCATCCATATTTATACATCACATATCTGTTCCCCTCCCCTCGCTTCGGCAAGAAATATTGAATTAAAGGGATGAGTCAAATCGAGACGCAGCCCTTCCTCATCCCTCAGTGAACAGCTAAACGTATTAGTGCCTTTATCTCAAGGTGAAAGGAGGTAAATCATTCAATTACATTCATTCAAATTGTTTCTCAATAATGGAAATCTTATTTTACCTTCTCAAGTATTTTATTTCATTACTACCCCTTCATTTAAATTTTTGTTACAAGAAATTAAATTTGGAATCTATATTTAATCCGAAATCTGACGATTTCATTTAACAGTTTGATTATGCAGAAGCATTAAATTTACTATGATATTTAATCATAGTAAATTCACTGTATATTTAATCTATGAAACTACTCGTCCAACTGCTGCGAATCTGTTAACCCATTTAGAATTTATTAAATGTCAAAAGACTGGAAGGTATTTTTAAAATAAAACAAAAATTACAAGGCAATTAAACGGTACTAACAATGTTGAGAGTTCCAAGACTGTATATAACCTCTGTTCCGATACATTTGAGCCAGTTGTCAAACAGAGCTCGCCTGGTGACCATTATGGCTGTGCAGTAGTGTGGTGTCGTGATGCTGGGTCTCCGTTACTAAGATTTGGAGTAAGTGTTTATTATTGGTTACTCAGTCTCCGTTTCAAAGTGCATATTATTATTGTCTTATATTGATCCCATGTAAAAAACAATTTCTAACATAACGTCAAAAATATTGTGGGTAGAAGCAAAATTGAGCATATTATTGTTGAGCTTATAAGTACTAAAATGATCACAAACAAGATCGTAATCATAAGTGGTCGTTTTGTGAGGTGATAAAAAAATCATGACACACCTTTGATGACCGACGATTAATATGAGTTTAGTGAGGCATTCATGGTGATGACGTCACGAATATAAATGTCTACTTTACTGACTACCCACCCCGGCTTCACACGTTTGCATACATTGCAATACCTTTAATAAATTAGTATTAGCGGGTAGTTTCTTTTATTTTATTTCAAATGTACCCACGTATGGATATTATAACCTTTAGTGCGATAGATTAGAGTCAGTCTCTCTGGTGTTGTCGCGCAGTGAACATGGAAGATAGTGTTATAGTGTCGTGGTTAAGGTCACGTGTTCCGATAGCAGACACATTCGGACAAGCGCGAGTGTGACTTAAACACCGAGGATTCCGTATAAACTAAATATAGGGATTAAATGAACTTTCAAAGTCTATAAGAGTTAGCAACACCGTTAATCTATATTCGCGGGTAGTACTTTTTATGTTATTCTAAAACTGTATATAACCACTGTTCCGATAGACTTGAGCCAGTCGTCAAGCGGAGCTCGCCTGGTGAAGATTATGGCTTTTACTGTGCGATATCGATCCCTAGATGACATAAGTTTTGATTCCTTTACGAGTAACAAGATACACGATTGTATTTATTTATTCCATTGACTTATTGATGTTTATTTCAACCTTCACCAGTACCAGAGTTTTCAAAGACTGAAAGACAGACAGACAATGACGTATTTTAAACAGTAGCAGCATCAGTAGGTGAGTGGTTCAGGCGTTGGATTCACGATAGGTCGTGGGTTCTCACTCCTAACAGAAGCATTTAGCTTAGTTGGAGGGGTTAAGGAATATTAGTAGTATGTGACCCATTCTGCTAGTATTCTTTTTGACAAAAAACGCCTATTTTCATACGGGTCCCTAAAATAATATAAAACCTGACCATGAAAGTATTTTACGTCAAAATAATTTGATTAGCAATCCCAAAGTCCCGTCATAAAAAGACCCCCAATATGCAAACAACAGGACGGACAGATCGAAGTTTATTGACAGAATTAAAGTGTATATAAATTTTATGAAGTATTAACAGGACATTCCTTTAAGGTTATGGGGAAGTGGGAAGGGGGGAATTATTTTACCTACACATGCAATATTACACCATCGAGTAAATATACATGTCGGGGATTTTAACACGATGTGAAAGGAAATGGAAGGAGGAAGATGGGGAATATTGGGGAACACTAAAAGGGGTGATGATAATGAGTGGAATATTGGGTAAACGCAACGTAGATACTCCTATTGAACCGATAAATGATCAAATATGATCTCTAACAATTACGAGAGAAACCTAAGCAGTGCCTTGGACTTGTGACCAAGGTGTAGGCTTAAGGAATTCCTTTAAGTAATTACGAGTTAGTTAGCTTCAGACAAACTAACTGACCGACAAATTTTTGACGTTTCAAAAGTACTTTTCAAAAAAGTCTAATTGAAATAAATAATTTTGATTTGATTTTGACGACACTCACCTCCACTGCTCAGGCTCTCTGTTTAAACCCAAGGTTAATCTCACATAAACCTAACCGAACACAAGGCTAACCTAACCTAAGGCTAACCTAACCTAACATAAGACGAGGTAATTACATTGTAAGGTACTCACGTGACCTTGATCGGACAGCACTCCTAGCACTAACACAACACTGCACAACACTATCACTATTTAGACACTACTTCACTTCTTGAGAGACCGCGCACGACTAAGACTTCAGTTAGACTGTCGATCGCATATAAAGGGTCGAGGGTAGATACTGTCAAAACAACGGAAGTGACTACTACCCCACTCCAACGCCATAGACAACGATAACGATTCTATTAATCGATAATCTTTTACTATGCTCCGACATACATTACCGCTTACTATTTACAACCGTGATGATCTTCGAAACTACTGAACCGATTTTAATAAAATTTTCTATACATAATTGTAAATTAAGTTAGAAACAAAGTTAATAACTTAATATTCGAGGGTAGATTTTTTTAAATTATATTCTTAGACTGTATATAAAACTTTTCTGATAGACTTGAGCCATTTGTCAAACGGTGACTGATGACTATTATATCCGTGTAGAGGTAATGGTGTCGTAATGCTGGGTCTCCATGTTTTTATTAATGTCTACGACAGCATTTAATCTAAAAAAGTACTCGTCAAACTGCCACGGATCTACAGGAACTGAGCTTACAAAATCAACCGCTATCAACAGTGTTGCTAGTAATAGTGAGAAATTTTCAAAAGTAACGGTTATAAAGCAGCAATGTATCAAATAATATCAATAGCATTTCCATGGTGGGGGAAGGTGTTATGGTGACCATAAATTCAAGTCAAATTGCGGACATATCTTTTAATGCGCGTTTATTGAAGTGTTTATGTGGACGGTTCTGAGTCGAAGGCAGTTGATGGGGGAATTCAAAATAATTGTTAAAGTATAAGTTGTGCAATTGTGTAAGTTACAGAAACTAAATAGTTTAATGCTACTCATATAATAAATGAGAATATTAACTCTATGGTGTTATTTATAGAAATCAAATATACGTATAGTTAATTAATAGGGGTTATAGTCTATACAGGCAGTGATGGCCCATTGGTTGAGACTTCAAAGTCTTACTCGGGAGGTCCGAGTTCGATCCCCCATAGGCACACACCTCTGACTCTGAGCTATGTGTGTTTTAAGAAATTAAATATCACTTGCTTTAACGGTGAAGGAAAACATCGTGAGGAAACCTGCACTCTTGAGAGTTCTCCATGTTCTCAATAGTGTGTGAAGTCTGCCAACCCTCACTGGGCCAGCGTCGTGGTGGACTATGGCCTGATATCTTCCACATTCTGAGGAGTAGACCCGACTCAGCTGTGGGCATACTTTAAATCTATAATGAGCCCAATACCATCAAGATCATTAAAGTCTTATATCTCAGATGGGCAGTCCATGTCAAAAGGATGGAGCAACAAGAGTACCTAATCGACTTTTAAACGGCAAACCGGTTGAACGAAGGAACTCATATGGCTGGACGGAGAGAAAACCTGAGAATAGATTGGAATGGAAAAATATTCTGAACCAAGCCAAAGCCCACGAGAGGCTGTAGTGACATAGATGATGGTGATATAGTCTATACGCAGACCGACAATATGATGGTTTGTTGATTTGATTATTAATCCAGAGGGTTATACTTTAGATACAGAGCTTCAGAGTTATGGCTTGAATACCCAAGATGTAATAATGATGATTTCTTTCATAGACAAAGACACATATGCACTTTAGATAGAAAGCCGCGCCTGGGACTTGATGTATTAATAGGTCTAAGAAGCTTAATGAGACTTTTAGCTTTATTAAGTTATACATGAATAAAAAATACATTAAATAGACAAAGAGGTGGGGGGTGGGGGTGTTGTGGATAGTTGCAAAAAATCTACTAACGTAATAGAACGACCCCCATGCATATCACACCTAAACTGCTCATCTTCGTTACCTAAACATTTTCTTCACGCTTATACTTCACATTTATAATCAATGTTTGCACTTTAAAAGTACTCGTCAAACTAACGTTGATCTATCGTAGCTTATCAATTGTCGAATCGAGGGAATTTTTAAAATAAACTAGTAGTAACCGATCAAAAGTTATCTGTAGTGTTGCTAGGACTATCCTAATCTTAAGTAATATTTTAAATGTGAGATCTTGTATGTTTGGTATCACACAATTTAATTAAATTTGGTACACAGATACTTTATTACCTAGATTAACATATTATGGGCTACTTTTTATCCCAGAAAAATTCGAAATTCCAATGGGATAATAATAAAATATATTTATTGTCGTAAGCATCTGAATATTTATATGAAGCAAATGTTTCTTTTTAAAACTAAGTTCATGTGGTAAAAGTTCTTCCAAGCGAAGCCGGGGCAGGTAGATTAGTCTATAATATTCATTTGGTGTAGAAGCATAACAAATATATTAGATGGTGAAGGTAGGAATATTTAAAGCACACGTCGCATTATCGTCATAATAGTGGAGTAGATCTGTCTCGGACGCACGAGAGCCTGACAAATGAGGATTTTATGCAAACTACCCGCTACCACGCCACCACACACACTACTTTACATTTAGTGATGTACCCTCATTACCTAATATTCACAATATTTAACAAAAAAAAAACGATTTCAATCGTATTGATTTATCAATCATTCTTATGTGAGATATTCCTTGGTAGGTTTATCTTTAATGTTCATTGTTCAATGCCCGTGAGGGGACGTGTTAGAATACTATTATATATAGAGCCGAGTAACCCAGCACCCCCTTGGTGGTAGGGAATTTGTTCCCCGACTCGCTTGCGACGACCGAATCCGACCGCCAAGTGTCATAGACGCGTTCCGGTTGAGCCGCATGTGGACCAGACTTACCCCCTTCCTCTCCCATCCCATTAATGCTGTGGGTCTAGTGGACTCTAGGCTCTTGACTAGAGTCAGGTGGACCATCGTTTGCACCTTATCTATTATTAAAAAAAAATCTTGTTTGGTTTATACATTATTTTTTTGGTTATCTGTACGTTAATAGGTGACTCTCAACTCTGGCTACTTTCAACACGCTTTGACACACTCCAGTTATACACCAAACTCACATCACTACAAGGTTCATCATCGTCATCACAAATCAGTACACAATTGTGCCATTACTCTTTAAATGAAAAAAAAAACAGTAACGAAGTAACCAAAGAATTCCAGTTGGTACTTAATTATGATACTTTGGCAACTTTGTTGTAACATCGTATGGTTTTAAATGAATTTTGCATCTATACGTGTTAGCAACATTGTTTATAAAGTAGTAGTAGCGGGTAGATCATTTTATATTATTACAAGTACCGAATACCGACGTGAAGACAATATATAACCTTTAGTGCGATAGATAGTCTCAGTCTCTCTGGTGTTTTCGTGCAGTGAACATGGAAGTTAGTGTTATAGTGTCGTGATTAAGGTTACCCTTCTCGAGGTCCACGTAAGTTTACTTTATTATCTATTGTCGTTAGCGAGGTCGAGTGGTGGAGGTGAGAGTTAATATATTATAAAAGAGCTCTTTAAACTTGCTCCTGGGTGTCAAGCCCCAGGACCTGCTCATATATCTTTCGTCTGGTTTATAGCATATGTTTGCATTACAGCCATTCACCTTCCAAAGATGTGATCTTCGTCTGACTTGTCCCTAAATAAAGTATTGTCAATAATATAATTAAAAATAGTATAAGTATAATTAATTTTTAACAATGTACATCACTAGTTATATTCAAATCAGTAATTTAGATGTAGGTAAATATATCTGCGTGGTCGGTCGCTACTCGCTCACTTTGCTATTCCCACACCCACACCCACACCCACGCCCACATCCACGTGTGCTTCATAAAATTCTTTATGTTAAATTAAAAGTATTTGAATAATTCAAATTGTTAGCCGACCGATTATTTTCATTATAACTATTAATTAATATAATACAGTCACGAAGTATCGATACCCACACGACATCGATTTAGAAGAATCGATATTAACTTGTATAAGTCGATCTTTTGTATTGTTGAAAATAAAATATTAATACAGCAATCAATAGAGACTTAACAAATATTCATTAAATGCAAAAAAATGATAATTAAAATGTAATTGTAAAGTATTTTAAGAAAGCTCATTTCTAAAAAGCTTCACTCGATTCTATTCGATACTAGATATCGAAAGAAAGGTATCGAGAAAGAAGAACCGTTTCGTGTGTACTCAGTGTACGCAATGTGAGTGTGTTGCCATGGTTACGAAATTGGTATAATTGTCAATATATTAATTGTGAGGCAGCTCTCAAGTTCTGGGTGAACAGTTCTTCACAATACTTAGCTAAGAACCATCTCGACTAAATTAAAAAATAAACATTTTCAAAAAATAAACCTTCATCAGAATCGGTCTGTAGTTAGACCATATATACTTCTACAGCAAAAGAAGTTTCATTTATTTTCATACACCACACAGACAGGTTAGGGTGACAATCTAATAAACTGTCCACGTCCCGCTGAGACTATCCGATTATATCCAGAATCTCGTTACCCTACTGATTAATACTAAGGTTGGTTGTTACAAGCACACCCGCGCCATGATGCTGATACCATAGAATTGAATCGTAACTGAATTAACTAACCCCTTGTGATGCTGCTTTTTGTGGAGAAAAATATCGATAATGGTCTTTTGTTATATGACATGTTTAAATATATCTGCAACGGAATACCGAGCAACCAATATTAAACACTTACTCCAAACATTTGTAATGGAGACCCAGCATCGCTGTGTGCTCCGTTTGACAACTAACTCAAGTCTATCGGAACAGAGGTTATATACCCGCGAATATAAAGTTATCCACGGTCTTGTTAACTTAGTAATTATTGCAAGCAGTAACTTTGAAGTTTCACTAAAGACATAACAATCATAATGTAATATGACGATAGCCATACGCCATTTTGTAAACAACAAAAAGAATGAAAAAAAAACGTGTTTCACCTTATTTATTTTTAAGCAGCATAAATTAGCAGATAGTGTCTAATAGATTGTTTAATATAACATTATATGATAATAAATAAAATAAAATAGTAATCCGAAGATACTTGTGGTGGGAATGGCCCGCTACTTCCCTGTAGCCAAAATTAAAGTAAATTATTAAATAATAATTATGTGTATATTAACATATTTCATCATTCATATTTCTTCTATTTTAAGATTAAAGTAATATATTTTTTAAGGAGGTAATAGTTTACATAGTAACAACTGAAGGTAGTATGCCTATGAGCAAAAACTTAAGCAAAAGATAAAGAGACGTGAATATAACAAAGTGTCTTTGTGAACTAATTTAATAAGCACAAAACAATATGTATAACAGTACAGTATATATATCGCCGTCATCTGGATGAATCTGCTATTTGATTAAATGACTAGCGCGTTCATTTAATGACAACATTCAATTGAATGACTAGGCCGAACGTGGATTGAACAAGCGTCATTCAACGTCCAACTAGTTAGCGGATTGTAACATAGCCCTTTAAACAGAGCGGACGTAAAATCAGTCAGGTGATTGAAATTTAGTTCATTTTTTCCCACTGCGGCGCTAGTAGTCACCAAAACAAATATGGCGTCAAACTGCTCGCACAGATAGCTCAAAATAAAATATTAAATGGCTGTCCTAGTCTTTGATTCTTTGAATTCCTTGAATTAGTTGGTAAAAATAGTCAGTATTGCCTATCTTAAGACTTAAAATATAATATAAAATCATAATAAGGTGTGTCATGTCATGTCCTCATAATTTTGTTATCTAAAGTAAGTTACCTTTTAAGTTGCGAACTTATGGTCACCCTAACCAAACATTACAAAGTCGGCTATATCTGATTCAACGACTATGCCATATGACGTTCAGTCAAGACGTTGAACGTTACATTAAACAACTTGACGAGTTGTCCTTTAGTCACTCAATTGAATGTGAAATAACCCAATTGGTAAAAGTAAGTAACACACCAAAACTACAAAGCATATGCAACAATAATTACTAGGCGTAGGTCGAAAACAAAAAGCTTACCGACCCTTCCTACCCTGTGCTCTGTGTCCCATACCCTGTGCTCCACAGTCCATACCCTGGAGCCTGTAACCGGTTCACATTGTCTGCATGTTATAAATCACAGGAATATGTCACATGGACTAAAAATCATTTTAGTAATTTATTGGTGCGGCATGTGTGGGGGTGATGGAAGGTGAATGGTGGAACTATTGTATTGTTAACGGTTTTCATTTCTACTAAAAAGTTTTTTATCGCTACAACCGGTTAATAAAGAATTCTTCTATTTACAATTAAATAAAGTTAAGGATTAGCGTGATCTGCAATAAAGAAGACCTACCAACACCTACGCTGTGACAGATGTCTGTATGAAATCATTCTTTGAAATAACTTGTGAAACTGCCTCTGACCTATCAGAAACCAGTTTTTAAGTTGTAGATCCAGTAGAGGTGAGCCTGAGTACCAGAAGAAACTGACTAGCCAGACAAAGGCTACCAAAAGCTTGGATACCAAAATATGGTGTGGGTATGTTATGATGTTTTTTTTTTTAAAAGATTTCTAGCTTCTAGAAAAAAATAGCAACGGATAGATAGGTACTTTACATCTTTCTACGTCACAAAATCAGAAGTCGTAAACATTTCGAAGGAGTTCGATGGCATACATCAATAACTTACACCCATTATCACATGAAAGTGAATCTGAATTTCATTCTCATCATTACGTCCGCAACATTGCACGCATCGCCAATAAAAACACGTCAGAGGGGTTGATCTTGCTACCCGACTACCCTACCCAGCTACCCTAAGGTATTATAATTATGCTCATTTGTTATTTTAGCAGCGGTCCGCGCAGGCGCGATAAGCCGCTCCACGTCTATAGGTGCGTCATTAAACCGAGTTTTTTGATGCGCACGCGTCTCACGTATTATCTTTTTATCGTTGCACCCCTTACTGGATTATTGTGTATTCCAGGGGTCAGTAACGTGTGATTACATACAAAATTAGCAATTATTTATAATGTTCTTTTATAATTGTCAACATTTTTACTTTATTGAAATACTAAGTGGTATGTTTTAGCATCCTATCTCCTGTTAAAGGTACCTATTGAAAGAATTACACAGGATAAACGTGTCACATCAACTTTTATAATGATGTTACTTGCTAGAGATGGTATAGCACTGCTTTTTCCATTTCACGTGACATTGGTGGATATAAATGTGTTCTACTGGCACGCCTAAAAGCCATACACCTAAAATTGAATTGAATTAAATTGATGGTATAGCAGAAGATACCTGCTTATAAAATAACTCACTGAATGCTTTAGGAAAGTTTATAGAAATTTAATCCTTAAGGTGGAGAAAAAAGTGAGAATAATTGAATGAAAATTTGTCATTTTTAAATCCAAAACCTTGATTGAGAGGTCGCTGCTTATGAGTTATTATATTAAAACATTGTATATTAAAACAACAATAGATACCGTAAAATTTAAAATACGGTTAAGAATCAGATCCCAAAGAGTTGCCAACCTCTGGCTAGGTGCACAAAGCGCGTGTCACCCGTGTGCGTCGCGCGATACAGAACAAATATTGCATTATACACACGCGTCATGTCGCTCATTGTCCTTCCCCTGGTCTATGGCTACACACTGCACGCGGTCACCCTGCCCCATAATCCAACAACTGATTTTTTAGTTTTGCTATTATTATTATACTATTTAGCGATTGCTAGGACCGTGTTTTTGCACATATCAGATAGGTCAGCAACACTTTTTAAAACATACTCCAATTGCTTGATAATATGTAACGTCTGTCTGTACAGTAAACGTTTTCAAAGACTTCAGTATGTTATTGCTAGGAGTCTCTTACTGAGGATTACTTTATCATCATTAGGTCACAAATCCTTCAAATCGATTTTGCTGGTTTATTTACCTATTGCATTGATTTCCTGAAATTCCTTTTTACCTAGGTAAGTAATTCATCTTAATTTTATTCTAATAGTAAAATTGGTTAACCTATATTACTTACATATATTTTCAGTGTAGCATTAAATAGGTATTTAGCTCATAAATAAATGCTCAAATCTAAACGCCTTTAACTTGAGAAACACTACGAATTGGCCCTACGACCTTCGAAAAATTAGTAATGTAGATATTAAGTAACGTAAAAACTACTTACGCTCGAAGCATCAGATCGACGCAATTCAACATAGCTAAAGAACAAAAGAGCTAAGGACTTTTTCATTCTCATTGAGTAATGCTTATTAGACCATTCATTTACCTCGTCCTCATGTGTTGCAGTACCTATTACCCAAATCTTTAAAACTGATATCTCAACACGTCAAAAGCAAGCCCCAACACATTCTCCACTCATTTATCGTTAAAAAGGTATGGGGATCCTTAGAATTGGAGATAGATATGTCATCAAGTTCATGTATATATTAGTTTTATCATATCCAGGGCAATGTATAGAATGTTCAAGTTGGTGTAAAATCCATGCCAATGTTATCGAGCAACGAATCATTATCAATTTTTTGATGGAGATAGATCGGGATCGGCTACTACTAGAATACTTAACCCCTCCAAGTAAGCTTGTGTTAGGAGTAACGTCAGTAATCCAATGACTGGAATTTGATACCTTCGAGTATCTATCGCGGGTACAACGCCTGAACGCTTGAACTACTAAACTACTGACCCTTGAAGCTCTCTATCCCGAAAAAAATATAGTTCTAGTAGAATATATTTATTGAGGACTGCTTAAGATTTGCAAGCTTGAAGTTTCGAGTGACTACAATTTTCCATCCAATTGTTTCTGAGGTACAGTCTGCAGCAATAACAATCTCCATAGAAACTCAAAAAAGAAATATACATAAGCTTGCATAGTGTAGTGTGTTCTATGTACAGAGAACAAAAACAGCAGAGGAAGGAGGAAGCGTAGAAGTAGATGATGCCACTTCTAAAATCTCCTCTAAGCCCTGAACCTTTCCGAGGGGGACCTTTTTGTCGGTCTCAATTGTGAAAGGTAATTTTAATAGTCCAAATTAATAATTTCCTCTGCCCGCATGCCCATTTGCCGATTGCCGGCCCTTAGCCCTTATCCCTTTGTGTATTTTACACTCGTTTATGGAATTTTTAATGTTGCCACTAATTGATAATGACGGTGTAATTTTTACTTCAAGTTAATTACGTGATATATTTGGTGCCATCTTGCAATTCAGACATCGTGGAGTTTTTAGTTTGAAATTCATCTGTTATTATTATCATCATTTAAATACACTACTAGCTCACTGTTATGTAGGGACTCCTCTTTACAGTATGAGGAGGCTGTTAAGCCATAGTCCATTATTCCCAAGTCCAGGTAGGCGGACTTCACACACCAACAGAGAACTTTGTAGAACTCTCATTAGTGCAGATTTCCTCACGATGTTTTGCTTCATCGTTAAAGCAAGTGGGCTATCAACGTCTTTTTGTTACTATAGATAAATATAATTGAAGATAACCCATTGCTCAGCGTACGATTTTAAAAATTGGTGATATTGGTTTTGACCTAAGGAGCACTAAAGTCGTACTATAAATAGAAGATACTTTATGGTATTGCGACGTCTATTGCGACACATTTGAATGTTTTAAATCATAGAAGCTAATTTTATTATGAGAGGTAGTATACAGTTAAGAGGTGAATCTATAACAAATTTAGAGCAGTTTGAATAAGAAAGATTATTCGAATAACGAAACGAATAGTATGTATATTTCAAATCCTCTCATGTGACTTGTGTACAATCAGACCACACCGATATTCCGCAGAATCTCTAAACTACGAAACTAAAGGGTTGTCCATAAAAGATAAATTATAACAAAAGGGTAGAGAACAGAAACATTACCGGCTACCGGCAGTAACTTAAAACGTTTAAAATTAAATAAAGACCCTTTGTAAGGTGGCAATAGTTCGCCCGCATCGCCCGACGCGGTTAACTCGCGCTTTGAACAGTAAGTGACGGTAAAAATAGTGGTGGTGGTGGTGTGTGGGAGTGGGGTAGGTCATGAGGATACCGTTTCCTTCAATTTTGCCGTCATTAAGTTTTTTGAGGTCCATTTGTTACAGTTTTACATCGAACGTACCTGGAAATTTGGGAATAAAATTCCTATTTGATTGTAAGTTGCCTCTACTTATTTTTTTAATATTTATTTCCATATCACTCTACAAAAAGAGTAGCTCTATTATATTGACATAAATAATTTTTTTTGTAATTAGATTATCAGGAAATCCAAATGTGTATAGAGAGTACACCTTACGCTCATATTTCCTCCGAAAATCTTAAACACTAGAGCCAATCTAGAACTTTTATTAATATATCCGTAATCTATGTACTTGACAATCTAATAATCCTTAAAGATAATATCCCTATTTTTCAGATGAACTATATTATTATCTATTTTTCTTACGGCCAAAATTAATAAATCTGTCTAGAAAAATCAAATTTAAAATCTTTTATTCTATAAATCTCGATTTATTATTCAAACATATAATTTAGATTTGGGATTGAGATATGACAGAAATTAAGGATTGAGATTGAAGATTAATTTGGGTTAAATATGATCGCAATTATTGCATTAAAAACAAGTTGATGTGAAATAGAGTTACTAGGCTTACCCCCTCCCTCTCTCATCCTATTAATGCTGATCCAGTGAACTCTGAGCTCTTGCACAGAGTCCACCGAAACTGCGGCATTTTTTTCATTAATCCCCCTCCCCACTCTATCTTCGAGGATGCAACGCATCGACAAACCAAGGGAGTATCTCTTGTTTTGCCAATGTCCATGGGCGATGGTGGCCACTTACCATCAGGTGGACTATTTGCTCGTTTGCACCTAAAAAAAAAAGAGTTTAAGAACGTCCCATAGGAGAAAGGGTTAGATACTACAGTTAACCATTTGTTAGACTCATTTAGAAGTTGGTCAAAAACTGTCTTTTTCTTTTAGTTTATATTTTTCCTCCTTTTATGATCGAAACACTTAACGTATTGCTATTGAAACTAAACGATCTCAATGAAACAATTGAGCACCTACCCAGCACCCAGGAGCCAGCACCCGTACCTGTCTCCTAAACTACTCGTACCAATCGTCATGTGAGTCACATAACTCAGTGTGGTGTGGAGTAGACATTTAGACTCGTGTAAAATAATAAAACATTTTAGACGGGAATCTAGATAAATACTGTAAAAAACGAAATCCACAATGGTCACTAGGCGAGATTCGTTTGACAACTGGCACAAGTCCATCGAAACAGAGGTTATATATTGTTTTGTTATAAATTATTGGGAATACAAAGTTATAAGCGGTGTTACTAATTTATGAATAAATGAATGAACGAAAGAACGAACGAATGAATGACTGAATGAATGAAATGAAATACACTTTATTGTAAACACATAGACACAGAAAAAAATTGGGATAAAAACGTGCAAATATTTGTACAAATTGCGGCCTTATCGCTAAAGGAGCGATCTCTTCCAGGCAAACCAGTCTGACACAAGACATAAAACACAATATTGGATAGGATGATATGTTAGTTAACGTAAAAAAAAAACAAAAAATACCTAAACCGCCATTTTTTTTTATAATAATAGATAAGGTGCAAACGAGCAGATGGTCCACCTGATGGTAAGTGGCCACCATCGCCCATGGACATCGGAAAAACAAGAGATACTCTCTCGTTTTGTCGATGCGTTGCATCCCCGAAGATAGAGTGGGAAGGGGGAATGAAGAAGAAAAATTATGCGCCTTCAGCGGACCCTAGGCAAGAGCCCAGAGTCCACTAGACCCACAGCATTAATGGGATGGGAGAGGGAGGGGGTAAGTCTGGCCCACATGCGGCTCAACCGGAACGCGTTTATGACACTTGACGATCGGATTCGCATGCTGGTGGTCGCAAGCCAGTCGGGGAACAGATCCCCTACCACCAAGGTTAATCAGCTCTTACGAGATGCTCTCCCAGCGGCAGAGGGGAATATTATTCTAACCCGTCCCCTCACGGGTGATGATGAAAATGAATACCAACAGCTATTCCATTCCTTTCCTATATCACGTAACATCTCTTAACTAAATTGTCGGGCGAGTCAGGAGTTAGGGGCCACCTGACGATCACCTTAACTACTCCTCAATTGAACACACATCGCCAATTGCCTACTCACTCAGACTCACTTCGAACAAATTAACTTAATTACGTTCAAACTATTTGTCTAAAAAAAAAGATGTTTTCTTGATCCTTAGCGTGAGAATTTAATCTTACTAAAATTATAAATGCGAATGATTCGATGTTTTTGATCAATGACGCAAAAACAGCTGAAGGGATTTCAATAAAACTTGGCACACAGATAGTTTATAAGCTGACTTAACACATAGGTTAATTTTATCCCGGAAAAATTTTGCGTTCCTGTGGGATAAAAGCAAAATATGTTACTACTGTAAGTGTAGTGTACTCAATATTTTTATTTAGCAACAATATATGGAAATTTGCGAAGTAGGAGTGGGTTCACTAGTCCTGAATAAATCTTACGTAAGAAATACTTGTTATAGAGCATACTAGTTAATAGTGACTTTGGAAGATATCAGGTATGAATATACACTATCTCACACTTAAAACATAAAGCTGAAGAGTTTGTTTGTTTGCTTGAACGCGTTAATCTGAGGAAATACTAGTTCGATTTGAAAAAATCTTTCAGTGTTAGATAGGCCATTTATCGAGGAAGGTTATAAGCTATATATCGTCACGATACGACTAATAGGAGCGGAGCTATACGTGGACAAAATCGCGCGGGTCGACTAGTAAATAATATTTTAACTTCTTGACAGATGTCTGTCAACGTGTGAAGTAGTGTTCGTATAATAGAAAACGAAGATATTACTTAATTTAATAAATATTAATACAATTGAGCAGTTGCAATTTGTTTTCCAAATTAACGCGGTTATGTATTTATAGTAAGAAATACAAACAAAACCAACTAGACCCCAGGACACCAGTAACCCATTAAATTTATGTTTAAAACTGGTAGACGAGGTATAATTGTCCAATTCCCAAAGATCGGAATCTCTACTACAGTAATACACCCGCATGCGGTGCGACTACAATCAACGATATTTTGCTGCGCGTGCGCATACCTATTGTATCTAACGAAATTTGATGTAAACTCCACAAAAAAGAGTGTAAGAAATACGACACATATTTAAAAAAAAAGATTACTAGCAGTATGGATCACATACAACCAGTATTTCTTTTACCCCCCCTAGTAAGCTTGCATGCTTGTGTCAGGACTCCGGGAGTGGGCCACGCCTTATCGACCGTGAATCCAACGTCTGAACCTCTGAGCTACTGACGCTTCAAGAAATATAGAAATAATGAAGGATGTTATCCTCGTTCAGAGTGTATGTAAAATAAAGCCATTCTTTTGGTGGAAACGCAGCCTATAGAGTACCTAAGCATACCTAGCCTAGGGACTGAGACTTAGGTGTAAGTTTATTAGCTTTTTTCATCGATCACAATATTTATTTCCATTATATCCTCAATAAATGAGACCTAGTATCAGTAACATTGCTTTGCGGTATATAATATTACACTAGCACTATGATAAACAATAATCAGACTGTAGATTCCTTGACAATCTGGCTGTGATCTATTGGAAATGAAATATACGGTAGTAGGGGACAAATAAGTATGAAGGTTCAATGTAGGTCAGGGAAGGTAAGTGTCGTGATATCGAAAGCTGTTAAATATTTTTTTAAATAAAACATTGTCTGAAGCTCTAATCTATATCTGTACCAAATTTTATCAAAATCGGTTCTGGGATTTAAGCATGATTGAGTAACAGACAGACAGCCTATCTATCCGTCAATAGATGGCGCATGTAGTATATTAAATCGTCCTCTTCTTTGTTTAGTTTGTATTCTGAAATATTACCTACGTTTCTTAATAGTTATTTTCGAAATTATAATATTAGTTAGGATTAGAATAAGATTAGAGATGGTCTTTTCATCACGACCCTTTAATGGCCCACTGCTGAGCCGGGTATCCTCCTCATAATGAGGAGGGTATTAGGCCATAGTCCACCACGCTGGCCCAGTGCGGGTTGGCAGACTTCACACACCTTTGAGAACTTTTAGAGAACTCTCAGGAGTGCAGGTTTCCTCACGATGTTTTCCTTCACCGTTACAGCAAGTGATATTTAATTGCTTAAAACAGACATAACTCACAGTCAGAGGTGTGTGCCTGTGTGTGGGATCGAACCTTAGACCTCCCGAGTAAGACTTGAAGTCTCAACCACTGGGCCATCACTGATTAAGTATTTAGTTAATAATAAAAGATACAATTCCTCGTGATCTGATACATACGAGTGAGCGAGTGAGGTCAGTTTTATTAACTTGCGTGTTCATTGTATCAATTGTCTGATGCGGGCTTCGGAGAAACTAATGATTAACCTGGACACTGGACCCCACGCCCCACGTACCACGCTCCAGCTCATGGTTTAAAGGGTTCTGGGAATTAATTGTTGAATCATTTGCCAATTACTGTACACTTTCTATAGATTTTACGATGTTTTATTGATATATTTCTTAGCTGTGTATTGTGTTCAGCTCATTGCTCACTTGAGAGCTGCCTCACAATATTCATATATTGACAATTATAGCAATCTCGTAACCATGGCAACGCACTCACACTGCTTACACTAAGTGCAGATAAAACGGTATTGTTTAATACCTTTCCTTAAGCTTTAGGTCATTTAAATTTTTAATTTAATACTTATTAACATTTGATATCAGTGATTTTGTGATGGTTTGACTTAACAATTTGAATAACAGTAGTGTCTAAAAATACGTTATTTAGTGACCTTATTCCTCATTGTTCTCACCCCACACCCCACGCCCCACCTGAGGGATAAAGTTACCGTGCATTATTGAGTGCATACGGGTTGACATCTGCTCACTACTCACTACACTTACACTAAATACACGATCGATATTTTATATTGCCGAGGTGTAAATCATGAGGTTTAGCCAACACATCCCATCCTTGCACACCTCTGGTGGAGACAGAGGCTAATAATTTTCGTGGTTCTAGTGTTAAATGCCTCAAATCCCATCAAAATGAAGTAAGTGACCATTTGCAGTAGCAGGGAAACTCAAACACGGCTATATTAATCTCGTGCGGGTCGCTAACAACGGTTTAAGTAATTAACGTCCTGTCGACAACCAACGAATGTTTCAATAACATGAATATCCTCTACCCACAATGACGTGGAGGTAGAATAAAAAAATTGTGTTACTTGTTGTACCTAATATTTATGAATGTAGTATAAGTAGCCTAGCAGTACTTGGGCCTTGTGACCCAGGTGCAGGTTTACAAAAACCTTTTTGGAATAACTAGCACTGTAAAATTGCGTCTAGATCACAATCCCCAGGCATGAGCTTTTTATCCTAATTACTTTAGTAATGGAGACTCAGCTTCACGGCACCACACCACTGCATAGCCATAATGGTCACCAGGCGAGTTCCATTTGACAACTGGCCCAAGTGTACCAGCGAATATAAAGTTATCAACGGTGTTTCACAAAAACGGCTAAACGGATTTAGATGAAACTTGGCACACTGATACTATATAACCTAGAATAACGCATAGAGTAGTTTTTATCCCGGATAAATACATAGTTCCTGTGGGATAATAATAAAATGTTTAATCATATTTTTATGTCGCAATATGTAAAAATTAAATGTTTTTGCAAAATCTAAGTTGATAGTCAAATTTCGAGAACGTTCGCAGTCGCACTTTATTTAAACTTATTATAAAATTACTTAACTGCGCAGAGTTGTATGCGCTTAAACACTAACTTAAACTAGTGAGCCGACCATACAGAATTGGATGTTCGTCCAGGTAGCATTCATTTGCTGACACCGTAAGAAGGTTCTGAGTAATGCCATCGTAAGTAAGGAAGGTATTATGGCGTATTACTTTACTATGAAGCTGTATTTAATATATTTCATTGTTTAAACACAGAACTATTAATTACAAAGCCACTAGACCCCTTGATAACAGAAGTTATTGAGAATTAATATCGAGGTACTAATAATAGGTACATTTACTTATGTCAATATTCATACTTGCATTGTAACAGTAAACGAGCTTATAAGTACCATTGCACTTTCGACTTTAAGCCTTTGATTTAGAGGTTATATTCGCTTGAGGGTAGTTCAACGTTGGGTAAGGGTTCATAACAATTTCAATGTATTGTTTGAAAGTAAACACTACGATACATCTTCGCCCTCAGGAGTCAGGTAAAGCTAATAACTTGGCTCACATACACTTCCGCGCATCCGGTAATCGGATGTTGCGTACGTATACGGTAATCTTGTACGAGATGAATATTTATTTAGTTGTAGATGAGATAGCAATGGAGTTAGGAAAACTACTTGAATTTCCATAGACAAACAAAGGTGGTGATGGTGTTGTTAGAACTTTGCTGTTTCTGAAATAATACAATTCAACAATACAAGTGAAGCCTTTGAATTAGAGAGGAATTATACCTACATATATATACATACAGCCTGGCAGCGCCTAGGACTTGCGACCAAGACAACGCTTCCATTCGCGGTCACTTACGTGGACCTCAAGAAGGGTGACCTTAACCACGACACCACAACAGTATCTCACATGTACACTGCACGACAACCCAAAGAAACTGACTCTAATCTATCACACTAAAGGTTATATATTGTCTAAGGAAGAATAATATCATATGAAGTTTCAGTCAGTTGAGCATGTCTGAGTAGTGAGTTTCTTCACTTCTCTTCAAACAGCCCTATCTCATAAATGTGACTTATTAGAGAGAAATTATTAGGGATATTTTTGAAAAGGAATAGATTACCTATCCGTCTGTGTGCATAGTTAGCAATTCGGACATTCCGTCGATCCGTATCGATCAACTGAAAATTTGCTCAACTAACCTCTAATCGACGTATATATAATACGTTGATCCCTTTATTTCCTGTAACCTTACAAAAATTCCTTTTGTTTTAAGTCAAGTCGTTATTAAAAATTAAACCAATGCAATTTTATTTATTTATGGAAAAATCAACACATTTATTTAACGAAGTTAACGAAAACATTCAAGATTAACCTCTACCACAATCAGTTCATTAAAACCACAATTTTTTTGTTCCCAAAAATTTTGTGGTTTTAATAAATATTGGATTTTTCTTTTGGGATATAAAAATGACACTTATGTTAATATAAAAAAAACAATGAAAAGACTACACTAAGTTTCTGTTGACATACAAACATACGAAATCACGTCCGTATATTGAAAAGGCTGAACAAATATATTTAGAACATTAGCCAACATCGTAAGCAGAGTGATTCCCCTCTCGCATAATATTACTGTTATTGCGCTTATTATACGTGAACACGCATTCTGACTGACTACACTCATAAGAGGTAGCGGAATAGTATATATGGTAGATAAGGCTTAAACAAACAGACGATCCATCTGATGGTAAATGGCCACCGTCACCCATGGACATCGGCAATACAATAAGTTTGTATATATATATATAACTCAAACGCTACGGTTTCAGAGAACTCTAAGCAAGACTCCAGAATCCACTGAATCGAAAAATTGGGTACATAATTTTTAATTTTGAAAAGATCTCTAAATGTTTTTTTTTTATTTTTAATACGGCCTCTTAGGGCAAGGTAATGAGCATGAAAACCAATACAATAATATCTATATTTTGCTGATTCAAAAGAACTTTTGTTAGCAACACTGTTTATAAAGTAGTAGTAGCGGGTAGATCATTTTATATTATTTTAAGTATACCGACGTAAAGACAATATATAACCTTTAGTGCGATAGATTATTCTCAGTCTCTCTGGTATTTCGTGCAGTGAACTTGGAAGTTAGTATTGTAGTGTCGTGATTAAGGTTCCCTTCTAGAGGTCCACGTAAGTTAACTTTATTATCTATTGGCGTTAGCGAGGTCGAGTGGTGGAGGTGAGAGTTAATATATTATGATAGAGCTCTTTAAACCTGCTCCTGGGTCTCAAGCCCCAGACACCACTCGCCTCCGTCAAAATTGCATCTGTATACGTATTGCTGTACAGTAATGGGTATCATATATCTTTGTGTTTGTTATTGTCAGGAGAAGGTTCTTATGGAGGAAAAAATTTAAAAAAATGCTTAGAAATTTAGAAAATTTAAGAAAACTTAACGACTATATTTACTTTTGTAATGTAAGCTTTTGACAGCCAATTCGACAACGTCTGTCGGGTCAGCTAGTTACCAATAAATCCGCTGCAGCTCATGCAATGTGAGCAACATTTCTTATCAAAGGTAGGCACTACACTTATATTACCTACTTGTATATGTTTTGTTATAACAATACTGTGAACGAGTCGACTGTTTGTGTGTAACGTATGTTACTGCCTCCGAGAGATTGGAGCTTTCATCAGTTAACAAATTAGATAGGACTACTATTTGTTTATATTCAGTATAAAATAGGTAAACAGAAACATTAGTATTGATCATTGGTGGGATAGGGATTGGGGATTGCCACACCTGATCAAGAATTGTCACAATTTTCCCTGACCATTGATTTCAATACCAAGTGTTACAAACATTCATCTATTTTATATAATTAAAAAGTAATAAATATTTTGTGTAATATCACTAAACAATAAAACACTTCATGACGTTAGCAACACTGTTCATTATCAACGGTGTTGCTGGCACAAAAATTAACAACATATAACAAAATTCATATCTTGTTAGTACCATAATTTATATTATCGTTGTCGCGTGGGTGTGCTCGGGGCTGGGGGCACGGGGCTGGGGGCACGAGGCGCGGTGTATTGTTTTCTATTATGGTGTGATTTTTCCCATCAACGCTACGTGTCAGTTAATTGAATGTGCAGCGAAAGGGTTTCGCCCTTGCAAGATTTATTATCTACTTATTCTGTATAAAGGTAATATTTTATACTAGTCGAACTGCTCCAGCTACGTCCGAGAGCAATTTACCACATCTATTTAGGTTTCATCTTACTTTTTTACACATCAACATAATTTATTCATCCCATATTCTAACCCTTTAACTT
Source organism: Limenitis camilla (assembly GCA_905147385.1). Classification (NCBI taxonomy): domain Eukaryota; kingdom Metazoa; phylum Arthropoda; class Insecta; order Lepidoptera; family Nymphalidae; genus Limenitis; species Limenitis camilla. The sequence continues at coordinate 702,567 of LR990232.1, read as the reverse complement.
CTGTCGCGATAAAACGCAGTCTATGTCCTTTCCCAAGCTCTAGTCTATCTCTGTGCCAAATTTCAATAAAATTTGTTCAGTTGTTTAAGCGTAACAGACCGACAGAGAGAGTGACTTTCTCATACAAATCTGATGGTTTGTATTTTAAGAACCGTTTCCAGCTAACCTCTGTTAATAATTGCACTTATATTACTCAGATATTAGAATAGTCATTTTTAATAGTATTAATTTATCATTTAAGATACTCGTACAAGAAAAAGTGTATATAAAAGAAAGCTCAGATTTTATATTTTAAGTCACAAATGTGATCCTTCTTTTTTTATACTTTAATCTTGGAAAATTATTAATAATCAAATTTATTCAATGTTATGTGGTATAAATGAAACTCGGGATTGCTTTTAAAATAATGACTTGTGAAGAATTATCAGAGAACAAAACCATCCAATACTTTATTCATATTTTATTTGAAACCCGCTCTCGCTTCGCTGAGGTGTATTCGAACTGTTCACTCACTCACTCACAGAACTATGAATTATATATCTCACATCGTTAAGGCAGCGTTCGTAAGAAACGTTTTCGTTCTTTGACTTACATCATCATCAACATCTTTGGCAGCAAATCCGACTACCACGAATAATTCTTTTTATTTGTTCATAGTTTAATTACTCACTCATGTGGCTTTCTATTGGTAAAAAAATTTTTAAAATCGGTTCAGTAGATTACCCCCTACGACCTCACAAACTTTACCTCTTTATAATATTAGTATAAATTATGAATACATTAACCAAAGCTTGCATGAGTAGATAAATTCTAGATTTTGAACATGAATTTTTTGTTATAATTTCTGATTAATTATTTAATTTTTTATAATGTTAGTTATAGAATAAGTACGGCACACCTACGCACTCGTCCCCGAAGAGGCGCGGGCGGTTCAATCAATCGCGAACAAAGCCAGACGGTTAATATTATATCTCATACTACATTGATTTATATAGGATCTAATAGTCTATTGCTCTATGGAAAATCTTACAACTATTTCTCGTTCAGTTTAAATAATCAATATGTCTGACATTAGTCAAAATAGCTTTCAATATAACTTGTCGTGAACTCGTCACCTAAGGTGTGATGCAACAAACACACCGGTGTTACAGGTTCTGTTATCGTGACATATCCGACATTAGTCACTACAGCTTCCAATAAAACTCATCGTAACCTAAGAGTGAGATACAATAAACATACCGGTGTGACAGTTTTTATTATTGTAACATGACCAACATTAGTCAAAACAGCTTCCAATAAAACTTGTCATAACTAAAGAGTTAGATAAAATAAACACAGCCGTGACAGCTTCTGTTATCGTGACATATCCGACATTAGTCACTATAGCTTCCAATAAAACTCATCGTAACCTAAGAGTGAGATACAATAAACATACCGGTGTGACAGTTTTTATTATTGTAACATGACCAACATTAGTCAAAACAGCTTCCAATAAAACTTGTCATAACTAAAGAGTTAGATACAATAAACACAGCCGTGACAGCTTCTGTTATCGTGACATATCCGACATTAGTCACTATAGCTTCCAATAAAACTCATCGTAACCTAAGAGTGAGATACAATAAACATACCGGTGTGACAGTTTTTATTTTTGTAACATGACCAACATTAGTCAAAACAGCTTCCAATAAAACTTGTCATAACTAAAGAGTTAGATAAAATAAACACAGCCGTGACAGCTTCTGTTATCGTGACATATCCGACATTAGTCACTATAGCTTCCAATAAAACTCATCGTAACCTAAGAGTGAGATACAATAAACATACCGGTGTGACAGTTTTTATTATTGTAACATGACCAACATTAGTCAAAACAGCTTCCAATAAAACTTGTCATAACTAAAGAGTTAGATACAATAAACACAGCCGTGACAGCTTCTGTTATCGTGACATATCCGACATTAGTCACTATAGCTTCCAATAAAACTCATCGTAACCTAAGAGTGAGATACAATAAACATACCGGTGTGACAGTTTTTATTATTGTAACATGACCAACATTAGTCAAAACAGCTTCCAATAAAACTTGTTATAACTAAAGAGTTAGATAAAATAAACACAGCCGTGACAGCTTCTGTTATCGTGATATATCCGACATTAATCACTATAGCTTCCAATAAAACTCATCGTAACCTAAGAGTGAGATACAATAAACATAGCGGTGTGACAGTTTTTATTATTGTAACATGACCAACATTAGTCAAAACAGCTTCCAATAAAACTTGTTATAACTAAAGAGTTAGATAAAATAAACACAGCCGTGACAGCTTCTGTTATCGTGATATATCCGACATTAATCACTATAGCTTCCAATAAAACTCATCGTAACCTAAGAGTGAGATACAATAAACATAGCGGTGTGACAGTTTTTATTATTGTAACATGACCAACATTAATCAAATCAGCTTCCAATAAAACTTGTCATAACTAAAGAGTTAGATACGATAAACACTCAGCTGTGACAGCTTTTGTTATTGTGACATGTCCGACATTAGTCACAGGAGCTTTCAATAAATCAACAGAGATATTACAAATCGCGATATTTAAGAGCATTTTATAAAGAAATAACAATAACCAGAATGGAGCTCAGTACGCGTACAGCTCGTAAGTAAAACCCTCGATTTAATATTTGAGGAGCAGGCAGGTGCATGTATCAGATACCAGTACGTGGGTATATGAAACAATACTTTTACGACGCTTACACGTTGCCATGGTTACGTGTATATTAAGGGAAATATTTAAATGAATCTTTATTAACTATTTATGATTGAATGTTAATAATTTTTTTCTGAACAGAGACATATAGAAGCCAATAAGGAAATGCACTTTATATTTTTTACTATGCATAAACACTCGCCTGCACTGCTCGTTACTTAACATATAAATAAGCTAATAATAGATACCTCTACCTATAAGGTATAGATACTAGATCATAGATACTACTATAATAAACCAATAGAAACCAGCAATCAAATGTTACTAGTGTTGCAAGTTGCTAGGTGCAGTTTACCTATTTGTCTAGATATTTAATTATGGCAACACCACAAGCAAACTTCAGGTATTGTGTAGTTACTAGCCATAAGATTATGATTATTTGTATTATCTGAGTATAATTCAGGAGTTAATGTTAAATGCAACTAATTTTATATCCAATCTACAATTGTTGTATTTATGTTGTAGTGAATGGCGCGTGCCTGCCAAATGCGACTTAGTTAGGGTTACCATAATTTAAATAAAAAACTGAAAAAAGAAACGTAGTTTTATAGCAAAAAATGTACTTATTGAGTGCCTGTGTTGCATTTGATTGGTACCTACATAGTTCCTATAGATTTACTAGCTGTCCCAGCAAACGTTGTTTTGTCATTAAATTATTTCTTATTGACCTTTCTTATTATTTAGGGGTATAAAAAATAACCTAAGACTTCTCAGAACTAAAAAATATACACAAAAAATTTCATCAAAATCAAGCCCTTTCGGAGTACTTCGATAACAAACACTTTATATAAACTACTAGCTGCACTCCGCGGTTTCACCCGCTATATTTTGAATAATTCACGCTATATCATTATAAATTAAATCCTATGTGTTATTCTGATGTGTAAGCTATATTATTGTAAAGTTTCATCAAAATCCATTCAGTAGTTTATGCGTGAAAGAGTAACAAACATACATCCATACATTCTTACAAACTTTCACGTTTATAATATTAGTAGAATATAGTCGGGTAAACTCTCACCTTCATCGCGTAACCTCGCTACCAAATATTTTAAAATTAAACTACTATATTCGCTTGCTCCTCAATAACGACGATTTAGCACCACGCCACCGAACAACACTCATTCAGCATATTAGTCTCACTACTTTAAGATTTACTGCGCGATATTACTTGACAGCCTAACTCAATCCTATCAGAACGTAAGCTACATATTGTCGTATTGTCCCAAGTTACGCTAGACTGATGGTGAACCTCGCCCAGCCTACTTCTTGCCAAGTACATATAAATTCAGTTTACTTATTCAATGTCAATGGCTATCGAGATTAAACGGTTGACACGTTAATTGTGCACTTTATACTGTTACGAGATATATGCACTTTGCTGTCGTTAGCAAAAACTATATAAATAGATTTCTTTTAAATCATTGGGTAGTTTGCATATTACGATACTGGCAACACAGGCCTAGACTCCATCTTTGGTAGTTATAGTGGAGAGATGAGTGCAATTACTGCTTCTCTGTCCACGGGTTTGCCAGTCACTCAGACTCTCCGGTATTGTTAAACCACTTGCATCAAAATTCACAGACAACAGCAATGTGCTTCTGTGTAAACTCTAATAAATACTGACATCCATAATAAAATAAAAATCACGTACACACAATCGAGGGATTCCCCGAAACATAAACGAAAGGTTTACCAACTTAGAAAACAAAATTGCAATACAATCGAGGGATTCCCTGTAAAACAGGAGGAGGAAACACGAAAAGGGTTGCCGATTTTGAAAGTTCTAATTCCCTAGTTTTTTTTTAAATAAAAAAAATGTTACGTAACGCGTTGTTTAAATGATCCCCCTCCCGCCCTTGTAACGCACCTCACCTCAAAAGGCAAATTATCTCTTAAATTTGTATATATAATAGCTAAAAAAGCAAGAAACAAAATATACTTAAATGAACATATCTTTTGATTGCGTTCTCTAAGATAGAAGAAGAAAATATTGATTTGAGAGATATTTAGTTGATAACTTCACGTATTCGTGAGGAAAAGGGTGTTAACAAACAGATTTTTTTAAGGCACATATCTGTAAAGAATATTAGAAAACTGGGTACAGATGGATGCGAGGGCAGATATTTAATGTATTATATAAGCTGACAAAAGTAATGGCAATTCACGAAGACATTAGACATTCTACAAGTACAGTAGAACAGAGTTTAATGTTTAATGTGTGATAGCGGCGCAACTCCCGAGCTACGGCTCTGTTGGGAGGACATAAGTCAAAGATTGCAAAGGTTACATACCTAGGAGGTTTAAAACTAAATATCTCTGTATTACGGGGCCCTCGGGATACAACGGGATATATACAAATACCTTGACAAAGTTAATATCTTGAGAAGGCCTTTTGTGAGGGCCATTAACTCAGCGATTATATAAAGTTACCCACACCTTATCTTCAGTACGTTTTCTTGAATTATTTAACAATAGCCGACCTGCCTAGCTTCGTCGAGGAAAATTCAAATTGTTCACTTAATCACTACTTTAACAATCACTGCAATCTGTTTTTGCAGTGTACACCACCATCTCACTAACTCTCTTCTGTCTTACTCACTTTTTCTTTCATTCTCTTTTACAAACCTTGTCCTGACAATAACTAACAGAACAAAAAAGAAATTTTCGATTTAGTGAAGTCGTTCTGAAGTTATGTCCCTATATACTATATACATAGATACTATCCATTTTTATTATGTCATAGATTGAGGTTACAGAGCATTAATTAACTAATAGTTTCTATCAATGCTCTCGAACTATATAATATTAAATAATGACGGCCGATCTGCCAATCTGCATAAGAGATATTCTGCTGCATAATATGTACACTAACTCATGCTCATAATGTGATTGGGTGCAAATCATTACTTCGCAAATCTGTAAGGATTGACGTACCCATATAGTGTATGCTATAAACTGTGCAACTATTACTTCTCAAAAACTTTATTCCGTTGACTGCGTTTTCATCAGAGATAAGGGAGGATGTGTAGCGACCTAGCCTCGCTTAGAGCGTGTGAGAGAAACGCAATCTTACTCTCTTCTTTATAACCCAATGGAACAAAAGGAATCCTAAAACCATGCTATGGAATCATTAGACTAGTAAAGGCATCAGAATAAAATATTTTACTGGACTGGGATCAAATCTGTGGAAGAACTGTTCATACACCTCTTGGATAAGGATAATCGGAGCACGACTGCTAACCTCCAGTAATTGGAGAGGCAGTTTAATAAAAAGAGACAGAGAGTGTTACCATAATTCGACTAAATGCCATAGCGCCAAAACGGTCGGTCGGATATCGCAAATTTCATAGCCTCAAACTTTAAGGTCGCTGTTCACTCACATAGTTTACAAGTACCCACGCATTTAATTGCGTGACGGTAGATCTGAATTTACGTAGTAGGTAACGCATTCCTGATCCTCAACTCCTCGCCTACTCGACCAAGTCCAGCACGTTATTGCTTTGTTTTTCTACTTCAGTTGTTCATCTTATCTTCTACCCTGTGAAAGCCAGTGTCTAAGGCTTTAGACCTAGGAGCAAGTTACATGACCCTTTCACTAAGCTTAACTATCGCCTCCACTGTTTGAACTCGATACTTGACATCTAACAAAGGAAAAAAAATAATCTAGGTTTTCATGGATAACAGAACCTTAGTTAGTAGTCTAACCCTATGGATTGTGGATAAAAATGGATTCCAATTTCAAATTTTGTGTATGGATATTTCATATTTAGAATCTATTTTCTATCTAAAATCTAAAGATACTGTTAAAAAAAATTGATTATAAACATCTTTTTTCAAAATTTCTCGAACGACAACATCCTGACTGTACAAGCCCTTTAGTAAACAATATCATATTGATAATATCTATACTAATATTATAAAGAGGAAAGATTTGTATTTTTGTATTTTTGTATTTTTGTATTTTTGTATTTTTGTATTTTTGTATTTTTGTATTTTTGTATGTAACGAATAAACATAAAAACTACTGGACCGATTTCAAAAATTCTTTCACCATTAGAAAGCTACATTATCCCTGAGTAACATAGGCTATATTTATTACAAGAAAAAATTAGAGATCCTTAGGAAATCTCACGAAAACCAACCCAAGGTGCCAAAAAATTAGCCATAAAATATCTTTCATCGCATGCGCTGCAAAAAGTATTGATGATAGAACAAAAAAATGTTCTACAATATTATAGAACGTATCAATATCTACAAAAAAGTCCGCGAGACCATATGTTCAACTATTATAGTTACGTCACTATAACTACTTTTTTACATTTTAAAAGTTGATAAAAATGCCTATCAAAATCAGACCATGTTTTCTATAACTTTGTATTAATCCTTATCCAAATAAATTATTTCGTATTCAAGACTATTTCAATACCTGTAAATTACTTTTTGAATTATTAAAATCGGACTTTCCATTCAAAAGATATTACGAAATTAAAAATATCAATATAAACAAAAAATACACGACGACGCGACGGGCCAGTATAGCGACGCAGCGCAGCGAGTAAAGCGGCAAGAGAGGGGGCACCGAAATGCGGGAGGGCCAATATATTTTTAAAAATAATATTCCACCCGCGCGAAGCCGGGATGGGCCGCTAGTCCTTAATAAATTGAAGTAAAATTTGTCAAGTATTTCAATCAGATATTAAACGCTGCGTCACGTGACGTCATCACCGCAAAACCGCTAACATCGAGACGCCTCATTAAATCCACCTTCCACCAGTCAATTTCCATTTTCCACCGACTCACTTTATCTGAGACGGTACGCTGGAAGTGACAGGTAAACTATACCAGATTTAATTTCTTATATTAGCAACACTTCATATTTTTGATTGATTTAATTTAAAATACTTTCTGACTCTACTACTTATAAGATCTGCATCAATCCTTATTGATGATTACCTAAGTCTCTGATTGTATTTCTGGTATAATTAGGTATTAGGTAGTGAAGTCGAGCAGTGGAGGCGAGAGTATATTCCTAGAGAAAAGTCCATGTTTTCAGGTATTTTTTACATATAAATTAACTAAAAGTTTTCATAGAGTTTGTCTAGAGTAACTAAGTAGTTTAACAAGAGAGATGTATTTTATTTTTTTACCTAGTTTAGTTAGGTAGGCAGGGAAGGCGAGTGTTTTTTGTTAGCTTTTGGCATCTTGTAGTGTTAGATTCGTAAAGTTCCTACTTATTAATTTACACTGGATATTCACGTCTGCATTTCCTTTGACATTATTTTTACTTCATTCCTCCTGCCAACATGGCGTCCCGCTGGCAACGACACCGGAAGTGCCCCTCGCCGTGACTTATCAACTTCCTTCCGCTGCTCTACTATGCATGTGACCTTGGAGCACACAAATATGTAATGGCTTGAAAAAAATACTTAAGACTTCATCCCCTCTTAAACTCTCCATTTAACGACAGCTCCCAAAACCAATACAAATATTTAAAATAACATTTTATAAATAGATGCCTTATACAGGAAGACTTCTGTACTAAAAACAATATAAAACTACACTTGCTTATCAAGTAAGAACGGAAGAGAAGAATATAATAACAAAATCTTGGTCTTCTACACCGTTTCATAATATTTTACACTTTATGTCTCTCTCACTAATACTAATATATGAAATGAAACTCTTTTTTACCAATGTAATTTGTACAACGTTATTTCTACAAACAAGGGTAATTACCTTACTTCATTGTTGCCATTACATTATACTGGAATCCCTTAAGAATATAGATAACTAGTCGTCACGTCCCGGCTTGACGTGTATTTAGGTTTAATTTCACATTTTATTTGCTATACAAATATATTTTACATTTTAATTTATAGATTACTAATTCCCAAAAACATAACGGACACACAGCTCGACATGCACTTCAGCCCAACATCGATAGATGGCGTACGAGCACACTCATTTGTTTACTAAGTATTCCTAAGTATTTATTTCGCGACTAAACATAGTCTATGTCCTTGCTCAAGCTCTACTTTATCTCTGTATCATATTTCATCAAAATTGCTTGATTGATTTAAGCCTGATTGTGTAACACACAAGACAGACCATCTATCTGTCAATAGATGGCGTAACTTTCGTTTGTTTAGTTTGTATTCTACTACGTTTCTTAATAGTTAGTTTCATAATTATAATATTAGTTAGGATTATTTACAAAAGAACCCCAATGACGCAAAACGAAAATTCAAAATTCCCATAAAACAATCCACTCAAAATATTTATCTGTCGAAACACACACCACATAAGTCACTGAGTAATCGCAATCGGAAACGGAAAGTACGCCATATTATATGCAAATTCAACTGTCCTGTCTTCCACACCGTTGCACCTGTGAAAACCGACTCATAATCACAACATTACACCAAATACATAAAATCAACCTTATCTCTATGAAAAAAGGTTCAGAATTCAATAACTAATCTAAAGCTTTTAATCACTGCTCAATTTATTACAAACAATCAAAATTAAACTCTATTGTTATGAATATAGAGTTAAATTTTGGAATATATATTGGAATATGGAAATTTAGTGACAATTCGAATTATGTTCTGTTCGAAGAACATTGCGATCATCGCTTGTCAATACCTGAAGTATTCATTGGTATCCAAAATTCAATTCTATTTCCATACAAACAGAGTACATATTACCTTGGGATTTAAATGATAAAGTGCATATAAATGCATGTTTATTGGAATGTAAACACTATTAGATGGGAATAGAGTATTTTATTGTGTATGGAATGTAGATCAGATTTTCAGGTGATGCGGATTTGAGGTTTAAGCGATAGTGTTGTTAGTGTCTCAAATGACAGACAATAATATAGTCGGACATGCTAACCTAAATATATCCTAAAATATTTATAGGGGACTGACTAAAGATGAAGGAATACGTGGACGTGAACAAACACAGAAAAGTGTATGTATAATTGTATGCAAGAGAAAACTGAAATAATTGTCGGTGCTTAAGTAAGGTTTAGGTTAGCCTAACATTCAGTTGAAACAGAGAATCGGGGCAGTGGAGGCGATTTGTTTCGATTGAATAAAAGCATCCTTTAAGTCTACACCTTGGTCACAAGTCCAAGTCCATTCCACCCTCTCCTTCTCTTTCTCATAATTTCTCCGAGTCGTATGTAACTTAAACGTCTTAATTATCTATTATTATTATTAACTAAGACCTTATGTATGCTAATATTTGAGTTAGCAACACTGTTGGTAACTTTATATTTGCGAATACTTTCTTTTATTGTATTTAAGTACAGTCCCCCTTTCCATTCTGAGGAGGAAACTCGACTAAGCAGTGGGCTATTAACGGGTTGTCATGGTGATAATGATGTTGATGATGGTACCCACGTATGGACTATCTGTCAAGTATTTCCACGAGCTAAACATTACAGTGTAGTAGTTAGTGCCGTGGTGCTAGGTCTCCATTATCGAGGAACATGTAATGTACTTTGTTATTTTAATATTTGGTGGCGTGGCATTAAAGCTCCAGGCAATGCACGTCAAAAGTTAGCTCCCATATAGATAATATTAGTTCCCGGAAGTAGGTCACTCCAATCAATCAGGTTTCATCGTAACTACAACAACAAGTATGAAGTATATAAGATAAAAAGCAGCTTCGTCACCGGCGCCATTGTGCACCTGCCACATGGGTAATTAATTATCCTCCCCCTACCTTCTGTTGCGTCAAGGTGCCATTGTTTTGGACAGGCTGGTGGTAGCTGCTTAACTGTGGATTAGCTAACCGTTGCTAAACTTTGGTTATTATTAAACAAATGCATATGATTAGTGTCTATATCGTCTTAATAACAATATGTAGTCATGGTATTGAATCCTCATTACAGGTTTCATCGTGTACCTTTTGGACATACTACAAACGCATCATTTGGCTCTCATATAACTGTCCGCGACGTCATGTATACAAAATTTGTTCTTGCCTCTACGGTTGAAGTCGGAATAGATAAATGAATGAGTGTATGCCAATAATCATCGACTTTAGTAGCTTTTAAAAATGCTATTGTAAATTTACAAAAAGTTCTATTTGATTTAGTTTCGTTATCCGGACATTATCTAGACAATAAAGAACACAAAAAATATCTAATATGGTGCAGTCGTTGGGAAGTTATGCGATGACAATAAACATAAATATTATTTGTAAAAAAAAATTGAAGATTGTCTTAGTCAAGTCTCCCTAAAAGTATAGAAACTAAGGATTACATACTCCCAAAATAAAAACAAAGAAATGTTTGGTGTAACCGGCCCCAAGGTGCAGTGTCGTTGATTAACGATGTCAGAGACGTGTTTATTGTGAGAGCGGCTCCCGGCGGCGGCGCGAGTCACGCAGTCATGCAGTCAGTCAGTCAGCTCAGATACGATATTGCCAACGAAACTTTCACAACTGATGACTTGCTTAAAATGTATACTCTAATGTAGCGCGGCTTGATCACTTTTATATTATTGGACTCCCCCCTATTGTACACTACCACCACCCACTAACTACTTAACATTTTCAAAGAACTATGATAACGTGTTCACTTTTACAAAGTGAAGACCTGCTTTGTGCTTTGTGCTTGGGGCTTGAAATTCAGGAGCATGGTTAAAGATATTGATTAGATTGCAAAACTATCAAATATTTACATGATACTTAATTGGGGTAACAAAAACTTTAAAATAAACGTATTTAAGCAAGACCAAGGGCAATAACCAAGATTACCACCCTAGTCTTTGTCTTGTTCTTGTTTTGCTCATCACTAAAAGGAGGCACATGTTATCTTGATTTCTTGCGTATAAGCAGGTCATGGATCTTTGTAACCATTTGTTATATCATAGAGACAGTCTGTATAATAACAAATGAACAAATAGACAAACACATTGGTGTCATATATATTGGAGCTGTACCAGGTAAGACGAATATAATTAGGCGCAGACGTTTCTAATGTCCTCGGTGACAGCTTCACGATGTACCGACTACCGAGTGTTGCCACTTGTAAAATCACTTAATACATGTATCCTAAATAACTCCGAAACTCCAACATAAACCGCATTGTAATTTGTTCAATAGTTTTTGAATTTATCGCAAAAAGTCGGAAGCGTCGTAGAATTTCTTATAATATTGTTAGTGATAGGCTCACAATCAGCGAGTAAAATTGTCAGAGACATAGGAGTTCCGAAACTCTAAAGATAGAAGAAACAAAAATATGAGATCATAAGGCAGATTCACTGACCATGTAACGACACTCGAGTAAGCAAAGCCCTAACCCCTCTCCTCCGTGCTTACGTAAACATTGATTCATGCATTTTATCCCTCCACATTCTGAGCATTTTTTATCGCAGACCCCCCATCCCCCATTTCATTAAAAATAACCAAAGCAAGGACCCTGAAAATATTTTATTACAAATTAAATATTTTATTATAGTTTGGTTTAGCATCCAATAGATGGCGTCATATTAAGATTTCATGATATCTAATAGTAGTTTCGAATACCTGAAGCACTTCCTTTCCACTAACTCACAAAGCTTTCATCAGTCCAACAATAACTCAGTTTTGCTTCTATCATACTGTTAATATTTCATCACGTATGTCATATCCGCATACCAGGTCATTGCTGGAGATTATCTCCTTCATCACTTATAACAAAAACTAAAAAAATACAATGCAATATTTCAATTGTTCACTCACTTGTTCATTCATTCATATTTCCCACCTGCAACTATTCTGTTCAATTTCTATTCTATAATGTGAAGTATATCACTGACTCGCTCACTTTTCAGTCTCATTTACTCACTTATTTTTCTGTACAAACCTCGTCCTGATAATAACACAACAACAAAAGAATTATCCAATTAGTTTGTTTCTTAATCACACAAAAACTTAATACATAAGGCTACTTTTTATCCCGAAAAAAACAAAGGTCTTGTGGGATTGAAGGGAATAATTAATACAAAAATACGCCTGCGTTGAGTGTGTGAATTGATGCCTGAGTGTCTTTCAAATCACTCTAGATTGAAGTTTCGCTTACTCACTAATAAAATTGTGAAAGTAAAATTTGTATGTTTATTACTCAATCATACAAATACACTCTTCATAACTCAAGCTGTTTTTTATCCCGAAAATATGGGATAGAAGTAATTCACACAAATATAACTTAACGGATCTTAAAGAAATTTTACATATAGATACTTGGGCAAATATTTGAAAATATGCAAATCGCGCGGCGGTTTTTAAAGAACGAATGCGGCGTTTTTATTTTTACTTTTGTTAATTATTTCTCATGTAAAAAAGTATCCCAAATGTGGATCAATAACTAAAAATCTTATTTATAAATTGAGTTAAGAGATATTACAAATCAAAGTGCCAAAATCTAATTCCCATTTGTGTCCAATTCTCCATTTTCAATCAATAATTATCATAAAATTGTTAAATCCTTCTTGAAGATTATACTTTTGGTTAGATATTCATAAACTTAAGTTGTTAATGAACACATAAAATCATGCTATAACACGCAAAGAACATAACTTATTAAAAATAAAATCAGTTAAAAAATGTCCATCGACAACTTACTAATTACCATTTGGAAATATTTCGTAATGATTTTTCTTATAAAAACTGGAATATTCCAACCCAATATTACATAGCCGCGCAGGCGCCAGTCAGGGCTCGGACACCGAGCGAAGTGCTAGTGTCAAAGATCAGTCTTTTTGGCGCCAATTGTGATTATCTCGTCCTCGTAGTGTTTTTGTGGAAATATTTTCTAATCACCATTTATTGTTTTTTAGGTAAGTGATCAATTACATATTTTTGATGACGTGTCTTATGTAGTCCATATAGTGACTCCTTTTGGATTTTGAGAATAGAATTAAAATTTTCTAACAAAAGAATGATTTATTTAAGAAAATAGTTGAAATACTACTTACCATCTGTCTCATTACCGGTATTTGCCGTTCGCATAAGCGAATGGTAATTAGTTTTTTTTAGAAATGGTAATTATGTTAAAACATCGTCATAATTTATGAAAAAATTTTTGGTCTATTTTGAAGTCTTGGTCTATTTTTTACACGCTTTTTATTAGCTTCACCTGTATGTTTGTAACCGACTGCTTTGGACTTCATTTTGACCCACTTCCAACGTTCAGATTTCATTGAAACTTAGTAGACTTATCGAGAACCGATGACATTGCAATAATTTAAATAGTAAGTCCTGTTATCCATACCACGATCTGAAGATAGTGAATGGTAATCAGGGTCTGATGATGGAGCTGGAAAGTGGTCATAGGAACTCTGTAATGAAACAACGCAACCTCGTCGATTTTCGGCTTGTTTGATTCGTCTTGACGAGTACTTTGGTTTTAGATGGTTACCAGAGTCTGATCTGATGATGGAGCTGGAAGGTGGCCATAGGAACTTCGCAATAAAACGACATAACCTCATCGAGTTTCAGCTCGTTTCATTCGTCTTGACGAGTACTTTGTTTTTAGATGCTTATTGTTATAGAAGTAGCGCCCTACTGCACGCCTTTTGCAGCCGAATTGGGCGGCGCGCCGGGGAAGTACTTCTCTTTCACTTAACTTGTGGTTTTTAGCCACGTTTCGTACGGTTTGTGAGAGTTGAGATGATTGCCCTTGTTCCCTATCCCAATTGTTTAAAAGCCGACAACGCACTTGCTATCCTTCTGCTGATGTAGATGTCTATGGGCGTGAGCCGCCGGCCCGTTTGCCCCCTCTACTATAAATATATATATATATATATCAATATTTTAAACCATGAAAGTTGTCAAACAAACTGTATTTTGCCAGTTCTTTAAGTGTGAATGTTCATTGTATACCAAAACAAACCTAAATGTTTTCTGGTTTTTATAACAGGGTTCACCATGCCTCGGAAGAAGCAAACAAAAGAAGAAATTCTAGAAAAAGCTAAATTAGCTCGAAGAAGAAGATATGCCATGCTTAAGTCTGATCCAGTAAAATATGCCATGGAAAAAGAGAAAGAACATCAGAGATACCTGAAAAGAAAAGAGAGCAAAAAAATACTTAGTATTCAAGAACTGACACCGAGAGCTAAAAAACTGCAAAGAAAGAGATGGAGGGATAATTTTAGGAGACATTATCAGCGGAAACTATTGCAGAAACGAGGAGTGGATCTTATGAATGCAAATACTCCAAGTGGAAGTGATACCGATGATCCGTTGAGAATCAATAATGATGTCGGACAAGAACCACAAGAAATTCCTCCTGGCCCTGTTAGAGAACAGGAACCCTCAAATTTAATTTTGCTAAAGATGAAGAAAAAGATTAGACAATTTGAATATATTCTGCAAAAAAAGGAAAAAGTACATAAACTGCAAATACAGGATTTGGAGAGGAAAGTAAACAATTACAGGAAAATTTGTCAGAGGTTGAAAAAACGATTACAAAGCCCAAATTCTAAAGCAACTAGACTTATGAAAGATAAAACAAAAGTAGATGAAGTAAAAAAAAAGGTGTTATTTGGTGAAGCTATGAAAAAAACGTTGGAAGCTAATTATCAGGGACTACAATCAAACAAGGACAAAAAAACATTCAGTGAAACAATAATGAAGCAAAAATCTATACTAAAAGAGCACAAAGTTCTATCCGAAACTAAAAACTTCAAAGTAAGAGACAAAAAAGAGATTTCAAAACAAGATATTTATGAAAAACTGAAAGAGGACATAGCAAAATTCTTTGATAGAGATGACGTTTCAAGAATGACTGCAGGAAAAAAAGAATATATTACAAGAGACAAGGTTAAAAAACAAAGAAGATATTTATTGGATTCAATGAAAAATCTTCATAAAATATTTGAAGCAGAAAATACAAAAGTAAGCTATTCTTATTTTTGCAAGCAGAGACCATTTTGGGTTCTCATACCTGACGTTAGTAATAGAGAGACTTGTCTCTGTAAGATCCATGCTAACATAGAACTTTTAGTAAAGGTATTGCATTCCCGTAAAATATTAAAAGAAAAGGACTCTAAGGAAGTCATTGATACTATATGTTGTGCTAACACAGTATGCATGCTTAAAAGATGTGGTACCTGCAAAATCAAAAGTCTTGAATACGCGTTAGAGACAGATGAAGAAATATCTTTTAGTAGGTGGGAATATAAAAAGGATACATACATTTCTAAAGGAGTGGAAAAAGAAAAACGAATTATCGCGAAGGTGAAAGTGATGGCAACCCCAAAAGAAGCTATTGCAGAATTGGAGAAGATACTTCCAGAGTTTCTGAAGCATGAAGGTACAAGAAGATGGCAGTTTACGGCAATGAAGGATCTCAAAACAAATTTGAAAGATAATGAAGCAATACTCCATATTGACTTTAGCGAAAATTATGCGTTTAAATACAACGCTGAAGTACAATCATTCCATTTTGGTGGTAGCCGAAAAGAGTTGACACTTCATACTGCAGTGATATACTTCAATGAGAATGATAAAACAACGTGCCAGTCATTTTGCACAGTGAGTGAAAACATGCGCCACGATGCTGCTGCCGTATGGGCACACATTGTACCCCTATTGGAGTACATTATGACAACAAAAAATAAAGTCAATTATTTGCATTTCCTGTCTGATTCACCAAGCAGCCAATATAGAAACAAAACTATGTTCTATATAATTTCAACACTACACTGGTACTTCCGTAATTTGGAGCTGGTTACTTGGAACTTCAGTGAAGCAGGGCATGGAAAGGGAGCCGCCGATGGTGTAGGAGGTACCATCAAAAGGACTGCAGATGCAGCCGTGGCTAAGGGAAAAGACATTGTTACACTTGAAGATTTTATGACAGCTATTACTCAGTCTACAGAGAAGATCAAACTGGAAATTGTCAATGATTATCAAATTTTTGAGAAAGATTTACTGATTCCTTTGGAAAAACTACAAACATTAAAGGGAACAAATAAAGTGCATCAGGTTTTGTGGAAAAAAGACAACCCAGATTTGATTTTTAGAGAAACGAGTTGCTTTGTCTGTTTGAGTGTGGCCTGTAATCATGTCAAATATATCGGAAAGTTAAACTATGTGGAAACTTCCGATGAAGTCGTAATGCGCCAAGAAAATGAAACTAAAATACAGCAAGGCTTTGACTCTGAACCTAAATTGGTGCCAGTAAATCTAAACAAAATATTACTTCGTAAATCGCCACGCAAAGTTACCACGCGACTTCGTAGTCTTGCCAAAGAGAACACGAATATCACAAATATAGTTCTCAAGCCTGCAACAAAAAGAAGCAATGTATCAAGACTTTCTGACATTAAACCAGATAACAAATTGCACTTAGCTCCTGACGTTAATATTAGTGATATGATTAATTTATACAACATAAGTAATGACGATTGCAATTTTTCTGGAGTATTCGAAAATTTTATTAACACGAGAAGCACTTTACAAGAGAACACAGAAGGACCGATCGAAATATCTGGATCTAGAAATACTTCGTTAACACCCAAGAGGCATGCTATATTTCGATCAAAGAAACCATCGATTTCCTCGAGGCAATCTGCAGACCTATCTGACACGGAAGGACCGATCGAAATATTTGGATCCAGAAATACTTCCTTAACATCCAAGAGCCATCCCATATTTCGATCAAAGAAACCCCCGGTTTCCTCGAGGCAATCTGCAGACCAGAGCTTCATTATTGATCCACCAAGTCCTCCATCATCCCAGATGACAGTGACAAGAAATTTTGGTGACACTAGTGATCAGCAGATGGCTTGCGGTTATCTCACTTCTTCCGATGACGAAGAGATATTTTCTTTAAGGAAAAAATATTTTTTTGATTAATTCTTACATTCAAATTGTTTTCGATAATTATGTTTTTTGTATTATGATGTAATTTTTAACTATTAGACCCAGTATCATCCTTTTTTTCTTTATTTTATCGTGTTTCTACTGCTTTCAGTCAAACTTTGTCCGATCTCAAACAAACCTAAGATAGATTTATCCTTTTTTGATCACAATCAAACCTAACTTCGATTTATTTTTATTATATAATAATAATAGTCTATATTTATGTATATTTTATCCTGCCCATCTAGTCCCAAATTAAGCATACAAATGTAGCTTGTACTATCATTGATCTCAATCCAACCTAAAGAAGACTTAACGTTTTAAAATTAGGTACTCTTCTTAAAATTAATACACTTATCTACTTTTTTTATTATCTATAAGTATTTTTGTTTATTTTTTAAAACGTTGAAATTATGCTGCATTATGTAGAGTAGTTTATATTTAAAGTGTACTGACTGAGGTATCATATAATATGGTATCAACGTTTCTAATGCTTTAATAATTACTATAGTAATAATATTGATCTCTAAACTTAAACTTTAAGACCGTTCAAAACTTGTTTTTATTTATAATTAGAAGAGTTTTATTTGTTTTAACTGGTTTTATTATTTCTTATAAAAATACTTAGAATTCTATTGGAAAATGTTTTTTTATTTTTATTTTATGTTTTTAAGGCATGTTGCCTACGTTTTTGTAATGATTGTTTAGTAACTGATTTTCATAATTGTTATTAAAGAAAAGAAACTTTAATTTTTGTTTAAAGTTAGTAACTGTTTTTAATTTCAATAAAGCTTTTATATCTTAATAATCAACTTAATTTTTTTTTCATAATTACCATTCGAAAACTACTCATTACATTGTAAGTGACCTAATTACCAATTATCCACATTTATCACTACCGTTCGTATGAATTTTGAATTGTCTATTATACCAAAAAGTAAATATTTTAGGACATCCCCTTAGATACTATTTTAAAAAGAAAGTACCTGAGATTACAAAAATCATGTAAAGAGTCATTTTCCTCACATTTTTTTTCTTAATCTCCGTAACTATGCCATATGCGCATTTTCAAATATTTACCCACTTTATTATTTTAAAAAACGTATAGGATGCTTTTTCTACCTATATTCCTACCTATTTTGATGCTAGTATCTATTTAATCGCGATTTTGTTCAAAAATCAATTACTTGAAATAAAATAATATCTACCTATGTATGTTTTAATTGATTAATAGCTTTGAGTCAATTGAAGCTGTAATCCTTCGGCGGGAGCTAATGAAGAAATTGCATGTTTGTGTTGTGTCTGTCTGATCGCTAGCAGACCACTTGATCACTTGATGTAATGCTCCAAAAATGCGAACACATCACAACTTAATTACTTCGTGTATATCTAGACAGACAAACAGCCTATACCTGGATAGATATATTTTAGAATATTTTTCGATATATCAGGATTTATGGTCACCTATAGGTATAATATGTCATTTAGTAATGGCTTGTTTAGCAATGTTTGTATTGTTGTAAAGGGGTAATCTCTGGATCTACTTAACCGATTTAGAAAAATGTGTTACTAACAGAAAGCCACTTTATTTGTGAGTGTCATAAGCTATATATTAACCCGAAAAATTAAAAGACTTTTTCGTGGTAGTCGGATTTGCGGTCGAACAAAAACGTTTGTTACGAATGCTGCCTTAACGATGAGCGATATATGTTTATATGTGTGAGTGAATGAACCGTTTGAATACATCTCAGCGAAGTGAGAGTGGGTCGGCTAGTGTTTAATAACCTCGTTCCCAAAGGTTTGTATTTTTATGTTTTTTTTTCATTATAGAAAGCTACTTTCACTGCAGAGATTCTAGCAATGCTGATCCAACTTTTATATCTTTTTATAGATAACTAGAGGGCTGCCCTCGCTTCGCTCCGGGTATTTAAAGTAATATTATAATTGATATCCTTAAATTATCATTCTGTAATTGTGTAGTTTTTAATTATTTGAAAAATTAGAGAGAGTAAGAAAAAGTTATAAAAATGATAAAAGAGGGAGGACAGAGCAGAACTAAAATTGAATGGCTGAAGGAGAGAGAGAAAGAGAGAAATTATCGAAAGAAAGAAAGTGAAAAGAGGCTAATCATTCTGAAAAGATAAAAATAAAAATTAAACTTAGAAAAAAGAGAGAGGATGAGATACAATGATAGTATTATATGAGAAAGAGAGAGGGAAATACTATAGACTTCTACCAGTGAAAGAATTTTTAAAATCGGATCAGTAGCAACAAAATGGCCATGTTCTATTAATTAAAAAATTTATATGGCAACACTAAATCACCTTTGGCACTCACGAATAGTGTAGTTTTCTCTCAGTGAAAAATTTTTTTAAATCGGATTAGTAGTTCCTGAGAAACTCTTCAATTTACAAAATGGCCACCTTATGGCACTTAAATGGCCATATCTTTATAATTAGAGTATTTATGGCAACACCGCATAGCCTATGTTACCCGGAAAGGATGTAGCTTCCTATCGGTGAAAGAATTTTCAAAATCGGTTCAGTACTTTTCGAGCCTAGTCGCAACAAACAAACAAACATACAAACAATCAAATTTTTCCTCTTTATATAATAGTATAGATAAATTATGATCTCCCTAAATGACATGGGCTATGTAAGGTGACAATAAATGTTGTACTTAATGGTCATTTCGATTAATTAGATTTTTTTTGAGTAACCTTAAGTTAGCAACACCGTTGATACATATTAATCCACAAAGATTCATAATATTTTTATCCCATCTAAACCTTCGGAAAGCCATCGTTAAACCAATACATTACCCCTGGGCAGAGCGTGTTAAAATTATATGTGACACCCCAACTAGCAGTCACCCCCTATTGCGTTTGATTTGACGATGCGACACAATTCTTTGAGATATTGATATCTTGTGCCCTTTATAAGAACATGTGCACATAATTCGCTCAATTAAAGTAATAAAAAATTAAAAATATATTAGTAAACATATATAAAAGGTTCCGCACAATTTGAATTAAGGGACAAACTTAACTTTGCCGTCGAAAACTATCGTCCGCATACATTTTTCATATAATTTTACAGTTTCTGTAATTGTAGTCCTTAATGGGTCCGAAAACACAAAATTTTATGATTCTAGGTCAATGAAAAGTACCCGATACGTTATGATTCCCATGCAAGTATCAAAATGTGCATAAGCAGCACGCATATCTTGATTATGTTTACTGTTGATTATGTTTAATGTTTTTATATCTTCATGGAACCGCAAAAAAAAGGTCTTGATAGACAGACAGACGGACAACGAAGTGAATAAGGGGTCCTTTTTTCCTTCATTCCTGGCCTTAGATACATTAACAAAATGTTTAGGTTAAAACAAAATTGCTTATGCATCACCCAGGTTAAATTGTAATTAGATTATTGGAAGGTAGTCTATATTTATCTAGTGGTAAAACTTTAAGACATTTAAAAAAAGCAATAAACATAAGATTCTTATTTATTATATGTTTTTTTTGGTTTTTAAAAAATGCCTTAGTTATTTTACTAATATTAATTTTTAAGTAAAAAGCGAGTTTCGATTAGAGATTACAATAATAAAAATGTAAGTTTATTTTTTTAAAATAAATCTATTGATTACATACAAAAATATTAAAATACAAAAATGTTTAGTATACACAAAGTGGAAGTGATAGTCAAGTTGGAGTGGCGGTGGTCGTCAGTGACGTCATGGACAGATTTCAGTTTGCGGCCCACTGGCTCACTCACGAGTCACAGCGACCTTTGTCTAATCATCGATATAGATCAACTAAATGGCTAGATGGGACAAGATCAATATTTGAAAAATAATTGAAAATTTCTTCAAACTTAACACTAAATATTTAGATTTCTATTATTATCATTCTGTAGGAATAATACTAATATATATTGATTTGTAACATTTGCTAAAAAATTTGAAATTTATTAAATAAATCTACGACTCAGTTATGATGATTTAAGGTACGAAACATTGAAGCAGCATCTATTCATAATCTTATCATACTCTGAGAAGACACACCATTGAACAACCATCAGAAACCATCTCGTAAAATTTCCTGAACTTCCTAACTAGGAAGTATTAATATGGATACCTGCTAAAAAACTTCAATAGCTAATATAATCAATAAGGCTGCGTGTCCACCAGATTTGTGTAGATTTGTGTAGATGAGTAGCGAGGGATTGTATTAAGTACAATCACTTTATTTGATAGACTCTGAGAGAGGATTCTTAACAAACACATCCCTCTCAACGGATCCTCGCACATCTCTGGTGGAAGCGCAAGCTAGGATAGATTTAACTATCTATTATTTAGCCACGTCTATCCATTAGTAACTCAAACCGTGTCACCAGCAGGCAGCAGGCGAGTTTTGGAGTGGAAAGTGTAAACTAAGCGGATGTTTCAACTGTTTCGGACATTACTATACGAGTATAGACTACACTGTACACCGCTGCAGGCCTCGACTACTTACGAGTTGCGACATATGTATGTTAATTGTAAATAATTCAGTAATAAGTGATTAAAAAAGTAAGACATAAACAACCCCATGGTAAGATTTTTTTAAATTGAATTCTTATTTAAACAAATTTTTATTTAGATTCATAGACAGTAAGTAGATAAAAAGAGTTTTAGATCTGAATTTTATGCCTGAAGAGCAAGTATCCTCCATGTTTTCGGGAAGACCCCCTGTTCTACAAGACAAATCATTTTTTAATACGCATGTTATCAATAGTTATAAATATTTTGATAATACCCTGAAAAGCACCCCATGCTTTTTTTACAATAAAATCATTTTTTCTTACGCTATTTTTAATTCAAATTTATTTTCTATTTTTTAGTTAGATTTTCTATAAAAGCGTATTTTTTTTAGTTTTTTTAAACTATTATTTTTACTTTGAAGAACTAAACGCCTCTTGGTGAAAATCTCTTTCCCGGTTATGAACTCTCTAAAATTATTTCAAAATATTTTTTTTGCCTCTTTGCAAAGGTCTCTTTTAAATTTTCCTCTCTATACTCCACGTTTTCCCCAATACTTTGTTCTACAGCTCGTCTTTAAAATCTGCTTCTAACCTTTTTTATTTTCAGGGAATACTACTCTCTCACCATCTTACTCCATTTATCCAAGCTTCTGTTCAAATAACTGTTTCTCACCTGTCACCTTCGTTAACTCTTACATGCTCCTTTTCATAGCACACTAAAATATAGTTTGTTAGGGGCCGTATTTGACTATTGTTGATAAGAGTAAATTATGAAGGATTTACTCAATTATTCCTATATGTAATTTTTCTTTCATCATATCCTTAAGTCTCCAGTACATCTTCTATACAATTTCCTATTTTGCCTTCGAACTCTTTATTAATATAGTCTGTCCTAAATGTACATATTAACATATATACATATATATTTCAGTTTTTACAAATGTAACTTAATTCAACAAATATATTATGCAAAGAGCAGTAGATTTCCCTTGTTATTACATTTGGCATCCACCATGGTCATGGGACGTGAATAACTGCAAGTACACCATAAGCCTGATTTGCGTTAGCTACGAAACATTTGATTAGGCATAATATTTTAGCCTCTCTACATTTATCACCTATTTATATGATTTTTTTTCTCTGATCCTCTGGCGGAGTATAAGGCGGGACGTGCGTCGCTTACAGGCACCCTTTTTAGTGAAATCAAGGACTTTAGCAAACCAGGGACGGATTAAGCGATCAAAACTGATGGCTTTAGAAATCTAGTCTAAAATATCGATATAATATATTATTGTAAGAAACTTTGGTATTAAAACTTATCATTTTCTAGATCGTTCAAAAATAGTTTTTATGTATGTTAAACATATATAAGCGTTTTTGATAAAATAGATCTATTAATGGTCAGTTTGATGAAAGTGAAAAACATTAATTTAATGTTAAACGTCTGAAGTTAGATTATTTCAAAATATGTGCCATTCCAATATACATGACAGATATATAAAGCTTACATAGAGTAATAACATATTAAAAAGCTATTATGCGCGTAAGGCAGACACTTCACAAGTTTCTGATGTTCATAAAAAAAATCCCCTATATTAAGTAAAGTAGTTTATTTTTAAAATAATTTCAAAATTTGTGGGAGGAAATTTAGGAAATGGTCGAAGTGGAGCAAAGTGCTTGTGCTAAATTTCGAATCAATTGGTGTAAATTTTTTCTTCCATGAAATCTTCTGCGTTTTAAAAAAATACTTCACAGTGATTCTGTTTTACAAAAAGGTACTGACACTTTTTATATGGATGAAAGTATAGATTTGACGTATTCATTATATTTCCCAAGAAACTCTAAACTCCAAGTACGTCCCTGCAATCAGCACCTCCTTTTCATTTCATTCCATTCATTCCGACGGATAAACTCTAATGAATATCTTCGAAACCTCGCGATACAATAGTTTTTTCCCCCTTTTTACCCAGATTACTTTGGTTCGTTGTAAATAAGAGGGCTGATTAAGATATCCAGCTATAACGCTTATGCTAAATCGTTGGAGAGTTAACTCGTGCATTCAAATGTTTCTTCATTTCTACCAAACAGCTTATGTTATTATTTTCTTTTAGCATATTATTATTTATATAAAGGATAGTGTCATAACCTTATAAAAAAATTCTTATTAAACTAAAATAATCAAAATCTAGATTTATCATAAAAACCATTTAATTTTGAATATATGTATTGTTACTAAAAAAATTATAAAGTATCTGTGTTCCAAAGTTTATTGAAATCTGTTCAGCCGTTTTTGCTTGATTGAGTAACAAACATCCAAATGTACAAACTTTCATATTTATAATATTAAGAGCTTAGCAACACCGTTGATCAATTAGTATTCGCAAGATATTTATATAATTTAAATGCATTTACGTTGGATTCACGATCGATAAGACGTGGGTTCAAATTCCATTCATTGGACTACTGCCGTGGCCCACTCCAAACACAAGCAATTTAGCTTACTTGGAGGGGTTAAGGAATACTAGTAGTATGTGAGCCATCTTCTTAGTATTCTTTTTTAAGAAAAAAAATCTCTGTTACGACAGATTCGGATCAGTTGTCAAACTGATCTCAATGATTGATTGATTGTGTGTCTTAATACGTGTTACTGTGTAATATAGCTTCCATAGGTCATCATCGATATTACCCACCCTAGGTCGATAAAGATTTAAAAAGAGTGAAAACGTGTTTTATTTTACCAGGTCGTGATTTTTATTTTGATTTTTCACTCGTGGTATTAGTTCCTGTCTCCTTTTTTTGATCTTCCAATTTGCAAAAACAGTATGATGATATCAAAAACAGTTTTCCTTTTTTTTATTCATATATAACTGATTGATGATATTTAAGTTAAATTTACATTTCAATTTTCAACATGATCTTGACTTTGAAATCATAAACATTCTATATAGGAAAGCGAAATAAATACATCGCAGTAAATGGTATTAGGAGAAACGAGTTTATTTTTGCTTCATCCAGATCGAAATGAAGTCGCCACCGAGAATCAGAAGCACCTATCCAAATGGAAACCCATCGACCCTTATTATTTGTGAGCATCTCAACATCTCCATGCAAATGGTGACAAACAGCCGCCTACGTTTACAGACGCACAATATACTTTTATGGCTTACGAAAAGCCAAATCCTTACCAACATATCCGAAGAAATATTTAAGCGAAAATCGACTTTGTGTATACGATATAAGATTATGGCGGTAGATCGACATATTTTAGTGGGCACGGTACGCTCAAGATATTGTTTCACGTGTTTTATGAGGTGGGTCGAGATTTCACGGGGTTTTGTCGGGCATTTTTGAATGTTTTCACCAAATGTAATGTTTATTTGTAGGGTGCAGGTCGGTTTGTAATTCATACCCGCTGAGACATTCATATTTATGACGCGGGGCGCTGTATTTATTGGACTGTCATTATTTGGATACACAACTACATAGAGATGGAGATTGTGTGTTCGGACTGCCATTTAAAATATACTGTTTAACTTTACTATTAATTACTTATTACATCATGTGCATGGATCATATCGTAGATATATATGTCGGCGCGTAAGTTATGCTTAGGTTGGCTTAACGAGTGTTTCAATTAAATAAAGGAATTACTTAAATCTACATCTTCATCACATGTCCAAGGCACTGCTTTGTTTCCTGTCGTAATTGTAAGAGTTATAATGTTTAGTTGTTTATGGGTTCAGTAGCAGTATCTACGTAGGGTCTTTCCAATAGTCCATTCAATATCAAAACCCCCCAATATAATTTTTAATAAAATCCCTCTCCTCCTTCCTTCTCGTCGCTATTTCTATTCTATTTTTTTAAGACAGTTAAGCAGCAAACAAGCAGAAGGTGGACGTGTTGTCAGCTCGAAGATACAGTGAGAAAGGGGAATGAAGAGAATGCTATGGTTTCAGCCCCGAGTCCACTGAATTTTATTTTATATTGTATACCTTTACTTTAGATGCAAAGTTCTTTCAGCGTTATGTTTCTTATTTTTTTAAATGTGGTAGCATATTGATTCCATTTTTTACTGAAGTTAGAATACTTTTATTATATATTATGAGGAATAACAAACCTCAAAATGACACCCTTTAGCTTATAATACAATAGATAGCCTGTAGAAGATCTGGTCGAAGAAGAATGTCATGGCGAAAACATTCCTTCAACTTCCACGAAGACAATTGTTTCTATCACTCTTTTTTAACAATTATGTTTTGCTTATCTATTAGCCCTTTTCCAGCCATGAAACTATACCTTAAAATGTTCAGACTCCGCTATGTTGACGAAGTTCTGGGGAAGTATAATTTTTTTTTCAAATTACAAATATTTGAGCCACAGAGTATTTTTACTAATATTGTATTACTGAGTAGAACATAAATAAGAAAGTGCTTGAAAAAATCCATCATAAAATCTAAATAAGCATGGAACTGTTCCCGTAATATAATGTTATCAGAGCGAGTGAGTGTGTGAGTGGAGTCCATCTTGTTTATAGTGACAACACGTCATGTCCGGCGAGTGGCGCCCGATGTGGGCTTCGGCGTCTAGCATATTTCTTATTTGAAAACTGACCTGTGCATTCCAAAGTTTTTACATAAATACTATTTTCTTATACATACTTATATTAATAAGTATTTTAATAGTTTATAAGTTCATTATATGTAGTTTTATATCTTTCTCTTTTCAACAAACTGACTACTTGATGTGTCAAAACCACTATTTTTAAAGTCTAATTAAAATAAAAACTTTGAGTTTTACACATCAGAAGTGAGATTAATTCAGTATAGAAGTTAACACATTATAAGAAAATGTAAAACCTTTAAATATGTCTTTTTTATTTTAAATAGTCTTTTTCTATATTCTGAAGTTTATTATGAGTGCATTTAATTCTATAGTATTATTGACCCCTTGTGATGATCCTTAATCATCAAGATATTTATAATAAGAAACCGTTTGAGAGACTCAGACAAATCCTTTGTCCATCGCAAATTTCACTAGCAAGGCATAACGCAAAATAAACAACGTGTTATTGTAGCTTATTTTCATAAGTTAATAGTCGGACAAGGATAACAGCGGACCCCCTCGGACAGATACGCTTTTTTATTATTTATGTAAATATACGATATAGCTATGGCTTCCAACCTGATTGCTATGTTGTATGTGTGTCATCGCCCTTATCACTTTGTTTCAGAGACGTTTAACCGGAGTATTATTAGTTGGAGCGAGATTGTCAATTTTATTATCGTCTCACAAGATTACTTGCTCAAATAAAAGAAGAGAATCATTTTTATAAATTATATATTAAATTTGAAATCTTCAGATATAATATAAACTGATAACTATAAACACACACATATAATATAAAATTAACACTGTCATACTTAAATTATGTCTTTTAATTTTATCAAAAAATATTTTTTTATAAATAAAAATGTCAAAAAGGTCCCGTCATCCATATTTTCATTAACTTTTCCCAAATTTTCATAATTGGCAGGTAAATATTGTGTAAAGGAACTATTATTTTTTTATATTAAATGAAGAATTCAAAGTTGAATCATACGAAATGGAAGATCATATAAAGTCCTCCTTTAAGTTTTAATCGTTTTCAACACAAAATGCGAGAGAGTTAGACAGTGAGTTAATGAGGAGGTGGGTGAGACAGTAAGTCAGCGCATGATGATACTTTTGTTTATCACTCTTTACAACGTTCCTCCTTCAACGCTTAATCAAAACTGTGTATCGTCCCGAAACCACCACCACCACAGATTGAGGATAGGATCAGCCAAGTCCTTTAGTGCATTTACGAAGTCAGTCTAGTTGTAGTTACGATCAGTGCTACAAAGCATTGATCGTATTAATATTTTAATGAAACCTAACAATTTAATTATTATTATTGTTATTATACACTAGCAGCTTTACAGCTGATGCGTGTGAATCATTATCAGTGCAAAGTGCACTGTGTTTAAATGTTTATCAAGTCTATTTTTGAAACAGTTCACTGAGGGAGCACTAATCACTTCTTCGGGCAATTTATTCCAGGCTTCAATGACACGGTTTGGCAAAAAGTGTTTTTTGGGATTGCTTGCAGCTGGAAGATGGTCCAGTTTCAGTGAGTGTCCTGTTCGTCGTGGCTTTTTATAACTTAGAGTGAAGATATTCTTTGCATTTGGTTCGTTGTAGTGGTTATGCAGAATTTTATGTTTCAATAAGATCTCCACGTTCCCTACGCTTTTCGTGAGTTGTTAGTCCCAACCCTTTCAGTCGGTGCTCATAGCTCTTATTCTTGAGTTCTGGCACTATTTTTGTAGCTCTCCTCTACACTCTTTCAAGTTATCAATATCTTTTTTAAAATAAAGGTTCCAAATTTGAAACCCATATTCCCGTAGCGGTCTTATATAGGTTTTGTATTACTTGATGAAGAATTCTTTGTTTATATAAGAAAATGCTTTTCGAATGAGGTAGACTGAGTTAGTTTTCTTCACAACGTCTAGTATGTGTGTTTCCCATTTAAGATCTGCTCAAATGTGAACACCCAAGTCTTTTTGACACGTCACAGGTTTCAGTTTAGTATTATTTATGTGGTATGTCATTTTTGGATTGCCATAAGCCAATCCTGGGTCCATTGGTATATGCTATCTAAATCTTTTTGGATCTTGTAGTGCGTTATCAACGGGTTACCCATAATTTTTGTATCATCTGCAAATAGAGATAGTTAATGCTCAATTTATCACAGAAATATGTAGTTTTATTTACAATGCCTTTATATTTCATCAGCTAAGCACCGAGCAAGGATATTAAGCTCTCAACTCTCAACATACCTTCCAGTACAAAAGCGCAATAAACGTAAGAGATGAAGCGTCCGCGTCACGCGCCGCCACCGTATGAATACAAACGACGAATTACACGGAAGTGGACTAGAGGGTACTTTATTTTATTATATTACTCAATACTTTTATTTGTTAATAATAACATTTTACCTAATTGATGTAAGCAGGTATAGACGATTCAATCCACGACCTGCAACTGCATCGTTTATAAATTAGTGTTCGCGGGCAGTTCTCTTTATTTTGTTTCAAGTATACCCACGTGTAGACAATATTTAACCTTTAATACAATACTATCAGAATAGGAAATCGAGCAGTGCCTGGAATTTGTGTACCAAATGTAAGTTTAAGGACTTCCTTTATGCAATCACGACTATTTATCTTCTAACTAATCGAAGTAATAAAATAAACGACTCTCATCATCATCTAACTTGATTTAACACCACTTGGAATACCATAAACAATATTCACTTTATGAAATTACTTGTCAAACTGCTTTTGAACCATTGATCTATCGGGAGGTTATTATGAGTGTTGTTAATATATAGGTATTTAAAAATATTGAAAATTACAAAAAATATATAATTACTTGTCGTAGGTATATTAAAAAAATTAATAATCAGTTACGTATAACTGCCGCCACTCAAGTATAGGTATGACCTTAAATGCGCATTAATTGACCAATTCCAACAAAAACAACGTTTTAAATGAACTACAAAGGCTCCATCATCAAATGAAACCCAAATACACTATTTATTTCAACCATCTTAAGGTGGATGAATATAAAAAGGATTTATGGGGATTATTGTACCCCCCACCCCCCAAACCCCTCGGGTTATAGCCTTAATCCCCAGGAACGCGGTGCGCGAAATTGAATTGATTCTTATATGTAAATTGTGAGTAAATAAATATACTGAGCCGAATTAGATGTGATCGGGTAAGTACCTTGCGATCGGTATTTTATTTGTTGGGGAAATACAACTTTTACTATAGTGGAATGATATGGACAGATTACTCTGTTTGCTGCTTCTCATCTCATGATTGTAAATTGATGAAGAAAAGAAGAATAATTATTAAAATGTATCTAAAAACAAAACAAAAATTCTTGAATTATTGTAAGAATCAAAAGTCTTTATCTGTGATGAGTGAGTCAGTAAGTAAGTATAGTAAGGATAGTCTTCTTTATAAATAGTATCTAATCATCATCATCGCCCGGTTGCAATTTACTGATGTATTTAGGTTTAATTTCACATTTTAATCGCCATATTTACTATTTTGGCGATAATGGCTTACACATAAGATAGATATATGGTGTCGCAGGTTGTGTGGTGTTTCTGTAGGAGTATTTAAGATAAAAAAATTACATTATATATGCGATACGTGTAGCTCTAACGCACAACAGCGCGGCTAACACAAACAGTACACACGAGCGAGCCTACTTACTTCACACTTATCCTTATATTGTGGACAATTCACACAATATCTTTATTAATTATAGCCTATGTGTTTTTCTGATATATAAGCTATATTATTGTAAAATTTCATTAAAATCCATTCAGTAGTTTTTGCGTGAAAGAGTTACAAAAAATCTATTAATACTCACAAACTTTCGCGTTTATAATATTAGTAAGGATTCCATTATCAAATTAAAAGAAATTAATTTAATATTTAGTAAATGTAAAATCCAACGTAATAATTTGTAAGAAAAGTGTAATAAAGTTCGTATTTGGAGTATGAATAATATTTAATAGCAATATGAATAGCGAGTAGGCGTTTTAATGCGTCGCAATGCGCACATTACACGGCGAACGACCAAGATACTACGACTTATTATTTACGACTAGGAACACTACGTATTGTGAATATGGGGGACAGAGGTAGGAAGAAAAAGCAGTAAAATGTGAAAATTTATCCGCATTCGGTAATATTCAAGATCTGCGAAGATTCGTAAACTACACATACAGCCATTTAAAATATTGCAAACAAGCATACAGTCAGAAATGTTGTTTAGTTATAATATTGCTAAATAAAGCTAGCTGAACCATAAAACCATTACCTAATCGAAAAAGAGAATCAATCAAATTTCACAATTTTTTAAAATTTTTGTTAATTTCGTTCTACTAAAAAACTATAATATCATTTTTGGTAATTAAGACAAAATTAAACTAAATTAAAAATTGTCTAACCACAAACTACAACATTTATTTAGATCCAATATCACATAAATATCCGCAATAACCCAAAACTCATATTCCCTCTATTCCCAGTGATTCCCAACAACACAGTCGCGATTCCTTGCATTTTTATCGACAATAATCATTTTGCATCTTCCTGTATCGCCTCTTGACACATTACGTGGAGCCAATACTACGTAACGTATTTAACACGTTTATTCATACTTTGTATTTTATTATACTTCGATATCGAATGTTTTATTACTCAATAAATGTTACACTTATTGATTTCAGTGTAATTTGTATAACTTGTATAGGAAATGTAAAAGATACTCTTAGTTTAATGAAATTATTTCTTTTTCTCTTTACAGTTGATTATTTAGTAAAAACATTTAATAGGTAATGAGTGAAGTAATCAGATGAAATTTCACTTGATACTTAACCGTCGAAGGTTTTTCCAAATAAATTGGTTAGTCCCTTTAACATACACTCAAAAAAATCCAAATAAGTATTCTGGTGTTCTGGGGGCAAGCTACGACTAATATAATAATATTCATAACTTTCATCAGACAAACTTACTATCAATCATTTTTAAATAGATGTATAGACGTAAAGATGTATATATGTATAACTTAAACAATTTAACACCCAATTATCAAAAATTAGTATCAAAATTTAGGCAAACGATAAAAAAGTGAAATTACATCATAAAGTAGAACATAAAACAATGTTTAATCACTTAAAACCACATTCCGAGCCATATAAACTATATACTGCCATAAAGCCGGTTACACACCATTGTAAAAAAGTTACAGTCGCCATAAAGCGTATTTCCTTAATGAATTATGTTAATCTGTCAGTGTCATCTCATCTCGATTAGAGCTAATTGAATATTAAAAAGTAATGTTTGGTATAAATGGGGAATTGCTTGGGGTCAGTGTTATGTGGAATGTGCCTTATGTTATGGTTTGAAGGAACTTTAATGGTTGTTGCTTATACTAGCGTATGGGAGGTGATGATACCTATTACAAGAAGTCGACATTAAAATAAACAAAGCATAATATTAATAACTTATGTGATCCTTCAAAAGCAAAATATGCTACAATTACACTTAACGATACTATTTGCACTACTATAGACATTTTTTACTGTATTACAAAACAAATGGACTTTTCCCCATTTCAAAGTCATGAGCAGTGTTACTAAAATACTCTTTTAATAATGCCAATCAATTTCAGTTTTTAACTTTTTCAACAACAGTCAAATAGAGCTAAGATTCTAACTATCCACGCCCTCCCCACCTACCTCTACAAGCTCTCATTTCACAAACTCTACAGTCAAGTGTATGTAGATATTTGAGATCTGATAACTTTTTCACAGTGCGAGGTATATGGTCTCGTCTTGGCAACATTTTACATGAAAATGTTTTTGGTAGGATTTAACTCTTTTTTGTAAGTTGTCTAAGACATTTTTTTTATTTTAATTTTTTCTCTCTTTTTTTGGGATGTATTTCTTCCACTCCCTTTCTATCTTTATCTTTTTTCTTCTTTGGTTCACTGTTTATAAAAAGTGATAGATCAGGCCGATACAAATTTCAACTTCTATAGGACTTCAGGAAGCATCCTTAAAAGTTTTGTTTATCATCAGGGTGTCAGTGACGAAACACTTTTGACGTTATATCCCGAGAATTTTGTTTATCTGGTATAATCCAAACCGCGGAAAGGTAGTAATGCCCTTGCGAGTCTTGGCAAGGGCACTACCGTAATCCCAGATAACTAAAAGAATGGTTATCTATTTCTTTATCATAAAATTAATATTTACAAAAAAATGTGCTAAAGATGTATTTTTACCTGTAGCTATAGAAACATTAATATTCTCTCTTCTTCTCCCTCTTCTCTATCGATTGTATACGTACTAGAGATTCATTTATAGTCGGATTTTGCTATAACTATAATACTAAAAAGCCGTTATATATATATATACTCTTCCTATAAAAATATCTTTATTTATTATTTACGCTTTAGTTTATTATAACACTTGGTCACTTCCAAAGTTATATATAAACAAGATTAACCGTTCCTTATTCATCAAACTGTACTCAACGTTAACCAAAGTTATGGTAACTAGATCATGAGATTATTGATACAGAGCCCGGTGATATAAAGGTTCTTCTTCACTTATATTAAATTTCGATTTTATTTGTTATACTTTAGCATCTGCCTGTTTGTATTCTTAAAACTCCACAGATGGAACAGCTTTGCCAGTATTAATTACATGAAGATATTTATCGCCTTGTGATTGGGGTGCATACTATTAAATATAAATGGCAATAAAAATCCACTAAATCGAAATATTTCAGATAATTTAGTTGAGTAACTAAAGAAAGAAGAAGCAGATTAAAAGAACGAAAAACTACTAATTAATGTAAAGGCTGAAAGAAAATTACGTCAAGACATCAAAATTTAATTTAAATTCGTCAATATGAAGCCAAGTAATAAGGTCTTTATAAATAATTCAGTTAGCTCAAACTATACGAGCCGCGATCAAATTATCCGAGTCTAAGACGTCAAGAAGGGGGTTGACTTACCCTCTTGTGTGTGTGACCTTGAAACTTAACAAACATTAGAAATTTCACTTTCATTGTAAGCTATTATTAAATTACAGGTTGATGAAGATGAATAAAATATAAATAATGAAATAGATGTAGATACTATTTAGTGAGAGGTAAAAAATATAATAATAAAAACATCAAGAACTTACCAAAATCATCCTTTTCTAGGAGCTCCACCACTTAATAATATAGTAGCAGGTATAACTAGAAGTCATATATCTAACCTTCGAACTGCAAAACCTTCAAATCAATGTTTTCAATAAAAAATTTGTCGTTTTAACAATAAAAAATTAAGCTAATAAGACCAGAATAAACTAAGTTATAAAAGAGTTCAAGATTGTGGAACAAAACAAACAGAATGTATGCAAAGCCGACCGCAGTACGATCTCGACGAAGATAATGATGTTTTGAATGGCACTCAACTCATTACGTGCCGATATCTTTCCTCAGGAAACCTTCCTTCGACTGCATCTTGCAATCTTTCGATCATAACTGCTGAACTCAGATTAAAGGAAATCCAACCCTATATTTCTAATAATAAAGATATATTTGTTATGAACGAGATGTTACAGTCAAGCTAAATACTTAATGAGGGTACTCCAATATTCTCAACTACAGAATGTCTTAATTACTCGTGGTAGATACGAGTTGGGATTGAAGTTAATGATGATAAGGTTCAAATTCCATTGCATTTGTTGGGCTTTGAAGAACATAATAGTACAGTGTAGTAGAAGATTCTACAAACGTAATTAGTCATTAGCGACAGTATGGTGGGCAGGAAGAGGCGATTGATAGGACGTGAGAGCTTGCAGATTATTGGTTTGTTTGATAATGACTTGAGGTGATATCAGAACTTACAATATTACATATCGATTACATTAAATTAAAGAAAAAACTTTATTCACATAAGGTCACCTCAGAACTTAGATGGAATTTACTCTTATTGCCATAACCATGAAATCAATCAATTTAATACTGACTATCTATAGTAGTTATAGTGTAAACTCCAGTTAACACTTCTCCATTTAAGGATAAAGTCCCAAGAGGTCGAAATTACACATCTATTAACAATGTCTATTGAATTTTCGACGTTTTGCGGTGTTTTTTTGATTTTTCTACTTACCAATATTGCAGTCACGGGCTTGATGACTTTACAGGTAACATGGGAAATACAAACTATTACCGTGAATTGGCGCCACTAGACCGTACATAAGTATTGCTACACATAACATGGATTGTAAATGTAATGAATGTGATCGACAAGTACGATGTAATGGGCGACGAATGTTTACAATTGCTTTCCATCTTGAAGAGTAGCGATTGGGATTTTTTATGGATTCCATTCATTTTCGAAACACTATTGTATACATACAATATTGTAAAAACATTCAAATAAACAACATTATCTGTAGTAACGGAGACGTAAAAGAACAAGTTGGGACATAACAGTCCATCGTTAATTACTCGATCAGCTAATTTATGATCCATCCAACGTCTACTGAGTTATGACGAACCTAAAAATGCTATTCAGTTACATTTATGAGGGTACATTATGATGGACACTTTGAGGTTATTTTATATTACTCATTTTCTAATTGATTTTTAAGAATCTTTAATAAAAATCACTTAAAAAATTAGGAATTTCAAAGGTTGATCGCCTATAAAATAAGCATATTTTATATCTTATCGGGAGGGATTTCTTTTTTCCCAAAAGCACTATGTCAGCTCTAAGTATCAGGCCCAGTTGTGTTTGTGAGGTTGTAGGGGGCAATATCTAGATCTATTTACGAAAAAGAACGGATTTTGAAAAATAATATGATCATCTTTATGTAGGAGAAACTATTTAGATATAGACAATAATTTAGAATGTGTCACTTATCGTATTAACTAAGTGACTGCAACTCTGACGTATTTTCATCCCCACATAAAGGTAATAGTCCATAAACTCTTATCAATCAATACTTCCACCGGTGATATTATTGGGACATAGCCTATCTAGCTACAGCTTCTTCATTTCATGTTATTTTTAAGATATAATTTTGCTGTAACTTTAGACACACAGATAAAGTATTGTTTATTACATTCATTTTGGCGTATTTATCTGACTAAGACAGTTGTGCCAATTTCGAAAGTAAAACGCTACTTAAATCAATGATAAAAACGTCATAATTAACACTAGATAAAGACAATGTGCATACTAAATAATGTTTATGACTTCGCACGCTTATTCAAACAAAGATGTAATACAAAAATAAAATTTTTTGGTAATGAGCGTTTAAAGTTTTGCACTTTTGTCACATCATCTTTATTTAATTATAAACAATAAATGATTAAGTATTTTAAATATGTGATTGTTTTAAATGTTAGTTTAATGTTTGAGGATTGAGTAAAAATTAAAAAAAACGAAATTAAATATTAATGAATTAGTAAAATATGAACCTGAAAAAAAAGTTCATACTTATTTCAGTTTACGTTTAAAATGTTGGTGATTTTTTTGAATATCGTCCGGTATAACACGAGATACTACAGTAAATTAATAAAATACTCATTCAGTCGTGTGACTTTAATAAGCTTTATTTCGGTTTATTTTTATTTAAACGGCAAGGCAGCGGGAACACGGTCTAAGCTACCGAAGGTACCGGAGGGCTCCAGAGAGAGGAACTTACGCAAGATACGTGTCGTGTCCAGTAGTACCACTTTCTAAATCAGTCTCTTGACCCCTTCGATTGACCCATCCATCTCACGCAAGCCTCTTAAGGTGTTGATGGAGGCTCTTGGCCATTAGGCCATTGGCCGTTAGGTTATATCGGCACAACGACTGCTGAGACCACAACTCATGAGCTAAGTCAAGATATTTCATTTTTTAATCTTCTCAGGTTTCACGAGATTACCGTCATGCGGGATGGTGACCTCAACAATCATTGTGCAGCGCTCCGATCGATCTATCACCACTATATCAGGCTTATTGGCAACAATAGTCATGTCAGTGTTGATAGTTCGATCCCAGTACAACGTGACGTGACCATTTTCGTGAACTGGGGGTCGGGCGCATACCTATAGTACGGCACCGCGGTCTCCACAAGGCTGTATAAAGAGCAAGTTGCTGGTAGATAATCTTAGCCACTTGGTTGTGTCTGCGCAAATACTCGCCCATAGCAAGAAGAAGACAACCGGAAATAATATGTCTGAGTGATTCACCCAGACTGTGACATGCCCATGATACGGTAGAATATCCACCGTGTCATCCCTCACAATATACCTCCAGTAGTTCCTCGTCATGTTAACTTCGTCCATAATTGCACAGATAAAAGCTCCGGTTTCCCCAAATAGGTAGCCAAACCGTAGCCAAGATACGGACGCTTTAAACTCTACCTCGTCCCCGTGAAGGGCGTGGTAGAAGCGTCCGTATAACTCCTTGCTCTTCCATACCTCCTTGCGGTTGTCAGTGCTAAGCACTATAGGTTTGCGCCAGTTCTCTTTTGTCAGGGCAAGCGGGGTCAGTTCCTTGTCCATTGCAACCACATCTTGATACATTCCCACGTTAGTTTGGAGAAAACTCCATGAGTTTGCACACCTTCCGGTTATGGAGAGTTTTAGCATTCAAAAGGGTTCAACCCCCACATTTTCGAGGATGTACAATCTCATTACCGAAGATCGAGGGCGATGCATTCGATATGTGGCAATATTCAATGCACGCACGCACTTTCTATCCAAGTCGTCTAGTTCTTTCTGAGTCCACCTGGGTATGCCGAAGGAGTACGTGAGAATTGACATAACCCAACCATTATAGGCGCGTACCTTATTCCCTCCTGACAAAAGACTTTTCAATACTTTTCTCAAGAGAGCAAGGAAGCATTCCCGCACTGATTGTTTCATGTCAGTCTCGATAATCCCAAACGCCTCCAACATATCCAAATACTTGTAGGTCTCGTCAGCAGAGAGTGATCTAAGGTTTAGAGAATCCGATAATTGTATTCACTCTTTCCTCAATCCTCCCTCGCTTCACATGCATGACTGCACACCACTATCTACTCCAAATTCCGTTCTAATAGAGTTACTATAAGTTTCCGTTACTTTTAGTAATTCGATTAGTTGTAACCTGGTTGGAGCGAACAGTTTCAGATCATCCATGTAAAGCAAGTGAGACATTACCTGACCACCTCTTGACACCTTACCTGACAACCCTGAATTCTCCAGCAATGTACTAAGAGGGTTCAAGGCTAGGCAAAACCACAATGGGCTCAAACTATCGCCTTGGAATATACCCCGCTCAATCCTTACAGGTTCATTATTTCCCTGGATTGGTCGACACCCTAGATATCGAATAACTGTCCACCATTGCCTTATGCATGATCTCAAGAAAGCGCAAAGAGTTGTATTTAATTTATATAACTCCAGCACCCCCATGTGGCACGTAATCATAGGCCTTTTTATAATCTATCCAACATGTCGACAAATCCCTTCGAGAACAACGAGCCTGTTGGCTGATGGTCATGTCAATGAGGAGTAGCTCCTTAGTGCCACGTGACCCATTCCTACATCCATTTTGAGAGGCAGACATGATAGCATTATTATGTATATGGCTGCCAATCTTATTTCTCACAATGGATGTAAGAAGTTTATAGATCGTTGGTAAACATGTGATGGGTCTAATTTTTGGATTCCGTGGCTCTACCTGACTTATGGAGCAGGCGGGTGATAAGGAACGTAGAAGGGCGTAAGGAACAGCGACCCCGACTCAAGAGCAGACTAAAATTGAGATGCCAAGCAAACATGTGAGCTGCGCAGCCACTTCAACCAGAAGTTATGCCTTCATCTTGGGTTTGAGATAGGGTGGCGTCTATTTCAAATGTATAATGCGACGTTCTGGGGAATGCGTTGACATACTGGTAAGAAAAGAAAACCTATTAAAATACTTATAAAAGTCTGTTCCAATAATTATTAAGTTTTTTTTTTCTAAAATAGAGAAATTATATCAAGAATTCTATTTAAGTCTAGTGTTTTTTAAATGTTAAAGAGAAATAATCATATATAATATTTACAGTTAGAGTATTATTTATTAATAAACTGCATGAACATTAAATGTGCCACAAACAGGGTGGGTTTTAACAAAATCTAATAATACTAAACTGAAATAATTTAAGTAAATGCAAATGATTTTTAAATTGATTAAAAATAAACTGCAGTAAGTCTAAATGGTTTTACTACTACGTGAATTAATTTTAATCATACAGTGAAATAAGTCGAAATAATATCTCTTTACTAAAAAACCAAAATATGATTTGTATTTTACTATTGAATAATATAGAGAATTTTTACGTTTTATTTCTGACTTTGAATTGCTTTACTTGAATCACAGCTGGCGGATTACTGAATACATCTCTTTACTTGTGTCAAACTTGTCACACGAATACGTGGAAAAGATCGCGTTGATCTTTTATCTCGCTCACAGACATTCAAATCAAGCGGCTGTTGGAGTGAAAATATTCTCTAAGCTGCGTTAATTTGATTTATAGTAAAATCCCCAAACTGGTCATTTTTGAGTTATTTCTTTGTTTGAATAAGCGTGCGACTTGTAGGTAGAATATTCTAGAATTTAAAACTACGCACCCACCGTTAAATTATTGAACATATAAATTCAAAAAAAAAGTTATTAAATATACCATTTAATTGATAATAAATCGGTACCTTGCACTGAATTGATTCTTCTGCGATGTAAAAATGATCGATATTTTCTGTAACGATTAGAAATATTAAATTCGATAGTAAGAGGTTTTTTAAAGGTCTATTGGTGTTAAATTAATAAAATCATAAGAAAATACCAGATCAAATTATGAATCGATTCATCAAGAATTGATTTGTCACTACAGATAAATTTTTAAATAGCTCATTAATATTACGAGACTATCTTAAAAAGGAATAAAAAGCCAAAAATCAGAGGAATCTATCCCTATAATATAAAGAAAGAACTTTTTGTTTGTTGAACGCGTTAATTTCAGGAACCACTAGTTCAAATTAAAGATGTTTTTAATTGTTAGATAGTCCATTTATCAAGGAAGCTAAGGTTATAAACTAGATAATATCATTTAGTAGGGGCGGAGCATCAATGTTGCAAAGTATGATCGGTTAGGCAAAACTATAGTATACTAATTAATGGAGATGAGGTCAAGCTTAGACAGCATCTTTTATCCTAACGCAGCACTCCTTTAAATAGTCAAAACTATCTGCTTTTAAGCAGAAGTGATAAAGCTGAAATAAAGCTGTCCCTGAAGCAAAAGTCGTAAAAGAAACGATTAATGTGCGCGATGATATCAGCTCGTAAAGGGAACGGCACTTGTTACTACTTCCGGTGTTAAGGTGTTTGCTAATACTCATTGCTCACTGTTACGGTCAGTATCATCATCTAGCTGCTCATCATCTCTCTGCTCCTTATTTTCTACTATATAAACTATATCACACACTATCGTCATCTATCTGCTCAGAATCTTACTGCTCATTTTTTTTACTATTATACCAACTACATCATATACTATCACCATCTAGCTGCTCATCATGTTTCTGCTCATCATTTCATCATTCAGTTACATCAAAAAAAGAAAGTAAAATTGATTTGTAGTCCACAAATATCTAAAAACCTTTGAACTATTGTTGAAATATCTTCCAACATCGTTACAAGTCTTGACAGATTTTTAGAGGTAGCCATTTACGTCATACAATGGCAACGGCAGGCGAAGTATGAAATTAGTATGTTTGAAGTTATAGCTGCTTTATTATGCTTATTATTTTTATTTAAAATTATCAATTTTCGGATTCCGTATCTCCACTTGATATTGAAAGCCTTGTAGTTTCACTTCATTATCTGTCTGTCAGTACCCTTTTTTTAGGAACGCATTGTGTTTAATACTACATAAGTTTTAGGGCGCCTTTGATAATTTGGAGGAATCAAAATCTACTTCTTAATACTTCTACTTTCCTTGATCTGGATAATAATATGTTTTTGTAAAAAATAATGTCCCATAACATACGTAAAGGTAAAATAAAAAAATATTTTTTTGCTGTTGGTATTAAATAGACCATGACCTATGTCGATGCATGGGGACAACACTTTTACAACAGTAAAGTTCTTTTTTATAATGATAGATAAGGGACAAACGAACAGAAGATCCACCTGATAGAAAGTGGCCACCGTCGTCCATGGACATCAACAAAACTAGAGGGTAACTCTTGTTTTGTCGATGCGTTGCCGCCTCGAAGATAGAGGGAGGAGGGGGAGCGAAGAGAAGACTGCTGCGGTTTCAATGAACCCCGAGCAAGAACCCGGTGTTCATTAGAACCGCAGCAGTAATCGGATGGGGGAGTAAGGGGTAGAATAGTGAGGGGTAGTAGAGGGCTGGCCCACATGCGGTTCGGCCGGAACGCGTCAGATACACTTGGTGGTCGGATTCGCATGCTGGTGGTCGCAAGATAGTCGGGGAACAGCTCCCCTACCACCAAGGGGGTGCTGGGTTAATCGGCTCTTACGAGATGCTCTCCCAGCGGCAGAGAGAAATTGTATTCTAACCCGTCCCCCCACGGGTATCATTAAAAAAAAAAAAAAAACAACAGTAAAGTCATGTTTGTCTATTGATACAGTTTGTTCACAACCTTCAATGCGCAAGTCCACCTATCTTGGCCATATTTTTTTATAATTTATAACATAAAGCGTCATATATAGGTATGACAGTTAATAGTGACAAATAAACAGAAAAACAGCAGTATCAGTATGCTGAATCACGTTCGGCACTTTTTATCCGTACATATAATCTGGGATAAGCCGTATTGATAACATCGTCTGTCCGTCAGCTTCCGACACACGGCCACGGGGGGTCGCTGACTGCCACTAAGGTATTTGTTTATATTTTGGTGTTCCCCTACACGTTATTTTTTAAGGTGTAACGTCACCATTGCTCTCACCACGATTATTCGCATTGCCTTTGATTGCTTCAAATAAAAGTCAAACTTTTAGGTTTTTACTTAATACTTCAGAGGTTAGGACGATACGATGTTTCGCACAAGACTGACCAACTGAAACATTGCAGGTTAGTCATTTATCAACACCGTTTATAAGTTTGTATTCGCGATTTCACTTTATTTTATTTCAATTATACCCACGTAACAATTTACAACACGACAATATATAGCCTCTGTTCCGATGGACTTGTGTCAGTTGTCGAACTGAGCTCGCCTGTTGACCATCGAGGCTATACAGGTGACTCCATTAAGAAGGTTTTCGTGAGTGTAACAGTATTTACTCGATATCCGTCTAACGTGTATAGTATTGTTTTCTTTTACATTATTTCTTATCTAAATGTAAACCCTTACATAGACTTGAAATTCAGTCTACAAGAGACAAAATACCTACCTACCATAAAATATCAAGATGTCTTATGGAAGTTTAATTGTACAACTTCTGATGCTAAAAGGCAAACAATATGAGTACGAGTGCAAGGTGTGACGTAACACGTAAGTAATAGTAGTAGTAACAGAAGTTGTCTCAGTCCGGGGCGAGCCGTTCTGTTTCTTACGCTAACTCAATTACGCGCGACAGCTCCGCCCGCGATAAATGCGTTTTGGTATTATCATTGACTAAGTTATGAGCGGTAGCGATATC
Source organism: Limenitis camilla (assembly GCA_905147385.1). Lineage (NCBI taxonomy): Eukaryota > Metazoa > Arthropoda > Insecta > Lepidoptera > Nymphalidae > Limenitis > Limenitis camilla. Next base: position 660,103 of record LR990232.1, on the reverse strand, counting down.
ATTAGCGACGCGGGTACTGAAATATGAGTTGTTGAAATGAAATACAAATTGCTGAAATGAATAACTATCGCTTGTATTCACTACTTGCCTACAATGAAAAGTATAAGTAATCCATGGATGGATTTCAATCGGCTTATAAATAATAGGGTGCCCAGGAAACAAAAAATAAACAATTCAACACAAATAAAAATCTGAAAAAGTTGAAAACATGAAGTCTGTGAAAATGTCAGGTACCATCAGATAACTACTGTAATACAACTGTATTGTCATAATGGTAAGAAAGATACACATAGATACACTTCATCTTCTGCGCTTAGTTAAGTATTGCTATAGAATGAGAGAGGGATGATACCCATTAGGGTAAACTCAATAACGACATTATAACACTAACATCCATGTTCACTGCACGAAAACTACCAGAGTGACTGAGACTAATCTATCGCACTAAAGTTTACATATTGTCTTCACGTCGTTGACATAATATAAAATGACCTACCCGCTAATACTACTTTATAAACAGTGTTGCTAACAGTATATTGTTATTTAATTTACAGCGATATCTGTAAATGGGAAAACCACACACCAGAACGAACTATTTCTACATAATCCTTATAGACACATATTACTAATGTGACTAAAAATATCAAGCGAACTTACTCATTCGAGTTAAATCGAGTTACGTAATCTCTCATACCACGCGTAAGCTTCTGACTTAGAGCAAGTACAACTGGTTTGCGGTTAGCATAACTCATACCCTCGCACCTAGCACCTCTCACTCGTAGTCGGTTAAGTTACAAACTTTGATATATTACCTTGCTCCTCCACCTGAAGCCCTGAGGGCTGAGGCTGAGGGTCCATGCTCGCGTTGATTATAATAACTTGTGTGCCCTCACGCTGTTTACTGCAATAGTTTCTGTCTATTAATGAAACTGATATATTGACTATCTAAACAATACTTAAATCAATATTAAAGACTAGATACACAGTTCGTCTGGCTTAATGTACAACACAACACGTCACATTACCAATAACTATTATAATATTGATGATAACAATTACCAACATAACAACCGAATATGACAAATCTAGCGTCCAAAAAGTTTGCGTCTTCATCTGATGATGGAGCCAGTAGTAAATAGTAGAACTTTTCGATGGTTGTAATTGTTCTTTAAAAAAGTAGATTATTAGCTTAGTTTGGGTTTCAAGCTACTGATATTCTTAACCTCTCCAACTGAGCTAAAATGCTTGTGTTAGTAGTGGGCAACATCAGCATTCAAATGACCTACGACCTATCGATCGTGAATCCAAGGCCTGAACCACTTACCTACTGACTCTTAAATATGATTTGAATCATAATATAGCTCGGTCAAAATAGATTTTGACTCTTGTATAAATTCACAACAAGCTGAAAATTTACACGCACTTAAGTGATACTCTAATGAAATCTTGAGAAGTCCCCATTGATTCTGTGTGTGCTAAAAATTTTATTCAAGGTCACAGGTCGCAAAAATGGGTTTTTTGGCCAAAGGGTTTGTTTCACGATAAAAATAGTTTAGACTACAATTGCATATCAAGTAATTATCTAGTAAAGTTGTCGTTGTATTTTTTCCTCTAAGATTTACCAATTCTGAGAAAAAGCCATTCGAAAGTTAGCTGGAACTCTATTCTCCATAAAATACACACGTTTTCACGTCACGTGGCGCGTTTTTTTAACGTGGTTTCCCCGGTAGGCATACTCCACGAACTGTTTTAGTGGTAAATCAGGATCTGCTGAACCCAATTTGAAAAAAATTCTTTTACAAATAGAAAGCCACATTATTTGTGAGTGTCATACGCTATATATTAATCCAAAAAATAGATATACTTTTTCGTGGTAGTCGGATTTGCAAAGCAAGTCAGAGAAAAAACGCTCGAACGAAAACGTTTCTTACGAACGCTGCCTCAACAATGAGAGATATATGAATGAGAGAGTGTATGAATGAGTGAGTGAACAGTTAAAAAAAAACACCTCAGCGAAGCGAGAACGGCCGACCCGTTCTAGAACTATATATAGGTTTATAATATAAATAGATCTGTTAGAGAACTTAGCACTATATCTAATCAATATCGCAAGTCGTTAGAACAATTAACAAGTATGGGGCAAGGTGGGGCTAATGGCGCTTTATGGGGTCCTTTATGACCTGAACTCGAGGGACTCTACATTAGGAGAGATTGTGTATTGATATCTGTATGATCTCAAATATTAAAGCTACCTTCGCTTCGTTCAAACACAACGTTTTGTTTATTAGTCTTTTAATATAATCTCAAAATTTTTATGATGATATATATTTTATTTTTTATGACCACAGGGGTCACTTTGAAAGAGCCCTTAAAATATAAAAAAATATATGTAAGTAGTTAATACCAATTCACACAGAGATCGTTAGTTAAATTTAAAGTAAACAACTTTTAATTTCCAAATAATAAAAAATGAAAAGCATCACGTCTGTTGATTTAACAATAATGCCTAAACACACAGACTCACCGTCACCGGAGCTTGAGTCTCAAAATTAAAAATAAATGAGTCAGAAAAATACACCGGAGTCCATGATTTGATTAAATTAAGAGGAAAATACCATCGGCGTTACCAGAGGGCGCTCTTTCTTATTATTTCCAACATTTTTAACAGCTCTGGATTTGTTATTACGAAGAAAAAACACGAGAAACATTTGTTTCTTTTTGACCCATTAATCTTTTTAAGTATTGTATATTATTTTATACTGTTAGCAACACTGTTGATAACTTTACTCCGTTACTAAGGTTTGGAGAAAGTATTTAATATTGGTTACTCGGTTTCTATTTTAAGTGCATATTATTATCGTCTTACTCTTATTTAAAGATTTTGGATTGAGATTGATAACTAATTTCGGTCGTAAATAAACTGACTTATTTGTGTAAAAGGAAGATTTCATTAAATAGAGAAGCAATCAACAGTAATTTGGATATTTTAGAAAATGTATTATAAAAGTGTGGTACAATGGAGTTTACACTATCTAGAGACCCTCACAAACAAACAAACACACACACGCACATAGACATACACATGCACATACAATTTTTAATCAAATTCAGTAAAATAAACGTCCAGAAGAACTTGGATATAAAAAGTTTAGGAATGAACTTTAATTTTGAATAAGTGCGTGACTGTGTGTATATGTACTTGTGTATATGTACTTGTGTATGTTACTATGATGTATGAACACAACAAAATATAAACCGAATCCGTGTGAACAAAGCTTTACTTCGTAAAAGCGATTTGCATGAAGTCGTCGCTCGCTTGAATAAGTAGTAATATTTGTGTATTGTTCGCTTTATTTGATGGAACCTGAACCTTTATGTTAATGAAATACTCGTATACTCTTTATTGTTAACAACACGACTATTTGTTAATACAATAGAATATACACCAGTGTTGCCAACCTTATCAACTTTTTAATTCTTAAAAGCAGCTTTAATTGGTAGAAGATATAAATAAAAAATAATGCTAAAAATAAGCACTTCTTCGTGTCAGCCATGGGATTCACTACAACCGATAACCTTGACCGACCACCAGCTTTGACCAGGTCGTCTCTCCATCTTGTGGAGGGAGAAAAAATAAGCACTAAATTCTAATACTTAATTATTATTTTTTCTGAATGTACCCCCTTTCGGAAACGACCTAACCCAGACCTGAAAAGAATGGGCGCAAGCTCAGCGGGACTATATCTTTTGGGTGCTTTACATTTTTTCTCTTTGACTTTTTTTATCATATATATTTTAAACCAAATAAAACTTCAATGTTTTTTACGTGAAAAATAAAAAATTACCCAAAAATAATAAAAGTTAACTAAAAACTATTAAGTTGAAAAGTTTCTATTAAGCCCAGTTAACTATGAAGTAGCTAAGTTAGCAATCCTGATGTAATAATTAACTATACTGCTAAACTAACACTAAGAATTAAAGAGGGAATGTAGATGGAGGATATCATAAAGCCGCATACTTAGATGCGTAGTACAATCAGGATGTTGCAGGTTAAAACGCGGTCATGATCTATGAAATCATCTCAAAACAATAACAAATACTACAATTAATAATCTCTTAAAATATCAATGCAGCAACCCAGTTAGTAACTATGCCTTGGACATATCTAGGTGTAGGTATAGACCCTTTTAAATCTAGAAAATACCATCACAAACATTTCAGTCGCCATTATTAAGTAATCAGAGATACTCAATATATTACTCCCAAAAACAAACGTCATAATTATAAACTTTAGCACAAAATGGACGCAAGATCATTTAGGGTCATTTAAATCTGAAATAATAGGCTTGAAAGTGACCTCACGCTATAAATTCTTACGCAACTCTAAACTTTGGACATATGGTCAGTTACTACCAAAGATAACCCGAACCAATAAAAGCTACCAGTTAACGTTTAATAAGGGGTTCGCACGAGAGGTAAACTATACAAAACAGTATTAACCACTATTGCTAGCAACACTGGGTTGGCTAGAAGTTTCTTTTAATTTCTCGACCTCGTTAGTGTAGTAAAAGACTTCTTTAAAACTGCTCCTGGTTTTTAAGAATAGTAGGCGGCAGCTAACTTTAGGTCTGAGCAAAAATAGTGGAGGAAACTTGCGCATTGTGAGCGTGCTGCGTGCCTGTATTGGCGGTTCCACCCGTGAAGTAACAGACGCGCGGGAACTGAAACGTCGCATAAGAACCAATAACGTGTGACGCGCGGGTCTTGTCCCTGATAGTTACTTCTGCGCATTCAAGGTCAAACCATTACTTACGTGCCGGCGGCTATACCAGGTATTATTTGTTTTCCTGTCAATGCGTGTCTTTTAGATCACTATCTAGGTATTTAGTAAAAGAGTTTATGTTCTGTAAGATAATTCCAATTTATATAATAAAACCAATATCAGCTGCTTTTGGGGCACATTTACTGATGAAAATAATAATAACGATGCCCATAATTAATAAGTTAAAATGCGCCATACACTATGGATTTTTTTTTTTTTTTAAAGATTACTAGCAGTATGGATTACATACTACTGGTATTCCCTTTACCCCTCCTAGTAAGCTAATAAATAACTTGTGTCAGAAGTGGGCCACGTCAGTAGTCCAATGTCCGGGATTTGAACCCACGACTTGTTGATCGTGAATCCAACGCCCGCACCACTGAGCTACTGACGCTTCATCTCAATTGACAATTTAAAAAATAATTGTTTACTTATATTCATTATAGAAAATTTGATTCCTCTAGTTGTTATTTATGCATTCTCTATAATCTTTCTATCTTATTTGCATCTATTAGAGTATTAACAGCGCCATCTAACGGGCCAAAAGCGAAGAAAATAATTCACATTTATTTTAGTTTATTTAGGAAACAAGAATTAATTTGGAAAAGTATAGGTTAAGGTAAAGCTCATTATTAATACACTAGTCAACCCGCTCTATCTCTGTACCAAATTTCATCAAAATCCGTAAGTGGCTCCGTAACAGACACGACACGACAGAGCATCTATCTATCAATAGATGGCGTAAGAAGTATATTAAACGCAGTTTCGTTTATTTAGTTTGTATTCTTAAATACCTACGTCTCTTAAGAGGTAATTTCGAAATAATAATATTAGTTAAGATAAAATACATAACATAGTTAGGATTTCTTTCATGCAAATGTAAAACATCTGATGCGAATAAATCCTTTATTATACGGAGTTATAATTTAAGACACATGGCCGGTATCAGATGACTGATAAACTGTTGTGTGGTCACTGCGCAGTGGTCACCCTCGCCTCGGGCGCTCTCTATTGCACCCTGGAGGACACTTCTTAGGAGCTGCTCGGCGAGGGGGTGTAGAGTGGACTGACGACGATTTCATTTTAATTAGTTTAGTAATAAGATATTACTATAGTAGTAAATCAGACTCTATCGGTATAGGCTTTTGTAGCTATTGGTAGAAAAAAAATATAAATTGTTGTAGAAGATTATTTGAATTAGTTTATCCCCCTATTTCTTTCTTCTTACTCTACTGCAATAATAAAAAAAATTAAACTTTCAAATGCTTTTTATTCTGATCTTGCTCTCACCTTGCTAAAGGATCATTAGGTTAGGATTTTACTCAGGATTCGATTGCAGCGCTAACTACCGGGTCCAATTGGGGATCTAAAACAAAAAAAGTTATCAATTCCCAAGTGTTGATAAGTAGGAACCGAAAAAAGAATGTAAATGTAATCTGTCTGAAATCTAATCAGGGGTAGATCTTAGTGTACCTTTAATTGAAATCTAAGGAATCATTCAACACCCACACATACACACATATACACACATATTAATAAAATAATTAAGTACATACACGTCAAAGGAATAAGTTATAAATTAAGAAAATATGTAAAAAATAAACATATTAGTATAATTAAAGTGGAATAGATAAGTAATGTAACACGACTCCACAGACGTCTCTGTGCAGATCGCAACAGATCGTCGCGTATAAATCACTGGTTGATCAACTCGTTGTGAGGACACAAAATTGTACATTCTCCTCTACAACTACAACTACAACTACTACTACTACTATGGATCAACACAATTAATCTATATCTTATAATTATGTTTTTGCTTTCCTTGTATTTTTAACCCCGACTCTACAATGTCTGTATGTCTGAATACGGCATCGTAGCGCCGAAGATAATGGACCGATTCTGATGAAGTTTTATTCGTTTGGAAGCTAATTTAATATAGTTGGTTCTTAGCTATGTATTGTGAAGATCTGGTCACCCGTTTGGAGACTATCAGCTCATTTGCTCATTCGATATCAAGTATCGAATAGAATCGAGAATTAAACTTTTTTTAAGTACGTTACAATAAGTATCATTCTTTACATTAAAACCATAATAGTTTTAATTTGATATAGAATTAACCATTAATTAATGAAAATTCTAATCACTGTCATATAAAAAAATATATTGAAATAGACATAAGATCATGTTTTACACTCATCAAAATATACACAAAAAAATTAAAAATATAAATAGATCGAAACAAAGAAGTCCTTATAATGACATAGGTGCACATGTAACTCATCACGGGGATATTCAAATATTATTCATTCATTCGATATTCATCTTTATCTGTACGCTCATATAGTATATTTTACCTTGGCAACAATTTGGGATAGCAATAATATACAAAGTATAAAAAGTTTGGTTCAAAGTTTAACTGATTTAAATAAACAATGTAATAAATGTCAATTTGTATTTATTTTTTACTGAAGTATATTTCAAAACTCATAAAACTAAGATAAGAAGCTAAAATAAAACTATTATAGATAAGTAAGAATATGGTTCTCTTTCTTGCTTATGCTGTAGAGGATCTAGATTTTTATAACTTCAAAAATTTAACCAAAACCAATCAAAAAGGACGGATTAATTATTTTTCTTCTTCACTCCCCCTCCCCTCTCTATCTTCAAGGATGCAACGCATCGACAAAACAAGAGAGTATTGTTTTGTCGATGTCCATGGGCGATGGTGGCCACTTACCATACCGTGGATCATCTGCTCGTTTGCACCTGTTCACTCACCACTCACACGCTCACTCATTTATTCATTCCTACTCTACCCACAACTATGAATCACATATCTCTCAGCGTTAAGGCAGCGTTCTTAAAAAAAGTTTCAAATCCGACCACGAAAAAGTCTTTTGATTCTTCGGCTTAATATATAGCCTATGATACTCACTAATAATGTGGCTTTCTATTGGTAAAAGAATTATCAAAATCGGTTCAGCAGATTACCCTCTACAACCTCACAAACTTTACCTCTTTATAATATTAAGTATAGATAGGTATTTGGTTCCGTGTTTCATCACAAATTAAATTATTTCAATTCCAACTATGTGGTCTGTTAGACCTCCTATATGTAGTATTTGTTGATTAAAAATGCCGGATGCTGTCAAGATTTTACATCTTAAAAATTCGCCATAACATCAATCTGCTCTCTTTCTCTCACCAGTGACATATTACAGACTGCCATTAATTTATCTGAAGAAATTAAATTTTTACTATCTGTTTAATTGCTTCCTTTCGATCGTAAATCTGTAGTTGTTCAGGACGTTTTGACGTTTAGTGCCACGGACAGACTCTCACTATCACTAATTACCTTATTGGGATTGTGTAAATAAACAACGGCAACACTGAATACATATCTGTTTGATGGAGTAAATATCCGGTAATTAAATTAAGAGGTTATAACTTTCAACCCCCCAAGAGTTAAATTAAAAAAAAGGGTTTTCATGGCTACTTCTTAATTATACTCAATTGTGATAGATTTGTCAAGAATATTTAAAAAATAATACTTTTAAAAAAAAATAAAGAGAAATTAAAATTTTTTTAAATTCAAACTTCGCTTCAACATTTTGGGGTTACCACAGTAAATGATTAAAAATACATATTTTTGTGCTTTCTTTTGAATTATAATTAAATCCAATCTATTTATGAAATTTCATTTTGTACTTTGTACTCGGAGAGGTTCTTTTTAAAGTCAGTATTTCTAACCAAACTTGGCATTTTATCCCCCAACTGAAAGTATTACTATGTTGGGTAAGAATGAGCGTTATTTTATACTAGGTATAAAACGATTTCATTACATAACTTATTAATTGAAGAACTCAAAATCCTATCCTTTCACGCAAAAACTACCGAATGGATTTTGATGAAACTTTACTATAATATAGCTTACACATCAGAATAACATATAGGCTATAATTTATAATGATATAGTGTTAATTATCCAAAATATAGCGGGTGAAACCTTGGGGCACTGCTAGTTTAGAAAGAAAGAGGAAAATTTAACATATGTTTTTTTTGTAAGTTTGGTAGATATGTATACTTTAATAAAGTGCTATAAACTCGTACATTAAGTTTTCATATAACAACAATACTTTGAGCATGAATCAAGCTGATAGCATCGTATCTTAAGGGAGTATAATTACAGTGACCACTGATAACACTTAGATAACGCAATCCTTCATCTTATATAGCCTTAATAATGGTTCATACTTCATGTTTTACTGTGATAGTTTAAAGAAGCTTTTTAAAGTACTATTTCTTCAAAATAAACTTATAATATAATAGTCGACCTGACCCTGCTTCGCATGGTATCATTTTATTTTTAATTTACTTAGGTACTTACGACAGTAAACATATATTATTATTTTCCCGAGGAAACTAAAAATTTTTACAGGATAAAAAGTAGCCTATGTGTTAATCCAGATAATGGAGTATCTGTGTGCTAAATTTAATCGAAATCCGTTTAGCCGTCTTTGCGTGGTTAAGTAACAAATATCCAAACATAAAAACTTACACATTTATAAAATTAAAAAATTGCGCCTAAATATTTTATAAAGCAATACATTAAAAATTAAAGGCTTTAGTAAATTGAGCCCATTCGAAGCCGGGTAGGGTCAACTAGTTACTTAAATTATAAAAAATAATTATAACTCGAAATCGATTTAAATCCCAAATATTTATCTAAACCAAAACTGATATCAACTTCGTTCATTGTTCAAAGAATCCAGAGGCAGTCAAAAACTCCCAGTTAAGTTTAATCAAGACAAGGATTATCAGCCTCGGTCTGAGTAAATTAAACATGAAATTCAATTAATAGAGTTATCGCGTAAGGAATAAAGGGCAGATCCCTTCCCCCTAATTAAAATGTATTGCCTTATTTACTCATTTTCCACTTACAATGACATCGCGAGACCGACTCCAACTTTTTAATCTGTTCGGCGTCTTTACTGATATACCACCATTTGGATTATCAACCTTATTTATATTTAGATAGGGTTAGTTTTTGAGTGAGTTTGCAATGTCAAGTTCTACTCAGGTTTCGAGCTACGCCATCTCAGTACCGCCGAGAGTCACAAAGAGGTATTTGCGGTCTTAAGGCCGAACATTAGTTTTTAAGGGTCTTATTTTGTTGTGCGCTATTAAAGCGAGGACTTTGATAGAATTAGCTCGAGCAATAAAATTAATCGGCCTGCTGTACAAAGACGGTGGTTATTGCTTTCGGCTTTTATAATAATTGTTTTTGGGAATATACGCTGCGCTGGTGTACGAGTTTTTGGCGTTTGATCAAAATCGCTTTCAATATTGGAAACATAAAATACTATTTGTGCTATCATAGTAAAAGAAAAGTAAGGTAATTGCCCAAGATTCAGTAAGGTAATTAACCATCTCGTTTCTAAACAGGCTACTTTCTAAAAGTTGTTTTTATTTAACTTCTCTTACCCTATAAGTAAGAGGGACGTGTAGATTGTTCTTCATATAAGAGTGAGCGGGAGCAGATGACTATAGAGTGGCATTGGCGCTCTCTCCTATAAGTATGTGGTAAAAGTCTTCCTAAGTCCTGACAATTAAAAGATACTTTATTTTTATTATGTTTTATTTAACTTTTCTTACATTAGGAATAAAATAAACTTGTAGGTTTTGTATATAGGAGAAAGCGAGAGCGGGATAGCCTTTGACTGTTGATAGGTTTTTCTTTTCCTCTCTTTATTAAAGTTATCATATCCGTAGAAGAGGAAGACTTTTGATATAAAAGCTACACAAATAAAGGTAATAAAATTATAATAACACAAACAAAATTGCCTTGACACTGAATATGAAATAAACTACAGTTAAAAATGTAGAAGACAATTCCAGCCGCATTACATCACTGCAGCTAGCCAATAAAAACTTCAAGACATAGGCTCGCGTTCCAAGTAATTATTAAAACAAAGATACCATCAGATATACAGCATCCACCGGGTCATTAGAATGATTCATCTCAGCGTCCACAGCTACAGAGCGTAATAAAGGTCATCCAGACACTATGAAAGAAAACTAAATTGCCCGTGCCGACCTAACTGGCTCTTGAAAGCTTACCCATGGCTAAAGTCACCATTTTTTCAATACAATACGGGACAAAACTTGTTTTGACGTCCACAATTGACCAACCCTCATCGTGTGACTACTGATTAATTCTACATTCGTTGATACAAAAAATTTAATTGTTTCAAAGATGAAAATCATGATGTGGATTGGTTTTAGTTTGCTATATTCAGTTGAAAATACAAATCAAAATCAAACAAAACAGCAAAGCGAAATCACAGCGACAACGAAAAAAACCGGCCAAGTGCGAGTCGGAATCGCGCACGAAGGGTTCAAAAAATCACTTTTGTAGTATGTTTGGGGAAGTTTGGGGACCCACATCCCACCATAGAGGCGATCGATGCTTTGAGCTCCTCCACCGCATTCGCCTCTACGCCACTTGACGGGGGTGGCTTGCTTCGACGGGGAGCTAAGACCCTCATCTCTTCGTACTCTCTCCTCGAGCTCTCTGCGAAGGCGAGCGTTGTCGGCTCGGAGTTAGCGAGCTTCCTCTGCCTCTGTTCTGTCTGCCAGCGCATCTACGATCTCCTTTAGATTACTGGCGGACTCCTTCAGGATCTTTACATAGGTACCTTTAAGGTTCCCGGACTTCTGAGCGAGCTCAATAATTTTGGATGCGCTCAGTCCGGTATCCGCTTTTAGCTCGCCCGCGTTCCGCAAGGTTGGTTCTCTTTCTGAGATTGCATCCGAAGTGGACGCAATATCGGAATCGCTAGTGCCGTTGGCCTCTTGGGTGGGCCCCTTAAATATTTTATCATATTTTTAGTATCTGTTGTTATAAGGGCAACAGAAATACATCATTTTTGAAAATTTCAACTGTGTAGCTATCACGGTTTAAGAGATACAGCTAGGTTACAGATAGACGGAAAGCGAAGTCTTAGTAATATGGTCCCGTTTTTATCCTTTGAATAAGAAACCCTACACCGAAAGGTCTCATCTAACCACTATGGTCTTAAATTAGCTAAAAATATAACTATAAAATAACCAGTGGTTTATGGCCTATTAAGCTTTCTTTTGAGACATCGGGATTGAACGAAAAGGGAACTGTCCCGTTCAAAACAGTACGTATAGTCACATTACCCATGGCTATATATCCACCAGCTTACATTGACCTGTCGTTGTTAGTATACTGTGTGGAGGTGGAGGTCACGTAAGGCTGGTGGCGGCAGTAACAATTATAAATAAGTAGGTTGCAGCAATAACGGCTGCGACGTGCATTATATCAAGCAAACTGCCTCGATGCACCACCTAAGAGACACTTGGCATAGAACACGCTAATTGTAGATACGACAACTGACCTGAAACTAATTACAAGCATTTTTGTTTTTCATTTATTTTTTAATGTCTTCAAAAAAAAAACAATTTAATTACCTATGGATATAATGGGAAAGGTATATAATTCGTAGATAATTCCACTATAGTTGCTTTGTTATAGAACCGACACCAGCATGTCGGTCTCAGTCCACGCTTCTCACTCGACTGATACGATGTGCACGAAACTGTATTTATCTATACAATACTACCCTCAGCTGTGTAACTTAAATATTCAAATAGTTCGCATACGTACCACAAGTAGGATAATAAGGCCTATGCTTAGGCCGCAAAAAATCTTGGTATTTGTTCTATCTCTGCTGATGTGGTCACTGTTTAACGCATGTAAAGACTCTTTCAAAAGTTCCTAAAAATAAATCTCAAATTAATTCTACTAATATTATAAACGCGAAAGTTTGTGAGAATGTATGGATATATGTTTCTTACTCTTTCACGCAAAAACTACCGAACAGATTGATGAAACTTGATGAAATCGCGGGGCGCAGCTAGTTTTAAATAATATAACAACCACTGGCTCTACATAATTTTTTTTAAAATGTATATCAAATAAAACATGCATCTATCATATGAAACATTAATAGGTGACAATATCTATTCTCCAGGCTTTATTACCCACCAGGCCTTATTACCCACTTATCTATATCTATATCTATATCTATATCTATACTATACTATACTATACTATAATATTATAAAGAGGAAAGATTTGTATTTTTGGATTTTTGTATTTTTGTATGTAACGAATAAACTTAAAAACTACTGGACCGATTTCAAAAATTCTTTCACCATTAGAAAGCTACATTATCCCTGAGTAAAATAGGCTATATTTATTACAAGAAAAAATTAGAGATCCCTAGAAATTCTCACTAAAACCAACCCAAGGTGCAAAAAAATTAGCCATAAAATATCTTTCATCGCATGCGCTGCGAAAAGTATTGATGATAGAACAAAAAAATGTTCTACAATATTATAGAACGTATCAATATCTACAAAAAACTCCGCGAGACCATATGTCCAACTATTGTAGTTAAGTCACTATAACTACTTTTTTACATTTTAAAAGTTGATAAAAATGCCTATCAAAATCAGACCATGTTTTCCATAACTTTGTATTAATTCTTATCCAAATAAATTATTTCGTAATGAAGACTGTTTCGATACCTGTTAATTAATTTTTGAATTATTGAAATCGGACATTCCAGTCAAAAGATATTACGAAATAAAAATATCAAGATAAATAAAAAATAATCCCAGACGGGCCGCCGGCGCGGTGTGGGATGCCTCGCAGCGCAGCGAGTAACGCGGCGATAGAAGAGCGACAGAATGCGGGAGCCAAAATGTTAAAAAAAAATTATCCGCGAAGCCGGGACGGGCCCCTAGTAGGTATTAAAACAACAAAATACACATGTCGAGTCTCCGTTTCATACTCGCATAGGCAATTCATAAGTAGTGTCGCGAGACGTTTTTATTTCTCGCGACAAACATAAAAACATTCGAATGACAAATAAACAGCTTTAAAGCTGCAGCTCACTCGTATTAGCTAGAAGCTACTTCACATTTACACTTTACTATTCATACTCTGTGCCGTCAAACTTATGTGTATGGATTGTTCATGTGGGAATACGTTGTGTAAGTACGAGTAGTATCGTTTATAAATTAGTATTCGCGGGTAGTTTCTTTTATTTTATTTCAAGTGTACCTTAAGTGCGAGACATTAGTCTCAGTCTCTACTTAGTGTTATAGTGTCGTGGTTAAGGTCATCTTGAGGTCCACGTAAGTTTACTTTACTGTCTATTGTAGTTGGTTGGTGAGGGTTAATATTCTGTCCCTGGCATTTCACAAAATTTTTTTTTTTTTTTACAATTTTTGTCTGTCTGTCTCTTTGTTCCGGCTAATCTCTGAAATGGCGGGACCAATTTTGACGTAACTTTCACTGGCAGATAGCTGATGTAACAAGGAGTAATTTAGGCTATTTAACATCTCGCTACGACCCATAGGAGCGGAGCAACACGCGAACGAAGGCGAGAGGGTCGGCTTGTAAATTATATGTTGCTAGTATGATAATATTTAATAATAAAATAGTATACTATATGTGTAATTTATGCGTTACTAATATCTTAAATGTTCTCCAGAGTAATGGAAACTTATCATGTAGAAAAACATGATTTGGGACAATTCTGGGATAACATAATAAAAGTCCCGAAGGGTTCAGTACCAATATTTGGCAAAAACATCACGGTTGTTGTATGGCAGCCCCCCTTAAATATTTATTTTATTCTGTTTTTAGTATTTGTTGTTATAGAGGCATCAGAGATACATCATTTGTAAACATTTCAACTGTCTAGCTATCAGGTTCATGAGATACAGCCTGGTAACAGACAGACGGACGGACAACGGTGTTAATAAAAGGGTCCCCTTTTTCCCGTTTAGGTACGGAATGGGTGGTGTTGTTACTATTAGATTTTTGGGATCCGGCACAGTAAGGTCTGATTACTGGACAATATATAAAATCTGGAACCTCAAGTCCAGAGCGGTTTGATAGAAATCATTTAAATTCAGTGGCCTGACTTTATGTAATTATCTCCCTTTTATCTTGACCTGTGTTTTTTTTTCGGGATTAAAAGTATCGATGTCTAATCTATGTGTTAATCAAAGTTTTAGAGTATCTGTGTGCAAAATTTCAATCAATTCTGTTCAGCCGTTTTGGCGTGATTGAGTAACAAACATCCAAACATACGAAATTTTCATATTTATAATATTAGTAGGATTTAATCATCAGAATCATTTCAATGACTGATTGTTGATATATCTAAAACCTAAATTGCAGCTTTTCAATCTGAGGGAGATCAACAGTGTTGCTAGCATGAAAAGATTTAGCAATAAAATAGTAAAATAAACGCAATTTACATTAAGTAAGTACATTTGATATTTTCAACCGTTAAAGTAATTCAGTTGTATCGGAGATTTATAGCCTGTAGCGAGCAACGTCGCCGCTACCGCTACCGCTCCTACCACTGCTACCGCTGCTGCCGCTACCGCTACCGCTGCCGCCGCGTCTGTGACATCCTTTGTTGTAGTTTACGTGTATTTATGGGGTAATTTAAACAATTCCAAATGCATATTTTAGTCGCTTTTACGGGCAAATGTCAATTGTTGTCGCATTTTGTTGTTATTTGTTGTTTTAATGGGTTTGTCGCTGTTTTTTTGTTTCTATTTGATACAAAGGTGTGTTTGTAGGTTTTCCATATTCGAAGGTATTAATTAATGTCTGGTTTCCAAAGATTTATTCCGCATAATAATTATTATTTAAGGTGCTTTAGGCTGCGATTCTATTCGTTATTAACTAACATGCTCATCGCTGATGGAAACGCAGCCTTACGTTGTTAAATAAACAATTTTTATTTATTTTTACAGTAATAGTATAAAAATGTCTAGTAAAGAATGGCCGCCCAGGTACTGATATTATATTAGCAACTAGTCGATCTGCGCGTATACATCCACGTGTAGCTCCGCTCCTATTGGTCTTAGCGTAATGATATATGGCCTATAGCCTTCCTCGATAAATGGGCTATCTAACACTGAAAGAATTTTTCAAATCGGGACAGTAGTTCCTGAGATTAGCGCGTTCAAGCAAACAAACAACCTATTCAGGTTTCACGATTATAATATTAGCAAAAGTATATTTATAGCATTCGTAATGTGGCCACCCTTCAGCCAAACACATGTTTAGTGTCCTGTAAGTGACGTCACACCGTCACACGTTCCAGACGGGATCATTATAATAGATTAACTTTAGCTATATCTACATAATACATGTTTGTACGTCAATCCGTGAAGGAGAGCAGTTTAATACAAAATATCTACAAATTATGTATATTACTATAAAAGTAGATTTCTTTTTATATTTGATTGGGTAGTTTGTATATAACGCTGGTAACACTGAAAATACAGTAATCATGTTATATATAAAAAGTCGACTGTTAACTTTAAGTAAACTTATCCTCGGAACTCGTATGACTTCAGAGTGCTGTCACAATGGACCACCACTGCAAAGCCATAATGGTGACCATGCGAGCTCCATCTGGCAACTAGTTGAAGTCTTTTGGTGCCGAGGTTATATACAGTCTTGAAATAAAATATTCTTGGATTTCTGTTTAATGCTTAGTCAGATACGGAAAAAAAAATCTAAAATATAATTTATCTTCCGTTTTGAATTGTTTAACATTGTATTGTAAAGTTAGCCAACTATTATATTTCGTAATACCCGCAACAAATCGCCTTCATCAATCTAATTAAAGATAGGCAGAGGCAGAGACGGAGAGTCGGAGACGGAGGGAGGGTATTTTTTATTTTTTCTTATTGTTTGTTTCTTGTTTGCGGTCGCGATTCCTTAATCCTTGCTCATCCCGGATTACTGAGGGAGGTGTTTTCTCGACATTTTTAAGATAGGATATCGACGACAATGGATAGGGTGACCACACTTTCCTTAATTATTAAAATAATCTTACATTTTTGTGTTATATTTTTAAGGTACCCGCATCTGTTGATAAATTGATTCCAGACTCCTACCTTCTACCTGATGGAAAGTGCAACCTCTCTTATTTTACTGATGCTTTGCTGCCTTAAGTTGAGTTAGGAGAGGGAGCGAGATGTTGCAGTTTCTGTGGATCCTGAGTAAGAATCCAGAGTGCACTAAAACCGCATCTATAACGAGATGGGAAGATGAAGGGTTAAGTCTGGACCACATGCGAGTCGGCTGGAACACGTCAAAGACACTTGGCGGTTGGATTCGCATGTTTGTAGTACAAGCTATTCGGCGGCTGCTGGCTAACTCTATTCTTACGAGATGCTCACCCAGCGGTAGAGGAGAATTGTATTATAAGCCGTAAAGGGTATAAAAAAGAAAATTCTTCCTAAATTCCTATTTTTACTGTCCCTATTTTTATATATTCGCAATTTTTTTTCTTCTTTATAAAAACAGTAAAGAAGACACGATTAAAACTCTATAAAGGATTGAGATAGACAGTCTAGACTATGGAGGAAATTGGTCCATGGACATGAACTACAAAATAGGGTTCTTCTCTCCCTTGAATACGGTTGAGCAACTTAGAGAACTTTACAGGACTATTCCGTAAAGTGATCTAAGATGGCGTCCCCAACAATGACGAGTAATATTTCAAAGTTGCAATAAAAGAAGAAGCAATTAGTAATGTTTTGTTTGTTAGGCGACACTCATTGTTAATCGCACCAACTTTGATACTATCGCCTTTACGAGCTGTGAGGATGAGAGGCTGCGGGGCTGAGGATGAGGATGAGGATGAGGAGGCTGAAAAATATCTGTTGACACTTGTATTGTTTGTAGCGGCATTCATTTTTTGTACTGATAAAATTTAATTATTACTGTGTTCAAAGAGCGTTGGTCCAAAACAGTTCATATCTATACGAATATTTGTTTAAGAAGTATATAACAATTTATACTCTTAATTATTTATACGCAGACTAAGAGTATGATGCCTTTCGACTCAGATCAATAGCATTACTGCTAGAATACTCGCGAGGCAATAATAATTATTCTCACTTCTTCGATTGATGTTTTTCAGTTGTCAACATTCAATAGTAAAAATATCATATCTAACAGGAACCTACTGAAATAAATGCTACCAACATCTTAACTATCAGGAAACTACTCAAATCAGTGCTAACAACATTTTACACTAACAGAAAACTACTGAAATAAATGCTACCAACATCTTAACTATCAGGAAACTACTCAAATCAGTGCTAACAACATTTTACACTAACAGAAAACTACTGAAATAAATGCTGCCAACATCTTAACTATCAGGAAACTACTCAAATCAGTGCTAACAACATTTTACACTAACAGAAAACTACTGAAATAAATGCTACCAACATCTTAACTATCAGGAAACTACTCAAATCAGTGCTAACAACATTTTACACTAACAGAAAACTACTGAAATAAATGCTACCAACATCTTAACTATCAGGAAACTACTCAAATCAGTGCTAACAACATTTTACACTAACAGAAAACTACTGAAATAAATGCTACCAACATCTTAACTATCAGGAAACTACTCAAATCAGTGCTAACAACATTTTACACTAACAGAAAACTACTGAAATAAATGCTACCAACATCTTAACTATCAGGAAACTACTCAAATCAGTGCTAACAACATTTTACACTAACAGAAAACTACTGAAATAAATGCTACCAACATCTTAACTATCAGGAAACTACTCAAATCAGTGCTAACAACATTTTACACTAACAGAAAACTACTGAAATAAATGCTACCAACATCTTAACTATCAGGAAACTACTCAAATCAGTGCTAACAACATTTTACACTAACAGAAAACTACTGAAATAAATGCTACCAACATCTTAACTATCAGGAAACTACTCAAATCAGTGCTAACAACATTTTACACTAACAGAAAACTACTGAAATAAACGCTACCAACATCTTAACTATCAGGAAACTACTCAAATCAGTGCTAACAACATTTTACACTAACAGAAAACTACTGAAATAAATGCTACCAACATCTTAACTATCAGGAAACTACTCAAATCAGTGCTAACAACATTTTACACTAACAGAAAACTACTGAAATAAATGCTACCAACATCTTAACTATCAGGAAACTACTCAAATCAGTGCTAACAACATTTTACACTAACAGAAAACTACTCAAATCAATGCTACAAACATCTTAACTATCAGGACACAACTCAAATCAGTGCTAACAACATTTTATACTAACAGAAAACTACTCAAATCAATGCTACAAACATCTTAACTATCAGGACACAACTCAAATCAGTGCTAACAACATTTTACACTAACAGAAAACTACTCAAATCAATGCTACAAACATCTTAACTATCAGGACACAACTCAAATCAGTGCTAACAACATTTTACACAAATAAGAAACTACTCAAATCAATGCTAACAACATCTTAACTATCAGGAAACTTCTCAAATCAATGCTGCCAACATTCTTACTAACAGGAAGCTATTCAAATCAATGCTAACAACAACTTCAGTAACAGGAAGCTACTCAAATTATTGCTACCAACATCTTAACTATCAGGAAACTACTCAAATCAGTGCTAACAACATCTTAACTATCAGGAAGCTACTCAAATCAATGCTGCCAACATCCTTACTAACAGGAACCTATTCAAATCAATGCTAACAACATCTCAAAATAAAATCTAATTTTAATTATAAATTTAAAAATTTTGTGGTTTTTATAGTAATATTAAAACCTGTTCGAATCGAGGGCAAAATGATAGTATCAATAACGCTTATCTCTAAGTTGCTACCACGTACATACAAACAGTCAAACCGATTTCCTCTCCAAGTCGACATTAGATGTTATTATCAATACACCTTGGTCCGGGTAATCTCCCGGTTATTGTCTAACTTGGGCACTTACCCGGATAAGTTTGCGAGTGTTAAACCGGCCGAAAATGCGACGATATCCTACCTATGGCTTAATGTTGGAACTTGGACGTCATGCTCGTAAGATTGTCACCTAATCACATTATTATATCATATATGTTTGTATGTCACATCAAATTATATAGTGTTAGTTACGGCAATATTTATTATTAAATCGCGAGTAATCAAGCTGTAATGCTAAAGCTATGTGTCTAAAATGTAACCATAGGGAGTAATATTTATACATGCACATCATCCCCTACTTTATCTCTTTCTAACCATTTTTTTCACAATAAAAAGTAGCCTATGTCTTATCCCAAGCTTTAGTCTATCTCTGTACCAAATTTCATCAAAATCGATTATGTTGTTTAAGCGTGAACGCATAACAGATATACAGAGTTACTCTCACATTAATTATATTATATACGAGCATTCTGAGAGAGTGTGAAAGGATGATAAAAAAGCGAAAAGAGACAGATAATAAAAGAGCGAAGGACAGAGCAAAGATAAAAATGAAAGAGAGAGATAAGAGAGAATGAAAGTATAAAAAAGTAGAGAGACGGGAATATTTTAGACTCTCAGTAAAGGAATTTTTAAAATCGTTTCTGTAGTTCAAGAGAAAATCTTCATTGTACAAAATGACCACGTTGTGGCCTTTAAATGCCCATATCTTTTTAATTAGAATATTTATGGCAACACCACATATCTTATGTTAACCAGAAAAGATGTAGCTTTCTATAAGTGAAAGAATTTTCAAAATCGGTTCAGTAGTTTTCGAGCCTATTCGCAACAAACAACCAATCAAATCTTTCCTCTTCATATGTGTACATGTAGATAAGTTGGGATTTCAAACATTAGTGATTTTAGAATAATTCAATTGAAGCAATTTTTTCTATTAATAGAAAAATATTTTGTTAAGGTGGTTTGATGGAATACATTGTAGTGACTTGTACATTCTCCCCCACCGTCTCTGCTATCAGAACTTCAAATAAAGGGAGACATACAAAAGATATGCTTTTGATAAATTGACAAATACACTAAAACATCTTTTTATATATCCTGGTTTCCTTATATTTAAAAACGTAATAAAATTAATGTTTGTATATTGCCCATAGGGGATAAGGTTCATTTTATCTTATTATGAGTAGACAATATATAACTATCGTTCCGATAGGATTGAGTTAGTCTATCAAGTTATCGAGGAGCACGTGAGTAATGTACTTTATTATTTTAATATTCGGTAGCGAGGTCGAGAGGAGGTGAGAGTTTGTGCATAGTAGACGACTTTAAACCTGTTTCTGGGTCTCAAGCCCCAAGCACAGATCGGCTTCTATCTTAGATTACATGTTAATTAATGTTCTTGTTTGAGTGTTAAAAAATTAAAAAGTAATTTAGTGGAATAAAGGCGTGAAGACAAACCAGGTCGAGACGAGTGCGGGCAGCTGTTAATGGCGGTGCTGTGTAGGGGACTGTTCGCTGTCCACGACTTCTTGAGGTTTTTAAACTTTCTAAGAGTCTCTCGGAAAGGACAAAGTAAAAGTATTTTTAAAGGAATGTGGTTGGCATTTGTTTTTCTTTTTTTTTACCCGAGTTTCACTTCTGAAAGGTTTTCATCTATTTATGGTTACAATACTGTTGACAAAGTCTAATTGACTAGTATGTCTATTAGTTCATTTCAAGAATTTTTCCAAGGGATTGACAATCTATTAACTGCAGTTTGACTAGTAATTTCGTGGAGTAAATATAGTAGTGTAATTTATATTAGTAGACCTTATTGAGGGACGTGTGAGCCAATGATATTAATTCTAGCTTAATTAAATGTTTGGTAGCTATATTATATAGTGTAAGCGAGTTTGTGAATACTTAAAGAAAATAAACTAGAAGATGTAAAATTTTAATTTAATGCAAAGCTTTATACGAGGATTAGTTTGGAAAATATTATTTTCACTCACTGGTATGTCACCTGGCGAGCTCCATTTGACAACTGGCTCAAGTCTATCGGAACAGAGGTTATGGTTTTCATGACCTAGTTCCTCCCAAGCGAAAATTTGTGAAATGCGTAAGGGGTTAATATTTTGATTACTCGTGACCATCAGCTGCGGTTCCGTGGGTGAGGCGAGTAGTGGCAGCCTTCCAAACATGTAGAAAAACCAAATTTTCAGTCATTTCCTCCCGTTTGAAAATTTGTCGGATTATAGTTTACCAAGCCACTTGAACGAAAATTAAATCATTCAATCAGCTGACCATAACGTGGTGGGATATACGTCAGCTGGCTGCTTGACCATGTAACATCATAATATATATTCCTTATGCTGTATACGAATTTTCACTCGAGAGGAAATGATTGACCGAAATTGAATCTGGCTCCCGTACATTATATACAGTCTTGGAATATAATAAAGTTATCAACGGTGTTGCTAACTATATTCTATATAGATTGACCAAAAATAATAATACCTAGCACAACCACCGATAGTAGTACAGCACTCGTAAGTTCAAAAGTGCCTCAAGCGGACGCTCCCTTAACTTAAATCGGTACAACTTCACATGTCGCACCAAACTTAGCTGGAGTATACGGCTCTAATAAACTCCTAACAACCAACTACTTTATTTAATTATATCCTTAAATAAACATAATTCTTTAATTCTGCTGAGAAATCATCATCATTTTTGTAGCAGAACATCTTTTCCTTGATCACCATGCGAATCAACAGATTCAGTCTTAATTCCTTTCCCTTCTATTTTAGTAATGATTTAAAAGGCTCTAGATTGTGGTTTTCTATCCGCTAATACCATAGTA
Organism: Limenitis camilla; assembly: GCA_905147385.1. Lineage (NCBI taxonomy): Eukaryota > Metazoa > Arthropoda > Insecta > Lepidoptera > Nymphalidae > Limenitis > Limenitis camilla. Next base: position 637,537 of record LR990232.1, on the reverse strand, counting down.
TCCTTGTCTTTAATCACTCTTAGTAATTTTATGGACGGCCTAAACAAAACCAGTAAACAGTGTGACCAGATTTAAATCGAACATCGTTCCAGCTGCTAGTTCTGCTAAAATCTGCTTAAGACTATACAGATACTTTTTTGTGTCTCACTGCATCTAAATAATCTTTCGAAACAGAAATTCTTAAAACTAACATTATGCTACATGAACTGTAAAGGGCTACTCCAGAAGGAAGAAAGTGTTTTGCCCTTGAAGACATGAATTAAATGACATCACCTATTTGATATTAAAATAATTAGATTCAGCCACACTCATTTTACATGATATCTCCCAAAAACATTAATCATCCTTGATTACTCATGTGATCATGTCATAGTTACCCATGACAACGTCCTTAAACAGGTTTTTTTAATTACTATATATTTTAACCTTCATCTGGCAAGTTTTCAAATCCTTACTCATTAGGTAGGTATAACTTTTGTCTAAACCTTATAGTACTTAGAGCTTCAAATTATATATTGAGAAGCATATATTTACAATATGCATGCAAAATAATTCTGAAGATATTCTGAAATATAAATCAAAGTATCAGCTCATCCTGGATAATATTTTCTTAATAAACTGTTCCAATTTTAGCAACAACATTGTTGGCATAGCGTACCTGAGGCGATGAATCAATATTGGGTTCGATTCGGGATCTTGGGATATTCGTAGAGTATGCACATTGGCGCACACTGGTGTTGTTTTATTTTGAAAGACAAAATTATTTATGGTAAATTTTACGATTTGTCATACTCACTGTCAACTTTTTCTCTGCTCTCTATTATTAAAAGCATTTTAAACAAGCATATCATTTATTTAATAAAAAGGAATATAAAAGGAATAAAAAGGAATTATTAGCACCCTTTATTACATGGGTGTATAAAAAACAATTCTTCTGCCATCCATCAATAGGTCGTCAGATGGTTTTTTTTATAAAATAGAAAGGCAAAGAAGCAGTCGAGTTACCTCATGTTAAGAAATCAACGCTGCCCAAGGACTCCTGCAACAATTGGGGAGTTACAGGATTTAGTTATAGACTCACTCACCTTACCATGCATTGTCATTAAAATCAATGATTTAAAATTCAGTTATATTGTACTCATGCTAATAAAGCAAGTGAAAAAAGCTTGCAATCAGAGTAATACTTCGAAACAACGCACTAAGAATATAAACAACTATATCTCAAGTCTAACAATATATTTCAAGTCCCATGATTAGCTAGGTAATTATTTGTCTAGTACTAACAAATGGTAAGTTTCTATAATTTGCTATTGTACAATCAATATCTCCTGAGAATGCTTCGGATTTGGGGTAGAGGATTTTTTTACATACTAAGGACATCATACAAATGTACGTAATGTTTATGGATAATATAAATTGTTTTACTTTTGGCCCATGTTAGCGTACACTCGCCCAGTGTGCACACTCGGGAGCCCGTACATCTTCGTGGCGCCCGAGGCGGTACCTAATTTGTATTGATTAAAAATATTCAGCATAGTTGCAAAGGAATGTTCGCTGCCCGTTGCCCAGAGCCGCTCCTCGCTCCTCACTCCTCGGCTTATGCATTATTGCTTCATGCCTCATGCTCCATGCTCCAATGTGATCTTAGAAAATCCCATCTCTTCATATTAACCACACTACTTGATATTTCTTATCGTTCGTATATTAAATTCCTAATTTTAAAACCAATATGTGAAGTTGCATACACAAGCTAAACTTCGTGATTTATTATATTTTTGCTAAATTATTTTGTCTTGTCTTTGCTCAGATTGACAAATTGTGCTTATTCATTTCATATGGAGAAATCATTCACTTGACGACCGAAATTAATATCCAATACAAAATCTTTGGATTACAGATTGTAAATAAATAGATTCGAAATTTAAGTTTTTGTTTGAGTGAACAAATTTTGGATTTTTTTTTTTAATTTCGTTCATTAGTATTTAATACATAATGACAGATTAGTAGAACTCTATAAAGCTGAAGAGTTTGTTTGGTTGAACGCTCTAATCTCAGGAAGTACTGTCCGAATTGAAATATTCTTTTTGTTTTGAATAGTCCATTTATCGAGAATCGCTATAAGTTATTTTACATCCTACTACCAACAGGATAAGAATCCCACGGGAACGAATTCGCACTGGAGGGCTAGTAAAGATTATAGGTCGCTACACCTCAATTCTTATTTATCTCACTAGCCGCCCGAACGCTCTCGCTTCGCTGAGGTGTGTTCAAACTGTTTACCCACTAACTCATTTATTCATTCATTATGAATTATAATATATCTCTCATCGTTAAGACAGCTTTCGTAAGAAACGTTTTCGTTACTGCAGCAAATCCGACTACCACGAAATAGTCTTTTCTATTTTCGCGTTAATATATAGCTTATGACACCTATAAATAATGCTTTCTATTGGTCAAAGAATTTTGAAAATCAGCTCAGTAGATCCAGAGATTACCCCCTACAACCTCACAAACTTTACCGCTTTATTGTAGACTAGTCGACCCACGCAAATTCGTCCGCATGATGCTCCGCTTCTATTGGTCTTAGCTTGATGATATATAGCTTATAACCTTCCTCGATAAATGGCCTATCTATCACTGAAAGAACTTTTCAAATCGGTCCAGTAGTTCCTGAGATTAGCGCGTTCAAGTAAACGAAACAACCAAACTCTTCAGCTTTATATATTAGTAATAGATTGAATGAATATTTTATCATTTGCCCAATAGACGAACTGATATACATATATAACGGACATTCTAGTATTATTATAGATTTAATACAATAACAAATCCTTAAGACAACATTTGTATAAACTACAGAGTATCGGTGTTGGAGTGTATAAATATTTGTGAACTAAATATGATGGATGGCAGTTGGTAGTTTGCATAATATTTTCCCTATATAAATATAACACTAGTTTTTCGTTTTGTTCGTTTTTAGTTCAATTTTTCTAAAATAGTATATAAAATCATTACCTTAATACATTAAGTAATGCACTATAATATATACTTGAGTAAGAACTTACCTAAAAATTGTAGGTAATTTTTTATTGGAACCTCACGTTGCAATAAGACCAATAATATTTTTAAAATATTTTTATTCATCATGGAATAATATCAGATTTTCATACAAACTTTTATCTCCCTTATATTAAAAAGTATAAGGGTTAGAAACTTGAAATTTTGCACAAAGGTTCCTTTTATAACGTAAAGGAGCACTAAGAAAGGATTTTTGAAAATTCACCCCTTAAGGGAGTAAAACGGGAGTGCAAAGTTAGTATGAAACTTCGTCGTTTTTGAAGTTATTCAAATGAAATTCAATATGAAGTCATTGAAAGACATAAAAACATGTAAAATATTTTTTTGAAAATCATCCCTTAAGAGGGTATAAAGGGGGTGCAAAATTAGTATAATTACCTCATAAAATTATTAAATAGTCTACAGACGATCTACTGTAGGCTAATATAACTACCTCAATATCAATACGAAGTCGCGGGTAAAAGCTAGTTTTATATAGATTGTGGAAAAACTAAACTTCCCCAAATGAAGTACAATTGCATTAGAAAAGATAAAATCTTCACAAAGTTTCATTATCCCCCCAAGCTCCCACCATAGTCCACAAGCTCCATAAATAATATGGGGTGCCGAACTATTTCCATGTTGCGGATAAACACCGTGTATTGTTGTTTTGTTGTTATTATTTATGTAACGAGTGTTGTTCACTTCAGGTGAACTCTCTACTTATACTAAGTGATTGTCCGAATAAAAGAAACTTATATTTTATTTACAACTCCAAGGTTTAGGATTATTTAAGTACTAGTCAACCCGCCCGATTTCGCACGGTTATAATAAAAGAAACATTCAAGCACTCAATAAATATATTTCTTAATTATTCCGGGATAAAAAATAGTACATGTGTTAATGCAGGTTGTAAGGTATCTGTGTGACAAATTTCATTAAAATCTGTTCAGCCGTTTCTGTATAATTAAGTTAATTACAAATTCAATCAGCATTCATAAAAATTATTGTTTTGTAAAGAAATATACCAATTAATGTATTTTATACTAATATATGAAGCTGAAGAGTTTGTTTGTTTGCTTGAACGCGCTAATCTCAGGAACTACTGGTCCAATTTGAATAATTCTTTTAGTATCAGATAGCGCATTTATCGAGGAAGGCTATAGGCTATATATCATCACGCTAAGACCCATAGGAGCTACACGTGAACAAAGTGGCGCGGTCGACTAGTTTTAGATAAAAAAGCGGGCAGTGAGATAAATGAGAGAGCTATGATACACATTACTGTACAGCAATACGTATACACATGCAATTTAGACTGAGGCGAGCGGTGCCTGGGGCTTGAGACCCAGGAGCAGGTTTAAAGAGCTCTTTCGTAATAAACTCTCACCTCCACCACTCGACCTCGCCAACTACAATAGATAATAAAGTAAACTTACGTGGACCTCGACAAGGGTGACCTTAACCACGACACTATGGCACTAACTTCCATGTTCACTGCGCGAAAACACACTAATCTATCGTACTAAAGGTTATATATTGTCTTCACGTGGGTATACTTGAAATAATATAAAATGATCTACCCGCTACTACTACTTTATAAACAGTGTTGCTAACATAACATAGTTTATTAATTTCTTTGATTTAATTTTAAGTTGCTAAGCGAACAGTGAATGATGTAGCATGCTATATGTATCTGGGTCACAAGCCCCAGGCACTTTTCGCAATATAATGTATCATTCCTAAAAGTCATTGGCGTTTCACATTATTACAAAGAAATTACCGCTCTTAAAATCACCTCATTTCAAGGTACTTAAAATTTAAAATAAATAAACTAACTCCATCACCCTGCTATACTCGCCTCTATTACCTCTTGTTTAAAGAGTTTCTCCTCAAATGGTAAAAGGTCGCTATTGTAAATATTTACGAGCAGTTTGTTTGTTCAAGTTGAGATTTTTTACAGGAAAAGTTTGGCTCCACATGTCGGTATTGAATAAACTTATTTTTTGCTCATTTTACAGTTTATATTAATTTTATGCATACTCTCCTTTTTCAACCGGTTGGTGTCTGTCTGTGGCATCGTAGCGCCCAAGATAATGGACCGATTGTGATGAAGTTTTATTTGTTTGGAAGGTTATTTAATCAAGATAGTTCGTAGATATGTATTGTGAAGATCTGTTCAGCCGTTTGGAGACTATCAGCTCATTGCTCACTTGAGAGCTGCCTCACAATATTAATATATTGACAATTATAATAATCTCGTAACCATGGCAACGCACTCGCATTGCTCACACTGAGTACACATGAAACGGTATTTCTCGATACCTTTCTTTCGAATGGACTCGAGTATCAAGACTATTAAAAGTACGTAATAGTATATATTAGTTTTTGCATTTTATGAATATTTGTAAAGTCTGTATTGACTGCTGTTTTTATTTTGTTTTCAACAATACAAAAGAATCGACTTATACAAGTTAATATCGATTCTACTAAATCAATTTTAGCGTCAGTAGCTCAGTGGTGCGTTCAAATCACGGACATTGGACTACTGGCGTGGCCCACTCCTGATACAAGCATGCAAGCTTACTAGGAGGGGTAAAGGGGATACTAGTAGTATGTGACCCATACTGCTAGTAAACTTTAAAAAAAAAGGTTGTGTGGGTATCGATACTTGGTGTCTGTATTAAATTAGAGTTTCTGTCGGAAGTGAACAAAATGCTTAATTTAATTATTATTTTAAAAATACGCTCCTTGTAATTAAATACCAACTTAAGAATATAAATATCCATACAATACATTAATCACCTCATGATATTATGGAGAAGTGTGAGGCGTCGGTGGCGTCGGAGGCGCCAGGTGGCTGCAGCGGGCGGAACCGCGTGTTTAGACGAGTTTACGACCGAACATCATTTAGCGTAAACACAGAACACACCTTCTATAGGAAACGACTACTAAAATGGAATATACTCCGCCATATTTATGATACTTGCCGCTGGGCCTCACTTCGCTGAGAAACTTACATTTTAAAACCAATACTAATCTAGATCGAAACCAAACAGTGCCTCCTATTCTCAATACCCAATTTTTCACCCGTTAGAATACTATTCCCCTCTGCCGCTGGGAGAGCATCTCGTAAGAGCCAAGTAACCCAGCACCCCCTTGGTGGTAGGGGATCTGTTCCCCGACTGGCTTGCGACAACCTTAAAACCTTAAACCTTATCTATTATAAACGGTGTTGCTAAGAGTATGAAGTATTTTTGGAAATCAAAAGATGATTACTAATGTGATGACAAAATATTACATTAATAACACAGCTCTGCAAAAAGAAACTTTTTGTTGTTGCCCTGGATCATCATCATCATCATCATCATTTCAGCCATAGGACGTCCACTGCTGGACATAGGCCTCCCCCAGAGACTGCCAGTACGACCGATCACCTGCGACCTGCATCCAGCGGCACTCTGCCGTCTTGACCAGGTCGTCTGCCCATCTTGTGGGAGGCCTTCCAACGCTTCGACGTCCTATCCGTGGTCGCCACTCAAGAACCTTTCTGCCCCAACGGCCCTGGATATCATCGCGAATTTTTACGTTTTCAAGTGCCCAGAATATATTCATGAAAGTTCTTACTGTGCTCGTATATTCATGATTTTTGCATATCTTATATTTTGAACATTTATCGGCTTGTTAAAAATAAAATTTAATTTTCCAGTCATGCTAAGGCTTCTGCGCTACTTTTTCGTGTATACAAACATCACGTGATCCCCACTCTCAGACCCCTTGCTCTACAGGGCAGCTGAGATCTCAATTATTCGATAATATTGGAAGTACTTACACGTGAATCTGGGTAAGCTTTTTGATTTTTGTAATGTAAAATGAAAATAAAAATTAAACAAATATCAGAGCAAATCTTACAAAATCATTGATAGTTTCATGAATTGTGGACATAAATAGACCCAAAATTTTCATATCTAGGGCAACAAAACCACTGTAGACCAGTGTAATGTAGTAAACATATAAAAATCTAACTTATTGAATGTTACATTAGTTTATGTTCCTTATAACATCAATAAAAAAAATCGTCTATATATAGTTTGTGTGTAAATATTTTAAGTTAGAGGCCTACAGTAAATGTGAAACCGTATCCAATTTCGTACAGTAAAGGAGAAAAATGTTTCATTTAAATCAGAAGAAAAAGGTATTGTTATATAATAAATGTAATGGCAATTTAGTCTAAAATAAAATGCATTTATTTATTACTAGCCGACCTGCGCGATTTCGTTCGCGTGTTGCTCCGCTCCTATGGGTCGTAGCGAGATGTTAAATAGCCTAAGTTACTCTTTGTAACATCAGCTATCTGCCAGTGAAAGTCCCATCAAAAATGTTTAACCATTTTAGAGATCAGCCGGAACAAACAGACAGACAAAAATTGTAAAAAAAAAAAAGCCATATGCACTTAGTAAAAAGCGGTTATTTTAATATTACAAACAGACACTCTAATTTTATTTATTTTTATGGATTATAATTAAAAAAATAGAAGAAGTAAAATGTTAATATTAATAAAATTTGAGTGTCTGTGTGAGAAAACTTACTTAATTCTTTAATACATATAAGTTAACAATTAAGACAGATAGACATCCATATTTATATATGTCGGAGACTAGAAAAAGGATGAATGATCATTTATATGTTAAGTATCATATGTTCACAATGGATGGCCTATAATATAAGCTACAGGTGCAACACGGTCAGGGTATAACTTAACATTACGATCATGTACTATTCTGACTAAAATTATTCTAACAAGAACCCAAGCAGTGCCTTGGACTTGTATCCAAGGTGTAGGCTTAAGAGATCCCTTTAAGTAATTACTTAAAATGTTCTCTGTTTAAACCTAAGGTTGAACTCACATAAACCTAACCTAACACAAGGCTAACCTAACCTAAGTCTAACTTACTCTTCCGACATATACATAATCCAATTTAATATTTAAAAGAAAACAAAAATATAGACAAAATAAAACTCGTTAAAGTATATTTAAAAGTACGTGAGGTCTTAAGTGCCGAGCACCGAGTGTGTAAATAAAGTCACAGTTGAGCTCATTCAAAGTTGTAAGGATAACAAGGTGTTAGGGGATCAAGGATTTAGTAAAAAAGCTATAAATTCAAAGTTAGCAAATCGCGCATTTACAATTCGGCTCAGACTTGGCCGAGCAAACTGATATTTATGGGTCAGACGCACTTCGCACTTCACGCCCTCACGCCCTTACGCGTCAACTCACGAATAACTAAACCATATTTGTACTGACATCTATTTTTCATGGTCATTTCGTGGTTCTCACAGTAATTTTTGACTATTTATAATATAAATAATTAGCAACACCGTTGGTACATTAGTGTTAGACAATATATAACTTTTAGTGCGATGGATTAGAGGCAGTCTCTCTGGTGTTTCCGCGCAGTGTATATGGAAGTTAGTGAATTATTCTCTCTCTTATTGTATGACATCAGGTATACAAAAAACCTACCTATCATTAGTACCTACTAAAATAAAAGTTATAATATCCATTGGTACTTATGTACTTGTTTATATTTCTTTGACTTCGGTTGGGTATCTAAAAAACCATATTTCATGGTTTACTTGCGGTCGGTTCCACCTTTTATTTATTGCCGCTGCCTGCGACCGACGCGACCTGCTTGGGGGTCACATTTAAATGTGGAAATCTTATTCGAGAATAATTGAGGGTGTTTTAAGTGGCATCAGAAAATAATGAAATAAAACAAAAGTAAAAATTATATTGATGCTATAGTTTAAATACTAAACATTTTTCTTATAGAGCAAGAGCTCGTGACAATCAGACTTTCGTGATTTTAAATAACCCGAAAGTTTTTCTGTGTGTGTGTTTCTGGCGTGGTGTTAAAAACAACTAAAACCAAACCAAAAATTTGAAATATAAAAAGACATAGACCATTTAATACATTGGCTATAAAATATAGGTAATTTGTGTCTGAAAGTTCCGTAGCCACTCGTCGTTACGTATACAGCCATTCCCATTGCTATTCATAAAAAAATCTCAATTTAAATCCTAAAGCTATTAAAACTAAAGCTCGACAAAATATAGCGCAATAAAGTAAACTATTATAAGAAATGCCAACAAAGGCCCGAAACTGCAATGTTTTTATCGGACGTGCGAACTCGCCCATTAAGCCTTCAAGGCAATAAACTCCTTCGCAGTTATTATTCGCACTGGCTTTTTATGAAAACCAGACGACCACTAATATGCAAATGAAGCACCGTTACTTCTTACTTGAATGTATTTGTTGCTCAAATTAAAACATGGAACTGAATCCAGACTATTGTAATGGAAATTCTGTTGCCACCTACCAAAAGAAATTAAAATTTTATATTTTTCGAGGAAGAAATAAACGGACAATCCACCTGATGCCAAATCTATGTAAATACAATATCTAACAATAGCTGCTGGGTTATTAAATTCAGTTAAAAAAAATACTTTTATTTTGTTTTGTAGAAACACAGTTTATAAATTATTTTCATTCCGATAGGGTTGAGCCAGTTTGTCATGTGGTGTTGCACAGTACATATTGAATTAGTAAGACTAATATTGCCGTGTTGTTTAGTGGCGTGCTGGTGTCCTTCGTCATCGAGGAGCAAGTGAGTAATGTACTTTATTATTTTAATATTTGGTAGCGAGTTTGAGCGTCAAGGTGAGAGTTTACGGTTATAAAAGATATTTTTAAATCTGTTCCTGGGTATCAAGTTAATATTGTCATTTAAGTGCGGCATAGTTTCCATAGCAATATGATGATTTGATAATAATGGAGTTTCTTGAAATGCGTCAAGTTTTTGTCGATGATACAACGTAAGTAAAAACTGTTTAAGTATTAGTTTAATATACAATAAACACTAAAACGTTAGTAATAAAAGATCGGGCATAACTTATGTAGCTTATGAACCGAGTTGAAAAACTTTTCTTTAGTATCCTTAATACGGATGGTCTTATTTGACGAGTAATTTCATTGTCATTGGACTTTAGGCTGCAAAGATTTACTAGAAATTCCTCTAAATCGTCTGTTTTATTCGTACAACAATTGTGGAACGATCTACCGGAGTCTGTGTTTCCTGATAGGCAAAAAGTTAGAGTCTTTAAATCCAAGAATAAACCTAGGTGTTACGCTGGCTTGTAATGCATAAAAAAATCAAATACACTACACATTAATTATTGGAATCCTAATGAGTTTATGAGTATCCAGTTAGAAAATTTGGCTTTAGTGAAACATAACGCTGAATGCGTGATTGTGGTCGCGTTTGGTGTTTATCCAATTGATAAACACCAAACCAAAACGCGTCCTCACCTTGCAAAAAATATGAAAGCATCCCTCGCAGTTTTTTATCGGAATTTATAATACTTTTTTATTGTGAGTTAAGTGTTGTGCGGCTATAAAGGGCACAAATGACGCAATATCTGGCGAGTCGGCGTCTGAGAAATGACGTTATTATTTATGTTAATTCCAAACGCTAAATGACGTCTTACGTGCTCTCGGCACTCGGCACCTTGTACCCACACCAACCCTCTACCGCCCTCTGCAGGGTTACCATTACTTTTTATGGTGTTGCTCTTATTGTTTTTTAATGGGATATTTTTATTTTAAGTGAAAATTTCCTAGCATCGTTAAATTATTTAATTAAATGTGCATGATAGTAGATCATCAAATCTACCTATTTTTTGATTTTATGTAAGTATCGAATGTAATACTGAACTGCGATCTGCTTATTTATTTAAAATAAAAACTTGATCCCTTCGGTAATTAATAAATTTTATTGCTATTTTATCTATTGATTGTCATACATATTGCTTAGTTGATAATATATATAAACTCTCTACAAATGGAACTGATATAGTAAAAAGATTTCGCATAGTAAACATTATCTAGAGTACTGCTAGAGTATTTGGTATTGTAGTGTTAAGTCTTTCTTCTCGAGGATCACGTGTGATATTTATTAAGTTAATTTTATTGTTGGGTAGCGAGGTTGGGCAGTGGATGGTCGACGTCTTAATCATGTCAAAGACTTCTTTAAAGCAGGAAGTCGACCGGTCATTGGTAAAAATTCCTGTTTAGTTCTGTTACTGTAATAGTATCAGTAATAGGTTTTTTTTAATATGCTTTAAAACTAACATGAATTAACAGTTACTGTTTAGTAATGTAGAATTTGAAGCGTCAGTAGCTCAGTGGTGGGGGCGTTGGATTCACGATCGATAAGTCGTGGGTTCAAATACCGGACATTGGACTACTGGCGTGGCTCACTCCTGACACAAGCATGCAAGCTTACTAGGAGGGGTAAAGGGAATATTAGTAGTATGTGTCCCGTACTGATAGTAAACTTTAAAAAAAAAATTTTAAAGGGATCATAGTTGGGAGTATAGTAAACCCAAAGCAGTAGCACCCATGGCAGCCCTGAAACCGCGAGCGTAACGTAACTTTTTCCCAAGTCACGGCGGTAATTGTGCCACTTTACATAATGTCTATTTTAGTGCTGCGAGCATTTTTCAAAATGCTCCTAATGAGTCGTGAAGGGCGCTGATGTCCCGTAATGTTAAGGTACAGACTCATTTGAGCCGCGGTGAGAGATTTATGGAACTCTTAAGTGAACTCGATCGCTTTTACTTTCCTAACAAATGATATATTTTTGCATCGCGAACGGTTTATTATTTATTCTCTGATAATGTTCTAACGTTTGGACATATCTGCCTCGGCTTTGTTGTTACTAGGCAATTCTGTTATAGTGATAAAGTTAGTAAAAAAAGGGGCCAGCAAAGTATTATTGTCCTTTCCTCTCACCTCTGTGTTGCTAAAACAGCGGAATCAATTTGGGTATTTTTTTTAAGTCAGGGTAATTCATTTTCGTTTGAATAAGTTACTCGGATTTTTTTTAAACTAAAATAATCTAATAAAAAAAGAAACGGTTGATTAATGTAAAAATGAGTGAGTCAGTACGTAAGTGAATGTTTAGGTAACTGAGTGGGTTTGTGATTAAGATTGTAACAAAAAAAATAAAATTTTGTCTGTTCTTCATCCCCTTAATATAGAGCAAATTTTTAGCCATTAGCGAAGCGAGGGCGACGTAACTTTTGGGTGTTTTTAATGTAAATATAGATATTGTCCTTCAGACACCAATGATAGCTGTCTATCATCATAAAAATGTACGTCTATCAGATTAACCTCGTCAATTAGATTGGGAAATGATGTGAAAAAATTGGTGAAAATTTCTTCCGTATTCAATAGTTATTATAACGACGTAAGATTGAATAAAACCAAGCACAATTATACATATATATTGTAAAATTAAATTTATCTCCCTCACAACACTTCACTTGAGTTTTAATATCACATGAATCGTGAAACACTTAAACGCTCTGCGGCTCTTTGATGCGTTGTCTGTGTTTGTGTTTAGATTGTTGTTAATTTATTATTTTCAACACATTGTTTATTCAATTATATTGTATATCAATCATTGCTTACTCTGTCGATTATAGTTATTGATCTATAATGATATTGGAATCGAGTTTTAACAAATATCAGAAAAAAATGTGTTAACTGTATACATAGTTACCTACTGACAAAGTAACATGACTTCGTAATGAAAATTAAGAAACGATTATCAGTAACACTCTCCACACATTTCAAACAGTGATAATTATAGGTTGCCAACAAAGTTGCCAAGGCTTTAATAGTACCCCCCCCCATTGTAATCGAAGTAAGGCCCGGCAAAAATCACTTTGTGTGTTTTGCGCATTAACGAAGTTTAATTTTACTATTGACGAATAAAAATATTTTATGATGCATGTATTGCCAATTCGAACATCAAGAGAGTAGCATAATATACTTGTTTTATCATACAAGTAATAATAAAAAATATATATGGAGATTTTAATGATATATAAATTCCTCCATGATATATAAATGTATTTAAGTATATATTTAACCTCGTAGATATTTAGATGCAGCCTCACTCTATGTCCAGACTACATTGACATGATCCCACGGGTTTCTTCACCTAATGAGTTAGAAGCCGGGCTTCACTCGGGCTCCGGCTCGGGCTCGGGGATAAATCTTGCAGTTCTGTTATACGCTACTATGGTCTAAGCTATCAACGATGAACGATAACGTATTAAGCATATAAACACACACAACTCTGCAATGATTATTTTCAGTTCAGTTGTTGCCGAAATCTTAATAAGTAATATTCGTCTCATAAACAGCAGAAAATTTGGGAAAGAGCTTTTTGTGACGTGTCGCAAGAATTTTCCTCCCTGTCAATCCGTTATACAGACCAAAATGAATTTATATATATTATTTATTTCGTACATTAAACCCAAAATGGCGCTGAACAACATTTAGTGTAATGGTTTTATTATTTTTAAAATTTTAGTATTTTTTCTCATGTTTTAGCTAAAATATCTTTCTTATTTTTTCGCTGTAATAGGAAAATACTAAATTAGTAATAAGTTTTATTTAAGTTCTACTATCGAGTTTAACTAAATATATTTCTGGAACGATTCCCTTCGTTTTGTTTCCTCGAAAGCATCTCGAAATATGTCGAGTGAACATATAATTTAGGATACAATGGACATTTACGATAGGTTTATGTATAAAAAAATGTTGGTAAGACTTGTAATAGAAAAATGATTTGTAAATAAAATAAAGAATTGTATGATTTTAGTTAAATTTTCTCCTATATCTTACCCCACACAACCACTTGTGTTTTATTCCGCAGCGCGTTGTAAATCAAAGCCCGTTGCTTCTCATAAACATATTTCGTGTGTCGCCTCTTTTTTAAATTCACCTTCATACACTTTAGCATTTTTTTCCACAATTTTTCATACTGCAGCACCTTTCATGATATTAAGGCTTGTTTTAAGTGGCATATTGTGTGACATCATAAATTTTACTTGCAATTTGTTGTCGCTTTCTACTCTTCTGTTAGCAACACCGTTTATAAATTAGTATAACTTTTGTTCCGATAGTTTTGAATTAGTCTTTCAAGTTATATCGCGCAGTACATTTTAAAGTAGTGAGACTAGTAGTGTTGTTTGGTTTTGGTTTTTGTTTAGTGGCGTGGTTCTAGACTTCGTTATCGAGGAGCACGTAAGTAATGTACTTTATTATTTTAATATTTAGTTACGGTTATAAAAGGCGTCTTTAAACCTGCTCCTGGGTCTCAAGTCCCAGGCACTTCTCGGCTTCTATCTAGACTACATGTTAATATTTTCGTCTAAGTGTTACTCCGCAGTATAGCTCCCATACTCTTGATACTTGTGTATTATGCTCTTCGCTCCTTTTTTTCCCCTTCACTGAGTATGTATATTGTTTTCCTAAAACATACACAAATTATCTAATCCATTATGTTAAATGATTATCTGGGGCCACGGTTGTATACTTACCAAGTCGAGCAAAGCTTGTTTGGTTACTTAACATCCTTTTCTCGACACAAGTCAGGTTTTGAATTTTCGGCGACCAAAACGAAATAATACGTTTAAGAAAGTCACACATTATTTATACCTTATAGTTTAAAATACAAACTCAAAATAATTTATTTCAATTAAAATTAGAAGTTTGGCCGAGAAGAGCCGGCATAAAGCTCAACAGTCGCTTTTATCAAAAGTGTTTTACAAATTTGTAATAATTAAAATTGAAGACCAACGTTACGTAAACTTTCATAGATAGTGTTAATTTAAAGAAGTATAGTCTATAAGAATTAATGCTACTCAAATCAATGCTACCAACATCCTAAATAACAGGATGCTACTCAATTAGTGTTCCTAACATCACAACTTAGTAGTAGCAGTAGAAGCGTCAGTAGCTCAGGCGATGGATTCACGATGGATGATGTGACCTCCTCCTAACATAAGTATATGGCTTAGCTGGAGGGGTTGATTATTACTAGTAGTATGTGATCCATACTGCTAGTAATCTTAAAATAACTGACTTGGTTTTTTCAGTCAAAAAAAAAAGCGAGAATTGGTATCGTTTACAGTTTATGTTTTTAAAAAGTATTATAATTAATCCAAATATTTGTAGTAGAATGTTTAACAACTCCAGCGTGGGGTCAGTGGTCAGTAATTTAGTGAAGGAGTTAAGATGGCGCGGCGACAGGTCCTTAATGACCCCTGTTCCTTAATTATGCACCACCAGCTTAACACGTGGCGGGGGCCCTACTGTTCATATTAAGATACTGAACATTATCCAACTTAATTTTATTTAAATATAAAAAAATTAAATAGACGCTTTAAACACTAACTACACTTACATAAAGTATAATAATAGCAGTCACTATTGATCAATCACCCACTCTCGCTCACTCCCTATATACAAAATAATTTCCATGTCCCTCTCACTCGTAAAGATATCAAAGTTAAGTAAAAATAGATAATTATTATTTATTAAATTTTGGAAATTATTTTTTTTTACATAGGTACTCTATAGGCTTTGTTTCCACCAGATATATGCGAGGGATGTGTTATTTGATGACACACTATGAGGGAAGATAGTTAAATGAAGCGATCCCTCCCAACATATCCTCGCTTATCTCTGGTGGAAAAGCAGCCTAAGACACTAAAACAACATTGCACGCCAGTAAATTTCCAATAACGCAAAAAGTACTCCTTCTCTTTACAATCGAAAGACAAAGTCAGGGATTAAAGTGTGTATTTACTAACTACGTTACAGCTGGCGTTGCGTAACCCCAGTCCCCTAATGCGAACACAGAACAACAATACAAGAAGTTACAACTTTTGGTCAAATTGTCCGTCTTGGATTAAATTAACATTAGGTGAAACTATCCCGAGGGTAGGCATTGTGCCGGCTGTGACCCGAGCCCTGTTCCCTGCGCCCTGCTCCCTGTGGTCCTTGAGGAATCCGTATTAAAATTACACCATGCAAATGTCTACGTCTTACTGTTTGACTCTCGCTTTCTATGTTTATGTTTCAGTTTGTGTTTGGGATCTAAATATTATTTGTTATTCTTGACCAAAACTCTACCTAAGTTAGCTCTAACTTACACCCTGCGCTCCCCGCTAAAAAGGCTTTAATAGTGACTTCTGCGCATTCAAGGTCAAAACTATATTTACGTGCCAAAAACTATAAGTATGAAGAAGCATTTTTGACAGGAAACCAAGCAGTGTCTGGGGGTTTGTTGCAGTTGCAGGTCTTCAATGCTATTTTCAAACTGGCCACTTGATTATTAAATAATTAATAGCAGTTTATTAACTCAAGTAATCTCCACCAACCAAGTGCCAAGTAGCAAGCTCCAAGACACTATATTAAACTTGCACTATTTTAGTCAATGTTTACCGCATGAAATCTCTTGTCACTGTCACTATATTTTCGGGAAAGTTGAGTCCTAAAATAAATCTATAGTAGGTACCTACAAGCCAAGAATTTTTTAACCAAATTTCATTTCAAGGGTGAAAAGAGGATGTTCATTTTTTTTAAATTAAACTATAAGGTCTTTTAAATAACTTGACTCGATTACGAAGTAGTCAAATTTTGCTGCTAAGATATCGCGAGATTATATCGAGTGACTGGATAAAATGATCTTAAAAAGTACCTAATTGAATTATGTTCTTATAACATTTGCAAAAAATAATTATAATATTTAAATCTTTTGAAGTCATTGTATCTATTACTAGTCTAGTTGACCCGAAGGGTTGGACCCTATCAAGCCTTTTTTTTGGATAATACTTCTAATAATAAAAATTCATTTGGTCCAGCAATTCTTGAGTTATAAGTGTAACTAACCCTACCATACTATATTTTATACATATATTAATAGTCGACTTCGTCCGCGTGTAGCTCCGCTCCTATTGGTCGTTGCGTGATGATATATAGTCTATAGCCTTCCTCGATAAATCGGCTATCTAAAACTGAATTTTTTAAATCGGACCAGTAGTTCCTGAGATTAGCGCGTTCAAGCAAACAAACAAACTTTTAAGCGTTATATATTAGTATATATAATTTTATCTTATCAACACCGTTTTTAATGTTCGCGGGTAGTTCCTTTTATATTATTTCAGTTTGTATTATAGTATCGTGATTAAGGTCACCCTTCTGGAGGTCCTTGTAAGTTACCTTTATTATCTACTGTAGTTAGTTCGGATAACGAAGGGAGCGTTGTAATTATATAAAAAGCCTTTAACCCTACACCTTGGTCGCAAGTCCAGGCTCTGAGGCCCTCAGTAATGGGCATAATTCTTCCCCTATACTATGACACATTATAGATTTAATATTGAAAGGTTTTAAATAAATTAAAGTATGTAAATAATTGAATATGTCTCATCAAACAAGCAAGTAACTAACAAGTCTCGACATGGTAACTACGTGTTTACTGAAGTGCTTCTAGTTCACAAGTTGCCGGACCGAGCTCCTCCTCACTCCTCTCTCCTCCGCACTCCTCTCACAAGACGTGAGAGGTATAAGATTAGTTGCGGCTTTTAATTGGAGATGTTCTTGTTTCTTGTGCTTTCAATTATATTAGAAATTACTACGAAATTGTAAACTATATACAGTTAGCAACATATCATTGTGCATTCGTGGGTAGTTCCTTTTATTTTATTTCAATTATACCCACGTGACACTTGACAACAAATCCTATATAACCTTTGTTCCTATAGATTTGTGTCAGAAGTCAAATGGAGCTCGCCTGGTGTGCATATGTGTAAATTTGCGGGTAGTACCTTTATTTCAATTCCAAGACTGTATATAACTTCTGTTCCGATAGACTTGAGCCAGTTGTCAAATGGAGCTTGCCTAGTGGTCATATCTGTGCAGTGATGTGGTGTCGTGATGCTGGGTCTCCCTTATTAAGTTGTGGAGTTTAATGTTGGTCACTCGGTGTTCCGTTGTACGAGGAGGGATCAAAAAGTAGTAAGAATGAGATAGAATACAATGACTATTGATGACTTAACAATTTATTTTTCTACATAGTTTCCGAGTCTATCTACGTACTGAGTCCAGCGCTTTTTCAAGGCTTCAATCCTTTTCACAAAAATGTCTTGTTTTGGTCCTGCAAAAGGCTTTTCACGGCATCTGTTTCCCCTTAAGTATTTTTTCCATTTGGGGAACAGATAAAAATCGCTAAGCGCCAGATCTGATGAATAATGGGGGTGGTCACCCAATTCGAAGCCAGCTTGCTGAATGGCAGCCTTCGCAACTGCCGACCTGTGCGCGGGTGCGTTGTCGTGATGAAACAGCACGCCTCTTCGAAGATTCCCTCTCCTTTTCTCTTTGATGGCATTCCTCAACTTGGGAATTAAAGGTGCATAATATTGGCCTGTAATGGTGGTCCCACGCTCCAGGTAAACAACAATATCCCTTCTGAGTCCTAAAATATTGAGGCCTTGGGAAATATTGACCTTGCCAGCCGATGCCACGACACGAAACTTCTTCGGGGTCGGTGATGATGGCCGTTTTCATTGCGAAGATTGGTGTTTTGTCTCGGGATCAAAATGATGGACCATGTTTCGTCCAATGTTACGAAACGAGACAAAATATTTTCAGAATCTTCTAGAAACTTCTGACTGTCGGTGAACATTCTCGGCTTCTACCTTGCGGAGACTTTTCTCATATTCAAAGATTATTTCAATATGGATTGAATACTTCCATATGAAATGCCCGTTTCTTGAATTAAATACCGGATGGTAACTCTTCGATCACTCAATACAATTTTCTCAACTTTCGCAACATTTTCTTGGGTGACTGAAGTCGATGGATGGCCGCAACGATGTTCGTCTTCCGTGCTCGTTCTCCCTACTCGAAATTGAGAAGCCCACCTTGCGACAGTGGAATACGGCGGAGCAGAATCTCCTAATGTTGCCTCCAAATCGCAATGAATCTCTTGCGTCGTTAACTTTTTTAAACAGAGGTATTTAATAACGGCTCGCACTTCGTTTCTCTCCATTTTCGAGAACACGTTCCGACATGAAGCAAACAAATGACTACATTCAGAAAAAAACAAAAGAGAATTGAAGATTTTTTTCTTTATTAATATTAAAAATATGTATCTGAGCTATGCCTGTCAGTATTTATTTTTTTGGACATAGAAAAAAATCAAACCTTTTCTCTTTATAATGTTAGTGTTAGATAAGGGATTTTTCTTTGTAGCCATCTGAAAAAGAACGCGCACGTAGCAAATTTCATGATGTTCAGTCCTATGGTTAAACACAAATTAAACACACTCGATCCCTTTCAATAATTTCCACCCATTAAGTAACCAGCCGCCATATTTATCTTGAGTTCAAATCCGGTCTAAAATTAATCCATACTTGGAACCTGCGCCCCAGACCTCTAAGAACCCTGAGGGTGACCGCGGCTGACACGGAGCCTTGATCTTAGATAGTGGGATTAATAAAGATATTAAGTGGTCATTAATTGATGCTAAAAATCTAGAACAAAATCTATCCAAGGTTATAATTTAAAAGCAATATCAATAAAATGAAATTAATTTGACATTTTAATTAATCATGAAAAATAAATTAAAAATGGCCTAGTTCGAGTCGGACTCGCACACCAAGGGTTCCGTACCTCTTAGTAACAAAGTCCCGTTTTTACTCTTTGATTACGGAACCCTAAACATGTGTTCAAAAATACGAAATTCCTGACACTCTAATGTCAAAGTTACTAGCGAAACGGTACAGATAACAAAACAAAATAGAAGCGTTCTAATACAATTTGACAGAAATTATATTAAAAACAGTAAAATATTCGAAGAAAGTACGTATTTTAATAATTTTTAATTATTTTTTAAACTAGGTCGGCGTTTGACTGTGCCTTGCCTGATGTTAAGTAACCACACGGTCTAGGATGGAACACGCCTTCCTAGAAGATGCCTGTTTACTCTTGCTTTAGAGACACCCATATATG
The DNA here is from genome assembly GCA_905147385.1 of Limenitis camilla. Taxonomy (NCBI): domain Eukaryota; kingdom Metazoa; phylum Arthropoda; class Insecta; order Lepidoptera; family Nymphalidae; genus Limenitis; species Limenitis camilla. The sequence continues at coordinate 617,546 of LR990232.1, read as the reverse complement.
TACCTTAAGAAACACAGACTCCGGCAGACCATTCCACCACCACTACCTGTTCCGCGGTGCAAACTTTACTTAATATTATAACTGCGAAAGTAACTCTGTCTGTCTGTCGCTCTTTCACGCCAAAACTACGGGACCGATTTAAATAAAATTTGGTATACAGATAGTCCAGGGCCTGAAAAAGGACATAGGCTACTTTTTAATGCGATAAAAGGAATGTAAAGGACGAAGTCGCGGGCACAGCTAGTACCTAAAGAAATATTCGCGAGAATATCAACATGTACCTATGGCGCTTGGTATGTATACGCGGAATTAATTTAGTTTATTCGCCCTTCGCTGAGGTACAAAAGACAAATATAGTACAATAATTTACCTTTTAGGTCACAGATCATTTATTACACTTTACATTTTTGACAGATTAAACAGCGAAATTATATGAAATAGTGTTGCCACACTAAACATAGTTCAAATATTAAAAACATTTTCTGTTTTAATAAAAATAAAAATGTAATGAATTTTTCAAATTTGCATTTACTTTGTACTTAAATCAAAAGTCACTCAACGATGCTCGTGCTCGAGCACCCCACCAGGTAGCTAGGTAGGTACTCACTTCAGCAATAAGAACAAAGTAAACAATAAAATTTCAATTCTCATTTAAATGTAATTTATTCGTCTAAGACATGAAAACGACAAAGTGTACAAAGTTGAAATATCTTTGGAAGTTATTCAGTTGTTCATCCATGAGAGCTGTTCTGCTCCCTGCGGGTGCGGGTGCGAGTGAGAGGGATGCGATGCATTATTCATGGAAGGTGGTTCAGGTTAATAGAAATAAATGCTATTTGTGTTGCTTACATTGTTTTAAAGAATATAACATAGGGGTAGAATATGATTGTAGATCGTCCCTTAAAAAAGTTAGCAACACCGTTGATAACTTTATATTCGCGAGTACTTTTTATTTTATTCCAAGACTGTATATAACCTCTGTTTCGATAGACTTGAGTCAACCAAACGGAGTTCGTCTGGTGACCATTATGGCTGTGCTGTGGTGTGGTGTCGTGTGCTGTATAATAATTTTTAATTTATTTTTATTAGCAATAACCATTTTTCAGTTTTTTTTTTAGATAAAAAAAAATTATAATAATATTAAATTAACTTCCCCTACAATGTCATAATTTTCGGATAGAAACATTTTTTTATTTTTAAAAATTTAAACAGTATTGAAGTTCAAATAAATTACTTAATATAGGGTGTTTTTTTACCCTTTAAAGGTAAGTATCTCGACAAGTTGCTCTCATCCACTTCACTTCAGAGAGACACTTGATTCAACTCCTAATTTGTTTCTTTTTGTCCATATTATATTATAGACTTTCAAACGTCGTCTGTGTATCATCGTTAGTGATAATAGTACGGGAGCCAGATTCAAATTCGGTCAATCATTTCCTCTCGAGTCAAAATTCGTATACTGCATAAGGAATATATATTATGATGACTCGTGACCGTCAGCTGCGATTCCGTGGGTGGGGCGAGCAGTGGCAGCCTCCCAAACATGTAAAAAAAAATTTTTTTCAGTCATTTTCTCCCATTTGAAAATTTGTCATATTATAGTTTACCTAGCATCTTAAAGGAAAGATAAAGTCAGCTGACCATAACGTGGTGGGATATACGTCAGCTGGGTGCTTGACCATTTTGATTTTTTATAGCAAAATCACAGTTACCATTTAAGTAGCTTTTTGCAAACAGAAGTTTCGTGAGTTATCGTAATGATTAAAGGCATCACGTAATACTTTAACGGCCTCTTAGTATGGAATATTTGTTACTTAGATTGTTTTTATTGTTTCAAATAGCAGAACCTAACCTAACCAGAACCCTATCAAGGAAGTACCTACACAGGAAAGAAATTCAGTCACTTGAGAGACGATAAAATTAAATGACATATTTATGAAATTTAAAATAATATAATATAGTACAGTAGCTATGACATATTTCTGAGAGTTCAATCTTAAATTAGTAAGTACATCATACCATCCATAAACTCTAATATACAGGTTGTTTGATGTTATACTACTATATTTTTTTTTAATTAAAAAAAATCATTCAATATATTGGCACAAAACCTGTAAATTGAAATAGCTAATAAATATATAATCGTCACTTTACGTTCCGGTGTCGGTTTGTTTGATATAGACTGCACAGCGCCGTGCCGTAGCAGCAATTTATGCGAGTGAGTCGCGGTCAAGCCAATTAGTTGGCTAATTGAAGTGTGCCTTTGATGTTCTTTCAAGCTTTGTGCATCCATGCGTCCCCTACTCCTGCTCCTGCCCCTACCACTGCCACAGCCGCAGCGCACCTGGTCTCGAGTGCATATCTTCATATTTGTCCTTACTCCATATCTGGAATTGTGAACGGAGGATGACAAATTGAGTGGTCATTCATTTTTTGCTTTCATTCTGTTTGGACGAGTTATTTTTAATCCTTAATTATAGAAAAGAGTACTTACTCTCTTAATGGGTCTTTCAGTTTATTTTGTATATAACCCTCGCTTGTCTGAGGTATCGAATAATATTTAAACATGCAACAACTGCACACTAACACTTAATGTACTTCTACACTAAAATTATAAAGAGGAAAGATTTTTATTTTTGTATGTAACGAATAAACTTATAAACTACTGGACATATTTCAAAAATTCTTTTGCTATTAAAAAGCTACATTATCCCAGAGTAACATAGGCTATAATATATAAAAATATACTACTAAAAAAAATTTGAGATCCCCAGAAACTTTTACTACAACCAATCCAAGGTATAAAAAAAACTACAAATGTCTTTCTTCGCATGCGCTGTAGAAAGTATTGATGATAGAACAAAAAAATGTTGTACAATATTATAGAACGTATCAATATCTACAAAAAACTTCACGAAACCATATGTCCAACTATTGTAGATATGTCACTATAACTACTTTTTTACATTTTAAAAGTAATGGCTATCAAAATCAGACCATGTTATCCATACCTTTGTTATAATTCTTATTCCAAAAAAAATTTCGTATTCAAGACTGTTTCAATACCTGTAGATTACTTTTTGAATTATTGAAATCGGACATATTGTTCATAAGATATTGCGAAATTAAATGTCAATATGAATAAGAAATACACGCCAACGCGAGTGTGTCTCAAATTTCCACTTGTTGTTAGATATAAATAGAATAATAGCAGTTAATAAACAAAATGTTATACATAAAAAAATCTAGTTTATTGATGATGGAGTTGTTGTTAAATAAAGAATAAGTAAGATAAATCAACCAACAGTCATATTACTTAATCGACGCTTCAGGCTTCTCTGTCGCTTAATTGAATATTACAATTAAAGTAGTAAAGGTTTTAATTGTCGTTTAAGTTCAAATTTTTTTCATGAATAGGATAGCTGTGTAGGATAATAATAAGTTTATTGGCCAAATATAAAGTTACAAAGACATTACTCAAACTGAGTATAACTGTAGTAACATGATTCTAGACGAACTATATGTGGGTACAAATACCATACCATGAAATTAAAATGTTTGCGTGCGTATATGTGTATGTGTGATGGATGTCCATAAAATAATATTTAAAAAATGCCGCTTTAATTTGGTATATAATATTTATAGTATATACTTATCTATACATAACACTGGATATGTATAGAGAGATATCCTTAGTCTCATTCGTGTAAGTACATACATTGAATCTGAAACTTGTGTCGTACAAGAGTTGTGACAAGGAAGCGCGCACGGACGCACCGCACCGCGCGGTCAGCTTCCGCCCCTTTGACCTGACTCTACAACTAATTACAACATCGCATTCGTTTATACATACACCACATTAAAATATTATCATAGACTTCTTTCCAAAATATGATATGGCAACACTTTATTTGGAGGTAAAACTTAATTTGAGAGACTACTATACCCGCTGCTGTGACTGCGGGCATGCCAAAAGATATATTTAATATACAATTAGAATTTTATTGAGCACTTCTAGTGGGTAGTCTTCTTTTTTTATATAGCATGACAAGTTTTCTAGCTTCTTTTAGAATTTGTATTTTTAAATGGGCAGGACACATCGCCCGTTCTTCTGAAGAAAGATGGCCTAAACGAGTGACAAAATGGACATGCCCGGGAAGTAAAAGACAAAGGGGCAGACCAAAAGCTCGCTGGATAGACGATAGACTGGCAGGAAGTGACTGGATAAGAACAGCTAATGACAGGGAAAAATGGAGGCAAATGGAGAGGGCTATACACGAAAGGGGCTATGACATATATATTAATAATAATATTATTATTATTATATACAATTAATAGTGAATGCAAGTACATATTATGTAAAAGACCTTAATCAACTAGCATATGGGTTTTTATTTTATTTTTTATATTTATTTTATTATGATTTTATTAAGAAAACAAACAGTAGAACAATTTTTAAAAATGAAACATAAACCAATACACAAACCAATCAAGTTTCCAGATATAAATTATGCATAAATTGCAAAGGTAGCAGACACATTGTAAGACAAAATAAGGTAAATAAGAAAGACACTAAAACAAGTTACAAGTATTGAACGGTACTTTGAATCTACCTTCATTATCCAAAGTGCGAAAATGTGAAATGATCTGGTGGAGTCTGTTTCTTGATAGATACAACGTTGGTGGCTTCAAAACCACAGTGAACAGTTACCATAGAAGGTACCACGATACCCAGAGGTAGGCATGATACATCCTAGACCGTGTTGAGCTTAAAATCAGGTAGATTTCAGTAAAACGCCTGCCTATATAAGATTAAAAAAAAAACAGTCATGACATTAAAATTATGAAATATTAGTAATAAACAGAATAAATAAAAAATCAATTTAAAATGTTTTAGCGTTAAAATATTTTTCTATTTTTTTTTTTAAATTGATTTTTAAATTGACTTTCATTTAAATAGAAATTACTCTGAAGTCTTGCATTAGTGTGGTAACCCTACACATATCACACATGTACTACAATGTTTTAAGCCCTCGAAACAGGGTGTTAAAGCTCACTCTCCCTTGTTCCAGGATGAAAGTAAAGAGTTTGTGAGGAAATTGTCTAAGACAAGTATAGGGTAGCCAGGGGCCAGCGGGCAGCAGCGGCCGGGGGCCATTTGTGACTACTGCAAATGTGAATTTACAATTAATTTTAGATTAAAAGCTTTTGTGTTAAGTTGACAAGAGAAAACTCACCGGTTACGATGTAATTTCCCGATGCTTTTTGACCTTGAAGGTACCGAGAAGTGTGAAGAATTAAATTTAAATCAACATTTAAAGCACTAAATATAGTCTCTATAATTATATACAGTGTGGTTGAAAACGTTTACGTGGTCGAAAATATTCATGGCTCTATTTGGGTGTGGTTGTTTGTCAGTAGTTCAGTGGTTCAGGCTTTGGATTCATGGGTTTAAGTCCCAGTCATTAGATTACTGACGTGGCCCACTCCTAAAACAAGCATTTTAGCTTACTTCGGGGGGTTAAGAATTCTAGTACCTTGCAAAAAACCTTGAGTGAACAGAAAATATAAAAAAATGAAAAATGCCTAAAAATCTCTTAAAGTCTTAAACCTTAAAAGTCTTTTCTACTGGATAAATATATTATATTATTATCCTGTATGAATTATGCATTATTCCTACTAACAAGTAGCCTCTTTTAATTTCTGACCCTTAACCTATTTCTATTCGAAAAATCACGTCAATTTGTCAGTTCGACCAATATTGCGTGAAAGAAATAAACAATTGAATGCTCAATCCAGAACAAAAGAACTGTTATGAGCACTTATTTGTGTTTCAGAACCGGAAAGGGACAATACGTGTCGCGTGTGAGCGGCTCGTGGAGCCCTGGTGCCGTGGGGACCGGAAGTGAAGCCTCGCAGACCACTTCCGCCGCTTTGACAAACTGCCCTCAGGTTGATAGGACTTGTCCTGAAACGGTTTTAAGACATGCGTATGTGTTATATAAATAAATGCTACATAAAGAAGGTTATATTTACTTTGAGGGTATTTTTCATTAAACAACCTCCCATTAAAAGAACATCCTATATAATGTATTGATTATCAGTTACCTTACGTTGTTTCAGGTGTAATGATGCTAAATCTAAGATGGAGAGATGTCATTAAAGAAGTATTTCAATAAGTTATTGAAGACATTAATTCAAACACGTAAGCTGGTAAGGCCAAGTTATAGGCTATTAAGAAATTGTTCTCGGACCGTGGGCGTGGGGGTGAGGGGGGTAGGACGGTTATTTGCTTAAACTTAACGCCGCGGCCAAGCGCCGTGTGTGCCCTCACCTAACGAGGAATTATATACAGCGTGTAGTCTTTGAGTATGAAAGAATATCCTATCGGTCAATGACTTTAATCCATTCATTTTAGAAATGTATACATATTGTTAATATATAACCTGTTTACGGAAAAGTATCTTTCTGATTTAAATTTAATTTATTTCCTTTTATATAAAAAAAGTAAATTTTAGTTCAAAACTTGATTTAGCATATTTATATATAATGTAAATTAAAACAGATTCCTTAAAAGTTATAGTATACGATAAATATAAACATAACGTTTTCATGTTATGTATTAAGCATTTATATAACACTATAATATTATATGAAGCAGTGATAGCCCAGTGGTTGAGACTTCAATGTCTTACTCAGGAGGTCCAAGTTTGATCCCCCTCACAAGCACACACCTCTGATTTTTCTGAGTTATGTGTGTTTTAAGCAAATTAAATATCACTTGCTTTAACTGGGCCAGTGTGGACTATGGCCTATAATACCCTCCTCATTCTGAGGAGGAGACCCGGCTCAGCAGTGGGCCATAGACGGGTCGTGATGATGATGTATGTATATCTCAAAGTATAACGTATAACGTTTAATTGCGTAAGGTTACGCTAAACTAAAAGTGAAATATAAATCGAAACAACCTGTACAGTAAGTTATAAGTGCACAGGAAGTAAAGTCGGCAATCCAAGGAGGAGGGGGAGACTGAAATGGCTACGAGGTGTTTAAACCCCGCGGCGTCTTAGTAGGTGAGCTTGACCCCTGCGTCCTGCCCGATTCCCGTACTTCCCTATCGAAGATAATACACATTTCCTTAATATATACAAATATAATTTAGGATCTAATCCGTACAATTGGAAAGTGTGTTTGTTACTATGTAATTATTTTAAATTATAATTATGTTAAACATGGTTGTTGAGTGATAATTTTTTTATTAATTCAAAGAAGCGCTAAAAATAAACATGCTATATATACTTTAAAGATTTTCTATGAAAGTATTTTATTATTGTTTCTTTTAATGAAATTAAATAAAAAGTAGAATTATAATCTCGAAAATCTAATATGCATTCAAGCAATTTCTTTGCAACAATTCTAAGCACTTTATTTCGTAATTGGTTCTCGGTTCGTTTGTGTTGCCATAATTCTAAAACTTATACAGTTTATGGATATTTAAATAATTAAGATTATTAAGGAATAATTAGTCTTTATAATAAGTTTTTTTCGTGCGTTGGTACACGTCACTAATTTGCAAATAAAAGCAAATTTTGCTTTTCTTTGTTAAGTTTGTTTTGGTGTTTTTTAGTTATTTTAAGGACCAAAAAATTCCGGGAAATGACCAGGAACATACTGTATTAGCATAAAACCATTATGGTCAAAGGATCGATCACACATCGATCGTGAACTAAGATAGACTTAGATTCATAAATGAACCTTACAGGTAAAGCTGGTTCAAGTTTCAGAAATTAATAAGTAAGCTATTTATAACTCCAAACTTATCTCTAGTACGAAACCACGTTAATATATTTAGCTGATATCAAGGAGAATCCAAAGACAAACATAGATCCCCAGTTAGCAAGTCGCTGACAACTCTTAGACAACTTTGCAGCAACTTGCGGACAACTTTCCGATCTATTTGCGTACAAATCCGATTACTATATCAGTTAGTTCTCTATTTAGATACCTTTCAGTTCAATTAATTACTAAGTTTCGGACTGTATTGAGATGGGAGCTTTGTGAATGTGCTTTTATTAGTTGTACACTTGATTGGTTCAGTCTACCCTCGCTTCGTCTAGGTTAAAAGGTCTTTTAGACGATAACAATTTTTGATAAGAGTAACAACTTTGTTGACTACTTATGATTAACTAATAACCTAAAATAATTAGTAATTTCATAAAACAAATATTGCCTTAGTGCAAGTCGTAATGTAATAAGGTGTAAGGCAATGTAACTGGTGCTAGAGCTACCTTATAGAGGAACACGTTCCCCAGGTACTGCTTGACTTCCTATGTTACCGTGCTATTATTATACTATAATATTATTTATTCATCATTAAATTAGTAATAAATAAACTAATTGCGTAATTATCCTTACTAATATTATAAATGCGAAAGTAACTTAGTCTGTCTGTTTGTCGCGCTTTCACGAAAAAACTACGGAACCGATTTAAATGAAATTTGGTATCCGGATAGTCTAGAGCCTGAGGAAAGGCATAGGCTACTTTTTAATGCGAAAAAAGGGTCGTAAGGGGTTGAAAGGGGGGAGGAAAACGTTATATGACAAATTTTTATTTTGTAACCCCTTCTTCTTTGATTGATGCTTATCAGTTGTCCAGCAATCAAGAAAGTAATAAAACCTAAATCAATGTTACAAATATTATAACTAACAAGAAAACTCAAATTAGTGTTGCCAACATCATAACGAACTCCAGATATTCTTGTATAAAGTGTAATTAAATGCAAGTAGTATAATTCCTCAAGCCGGTAGTTACTGTAATTCGGCAGGTTAACGTTAAGTTAACGTTACGGTTACGGTTGCGGAGTTGCGAGTTCAGAATTTAATTAATCCTGCGAATAGTTGGCGTTAGCCACGGACCAGCGGTCACAGCCAATGCCCCTACCTTGGGTAGGGTGAACTGATCTAGTCGTGGACTATAAATGTCTTCAGTCAATCTTAAATTTTACTTTATACTTCATTGAACCTTATTACCTCTCATCAGAACTTTTAATTCCATTTTCTCGTGTTACTATTTAAAGACATATTCTTAGGTTACATCATTCATGCCCATACGACCCACGGAAGCCGGAATTTTTTTTTAAAGTAGGTATATTAGACAGCATATATTGACTAAGGTGTAGAGTTTGTGAAGTAAAGGTAGAGGTAGGTAGGGAGGGGGTGTAGAGTTAAAAGCTTGGCTCTATATGAGATATGATCACTTTTTGACAATGCGCAGTATATAGTCACGTCTTGGCAACATTTTACATTAAAATATTTTTGTTGGGATTGTTCATATCATTTTGAAGATATATCTGTTTTATTTATGCAAATAAAGTCATTATTTAATATTGTTTTCTAGGTGTGGTGAAGCTTTGAAATAATATTAATATACACGTCATAAGTACGAAGTGTAAGTTAGGGTTAGGTTAGCCTAAGCTTAGGTTTAAACAGCAACCTGTACAGTGAAGGTGAGTGTTACAATTGTGTTTAAGACGTCTTTAAACCTACACGCTTGGTCACAAGTCCAAGGCACTGCTTGGGTTCCTGGAAATGTACGAGATTGTAATGTTTAGTTATCTCCTGACCGTATATTCTAACTATCCCTTCATTTATAATTTCTGAGATACGAAAGTCCTAATACTAAACATGAATAAAAAAAATCAAATACACCAAGTACACAAAATATGCTATTTAATTAGAGCTATTAAATTAATAGTTATAGTGAACACGATTATTGATTTTAATATCCAACAAGAGATTAGACAAATGAAGTGAAGTTGTCAACAACAGGCGGGTTTACCCTGCACATCTGCTCGCCTGCTCCTTGCTCCGCTCGTCTTGCAAGACGTACTCGTAATTGATTACTGAAAAGCTCAAACTTTGATTGGTCGCTTCAATCGAGCTTAATCCCACACACAGACACTACTTCGGCTAAACGGACTTTAGTGCACACATCTAAACTATATTCACTTAAACTTGTATTAAAACCTAGTACTATTTAAGTACAAGTTACTTGCCTTCGTTTCTATTTTGAACAACCCAAAACAATCTATAGATGACACAAAAGACCGGCCAAGTGCTAGTCGAACTCGCGCACGAAGGGTTCCATACCAATATTAAACAAAAAAACACGTTTTTTGTATGGTAGCCCCCCTTAAATATTTATTTTATTCTGTTTTTAGTATTTGTTATTATAGGGGCAATAGAAATACATAATTTGTGAAAATTTCAACTGTCTAGCTATAACGGTTCATGAGATACATCCTGGTGACAGACAGACAGACAGCGGAGTCTTAGTAATAGTGTCCCATTTCGATTTTGACTAGCTTCCTCTTTGGGTTCTTAGGCTGCGTTTCTATGTGCGGGATGTGCGAGGATGTGTAGCGACGAATATGTCTGTAAAAAATCAATAGAATCACTAAATTTGACACACTCTTAGCCAGGTTAGGTAATGACGAGATCTATTGGTTCTTAATAAACACATCCGTCGCTACGTAACCTCGCTCATCTTTGGTGGAAACACCTTACCCAAGCTTATTAATTAAAATAATAAAATTACCCACGAGTATGGATAAGCCACAAGGACTAGAGTCACCAATCTACATGTGCTGCTTTAGAAAATCCTAAATGTATGAAATCACTAGGAATACTGAATTTGATTTAAGGGGACGTTCAAAATAAGTACCTATAAAAATAAAAGCAAATCAAAAGGCTATTGCACTGACAGCCCAATGATTAAGACATCAGTGTCTTACTCGGGGGGGTCCGAGTTTGATCTCCCACACAGATACACACTTCTCATCATGAAGAAACCTGCTCTCCTGAGATTTCCCTAAAAGTTAGACTATGGCCTAACCCTCTCGTCAATCTAAGGAAGAAACTCGGCTCAGCAGTGAATAAATGGGTTGTGATAATGATGATGAAGGCTATTGAAAGTATTGCTAACTCAGACTACATATAATTGGCAGCACCTGTGGGATGATAATAACAATGTATAGCGAGGTACATTCCCACCTTTAATGGCGTCTAACCTTCCAACATCATTCTCAATCAGCAATATTTATAGCAAAGACTATAATGTAGCATTTCCGTCACCCACTACTAGTGCTCAGTAGACATACAGACTGTCAGTGTCAGTGTCAGTCTGTAGGTGCGTTGATTTATCCTCCTATACCATGTATGGTAATATAGGTCAAGTGAACATGTGTTTTAGTCATCGACGAACAGACGTTATGGTACAAATGTTGTGGTAAGTGTTATGATTTTAAAATGTTTGTTTAATTAGCGTCACATTTTTAGGGTTCCTTGAAATGAACAAGACATTTCTTTTGATACCAAAGACGTGATGATTATCGAAGTTTAATTTTTTTCGAGCTTAGAATCTGAGGTTTAAATTCCGTCATATAAACCACCTCAATCATTAAAATTGGTTCAGTAGTTTAGACTTAAACTGCCAAAATAATTACCCTTCCATTTGGCTTCGCAACAGTCGGGTAAAAAGAATTTCTTATAAGATTATATACTTATTTGTCTGTTTGTGTATCTCTCTGTCAGTCGGTCTGATCAATATCCTTGTTCTCAGAGACCCGTGTAGGAATCTCTTTTAAATTAATATCAAATGTTCAGTGCTATGTGAGTATTGAAATAATCAACGCAATCAAAAAACTATTCGTTCATGCATAATTTGTTACTGGCATAGAAATCTTTAAGTAGGAGAATTAGAGACAGGAAAAAATGAGAATTTTCAGTAAATTTTTTTTTCCATTAAATTATTTTATTTTATAAAATTATAAATAAATAACATGGCAACATTACACTATGCTTTGACTTGAAGTCACGAAAATTAAAAAAAAATTATAAATTTCAAAAGTTATAGTTGTTCGTGTTGACCCAGTACCAACAGAAGGTCTTTATGGTGACTATCATAAGTCCTTGGATTTAATGGCAAAAAAATTATTGAAAATTCTCATTTTTTTAAGGAAAAAAATCCTACTAAATTTGTTATTTAAAAAAATGCTTTTTGCAAGTGCTAATCGTGACCTAAGTCGATAAACTCGAATGGGGACAAAAGTTATTACTCAGACTGTACAGAACCTTTGGTGCAAGAGTCCGACTTGAACTTGGCCGATTTTTTATTTGATAGTACTCTCTCCACTCTCAGATTTTGAAACATTTCAAAAATTAATATTTAACCAGAGATCTTATCTTCACCATTAACGTAACTATTATTACGTTTACGATCTTGTTCTATTATTTAGTATTTTATTTAGTGTAGTAACGTCACCTCTCCCCATGATATCACCTATAATTAGCTCCAAACAATTTAGTGAAGTTAATGATCACCACAAATATGACGGAGCGTCTCCACGGCGCCACGCTCAACAGCCTCTTTGTGTGAACATGATGTCACTGAACCAAAATAGATCGCTTAGATTTAGGTACTGGTGACGAATCTCTACCTTCTGACCAATAAAATGTAGCTACAAAGTTGTCTAATATTGGATCTGTTATAAGTAAATACACAGTCAACGTCACGAGTGTCCACCCGTTGGTACATTTGGGTGGACTTTTACCTTTAATACTGAATAGTTATCTCATATCATTTACAGATACCGTTCTATATTAAGTTTTAAAAACAAAAGTATGGTTAGATATTTATTTATTCAATAACACAAAATCGGCTGAACAGATTTTCGTGAGAAATGCCACATAGATTATTTTAAATATAGATTAAAACTAAGGCTAAAGGCCGACCCCCCCACCCCCCTGTTTAAAATTTATTACGTAAGAATCTAAAGGAAAAAATTAATGTTGCCCGCGCTTTTTAACTGAACATTTTTGTAATCTTACGTAAGAACTATCGAGACTCCCTCCCAAACCCTGTAAGAAAAAATAAGACATGGTAGACCACCTTCCCCCTCTAAATTGTCTTACGTAATTAATGAATGGCCCCTAAACACGACACAGGGTTCTTATAAAAACCCCAAAAATCTTAGTCCCTCATCTCCAATATTATAATAGTTATTATTTCATCAAGAGAGTACCGAGCGTCATTTTGAATGGAACTGTGTATCTATTTCCTATAGTGATCTAAGTGTTTTAATAATTTTCGGTACGTCTTGAATCATCGAGGATTTCACCGAGGAGAAGCGAGGAATGTCGGTTAAGTAAATAATAAATGAAGCTTGTGACCACAATTTATAAATAAATGTATTGTTCATCCAATTTCTCACAATTGAAGGTGAAATATTTTGATCTTTATTTTCCTTATTTACTATATAATCAATAGGTTCCCATGAACAATGAGTTTTAATATGTACCTTGATGACTTATAAATATATATGAAGAATCTAATTTAGATGAGTTTAATGGGTAATCAAAAGATGGATAATGGTAAAATGTGACAGCTAGCAGATGTGGAAATGATGGATGAAAATCGAAACTTCTCTTAAGTCGATGAATATTTACTGGAATCGGACGTAGATGAGCCTATTAGACTACCTGTAGGAAAGTAGGGCACGAAGGAAGATATGATGTAGATTGTTGATCAAAACCTTAAAAGACGAGTCTAATACTTAGGAGTTGTCAAAAGGTTCAATAGGAGAACCAGACAAGTAGAGTTGGATGTAAAAGAATATTACAAGGTTATCTTTAAATTAATTAAATCGTTAAAAATAGAGTCACCACCCAAAACTATTAGAGTACCTACACAAAAAGCCCATAAGCTGGCGTCATCTATCCGTATCCACGTGATGATGTGACCCAGTTGCATCACTCCTGCGCCACTCCCCACTCGACGCTCAGACTAGGATAATTAAAAAGTATGTTTGTCCGTCCGCCGTCGCCAATAAAAGAACGAGTGTGGAGTGTGGACCCGACACATGCGAGCATTTCTCACGCCTATACCTAACAACGTAACTTACCAAAGACTATGGGATAGATGTGGTAAGATATACCTGTGTTGATAAAGGATTATAGTTCAGATTAAACATGCAGCCAACTTGTCGATGGAAGCCGTTGATCCACGTAAGGCTGCAATACCAGGACCATGATTTTTAGAAACGATGCAAAAACTAAAGAAAGATGATTGTGAAAACACCCGACTTAACCTCAAAACTTCGACTGTGGTAGGTTTCACTTGACACAAATAATTAGAAATAATTTCATAACACATGAAGACCCGACGTCCATATTGTAGGTCAATGACTAGCTTACGAGGTCCGAGGTTTGATCCTGAGCACACACCTCTGACTCTGAGTTATGTGTGTTTTAAGCAATTAAATATCACTTGCTTTAACGGTGAAGGAAAACATCGTGAGGAAACCTGCACTCCTGAGAGTTCCCAAAAAGTTCTCAAAGGTGTGTGAGGTCTGCCAACCCGCACTGGGCCAGCGTGGTGGACTATGGCCTAATACCCTCCTCATTCTGAGGAGGAGACCCGGCTCAACAGTGGACCATTGATGGGTCGTGATGAAGATGATGATGACTAGCTTACTAATTCAACGCTACATTGCAATCACTTAAGATCTTAGGTAACTATTTCCAAGTTTTTTTTATTTATACAACACTACATGACAGATGTCAGAATGATGTGTCAAGTGTGAGCCGCGGAGCGTCGACCGTAACTTTTGCTACAACGATCAGACGCGATAGACGTTATATTACCCAGTAAACTTAGAGTTAATTATTATGTAATTTACAATTATTAAACCTTAGTAATTGAAGATGTGTTTTCTGATTATTGAATAATTCGGCTAAGTGCGTATGTGTATATCGTGACCAAACAATACATTCAATATATAAATAAATATTTATTAATATTATGTAAGTAGCATGTCTGTCCGTCTATCATGTTACTCTGTGGCCAGTGACCGGTAAATCGAGGGCGCATGTGTGTCTGTGATTCACATCGTTCATTAGCGGCTCATGCAGCACTTAGCGGCAGCAGTAGGTGTTGACTGCTCACCGCGAACCACATCTGTTTTATCAAACTACTATATCATAAGTCATTTGAGACAAAGGAATATTAAATACTACATCTATTACTAGGCCTTGTACTTGTGACCAAGAGCAGGCAGACTGATGTGAACAATGGCGTTTTGATGCGAGCGATTGTTGAGTTTCTTGCCAGTTCTTCTCATCAGGAAACTGTTTTCTGAACTGGTGCTAGCTGACAGACACACTGAGGGACTGACCTATTTTGACGTGTCAAAAGTAGTTTGTAAAAAGTCTAAATGAAATAACCTATCTTGAGCTTTAACTTGTTCACAATAATGGTCTTCCGTATGAAATGATTAATCAAACCGCCTTTTGTCTATCGATACAGCGGCGAGGAGGAGAATTTATAAACTCTTAAAAGTGTTGCTAACATAAACCCCTCCAATTTTACCTCCTTATTTATTGAACTTTGTAAAATACTTTTATTTTTCAATAAAATGTTGTTTTTAACCGCAGCATGCACACGTGGGTTGCATGCAGCATATGCAAATAACTTCCCACGGTCAAACAGGATAAAAAGATAATGTTTTATAAACTCAGGCGTTACATACCTTACAAAAAGATGAGAAATTTCATCTTCTTTCTACTGAATATTTCCTACCGATTACAATATGCTATTTCTTAACCGCAGTTCTTTACACGCAGTGATGGCCCAGTGGTTACGACTTGAGTGTCTTACTCGAGAGGTCCGAGTTCGATCCCCCACACAGGCACGCACATCTGACTTCTCCGAGTTATGTGTGTTTTAAGCAATTAAATATCACTTGCTTTAACGGTGAAGGAAAACATCGGGAGGAAACCTGCACTCCTGAGAGTTCCTTAAAATAAGAAATGTTCTTAAAGGTGTGTGAAGTCTGCCAACTCGCACTAGGCCAGCGTGTTTGACTATGGTTTAACCCCCTCCTCATTCTGAAGAAGAGACCCAGCTCATCAGTGCGCCATTAACGGGTTGTGATGATGATTTCTTAACCGGGGAAGGAAGCTTAATAACTATCCCTACCTATTCAAGTTCATACTATGTGTGTCTTCACAGCTTAACCAGTGAACCGATTTTGATAAAATATATGTCGGAAGTGTAAGTTAACTTGGTAAGTGTTAGCTTGGTCTTGTGTTAGGTTAGGTTAGACGGAGAGCCTCGGCAGTAAAGGTGAGTGTTCACATATGTGGCAGAGATTCCTTAAACCTTGGTCACAAGTCGAAGGCACTGCTTAGGTTGTAATTGTAAGAGATGTTTAGTTATCTACCGGTTGTGAACCCTTGCGAAGCAGAAGCAGTAGGACTAGTATATCATGAGACAAATGAAAAATGAAAAAGGACTAAATCGGTATAATAAATCAAGTAGTAACAAGTTGTCGACATACGAAACATTTCCCACTACTCCAAAGTACTTTCGTCCCCGGTCAAGTAGCTGATATCTGTAAGGTAATGTAAAGCAATGTGTTGATCTGCTCAATAAATAATAAGAATGTCTGTACGTTACGACGCCGGCGACACCCACTTGAAGCTTTCAAGCACTCGGATTAATTGAGAGCGGGACAACGACCTGCGCACGCGCACCTACGACATACTCGTACATACACACCGCACATGTCACATACTTCACAAATAAATTATATTTTTTTTTTATTTCTTGATTTTACGGAGCTTTTGTACATTTACATATCACCATCATCGTAAAAACAATAAAAATTAAAAGTAACTAATCCTCTTCCACACTATTATATAAAGAGGAAATGTTTGATTTTTAGTTTGTTTTCGAATAAGCTCCAAAACTACTGAACCGATTTTGATAGTTCTTTCACTGATAGAAAGCTACATCCTTCCTTTACAGGTAACCTAGGCTATGTGGTGTTGCCATAAATATTATAATAAAAAAATGCAACAAGAATTAATGTTTTTTGGAATTAGAAATCCAATTTAAATGTTGCTATATTTTTTGCAATTTATCCTACATTTTGTTTGTTCTGATTTTTCTCTTTTTCTTTGTCTTTTCAATTATTAACAATACATAAAGCTACTGATTAAAGAAACGCTACACTATTATAGAGCGACAATTTAAGAATACAGATTATAATTTTACTTTAAATAACCGAAGCAGAACAAATAAAAAACAAATAGTTTACGTGTTTGTAAGAGATAGACTAGAAAAATCGGCCAAGTGCGAATGGACTCGCGCACAGAGAATTCCGTAGAATTTTGATTCACGGACAAACTGAACTTTAGCGTCGGAACACATATACAGTCAGTTAATGACAGAAAAAAATTGTCTTGTAACATAAATTTTGTTCTTTCTTAAGTATCCAAAAACCCTTGTAAGTTTCAATACGTAATATATAAACGGCTGTATTTTTTTTTAATACGATCACTTAGAAGTTTTTGTTACTAGTAAACATACGGACAATTAAGTGATCCTATAAGAATTCCTCTTTTTATTTTCAGGTATCGAGGGAACCCTAAAAACGAAATTTAAATATAAAGATATTTAAATTTCGTTTAAATTATATTTTTTTCTTTTAACTTTTTCTATGATTTTGAGGTCAGACAGTCAGACATGACACACGTGAAACAATGCAATACAGTAAATGATAAAGCGTCCTCACTCCACGCGTTTGATGAAGCGGCGTGACTCACTCCACTTCTTATTGGATCAAACATTACCAGTGCCAGTACATCATGCACGCTCACTTCAATTAGTACAGCTATGGAGTAGATTGTCTACCTAATATCATTGTTATAATATTTATATAATTTTCAGTTGCATTGATTTTTTCACCCCCTCTTTTTCAATTGAAATTGAAAACGATAAAGAACATGTAGTTGTTGTGGCTGTTAACTATAGAAGTTTCAAAAGAGAGTTAAAAAAAATAGTCCTAGATGTCACTATATGCATCATCTTCAACCCGTGGATGATTTACTGCTGTGCCGAGTCTCCTCCTTAGAGTGAAGAGGGTGTTAGTCCATAGTCTACCATGCTGTCTCAGTGCGGGTTGGTGGAGAACTCTCAGGAGTGCAAGTTTCCTCACGATGTTTTCCTTCACCGATAAAGCATTTATTAAAACACATAACTCATAAAGTCATCGGTGTGTGCCTGTGTGGGGGATTGAACTTGGACCTCCCGAGTAAGACATTAACGTCTTAACCACTAGGCGACCACTGCTTAATATTTGCAAAATACAACTCAATACCAGTGGACAACCTAACAAAAGGAGAAATCAGAATTAGATGTATGGTTGGTTAACACATAAGAACATTATGATCTATCGAAAGTCAAGCTGGTTTACTACACTAAAGTTGTAAAAAAAAATTAGTGGACTATATATATTTATCATCATCTCATCAGCGAATATACGTTTTTAATTATTATTCTAATAAATAAAAGCGACTCTATTGTTAATGTTATTCTTAGGTAGGAGACAATTAACAGCAGAGCGGGGTCAACAGCGGCGACGCGTACCGGTCAACTCGACCAATTGCCGACGTGGGAACTACTCGCTCCTCACTCCTCACAGCCCACAGCTCACTGCTGTTACTAGCCTTCTAATCCTTTACTACGCTATTAAATAGATACAATTACATTACACAGTCTGGTTTTACAAAACATCATTTTCATATACCTACCAAAAGCATTGCCAATCGATTGCCGAGGTGGGGGCAAGTTGATATAAATTGAAAACGGATAAAGTACATGTCTTGCTTGAAATTTATGTATGGAGCAGCAGATTCTTTGTAATTTTGTAAATATTTTTACCCGCGAGGGGACGGGTTAGAATACAAATCCCCTCTGCCGCTGGGGGAGCATCTCGTAAGAGCCGAGTTATCCAGCACCCCGTTGGTGGTAGGGGATCTGTTCCCCGACTGGCTTGCGACCACCAGCATGCGAATCCGACCGCCAAGTGTCTCTGACGTTCTGGCCGAGCCGCATGTGAGCCAGATCTACCCCTTCCTCTCCCATCCCATTACTGCTGCGATTCCAATGAACACCGGCTTCTTGTCTGTAGTCCATTGAAACCGCAGCAGTCTTCTCTTCGCTCCTCCTCCTCACTCTATCTTCGAAGCGGCAACGCATTGACAAAACAAGAGATACCCTCTAGTTTTGTCGATGTCCTATGGACGACGGTGGTCACTTTCCATCAGGTGGCCGTCTACTGTTTGTCCCTTATCTATCATAAAAAAAAATTATATTGTTCCCATAGTAAAGGTAAAAGGCAATGGCAAAGGCAAAATAAATATAAAATTTTCTTTAGTGAAAGGGCTGCCCTCCTTTCCTCCTTCCTTTGTTCTCGTATCTTTAAAGTCCGAGATTTTTATACCACACGTTTACAGAAAAGGGATGCCTTAAATATCTCTCCGCTGTTATCACTGATTACCTAAACCCCTCATAAAAAAACCTTAATTAATGAATACTCCAATGAAAAGATAAAGATTTATCCCTAAGACTTACATCTTGTCTTTTCGTTCAACAAAGTATAAGCTGGATCTTGAGTGAGACAGATGAGTGAGCGAGTCAGTGAGATGGTGGTAACTATCTAAGGTTACTGCAAATCAGTGATATACTACGCATTATAGAATAGAAATTCCACGGAGTGTAAGTGAACGGTTTGAATACACCTTAGGCGGTAAACAGATTATAATTAGTGATAGAATGTTAATAAATCATACTAGCGTCAGCTATCAGCTTCACACCGTTCCTCTACTATAATATGCATGTATGTTACTCAAAAACTTTCTTGCGTCACTCTATCTATTGGTAAAAACCAATGAAAGACAGCGAGAAGCTTTATCTAATGTAAAGACAGATTATTATTAGTGATATAATTTGTATTTGAATGGAATTGAATATCTTTATTATTGCATGGGGCTGAAAAGATTAAAACTAAAGATGCGTTATTATATTACAAAATATATAATTAATTTTAAAATAAGTTCCGTATTAGACTGGAATGCATGTTCGTGAGGACTTACTAAAAATTCTAAAGTTAGAATTATTACGAACACAGAGGAAAGTCTGAAATTATTTACTTTGACAATTTTACCAGCCCATTTTTTGGTTTTGAGAAATATATCTATTAAATTAACAGTTTTATACACAATTAATTAATTCGTGTTTTAATGTTATTGCTATTTTTTTTAAGTTAAATTAGCAATCCGCTCTTAAAAATATCATATCCGACTTCCACAAAAAAAACTTTTCCCTTTTCGGGTTAATTCAGCCTATTACACTCACAAATGCTGTGGCTTTCTATTGGTAGAAAGATTTTTAAAATCGGTTCAGTAGATCCAGAGATTACCCCCCACAACCTCTCAAACTTTACCTGTTGTTGTATAATATTAGTATGGATAGTATAGATAACGCATAATTACCACTACAAACAGTAGGTTGGATTTATCCCCAATAATTATTTAGTTATAGGAAAACAAACAGAGTCTAAGGAATCTTACAAATCTCCAAACCTCTACCCTAAGACAGCACCCCTCGAAAAAGCAAACAAATTTCACAATCTCCTGAGCAATCTTGCAGGTATTCGCTACAAATTGGCCTTAATAAAATACTGGGCAATTAACGAAGGGGAAAAATAATAAGAATCACCTTCTTAGATGGGAAGTGATCTGTCCTTAATTGCGTCTGGGGGAATGTAAGCCAGCTTTAAAGGATCCTTCCGCTTCCTCATTTAAAAAATTACACAGAATACATTGTTTGACGAGTACACAATAAATAAGGAGATTCTTACAAAACCTTAACTATTTATAATTTAGTTACCTGCCCTCGCTACACTTTACTGTTAGTTATATCTGTAGCTGTTGACCTTTTATTGATTATGTGTATGCCCTTTGTATATCTTACAAATTAATGTATACATTTTCACTTTGTATAAATAGTTTTACTAAAAATATTATCACCATAATAATCTCTTTGTGAAGTGACTAAAGTGACACTGATTGCGAGTCAATAGTATTATAGGTCAGTACTTGTAGGAGTAAGAGGTAATCTCTGGATCAACCAATTTATTGACAAATAGAATAATAAAGCGAATTAGTTTAGTAAGTAATCTTCAAAAACATTGTTATGCTCAAAATTCATTCATTTATACAAAATCATTCGGAATATGCTATTTAGTGAAAAGCTACTAATATGACGATCTATTTATGTATAAATTATATTAATGAAGAATACTCAGGCTTATGGAGAACTTTTGTAAACAAATCGCAACAATAAATGAGTACACAAACTCACTAACTCTGTATCGGGTCTTCAATCATTGTCCAAAAGTGCCTCCAGCCTCCTGCCTCCAGGTCAATATAGGAAGATGTTATCAGTCGCAACTTGTTCAGACCTCTTGATTTATGCGTCCAGTTAATCCGACTATTTACTAGTTTTAGTAGAAGGTAAAGAGGGCCTTTTTCCGGTGGCCCCTCGGACTTAAGCGATAGCGAACAAGTTATAAGCTGGAAGCGATTTTGATACACTAAATACGAAACATATTTATTAATCATCGGCAGTATGGAAAGTAAGTGCTAACTTAAGTATTAAATATACACGAGCTATGATGAACTATGTGGGAGTTATACTGCATAGTAATACGTAAAAGACAATAATAATATACATTTTAGACGGATACCGAGAAAATACTGTCAAACACTCCCTCACATTGGAGTCCCAACATTACGACACAACACCACTCGATAGCCACAGATAATTTTAAGGACGTCTATAATATGCACCTGAGTTACAAATTCCAGGCTCTACTCGGCTTCCTTTCTCAGGTGCATGTTATTAATGTTAATATATAACCTCTGTTCCGATATGATGATCATATATCCGTGATGCTTGGTCTCTATTACTAATGTTTGGAGTAAATGTGTAGTGGGTAGTCGGTGTTCCGGTGTAAGTGCATATTATTATTGTCTTGTGCGTATTACTGTGCGGTATAGATTCTCTTTACGCTTGTATGTTACACCACAACGCAAGTAAGGATAGTTATCAGTCACTCCGGTGATGTATATCTGAGGCGTGGCGGGTCCGGCTCCGCGTGCACAATTATCTGTTTCACTTTCACTAGATTACCTCCACTCTTTATGATAACATATGACTATGAGACACTTTGATAAAGGTGTACTTGTTTCATCTCATGCTGATCACGAAGTTATTCCAGCTCTATGATACCCGTTATATTGTTTACGGGCCTTTTCTAAATCCGCTTAATTGTTTGCTTATCTATTGCAAAATTTTTAGTAATTATAGATCCAGTATTTTAAACAAGCTTATGTAAGTAAATTATATTCGCGTTTATAAATTAGTATTAGGGGTTGGTTTCTTCTTATTCATATTCAAGTGTACCTTTAGTGCGAGACATTAGTGTCAGTCTCTCTGGTGTTGTCGCGCAGTGTACATGGAAGTTAGTGTTATAGTGTCGTGGTTAAGGTCACCCTTCTTGAGGTCCACCTAAGTTTACTTTATTATCTATTGTAGTCAGCGAGATCAGTGGGGGTGAGAGTTAATACTATAATGTGTATTATTCCTCTCTCATTCTATGACGCCAAGTAGTATAGTTAAGCATTTTTAATTGCTAACCCTTTTCTAAATGTAAAGGAGATTTTCTTTCGTTCTCCGTGCTATTGTGTTATTTTCTTTCTTTCTTCATGTTTAAGGTTTAAGATTTATTTTTTCAAAGTCCTTCTCCGCCTGTAACAAACTGATAGGCAGTTGACGCCTATCAGTTTGTTATAGGTTATTTTTATTTTATTTTATTCAGGCACAAACAGTTTACACAACACTATAAAATTTAAAAAAAAATAACCAAATATAGTTGCCACTAATTTTTGGAAAACTTATAGTAAATTTAAAAATCAACAACAAAAAGCAAACGTGGTGAACTATTACAGTATAAATTACTAAACTTAACTAAAATTATTATGACTATAAGTACATCAATGCTTTCTAAAAACTAATAAGTAATAACAATAAATTATGAACTAAATAATTTAAAAAACAACTGGTCTTTTAAATGTTTTTTTGAAACATAAAACAGATCAATTTCTGTTGGTTTCAATGTTCCCAAGTTACATTACTAGTTGTATTTTAAAGAAGTTAATTAATCTTTAAAATTATAAGCAGTTACTACCAGTTTTAACAGCATCAAGTTTAAGTCTTTAAACCAATATACCCGAAATTGGACATCTCATGATTAAACTACACATGGTCTACGAGATAAAGTAAGACATCTAAATGAAGACGCTCCAACGTAGACATTACAACCAGACTTGCATACAAATGCGGTGTAATACTTTAAATAGCTCGCTCGAGACTGGAATTTCGTCCTCAGATGCAGAAAAGATAGCATTATCAGTCTTGGTTATTTTACCCAGGTGTGTAGTGTATACCTAAGATATTTTCCCAAGAAGTAAAATAACCTTCAATTAATCTCTAAAGATTGTCGTAGCATACAGTGGCTTTTTTTGAGTGTTATTGAGACGAGAATATTTAAGATTAAAATCTGTGGTACCTATTGGTCAAAATTTACGATCTCTGCAGCAGTTTGAGGAGTAATCTAATAAGTACTGACTATCATATAGAGATTGACTATTATATGTAATTACCGCTGACCCTCACTGGCTACATGTGGCCCAAATGGATTTCTCTGCTCTGAGGGTCTACAAAAAAATAATTTTTTTAAATTATCATAGAGAGGTGTAAGTTCGGAGAGATGTAGAAATTATTGAATATCACGCGAGTCTTTGATATTGTTGCTGGCTCACGTTGGATAACGAGGTCGAATTAAGGTCAAGGGCGAATTAAACCTTGCCTTTATTTTTTTTTATTAATGTGCAGTATAGGTCATATATACATACATTCTTTAAACTATATTCCTCTCACAAATAGATTTTTTTACTCTTCCTCGTTCTCAAAAACTGATTTGTTTAATTTAGTCGCTATCATTATAAGAATGTGATGTCGCAGCTATTTGCCAAATTTCTGTTTGCACTCTTTTCTTAAAACTGTTTCCATATACCATAAGCTAGAAGTAATGAATAACTTAAAGTATTTCTGTTGGAAAGGAATAAAATATTTCAGCGAATGCAGCACCATCTTCGCGGTGAGTGAGTCCACATGTTCAAGACGTTGTAAATCATCCACCGTCGCTCGACGCGATATGAAAATTGCTTTATTGTATTATGCTCGGGGCGCACTGGACACTTTGCAAACTTGTTTTAGAATAATAAATTATATACTATACTAAATTTTATTGACCATGAGAGTTTCTGAGATATTCAGAGATTTGAATAAACAGCATTAGAATTGTTCAACTCCAATTTGCTACCTTATTATAGGAAACTATAGAATTTCAAATTTGTAAATCATTCAAACTTACACTATTATAGAGTAAAAAGATAATAAAAAGTATAGAAGCCATTATGGCCATTATGAATTAGAGTAGAGTAGTGCGCAAGGAAATGAAAACAGAAATCCAATAAGTGAGCAATATATACTAAAAAATATAATAATACTGACAGCGAAACCACCGCAGCTTCCAATTCCAAGATAATGATATAGACAATAGACTAGCAAGGTTATGGAAAATTTAGTATGGAAGAATATACCTAAATAATATAAAAAAAATGGTTTTTAGTTTGGTTAAAATATAGCAGAAGTATAACCGAGAAGTAGCTAAAGCAATGAATGTTTGGATATTATAACGGAGAGTAGATTATAGGATCCAAAAACAAATAATATCAATAATAATTTTTATGATGATGTTTAATTTGATATATATATTTATTCAGCTTTCCCTTTATCGTATTATGCTTACCTACTGACTAAACTCAGTTTAAGTTGTAAGAGTTTTATCAAAATGTACAGCAACGTTTGTGGAGCAGTATCTTTGTGTAACACTAACTTTTGGAACACATCTACATGAAGGATGGTAGTGAGATTTGATCAGCCACGAGGATCGACCAAGTGTGCCCCCGGTATTGATAACTCAATATCGCGCCGTTAACCCCTACAATATGAAACACTATGTCTTCCAGAACATGGACATTTGCTCTGAACCACGTACTTGCTGTTTTTAAATTTGTAACTTTAAATTTTATTCCTGAGCGGCACTTTGTTCCTCATTTCGGTATTAATGATACTCTTTGCAATAATATATGTACGTCAATTATAATCTAAGTCTCTTGTTGTTCGTTACTGTAAGTTGTACAAATGAGTTTTGAAGATTTTAAAAAAGATGGCTTTGCTAGAATTAAATCGAGACAATCTTATAACTTTTTCATGTTAAAGAGTCATCATTTTCTTCCTTTGTGCTCACAAAACATAATTTGCGGGAAACGCTGATATTTTTTTAAAAATAAATGCACTTGCTACATGTCATCAAACATAATATTGAGCATTGAAAAACATTATGCTCCACCAATTGACATATAAATAAACGAAACAAATAGCCCCAAAAGTGAACGTTTTAATCTATCGTCTGAAAAACTACAACACCATACAATTAATGGTTTTATACCAGTAGACACGTGATGTTCATCCAATCTTCCAAGCTGTGAGCTTCAGATATGGAAATCAGAGCAGTGGTAGTAAATTATAGTGTAATAATGTGCAAACACCGAGCACCGGGCACCGGGCAGTGGGCAGCAGCAGCGGGAGGACCAGATTAATTGCCCGGCCATTCGAGCGCCTGACGTGCGACCGCCGACCGCTTCTCGTATACCAGAATTATCTGATTGTGTAAACCAGCTCAGTATATACACTTTGCTAATTATTATTAACTTTAGTATTAAATAAATTACAAACTGTGTAGGTAGTTACTTTAACATTGAAACGTTTTTTTAGTCACATATTGGGCGCCAAACATTCAAACATCTGTAAAATTTGAGTATAAATTAAATTAAAAGCGATGATAATAAGTACATATTTAAAAAAATATAGTCCAACAATGGGCACCAAAAGTTTAAATACCAATTAGATTAACTTTATGATAAAATAACAATTGTCCAGTTTTAAAAGTAAGACTATCTCATTTATAATAACGACATTACTCCATTAGGCCATCAGGTTCTAGTATTTAGAATAACGCAAGTGTAAATGTGTAAAATAATATTAATCTAGGTATATAGATATTAATATCAAAAGTTAATTTGTCAGGCGTAGTGTCGTATATAACATCCAATGACGGCGGTCACCTGAACTCTCGGCGCCGTGGTGCCGTCATGTCGCCGGGGGTGGCGGAGGGTAGATTAATTACTGTTTGATCCAACAGGGCCCCAGGTACCTCCTGACACGGACATTACGCGCATACTGTCACTGCCTGATTTACTGCCTAGGAAATATCGTCGGCACAATTGACTGGTCGACACTCGACGCGAGACACACCACTGTCGAGATTGTTGCTTTGCGTTGCTATTCCAGTTTAAACACTTTTGGTGGCTTCTAGTAATTATTCTGGTACTGTATACGACCTGGTTCTGTATTAAAATTCATCTTACAAACTCAAACTCAAAATATTTTATTCAAATAAACTTTTTACAAAGTACTTTTGTCACGTCAAAAATTGTTCAGTCAGTCAGTTTGTCTGAAGCTACCACCAGTTCGGAAAGCAGTTTCCTGATGAGAATAACTGGCAAGGAACTCAACAGTCACTCACATCAAAATGCCATTGTTTACATCAGTCTGTTTTACAAAGGTATAATCATTCAGCTGAGCATCAACGTCATTTTGAATCCAAGCTCTGTCATCATTCAAATAATCTTGTACAGAGTAGTAAGCTTTATTTACTAAACACTTTTTTATTCGAGTTTTAAATTGTTGAAGTGGCAAGTCTAATATAGTCTGTGGGATCTTATTATAGATGCGAACACCAAGCCCCATGAAGCTATTACTGACTTTGTGGAGACGATAGTATGGCGTTACAAGTTTATTTAACGTAATGTTCTGCCTAATGTATACAAAAAATATAAACGTGAAAAAGAAAGTAGTGTTTGATATGAATAAAATATTGTAGTTTTTATTTTTCTCGAATTCTATGCCAAACTACTAAAATTATTTTATAACATAAGAAAAATCCTCTAATTTACCGCCAAAGTTTTTTTTAGGATTTGATCTCAAGTTAGTCAGTAGGTAAATAAATCCGGTTCTTTACAGCGTACTAATTCATAGACTGTCATAGTATTTCATATCAGATCATTTAAAAGTAGATAATTGTTTAGTTTTTAGTCTAATATAAGTTGCTTTAAATCTTTCTAGTATCATAGAATGAGAGAAGAATGATACCTATTATGCAAGCCGGGCAGCGCCTTTTACTTGCGACCAAGGTGTAGGGTTAAAGCCTTTTATATAATTACGAGCGGCCTGCCCTCCTTTCGCTCCGGGTATTTGAAGCCATATTATTATTGATGTCCTTAAATTGTCACTCTGTAATTGTGTAGTTTTTCGTTATTTGAAAAAGGGAGAGTAAGAAAAAGTTATAAAAAGAAAAATAACAGAAAGAAAAAGAAAAGAAAAGCGACAGATATAAAAGAGGGAGGACAGAGCAATAATAAAATTGAATAGGTAAAGGAGAGAGAGAGAAAGAAAGAGAGATAATCGAAAGAAAGAAAGTGAAAAGAGACCGATCATTCTGAACAGATAAATATAAAAAATAAAGGGAGAAAAAAGAGAGAGAATGATAATATATAAGAGGAAGAGAGACGTAAATTCTATAAACTTCTCTCAGTGAAAGAATTCTTAAAATCAGATTAGTAGCAACAAAACGGCCATGTTTAATTAATTAAAAATGTATATGGCAACACTAAATCACTTTTTTCATTCACGAATCGTGTAGTTTTCTATCAGTTAAAAATCGGATAAGTAGGTCCTGAGAAACTCTTCAATTTACAAAATGGCCACGTTATGGCTCTTAAATAGTCAAACCTTTTTAATTAGAATATTTATGGCAACACCACATAATCTATGTTACCCGGAAAGGATGTAGCTTTCTATCAGTGAAAGAATTTTCAAAATCGGTTCAGTAGTTTTCGAGCCTATTCGCAACAAACAAACATACAAACAATCAAATCTTTCCTCTTTATATAATAGTATAGATGTCACACCTACTAACTACAGTAGATAATAAAGCTAACTTACGTGGACCTCAAGAAGGGTGACGTTAACCACGACATTATAACACTAACTGCCACGTACACTGCGCGACAACACCAGAAATACTGACTCTAATCTATCGCACTAAAGGTTATATATTGTCTATACGTGGGTATACTTGAAATAATATAAAAGGAACTACCAGAGAACACTAAGTTTACTAATTAAATCATTTACAAGGAGGCATTCATTTATACCTAAAGTAAGTATCGTTAATAAAACATATGTGTAACATTTTAAAGCATGTTATTGATTTTCTTTTAACAAGTATCGAAGGGTCCGAAGCAAGGGCAAAAAGGCAAGTACCGGGTACCGGGTACCAGGCCCCGGGCATCCGTACCGTGTATTAATTACGAGCGGGCTGTAATCGGTTAAGTAATGACCCTTGTACGTCTGACAGCAACACCGACAGGTGACGCTGACGCTGACTCTGCTCCATGATATATGCTGCTGGAAGTACGATCTTATGTTTTAGGAATTATCCTTTCATCTTTTACTTCGATAGCCTTATAGTAGATTGTTGATATTACTATTCGAATGGTAGATTGAATAATTAGGGTACGAATTATAATTTCCTGGGTTCTTTAGTAACAAAGAATTAGGGTGGAATTTAAAACTATGATGGGAACTATAATTTTGTCATCTACATAGGACCGAGACCGCATTTTCTAAAAAACCTGGCATAAACTTACCGTACACGTATATTATCACATCTTGAGCAGTTAGCGCATTAGTGATTGGTAAATGTAAAGTTCAATGGAGTGGTCGCCCATCCTGGGAACCTATTCGGGACCAATGGGCTCCCAGGATAGCCGAGTTAGCAACACCGTTGATAACTCTATGTTTGGAGGTAGTACTCAAGAGCCAGTTATTAAACGGAGCTGATTTAGATGTCAAAAAAACTTTGACACCTATACTTTTTACTGATTGTGCTATGGCTGAATTTAATAATCAAACTTAATCTAAGGCTGTGCAGTGTTTATGCCTTGCGACTTAGGCGTGGATTACATCAATCATGTTTTTAATAATATTATTGCGTGATATATCTCCATCTTCCATTGATACGGCACAGATAACGAATGATTGTGGACTCTAATAACGAGTTGTGTGATGAACGAACATTATTGACCAAAGCCTGATTCAGCAACAGATTCAAAAACAATTACCGCGAAATAGACAAATCTAACATTTGATGATTGGATCACAATTAAACTAAATGCTTGATTGCAGTAATGTGAGCGGAGCAGAACTGCTGTTCAGCAGTGTGAGGGACGAGGAGTGAGGAGTACGGGGAGAGGGGTGAAGAGCACATCCAGCAATCAATGTGAGGTGTCGGCCATTAGCGAGATATGAAAGAACAGGTCAGCGCCGGCCCTAATCGACGCCGCCATCCATCACCCACGTGAATAGTACCTGTGGGTGTGGAAGTACTGATCGCAACAAAATGTACACAATTCATATGTAAGAAATAATTCCTATTTCTTAGTATAAACGAAGCCGAGCAGCGCCTAGACTCACCCAGGTTTCGAGTTACGTGGCTCCTTTACGTTAACAACGTCATCTAATAAATCATCAGTTGAAACAATAGATTGGTTAATCCAAGACG
Organism: Limenitis camilla; assembly: GCA_905147385.1. Classification (NCBI taxonomy): domain Eukaryota; kingdom Metazoa; phylum Arthropoda; class Insecta; order Lepidoptera; family Nymphalidae; genus Limenitis; species Limenitis camilla. The sequence continues at coordinate 587,766 of LR990232.1, read as the reverse complement.
CCATATAGCGCAACTACTCTTTTGACTAATAGCAGACACTCTTATGTCACGTCGTGGATTGAACTATCTATATCAAAGGCTATCAAAATTTTTGCGCTTTCACAGAATGGACATTGTCTAAAATCGGGCAATGGTTGGTGAGTACTATGATTATGTTAAAGACATCCCTAAACCTTCTCTTGGGTTACAAGCCCTAGGCACTGCTCAGTTTCCTATGTTTATGAGTATTTCTTGTACAATAATAGATATCATTCCTCTCTCGTTACATGCAAGACTACTGAGTACATGCTTACGTGTCGGTATAAATAATCCTAAAAAAATTTAGAATTGTGTATTGTGTCGACCGTACACGAGTGTCCTGCAATTCCGCCACAGACGCACGTGGCGCTTGTAATGACGCCGCGGTGTCGCTCGATCCATCACTACCCGCCCGTCACCCGCCACTTACCCGCCGGTTACCCGCCCGTTACCCGCCAGTTGCCCGCAGCCATGTTCTAATATCTGATACCGCCGCGTCGCTTCAAATTTGTTTAATATCTCACTTTTCTTTTACACTTTCAACTTTTATTTCAAAATTACATTTTTTGGCCAATAGTTTGAAATTTGCTTTATTTAAAGGATCTTTTATGTTAGCGCCAATATTGAACAGTTTTGATTAAGTCTTATGTCTAATTGGCGTATTTTAAAAATGTATGCTATCTCGACTAACAATAATATCAGACTCGATAAATCACAGCAGTTTGACTAGTTGCTCTTATCACGTAAGTCATCGTTTTCGCGAGTACATAAAATCGAATAAGTAGTTTAATTGAGTATTTATCAGAATTTATATATATTAAAAAAAGCCTTTTAAACATGCAACTGCATTAGCAGCCCTAATATGCTTGGCTTCCTGCCTCAAGTCCAGGATAAAAAAAATTAATATCCTTTAAGTATGCAGTTTCACTTACTCCGATTTTTTAAATTAAATAGTTACCTTTAGTCGCTGCGTCAATTTTTCTTAAATATTAACGCAATTAAATGCAGTTTAAACTTTAGGTGCACTCGTATATCGTAGGTATGATGCAATTCCGCGTCGCACGGATTCAATAATGTCTGTAGAGGCGCATCTGCGAAGTCTGATTGCACGCCATAAGGTGCCTCGCCTCATCTGCCTCTAATCCATTAGCCACCTCGCTCCATATTTAATTCCTGTACCCTCCAGCCGATTGTCCGCCATCGCCATCGCACATGTCGCTGCCCCACGATGTATAAAATTTGATAAATAGCATCGCCAACATGTGAACTACCCTCTTAGCTTAAACGATGCGTACCGCGGACGATACGCGATTCAAACTGAACCGTCTCTCTCTCAATTACAGATACGTTTAGATTGATGTTCCGGTATAAGTTATCGTCACTCACCGATGCTCACTTCAAATATAAACGAGACAACATAATACGAACTCTAAGCTCTTGATGGAAAAACTCAGTTTAGGTCGAACGAGCGTTGATGTAATTGTAAGGTTTGACGGGGATCACAAATGCACTTTACTGAATACCCATGCAAGTGATTCGGAGGGACCCTAGGTAAGATAATGCAGATGTTTCGGAGGGTAGCCAAGGTGGCCCCTCATTCGCGATATTGATGACGAGAGCAATTCTGTTTAACGTTTTCAATTAATATAAATGCTCAGACGGCCAAATCCCATATAAATCTAAGAGATAACGAAGTGGAATTTCCGCTTGAAAAATGGGAAACCGTTCCTCCGTGCAATCAAATAATAATTTTGGATACGGTAACGGAACGCACTCTCCTTTTGTTTTCGCTATTAAATTATGCGAGCCGCAATCCAATTCCGTTCATAAACTGAATTCGAAACTTCGCTTTACAGTTGGGAACGAATAAAAACGATCCATCAATTCCGAATCGTACGAGTGCACGGAACTTTCACCGGAGCAAAATCGATATGAAATTAGGTAATGGAAACTTGATAGCTAACAAAAAACTGAATCCCCGCAATCCCCCGTATTCGCGACAATAAATCTCTATATGTCCCTTTGTCGACAGATGGCACATTACGGCACCCTCGCCCGCTGCGAGTACAGGACTCAGGTAACCTTATACTGTATGGGAGATTGAAAGCGCTGCATAAATTGAATGAATAACGGGGTGCTGCAGTTAAAGCGACGCCAGCGCTGGTGTTGTCAGGTAACTGCATTAGACACGAACAATAGAATATTCAATTATGTAAATGTTGCATCGGTGTCGGACATGTGGGCGAATGTGCGCACGCGTTGGGAACGCGCTCGTATTTTGGGATTATGTAGTTTAAATCTTAACGGTATTGTGGGTGACGGGGTGGCGGGTGACGGGTGATGCATCACTGATTTTATTATTAACGGTCACAAACTCTACATTTGAAATGCTTTATGACTATTTAATTGTAATATTTTTGCACCTTGACTATTCCTAGTTACTAAGGTTTTTACAACAAATTAAAACTCATAATGTTTTATTTCAATTAGACTTTTTACAAAAGTACTTCTGATGATGCGTTAAAATTGGTCGGTCAGTCAGTTTGTCTGAAGCTACCATCAGCTCAGAAAGCAGTCTGTTGAGTAGAGCCGGCCAGAAACTCAACAGTCGCTCTTTTCAAAAGCCATGTTTACATAGTCTGTTATACAAATCATTTAACTTGAGAGTCAACGTCACTTAGATTCCAAGCATTCTCATCATTTAAGTAATCCTGTACATTATAGTATGCTTTATTTATCAATGATTTTTTTAATGTCAATCTAATATAGGCTGTGGAATCTTATTATGAAATTACTCACTTTGTGGAGACGAAAGTAAGGCGTTAACAAAGCGTTTAATGATGTAAGTAACACAGTGTGAACACTAAAAAGAACTTAAATACCAGCTTAAATGTACAATTCTCGACATTTACATTTTCTATAAGTACGAGTATTAGATAACCTCAGAACAATGAGCCATTAACGAGTAAACACCTAATGGGTGTAAGACAGACAGCTATTTGATCAAGTTATCGATTAACACCTTTATGTGTTAATGGGACGGAGACGGGTGTATTTGTATAGTGTACACAATATTATGATAATACCAAATAAACTGATAAGGGTAAGGTAATTATATAATTGTGTTTTAAGAATATTGATAACGAATTTCTTCGTTTATTTGTTTGAAATATGAAGTACTCCCTTCGCTCAGGTAATAATAATTGTTGATTACGTTGGAAACAACTGCAATATGTAGAATCCTGTGATTTCTGCAATGTTTTCCGAAACTACTCAATTTACTAAAATTGATGAAATTTTGCTCAATGTGACAAATTTGAGATCCTTCGTTATAAATGTTGAGTAAAGTCCAATAGATTCCGTTACGTGTAATCCCAACTTAATATTAAGTAAATGCGTTGTTACCCCTAATCCCTTACTATTTAATATGATAAATGCGAAAGTAACTTTGTCTGTTACTCTTTAACATATAAAACACTGAAAATTTGATGAACTTTGGTACAGAGATAGATTAGAGCTAAGGAAATGTAATGAACGTTTTATCGCGATAGAAGACTTAAAAAGGTTCAAATAGGTGATGAAGTTATATATAGCCATAAGTCATATATAAATTAAGGGGGTATTCTGGTCTAGAAGCCTAAATTTTAGGCAATAATGAAAAACTTTTTTAGTATACATTTTTGATATGATGTTTATTGACATTTTAGAAAATAAAAAAAAGCAAATTGTAAAAAAAATCAGAAATTCGACAAATCGGTGAAGTGGGGGCTACAAAAAAATCGGTGCACCCTGAAACATCACCCCGATCTGAAACAAAAAATCTCGAATCTTAGCAAAAAAAAAAGAATAAAAATTCACAAAAGGGCGTCGACATGAAATATCAATTTTTCTTTTACCCTTTTTTTGACATTTCCGATTTTTTTAAAAATACTCCAAATTGAAATTATTTAAAATCCAAGCCAGACGTGATAGACAAATATATAAAGAGGATTTCCACTAAATTTCAAAGAAGTCGGTTGGGTAGAACTTGAGATATCATGTCGACCACTTTAAAAAAAATAGTTTCGGGAGAAACGCGTTTAAAGTTTGAGAAACAATTCCAGTCGAATAACTCGGATAATAACATTAATAATCACTTACAATTAATCGGCGATCCCAAATCCACACAAAATCCACTGTATTTTCGATAATAATTCAAATTTTGAAAAATCCTTTTTTTCAAATTTCTAGACCAGAATACCCCCTTAATATATTGGTAAGTTGCACCCGTGCGAAATAGGGTTGGATCACTAGTTAGTAATAAAGCAATTAATATAATTAGAGTGCAATCGAATGAAATGAAAGCAATTATTTTTGTCCATTTAATGAAGGTCGTTTGAAATTAGTCGGAATGTCGGGATATCAAATTTCAATTGAAACTTTTCACATTAACTCTCTGTACGCTAAAAATACTCCGCGGGGAGCGATCGCCGATATTATAATGACACTTAAGCTGAAGTAAACCGCGGATTACGTGGAGACGTGTAGTCAAACTTATAGCGATTTGTAAAGTATTGCGTCAATTTAACAAATTAATCCATATAAATAAATAAAATTGGAGTGTCTGTTTGTTATATTAAAATAACCGCTTTTTACTAAGTGCATGTATACACAGTACATAATATACCATACCAAAAAAAATTTTTTACAATTTTTGTCTGTCTGTTTGTTCCGGCTTATCTCTGAAATGGCTGGACCGATTTTGACGAAATTTTCACTAGCAGATAGCTGATGTTACACGGAGTAACTAAGGCTACTTAGCATCTCGCCACGACCCATAGGAGCGGAGCAACACGCGGACGAAGTCGCCCAGGTCGGTTAGTAAATTATAAATGCCTCTACCTTAGAAAGATGCGTTGCTAACCTATTTATCAGATTGCGATAATCGTTTCGAAATATCAAATACCTGCACGAAACATTCATAATGGAGTCCCCAGCATCACAACACACAACTTAGCAACGCCGTTTATAACTTTAAATTCGCGAGTAGTTTTATTTTAGTTTATATCCACGTAACAATTTATAACAAGACAATATATAATCTCTGATAAACGTATTCCAGTTGTCAAACGGATCTCGCCTGTTGGCCATCGTTGTGCAGATGTTGTGGTTTCGTAATGTTGAAACTCCATTGTAAAGAATTTCATGAATGTATCAGTATTTGCTTTTGTTGTATTTTACGTGTTACTGTGCATTATAACTCTTATATAGATAAGAACTTTGATGATTAACGGCCGAGATCACTTTGACAACTGTCTGCAATCTATCGGAACAAAGGTTATGTATTATTACGTGGGTATACTTGAAATAAAATAAAAAAAACTACTCGCGAACACAAAGTTACATAGCGGTAAGCGTTCAGAAACGCTACCAACTCGTACGCACCTTTATTTAAGGTTACAATGCAAAATCATTATTACAAGCGTTGATTGTGGCCGTAATTACGTGCGGGGTGCCAACTGCCGGGGGAAGGGGAAAGGGGGGATAAAATTATGTTTTTACGAGGCGAGTGCTTTAGACGTTTATTATCATTCGTTTTATAACGATTGTTATGAATTGACAAAATGGGTGTACCTATTACGGGATTACATTTTTTATGTTCCCGAAGTGTAGGTGGGATCAGATTAAGCTTTGATTTAGGTTTGTTATTCTGTTTCAAGGTGCTGTAACACTCAATTACTGGCTACGTATATTTATATGGGATTCATATAAAATCTCTCATTTTCCATGCTATTGGGCTACTAGTTTGCAACAGCGTCTTTGACCCAGCCATAGCCTCCAGTGCATTATTTTCATCTTTATTCATCCGCTTTCCTCTGCTTCTTTCTATTTTTCAGCCATGACCTCAAAAGAGTGCCAACATCTGGGGGCCCCGCCAAGACAAGCCAAGCGAAGCGCAACTACTACCTTTTCTCGAAGCGCTTCGTCGTATTTTTGAACTTTCATTACTTGGTTTTGGTTTGTACCAAATCCACGAAATTCTCAGAATATGATGTCAGTAGTGGTTTTATAAAATATATAAAGTTTCAATTCCATAGCTCTTATACTTTTGTTTTTATTGATATCTAAAAAACGCCGATTTTGTCACTGACTCACTGATGATTACCAAAATTCTTAGGTTACTTACTCAACCCCTTCAATTAAGGGATGGGAGTTTGTATGTAACTTCTGCAAATTTTGATGCTAAAGGTCTGAAAATATATATAGGGACTCCATGATATATATAGAGTTGAAATCAGGGGGCACGGTAGTGCACGTATAGGCCACATATATTGACTAAGGTGTAGAGTTTGTGAAGTGAGGGCTTGTAGAGGTAGGTAGGGAGGGCGTGTAGAGTTGGAAGACCGGCTCTGTATGAGATTTACATGAAATTCTTTAGCCCATTGTGCTACTCTAAGTCTATAAACTATTCTCTTTCTGTCTTTTTCTTCAACAATTTGTTAAAATTACTTACATTCCTCATTATCATCATCACCACAACCCGTTAATGGCCCACTACTGAGCCGGGTCCACCACGCTGGCCTCGTGCAGGTTGGCTTTGTTTCCTTCACCGATATACTGCCGTCACAACAAAAAAAGGCACAACTAACATTTTTTACGAAATTGCGTTATATACATATTCGGAATCAGAAAAAAAAGGCCTATCTGCCTGATTTTTTATAGAATTTTACAAACAAGATTAACGGAAATACCAATAGTGAAAAGGGCACAACTGAGCTACTTTTAATGATTTTTTAGGTAAAAAGAGCTCATCAGACTTTTATTAAATTAAAAAGTCATATATGCGTAGATGAAGCTTTTATTTTATCTTGTGATTTATATTTTTTTTTATTGAAAAGGCATAATTGGGCTAAGTTAAATATTAAAGGCTTATGTGGCAAATGTGACCTTTGATTTAAAATTTACGGACAGTACTCTTCAACAATCAGTTTAAAAGAAAAGCCATAACTGACAGTTGCGCCTTTTCTATCAACTATCTTAAAAAAACAGAGGAAGTTAGTGGGTCAGGGTAAGTAGCGTGTAGCGTCAGTTGTGCCTGATGTGTCTCAACGAGTCCATGTTTTGTCTGCTCTGCAAAGGTAAGACATTTTTTTCGCAAGTTTATTTGCAAGCCTGTGTTATGATGATGTCTTTTAATTAAAATACAGCTGCTAATTCTATTCATTTTATTCATTTTTCTTTTTTTCTTCAATTTTAATGTTAATGCGCCTTTGGAATTTTTATTTGTTATGTTAAATCTAATGCGCTAACTTTTATTATTAAACCTATATTCCTGTGATTGTTAAAATTAACAGAGGGTTTGTTACGATTATTTGTAAATCACGTGCGTGTGTATCGAACAAAAATGCAAATACTAATTTTTTACTTTGTATTCTTTTTAAATGATTAATTGATTACGTTAATAATGAAAAATTAAAAAATATTATTATTTTATGTCACTTCATGAAATTTTAAACAATGTAAATTATTTATTAATGTTAACTGGTATCAAATCAAAAACATAACGTAACCTTTGTTCATGAAACGTTTCATACTCAACTTTTTATTTTATTGAATAATACAACCTTTTTTCATTGAAATACAGTTCACTATTCGGTGAATAATTCGGTTCGAGATTTTTTTTCTGGTAGAGGGTTCATACGAGCAGATGGTCCACCTGATGGAAACTGGCCACCATCGCCCATGGACATCGGCAAAACAAGAGATACCCTCTTGTTTTGTCGATGCACGATGTGCGAACGCGTCTATGACACTTGGCGGTTGGATTCGCATCCTGGTGGTCGCAAGTCAGTCGGGGAACGGGGGATCTGTTACCACCAAGGAGACATTTTACATAAATTAATTGCATCAATATGTAGATGAATGTTCGCAACCAACCGTACAAAAAACAATTTTAGAATCCAACAATCAGATGATGAATCAAACCATCTACATTTTACTAAAAACAGGATAACTGCTCAGCACAAAATAAAAATTAGACCCTCTATTCTTATCTCATTTATTTAATAAATTCTAATGAAGTTAGTAGGTAAAAAGCTGGATGAAAATTGGGTATTCTGAGTAAACTTGGTCCACTTAAATGCGTTTTAATAGAAAAGTATTTTGGAAAACTTTACCAGTTAATGATATATCGGCTGATCTCACTCAAACTTACGAAGACTAAAGAAGAAAAGACTGATATTTTAATAAAGTAACTATTTCGATTAAAGTTTTAAAGATGATTGTGATATCTTACAAGCATGATTATTTTTAACTCGTAGTAATTTTTGTTTGACAATTTGAATTTTGTTAAAAATTATTTTTTTTTAATTTTATTTTCTTACTAATTAAGTAATTTCCTAAATAATTTACAAAAAAAGAAATAAGTATGTTTATTTTGTAATATTTTATAAATTATAGAAAAATTATTTTTTATTTTTAATATAATTTTGATAAAAGTACCTTGATGGTTGTGATAATTAACAGCTGTGTTTAATATAAAGTGATAATATTGCTATGTAATTATGCAGAAGATATTTTTCTTACGTTATTTAAATACAAGTTTCTTACTTAATGAAGTTGTTGTTTTTTTACGTATTTTTTATTCTCTACTAGCAGTGTCGCGTGGTTTTACCACGCGTAGTTCCCGTAGGAATGCGAGCATAAAATATAGCCAATATTATTCAATGTTAACGTAGCATTCTAATGGTAAAAGAATTTTTGAAATCAGTCCAGTAGTTTTTGAGTTTATTCGTTACAAACATCATCAGCTTTCTCTTTATTAAATTAGTATGAAATACATACGATATTTTTTGCTTTTATTTAGTACAATGAAAAGACACATTTGAATGAATGTGCCTTTTTATTGCAATATTTCTAATTTTTTAACAATACAATAGAATGAAAAGTCACATTTGGTTTTTTATGCCTTACATACTTAATATTATTATTTTCATTATATTTTTGATGTTACGATGAATAATTATTTAGTGATTATTTAATAAATACCAATAAAATAAAAGCTTAAAACACACTAGTCTTATTGCCATCATGTACACGCAATTATTTGTATTTATATGTTTGACCAAAATAAAATGTAGCAGTATGTTATACTTGGTAAACCAAAAAATATTTTAAACTCGATTTTCTCAACATTTACAAATTGCTAGATGTGCCCTTTTTTGTTGTGACGGCAGTATAGCAAGTGATATTTAATTGCTTAAAACACACATAACTGCAATTCGTCGGTGTGTGGGTGTAGGGACTGACACACACCTACCTACCTACAAGACATTCAAATCCTAACCACTAGGCTATCACTGTTATTTTTATTCTTATATTAATCCTTAAGTTCAACTAAAACTTGTGCAATGAGACGATTTAATTTTATTCATTGAAGTTTGCAAATAGCAAGAAAGAGAGCAGTATATAGATTCTAATGAACCTCTGTATCTTTGCAAATATTATATAATTGGAGATATAAACAATATTGTAGGTGAAGAGAATAGAATCCGCAGAGCAATTAGCGATATCCTGATTGTTATTATCTTCCAGCGCGCGCAGAGAGCACGTACAGACTGTCCCGTGTCGGTATCGCTATTATGGATTAATCAACAAACAACCGATAATATTTATTATTATATCCCAAGTAGTTCCTGGAACTAGAGACCCAGCAACTCTAATCTCCGCGTCTGTTTGTGCTTATAACTCAGTTTTTTTTGTAAATAGAAAATTGTCTTAATCAAGTAATTTTACAAAACACCGAAATCAAATCACCATAGAGTTTGATTTTCCTAAATTTTTACTTTCAATAGATAACTTACATACAAACATATATTGTAAAATGTAGAGATGATATATAGTAGTGAATTATTCACTAGTCGTTTAAACAGAAGATATATAGAGAAGCTCAGCAGCCCCCACCTGGCTTGCGACCACCATCATGTGAATGATATCCCTCTCACTTCCATCCAGTTAATGCTATTGTTTTGGTGGACTCGAAGTTCTCGCTCAGAGTCTACTGGAACCGTAGCATTCTTCTACGTCCATGGGCAACGGTGGCCAACTTGTTTACCCCGTAACTACCATAAAATCTATAAGTATATCTGTTTATGTATGTCAGAAGTGTAAGTAAGCCTTAGGTTAGGTTAGCCTTCTGTTAGGTTAGGTTTATGTACTTTAACCTTAGTTTTAAACAAAGAACCTGGGCAGTGGCGAGTGTCCTAATCACTTAAAGGAGCTCCTTAAGCCTACACCTTGGTTACAACTCCAAGGCACTGCTTGGGTTCCTGTCATTATAGTTCCTGTCATAATAGTAAGACATCGTAACGTTTAGTTATATTCTGACTTTTATTTAGTTTCCGGCATATATATCCCAGCTGATTGTTCTAGTCGAGGTCTATCTATTAAAGCAACATTCATTATGGTGCGAAGGTCTGAGCTGGTTATTATCATTTAATGTAAATCAAAATTCGATTATAAATTATAAAACAGATTTAGAAATTAAAAATATAAAACAATACTATTACTAAGCAATCACATATAATCGATGATGTTATATATCATCTATTACATAAATATAGTTCATTCAACAAGGAACGTTATATATATCAATCAATATAGTGATTAAACTAAGCATGTTAAATATTAAAACATCGATCAGTTTAGCTTTAGACAAAGGTAGTTAGCGAATAATGATCGATCATTAGATATTAGGTGTGTGTTGCTGAGTGCTGCTGAGTGAGTGAGTGCATGCTGCATACAAACTGCACTTATGTGCTTAAATATTAGACACGGATCTAGTGTACACTAGAACTTTCTATTTTTTATCTATTACTTAATAAACCTATCAATGGAGAGATACAGAATACTCCTCTTGCTCTTCATTTCTATCTACATTATAAAGAGGAAAGATTTCTATTTTTGTATGTAACGAGTAAACTTAAAAACTGCTGGACTGATTTCAAAAATTCTTTTACAGTTAGAAAGCTACATTATCCCTGTATAACATAGGCTATATTTATTACTAGAAAAGTTAGAGATCCTCAGAAATGATTACTAAAACCAACCCAAAATAAAAAAAAATTAGCTATAAAATGTTTTTCATCATGCCTATCATGGAAAGTATTGATGATAGAACAAAAAATTGTTCTACAATATTATAGAACGTATCAATATCTACAAAAAACTCCGCGAGACCATATGTCCAACTATTGTAGTTATGTCACTATAACTACTTTTTTACTTTTTAAAAGTTAATAGAAATGCCTCTCACAATCAGACCATGTTTTCCATACCTTTGTAATAATTATTATCCAAATAAATTATTCGTATTCAAGACAGTTTCAATACCTGTTGATTACTTTTGAATAATTGAAATCGGACATTCCATTCAAAAGATATTACAAAATTAATAATGTCAATATAAACAAAATATTTTTAGTTTAAGTACTTTAGGAGTTTTATGTAAAAGTGTACGTATAATCGTACCATTATAGATTATATTAGATTATCAAGAGAAGATAATAGTTTTTAATTAAAAAAAATATTAAAGTAGTATTTATATTGATTGTTCTAAAGAGAAAGGCCCAGAAAACGTTTGTTGATGAGATCAAAAAGAGTGCAGGTCAACTATGGCACAGAACGACCCAAATAAGAGTAGACTGGAAAGAGCTGGACTGACGACTGGCCTTCGTGACAATATTGAACAATAATATATTACCACTAACGTTTTAGATTGTTAGTACATAAGATTAAATTAAATAAAATTAAAGAAATTTATGATGGCAATAAGGACTTAACGATAATATTATTTGCTAAATACTTAAATCGAATCTTACATAAAAGTTGCGAAAAATTCTCGAGTAAATGAAATTCGGTCTCTTATTTTGTATATTATTTTTATTGCTTAGTCACTCTAACTATAATTATGAAAAACATAATCTTTATTTTATTTATAGGTATATAGAATCTTGAGGGCTATAGGACCAAGATAGCAAGACTAATCAGGGTATAGGAAATTACAAGTAGTGAATCTGGCTTCAATACAGCGCAGTCACATTGACGGAAAATCATGAATAATTTAGTTTAATGTAGTCTTATCCAGTATTGTTAATATTAGTGTAACGCGTGTGAACGAGCACTACACCAGTGCTGCCGCTGCGATGCGTGACAAAGATCGCAAACAATCCACGTCAATTTGTAAGCTGACAAGGTGCGCTCGGTGCTCGCGACCCTCACCCTGCTCACAAAGCCCACGCTGCCCACACAGCCCACACTGACCACCTAGGTACTATACGAGCTGACTATAATTGTTCACTATTATTATGCTCACTGATCTGTGCAAGTATCCAGTTCTTACTAATATTTCAAACGGAATTAGGACTTGAATAAAAAAATAACTTCTGACTGATCGTATTGTAATTATTAGAAAATTCCTGTCTCCCAGTCCCCTGTATGTATTTTATATTTTAGGAGAATTCGGTCATCCAAATATAATAATGTGAATATTAAAAGTATCAAAGCTCATATATTTTAGGTTGGGCATGACATTTTTTTAGGATATTACAAAATTTGTCTCTCCTAGAAAACCGTCGAACACGCTTATGCCTATTATAAGGATTTCTATTTTATACAATAAACACTACTCTATAGTTTCCCATTTCTAGCATACAGGGAACCGTAGAGTCCTCAACGAGTACACCTCGCTCGCAGTACTCGTTCTCCTCACCGACATTTTGAATGGTGACACCAACACCAGTACAAACATACGTGACACCTAACTCTAATTATAGACGTCCCTGTATATTTTACAGACAGATTTAATTACTATCATAAGATATATGTAAGAGATTCAAATCCTAACCACCATCATTGCTTACTGCATTAGGTACGCGGTATGTTTATATTTTAAAATTATTTTACGGGCTATCACATCGTTGGCTCTCGAGCATATTAAATGAAATATATAGAGTACATGATCATGTGATAAACCAAAACATAATGTACAGAGTATGTAGATATTCCAAACGAGCGGACGATCCAAGACCAAGACGATACACGAGCAATAATCCGTTTACTTTTATCACAACCCCTTGTCCAGCTAACCAACAACTGTTACACGTTACACCACTCGTATATCAAAAAGATAAGGTTGATTTTGTTAAAGTTGAGGGTATTCGTAACATTGTAGGTCCTGTCTATCAAAGATGTTATTACCTGAAAGATATAAAGACGGCTGGTAAAGGACGGCCCGAGGCAAATGAAATGCAAATATCTGTCGCTAGAGGGATGAGCCGCGCGTTGTTTGACTGAATTATATCTTGTATAGTTGTTTGTGAGTTGTAGTTACATTTAGGTAGAGTAGAGAAGAGATAATTGGGTATAAAACCTTAAATTCAATTTCTAATTAAGGTTTTTTAGTTTTTATTAGCAAGAGGATTTCCTTCTGATCTGTGAAAGGGCGCCTTTCCTTGAAAAGTTACACAAGACCAGTATGAATATCCCTCTTTTTAATTCTCTTTTCTCTTCCCCTCTTTATTCTATTTTCATGTCAATAGCGCTTCAGCTATACAAGAAATACTCTATGTATTGGTGATTTCCGTAGATGATAGACAGTAACTACTTATCATCAGCAGAACTGTAGTTTCGTTTGTCCCTTTTCTCTTGTTGAAATATTTACCTTCTTATACTTGACTGTTTCAGTTGAGTCAGAATTTTTCATCAGTTCTTATACATTGATAGGATTCGTATAGTGTTGGGAATTGGTGTGGATTCAAATAACTTCTTTCCTATTGGAGGATCTAAAAAATATTGTAAAAAATCCCCAACCCTGGTGTAAAGCTGACGCGGTGTCCTTTTACGAGTTGCACGTAAAGTGAAACAGTTTGTTTGTTTATGCGCGGCCGATTGAAACCGATGGAAGATGGAATGACCTGCCTTTATAGCTTCGCCTTTCTTAAGCGTTTATTTAGACTTGGAAAAGGCGGAGCTGAGGATTCGATACGCGGTGTGTGTCCGATTTATATTTTGATTTTTTTATATTTTATTTTGTATATTCACGTATAAGTAAAAATTGTTGCAAAATCAGCATTAGAAACTATTCCTTACCTTACTTATCTAAATAGATAAATTTACTATTAAAGAAAGTAAATATTCCTTAGTGTGTATTCATACAATCATCAGACGAAATAAGTTCCTTCTAAAAATATCTACCTCAAACTTCATACTTGTTTTTTTTTATGGTAGATAAGGAGCAAACGACCAGATGGTCCACCTGATGGGAAGTAGCCACCATTGCCCATGCGTTGCATCCTCGAAGATAGAGTGGGGAAAGGGAGTGAAGAAAAAAATGCTCCGGGTTCAGCGGACCCTGAGCAAGTTTTAGTTTTGAGTTGACAATGTATAACTCTCGTTCTGATAGGATTAAGTTAGTCTGTCAAATGATGTCACGCAGTACATGTTAAAGTTATGAGTCTCATAGTTAGTGTTGTTTGGTGGCGTGGTGGTAGGCCTCCGTTATCGAGGAGCATTAGTAATTTTCATTTCAAAGCACCAGTAACTCAGTGGTTGAGGCGTTGGTACTCACGATCGAGAGGTCGTGGGTTTAAATCCCATTCAGTCATCCCAGGACTACTGACGTGGCCTCCTCTTAACACAAGCATTTTAGCTTACTTTGAGGGGTTAAGAAATACTAGTAGCATGTCTCCTAGTATTCTTTAAAAAAAAAAAAAAGTAATGTATGGTAGGTGAAGTCGAGTGGTGGAGGTGAGAGTTTAGATTGAATGTTACTGCGCAGTATAGCTCTTATACTCTTAATAATGTTGCAAGAAATAGATAGAAAGCAATTGTTTTCATATATTGTAGCATTATGTAATATAAATAGAAATTGAACAGTAAAATTGAAAGCGGAGGGTAGTCGTATATCGGCGTGCGGCGCTCCGCTGCGGTGCGAGTGTGGCTCTTGAAAACTGTAACAAGCCGAGCGCATGCAATTAAACGAATATATTCCACTGGCGCCATGTAGCTGCTTTTATCTGACGTTTTATTGAGTTTGGCTTCCTTAGATTTTGGTTGGAATTTACCAAAATGTAATGTTATTAATCTATACATATAATAACCCTTTATTATATATCGATTGTCTGCACATAGAAGATAATTAAGAAAACTTAATGAGAGGGATCTTTATAACAATAGGAGGTATCTTATCTGTTTGTTATTGTAGTTGTATTGCTGCAGGTCTAACCTAAAATATAGGCTTGCTTTATTATTGGAGGATGTTAGAAAGGACCTCAATTTTCTGAGATGAGGTTTAGATTGGGTCTCAGGAGGATTAAAGAACTATTAGACTCGCCTCCACTGCTGGATCTCGTATATTTAGCAATAAATCAATGACATTATCAATAATTCAAATCGGCAATTGAAAAAAAAAGAAAAAAAGGATCATCAACTTGAAATATTTTAATATTAAATTCAAGATTGATAAATGGATAGACATTTATGTTAACTGTGAAAAAAATAATAAAATGTTTATAAAGAAAAAAATAGAAACATAAATTAGTGAAGGCAGATAAAACATTTGATCCGCAATCCTATATTCTATTAATTCTGTTAATCTCAACACATAACTCCTTCACGTCTATCTGTTAGGCTTATTTAGATTCATTCTTTATATTTGGCTGCTATATTGTTTATTTCCTTTACTTGTTACTGCCCGTTGAAGTTTCTAGCATTATTTATACATTTCGATATCAATGATGTAATTTTAGTACCAGTTCGGGGAACATGTTGGTAAAGAAATCTAAAATTATCTATGAAGAAATTGAACAAAGACGTGAAGGAAAGAAGCTGCTTCAGCAGTCCCAAATAATTGGTCAAGCTAGGTAAGTAAAACAGATGAGAAATCAAGCAATACCTGGGTATTGTGACACAAAAACAGGGTGAAGGAATAATGATAAATGAAAAATGATCGTTGAATAATGATAAAGATACTCGTCGTTAAGTGAAATAATAAATGTTACACAACATTGCATATTTTTAAGATATTATACATTCAAACACACAAAATAACATTATGTAGATATAAAACCAATTTCTAATAGTAATAATGAAAAGAGAACATAAATTAACAGTGTTGGGAACAGACATAGCCAGTCGCGATGTTCAGACTTGATTTATTATAATACACTACATATTGGATTGTGCCTTAAAATGTTCTCACTATTGTCTAGCGACTTTGTATCCCATCTACATAATATAAAACACTAATAGATATTTTCTTTCTCCATATAATAACGAAGTATCAGCTAGTTATATGGAAGCCAATACAGAAACAGAGGTTAGAAAGAAAAAGAATCCTGAAGATGGTTATCTAGAGTTACTCTAAGTAGGAAAAAAATATAAAAGCGAAGCAAAGAAGCAGCTTCAGCGGTCCCAACCGAATACTGTAACTATGAAATAACGGAAAAGCGTATAGAAGAAGAGAATATTATTCTGATGTAGATGAGGTAAATGTAAAAGGGATTTGGGTACTTAATTAGTAAGATAGTGGTGGTAAGCTAAAAAAATGGCTTACCATTAAATATTATCTGCAGTAATTAGGGAAGCAAAAGATCAAAGAAGATTAGGAAAAAAGTAACTTGAACATTCCCAAGCTGATAACTGAAGCTAGGGAAATAACAAAGAAGAGAGGAGAAATGCTACGAAGACAATTAAATGATCTTTATATGATTGTAATGAACAAACAGACATTGACAATAAACAAAACAATCGTCTGCTTTTATTGTGTGCGGATGTGCTCACTGTTCGGGCTAATTGAGGCCGTATCGGATGTGTCGAGATGCCGCGCGAAGACAGCGCAAATACAAGCCTTCCTACACTTGCACTGGCGATACTAACATAGGATGCGGTAGATTTACAAAAAAAAAACATTATTATTATTGTTTCAACTAGAAAATTATCTCTTGGTAATTTGATCCCCAAGTAACAAGACTTACAACATTTATACAAATACTACTAACATAAAGAATTTATTTTTGCAACTTCTTTTTCTCTCTCCCTCTGTCTCCGTTGTGTTCGTATGAGTGTGTGTGGTAGATGTGGGTAATTATATCTTTCTTTATTTTTTATAGCCACCTATATATATGTATAATTAAGTTAGCAACACAGGACAGGATTTCACCTGCCATTTAAATGTAATAAGGATTTTTAATCGTTGCTTTAGAAAAAATCAAATGTAAATTGTAAGTATATAATTGTCATAAAAAATTATAATAATTGCTTGCGCTGCAATTATTAAGTTTTTTTTTTAAAAGTAGTGATAACCCAGTGGTTAAGACGTTAGTGTCTTACTCGGCTTTGAGTCCGAGTTCAATACCCCAAACAGGCACACAGTTATGTGTGTTTTAAGCAGTTTAATATTATTTGCTTTAACGGTGAAGAAAACATCGCGAGGAAACCTGCACTCCAGAGAGTTCCAAAGGTATGGGAAGTCTGCCAACCCGCACTTGGCCAGCGTTGTATACTAATACCCTCCTCATTCTGAGGAGACCCGGTTCAGCAGTGGGCCATTCACTGGGTTGTGTTGGTGACGATGATGAAGAGATTTTTTTAACATTACCACCATCCCACCGTAACTCCACCACCCTTAAAACTAGCTCCTGTGTCCAAAACCCCAGATACTATATCGTTTTTGTCTTTCGCACGTTACTGTGCAGTAAACTAAAACTTTGTCTTATATACCGCATCCAGGTTTAAGTAAGTGAGTTAAGAGCCAGCTCAGCACATAAATAACGTATGGGTTGATCGGATCGCGGTGATTTGTTGCCTATTTACTTATTTACTTAACCCACTGATACTGTCGAGATGTGGCCCGTCGTAGCGCACGTCCGCTGCCCCACAGCCCCAGTCACCCCAGTACCCTCTACCCAGTGCCCCACAACTAAATTAGATTTCCTTCATAAATATATTTTAAGGAAAATCTGCTCATTTGTCCGATCTTCCAGTTAATGCTTTGAAAGACTAAACTAAAACTCTCCATCGTTGATTCCCAGAATTATCTATATTCCACGTAAGCAGGAGTCTATGATCTAGATAAGACCTTTAGGAACCTTTGACTATAATGTCAGATTAAATCAACTAAGGGTCAATGCTCATCGAAGCCCAATCAGTATACACCACAACCTGGTAGGTATATCTCCAAGATGTTGAAACTGAACTTGTTATAGCAGATATATCTAATAGTTACCTAAGTAGTGCTAGTATCACGATCGGACTATACAAAACTACAACATTACAAGTTGATTACTAGCAAAACACTAATAATGGTTTCTGTCATGGTATATCCCATACCTACATATATTTGGTTACCTCTTACCTTTCCATATGCACAACTGATTTAAATGTGCAAACTGTAAAACGCTACTCAAATCAATGTTGCCAACTAAAGTAAACGTCAGCATAAAGTTATATTAGTTACATTGTTTATTCAAGAGAAGACGCAAACCCATTAAATTAACGTAAAAGGTGATATCACAAATTTCATCACCCATTCATTCTATCTCATACATCGTCACATAAATCGTTATTTATAATATAATAAAATTTATATTTCCCATAATCCTGGAGGATCTTAAGAATTCCACACACGGTATGCCTAGTACTATATTTTTTCACACAAGTGACGTAATAATTGGATAGGATTATAGCCCTTACTATATAGGTTTTAGACGTGTTTTTAGGTTGAGGTTCTTTGGTGAGCTCAATAACCATCGGCATAAATAGTATTAACAACAATTGATTTACATACAAATTGCTTTACACAATATTGCTGACGGAATGGCGCGTGACGCGTGTCGACTGTATGTGGGGCCATGAAACCGATGCCGCACAGTGACACCCACCACACAATAATAATATACACTTACAACGGAACTCTGAGTAACCAATACTAAATACTTACTCCACACCTTGGTAATGGAGAATGGACAACTGCACCACCACGCGAGCTCCTCAAGTCTTTGTTTTAATTTAAAGGAGTTATAGACTATACGCAGATTAACAGTACGACGCCTTAACAAGAATATCTTCCTAGGGGTTATACATTAGAATCAGACCAACAACATTACTCCTAGAATATTCACGATGTAATAATAATGATTTCTGTCATGACAATAATATTCAGTTAAAGTCAACATCTAAAATTAAATATTACTCAGATCAGTATTGCCAACATCATAATTAACAATTAGCATGATTTTATACTATTTTATATGAACTCATGGTTGCTTTGTTAAAAAAATATTGTGTATATGTTTAAAGGTTGATTTAATTGAAGACTTGTATACTACCCAAAAGAACAAGAAAGATTTTTAAATTAGAAGAAAACAGTAGCGATAATGCCTATTTAATTTTTACTTTAAAATGTCTCTTAACATTATCGCCCTTTTCGTAGCCTAATACCAGCAACCCTGACACGCGGGGGGTGCCTCACGTGACTCATACTGCATATTATAAGAGCACCTGATTGCGTCTGATTGACGTCGTATTGCCAATCACCTTCAGATCGCATCTACTCGTATGAATCTGATTTACTTTAGTGCCTTTTGATGCCAAATTAATTTTATTTTATAGATGGATTTTATATTTCGTCGTTTCAAGGATATGTTTATTATTAAATAAAACACAAGTTGAGGAGACTTGAATTAACTAAATGAATTCAATGAAAATATTTAATCCAAAATATTTAATTGCTCTTTATTAACTAATAGAGTAAGCATCTATAAATGAAAAGATTTTTTCTCAAAAACCAATTAGAAGAACCAGAAGAACGCTTCTCGCGTTTTATGCTTTCTATGTATTTACTTTGTCTTTTTGTACAAATTATATCCTGATTTTTTATGGCCACCGTCGCCCATGGACATCAGCAAAACTAGAGAGTATCTCTGGTTTGAGTTGCCTCCTCGAAGAGTGAGGAGGGGGAGCAAAGAGAAGAATGCTGCGATTTCAGTGTATCCTGAGCTAGAAATGGTGATTATACGAAAATAGTGTTTAAGTAGTTTTAAATTCAATTCAATCTTTTAAAAAAAAAAAAAAAATGTCACGAAACACGTACTTAACACTACACACTATCGAAAAGTATTGTATTAATGATTTAAATAAATAAAAAAAAATCATGGGATGAGAGAGAGAGGGAGTAGACAGGTTTAGCATATCGCGGGTAAATAATAATTTGATATTCAGATAATTTAGTGTTGTTGTATATATGAATATTTGTACCAAGATTAAATATAAGATGAGTAGAGTCTGAGACGGTGGTGACCGCTGAGCTCGAGTGCTCGAGTACTCGAGTAATGTGACAATAAATATTTGGCGACCAGCGACTGCTCTGTATGCAAATAGGATGGACCTTATCTGTCCCAATAGGTACACGGTAACCGAACTAAGATCGTACAGATAGAAAAATGAACTTTTTTGTGTATGCAAGGATATTTGATCCAAAACTTTGAAATATTGTATTTCGAGAATCACGTTTTGATTAACCTTGATAAAACTAATATTGGGTTGCTTGCACATTTCCTCATTTACAACAAGCTGAAGCTGTTCTGGACTTCAAGAATCTTTTTTATACATATATTTTAATGGTTATCTCTTCCTCACAATTTAACAGTATATCACCATTACCAAACTCATTCAACAACAACAACAATTCATTACCAAAGGAATCAAAAGGTTACCTTGCTTTAATCCGCGGCAATCTGAACAACCAGACTCGTATGGCACAACCCAGAAGAGCACCCTTCCCACATGAAAGTGAGACGCGCGAACCCGAACCAAGACACACCACACAAGTAGGTAGTTCGACGATCTACGCCTGATTCAATTGGAGGTATAGAATTTTTTCGCGACTCACTAGTATGCAAATCCAACAACCAAGTGTCTGACATGTTTTTCCTCATATTCTTCTCTCAACTCCCACTAATTCTGAAGTTAAAGGGTGTCGATGACTTACGATGGCGAAACAATCACCTAAAACTCTGGCTCCTTGATATCTCTGTCGTATTTGGAGGTCGAAAACCACATAATTATTAAAACCACATAGTATTTTAGGGACAATATTTTTTATTTTAGGGTCAAATAAATGCAATTCGTCTGCTATTATTTACGTTACATTTTTTTTTCATTTAACAAACCTTTTCTGTGAACCGTACCAAACGTCCTTCGCGTCATTTTTTGTTATTATAATAAGCCAGAAAAACGTATATGTTAATAGACAGGGACAATAAAAAGATACGAGATTAGACGATGGCACAACCGCAATAGCCACAGCCATAGCTATAGCCATAGCCATGGGGTTACCAGAAATTATTAAGAGGTTTCTTTTTATATTGTTCATATGAGTAATGGATATATAAATTGTAGTATTATGTTCATTTAGATGATAAATAACATTATATTTACATGCCAGTTGTATTGCGGCGATAATATTAGTTGTGACTTGTGACTTGGTCTGTAGGTCAAGTAATCTATACTTACTAATATATAAAACTGAAGAGTTTGTTTGTTTGTTTGCTTGAACGCGCTAATCTCAGGAACTACTGGTCCGATTTGAAAAAAAAATTCAGTGTTAGATAGGCCATTTATCGAGGAAGGCTATAGGCTATAATAGAAGCGGATTAACATGGGCACAAATTCGCAAGAATCGACTGGTTTTGTATGTCATTCAATTAATTATTTTTTTTAATGGAATAATTAATTTCAGAGATTTCCTATAAGCTAAGTATGTAATAATATACAAATAAACAATATTTATAATTAATTTCTTAGATAAGACAGTATAAATAAATAATAGGGACTTTTTGTATTAAAATATTCTACAATGAGTCAAGTAACTCGGCACTTACTAACAAAGGCAAAACTGAAAAAAAAAAACTTTTTTAATAATTTATATACAAACAGCTATCTAAATTCAGTTACATATACTAGATGTAAAAGCATAATATTTCAAATAAACAATGTCAGAAGCTATATTTTAAGATTATAGAAGATAGTCATGCATACTTATGTTATATTTAGCTATTATATATTTAGCATATAAATATCGAGGATTACAAGAAATATAAATTCAAGATAAAATCTCTACCATCTTTACTATATACTTAGTATTACAAATTTTGTATATGTTTTAGTAATATCTATTTTTTTTCATAGATGTACAATTGTTACTGAGAAGAATGCTGCTGGGCAGGAGTATTTAAGTTATATAAAAGCTGAGATACAAATATTTGACAATTAGTGAAAAATCTACTTTTTTAAAAATTAAAAGTATTCTCCAGCGGTAGATAGGTACAATATATACTCTGAGAATGAAAAATAAGGATAAAGAAGATAAGCAAAAGATTAATGTCTATTTAAACGTATTTATATAGTCAACTTAAGTCAAATCAAGAGTAGTTTATATTCATAATAACCTGGTAGTATTATGAATTTTTTACTTACTGAAAAATGAAAACTGATTTTGTTGATGTCCAAATTTCGTCTAGCATCGCCACTGATCTGTTTTATGATGACAAAACTTATGGAGAGATATTTAGTGCTATGGTATTCAAATGCAACATAAAATTGATAGTAATTGATAGTTTGAAAAAATATTGTGACCAATTTAATTGCATATTATTTAAAAGTAAGTATTCTATATAAATAATCTTTAAATGATGCAATAGCACAATATTACACTATCAATAAGAAGGGGTTACAAGTACGGTATGTTCTGATCGCATGGCATCAGCGCAAGCGATAAATTAGCTCACTAATAAATCGTTACGTCCTAGTCTCTTCCGCCCACACTCGGACGTTAAGTTGCATTTATTTTCTCGTTCGTGTCTTGTGTAATAAATTTGAACTAATTTTAAATCATTAAAATGATTTAAAAAAGTTCTAAGCAGTTACTTGAGACGTAAAGTATATTTTCTATCATAGGTCAAACTTACAGATTAAATTCAATCAATTTTCAACTGTATAAACAATCTCAACAAACCTGTCGTTTGTATTTGTAATGTATTAATGGTGGGGCATCTTTCAGAGCGATAAATTAGAGTGGTCGTAAATCGTTGCGCTCGAAGCAGCTCCTCCGCCCACACTCGGACGTGAACCTGCGTTTATTTTTTCTTAAAGGTGTCTCAAATCAAATTGAATTTAAAAGACTTCTATTATTATATGCTTTATATTATTGCGGATATATAGTGTAATCTATTATCTTATCAAAGTACGTAGAATCTGCGAATAGTATAAAAATAGTAACACTGATTTGTGTTTAGGAACTTCTGTTTCTGTTGAATATTTAAATAGTTCTACAGATACAATGAAGATTAACTTCAGTTTGTAACTGTTATAAGATTCACAGGTAACAACAAACAAATACAAAGAGCAGAGCCTCTGTCAACATAACAAATTGACCCCAACTTCTAACTGTAGAGCAATGAGCCAAGTCTGACCGCGTAGACCTAAGAATAAATTGAACTTCGACAACTTTACTTGCTTATGTAGGATCGTCAATACTCACTGTAAACAGTTAAAGTTATTGCAACTGAGGTTAATTCTTTATAACTGATGAGGAGGAGCCGGTACCTAACTTTAAGTATGAGAAAAAATATGCGTGCTGCATATTGGCAATTCCATACGTAACATAGAAGACGCACGGGACCTGAAACGTCGCATAAGAACCAATCGCGTGTGACATGCTAATAAGGTCTTCTACGACTTTGCGCATTCAAGGTCAAACCTATACTTACGTTCCGGTAGCTATACCGTGTAGACTGTTTGGATGGATGCTGGAAAAATTGGTTCTTCTCTTTGGATGTGTTAATATAATAGTACATTATAATACAAGTGTACTAATCTAAAGCACGTAAGCTTAGTTAAAGTTAAGCCATACGAGTTTTATACTTTCAACACATTTGCCAGGAAAAAATACCAGTTTGTTACTAAAATACGACGCACTGTCCGGTTATTATTTTCACATATAGTAGACGCGCCAGCACCGTCATGGATTGAACTATCTATGCCTACATATAAATAAACATACGTGTAGATAGTTCAATCCATGACGACGCACAGACAATTTTTTTTTCACATATAGTAGACCCGTCAGCGCCGTCATGGAATGAAGAAGTGCATAGAAATACAATAGAATTTGTCAAAATGTGGAGCATCACGCAGTCGCGCGGTTCGTTTATATAAATCTATTACAATTGATGCTTCAATAACAACTGCAAGAACTGCCATTATAGCAAAGTTCACCAGTAGCTAGCTATTTGACAAATATTAAATTGTTTATTCAAATCCCTGTTAATGAGTATATTAAAATTTAAATTCCAGTAGTTCGCTTGTAAATCTGTAAACAGGTTTGGTCATCAAAGTTTGCGATCAAGTTCATTCATATGTATTACCGGACACCAACTACCGACTAACGTACGTACACACAGACACCGACCACTCTACACATTATTTGCATTAAATTAATATATGGAGATCTAATTCCACAGTTATTCACTTTAGTTTATTAAACTATTTTGTAAGGGAAGAGATCGACAATATGATTATATTTGCATATTAATTATGTTGTCGTTTTACTAACATTTTCTTTGAATTTTGATATCAATTTTGGAACAATCACTAACATACATACATATAATAATTCAGCAACGTAATTTTTTAATTATTTAGGATTATTAACAAGTATAGGGACAATCCAACTACCATCGTTATTTATAAATATGTCGGAGAAGTAAACGATTCTCAAATAATAGAATTGTTAGCAACACTGTTTATAAAGTAGTAGTAGCGGGTAGATCATTTTATATTATTTCAAGTATACCGAAGTGACGACAATAACCTTTAGCGCGATAGATTAGTCTCAGTCTCTCTGGTGCTTCCGCGCAGTGAACATGGAAGTTAGTGTTATAGTGTCGAGATTATGGCGAGGTCGAGTGGTGGAGGTGAGAGTTAATATATTATGAAAGAGCTAAACCTGCACCTGGGTCTCAAGCCCCAGGCACCGCTCGCATCAGTCTAAATTGCATGTGTATACGTGTTGCTGTACAGTAATGGGTATCATATATCTTTCGTCGACTAGCAGAATCGTCATCGTCATCTATGGCGCTGGAGTAGGGTAGTAGTTTCTTACGTTATTTTGACAGTCTCGACTGTTTATATGCCCTCGAATATCTGACTGTAGTCTTAGTCTTGCTCTATCTTTCAAGGAGTGAAGTAGTCTCTAGATAGTTTTAGTGAAAGTGTTAAGTGCAGTGTTGTTAGTTCTGGGAGTGCTGTTCGATTAAGGTCAATGTACCTTACAATGTAATTTCCACGTGGTAACGAATTGCTACAACGCCGTTAGGTAAGATCACACTTGCGGTCAAAATTAATAATAATAGTAAAATTTCTGCTTTTTTCGGCATAAAAAGTATCCTATCACTCTCCGAACCTAAAAAATCGAACAATTCATCGCACCATAATATTTAAAAAAATTGACTTAGCTATGTAGCTTGATAGTGTAGGATAGAAAATGATTATTATATTACTCTCCGTCTATGTGACGCAGTGGTAATCAAGAGGAGTCGGGAGGCGAGGTGTGGTTGATACCACTGCCACCACCTCCCACACCAGCTAACGTCCATGCGACTCTCGAGAAACTTTTTAATTCGCCCCGTGTGCCTCGATATGGGACATAGTCTGGGAGCCGTATAAAAATAAATTACAGTACAATAAATTGATATTGTTGTGTAATTGTAAAAACCATGCCTTTTAGACTACTTCCGTATTTAATACTCATATAATTCTTTGAAAAAAGTCGTACAAATGAAGAACTCAATGTATCTAAAATCTTTTTTCATTAGTTTATACCAAATCCCAGATTCGACATAGACAGTCTTTTGATGCTTTCAAAACTTTAGATTGTGTTCACTTAGAAATTTGATCTGTTCACAGCTCCAAGGGACTACAGACCAAAACTAGACAGGGATATTTAGTATGTTTTAATTTGATTTTGTAACCTCCACGCTTTAGAGGGAGAGAGTATTGACTGACATATACATAGATACATTTATAAGGTTTGGTTTTGAGTTACAAATCGTTAAAATATTACAAACTAAGTCTACAGCAGCTCCTAGACTAATGTGTGACCGGGACAAGGGGCTAGGGGGTGGGGGCCACGGCGCGGTGTCACACAATCGTTTTTAATCCAGCCCTGGCCGGCATTAGCGGCAACTTTTCACTTTACCCACGTGAGGATTTATTGGACACGCCGACACCCGCCATCACTACGCCAGCGGTCGCAACCAACCGTGGGATTGGATGTGTAAAACAACTTATTAAAAATTGAAATATGTTCCTGTCTGAGATAATATACATGTTGGAGTCTAAATAAAGGTAGGATAATAATAAAGAAAATTTACCATCACTTCCGACGCATCATTGCAATACAACGATTTTTGATAGCTTCTGATTGGCTACACACCTCTGACTCTGAGTTATGTGTGTTTTAAGCAATTAAATATCACTTGCTGTAACGGTGAAAGAACACATCGTGAGGAAACCTGCACGAGTGAGAGTTTTTCATGTTCTTAAAGGTGTGTGAAGTCTACCAACACGCACTGGACCAGCGTGGTGGACTATGGCCTAATCCCCTCCTCATTCTGAGAAGGAGACCCGGCTCAGCAGTGGGCTATTAATAGATTATGATGATGATGATGATCTATTGGTTGATTTTACTTCTATCCCATTCGTAGACGAGCTTTTCTACCACTATCTTGTCTTTTTATATTCTTTTCACCGATAGACTAGCGTTTTAGTCTGAGGTATGGTCTCTTTGAATGAACCTGAGCAGTGATATACCAAGATGATGATTACACGATTATAGAACTTATGAAATGTAAATAATAATTAAAGGAAAAAATAAGCATGTTTTCACAGCGTAGGTATAATTTTGTAAAAATTCAGATTATTTGAACGAAAAAACCATTTTGTCGTACCATGTCCTCGTAATTTATGTAATAAAGATTAGATTTTACTTCTACCCCGACCGTGGATGGGTATTTCTACTGTTGTCTTGTCCCATTATATTCCCCTAACTGATAGACTAGAATTTACTTTGTCGCGTGGCCTCTTGGAATTATCATTATCTGTAGTACTAAAGCTATCATCTACGCATAAATGAATTAAATGACGATACTTCGCGGCTTAGGACAGACAGATGACCATTAACCCTATCGACTACACGAGTATAACTAAGATAAATTTCCTGAGAATCGAAGTAATCTAAGTTGTTATTGTTTATTAGTATTAGTATACCTAGAACATTAACGCGTCGTCATTAAACTTATCTTATCTGGTTAATTATTATTAATGAGATGCAATTTACCTGTTTTTGTTTATCATGGACTTAAGACCGAGAGCTGAGCTTTGTCTTGAGTCCAAATACAGGTTTATGGACCTTACAGCATGAACACTCAATCAATGACGACAAGCAAAGTCTAACTAAATTATATAATATAGTTGAATCAAGTATAGTCCTTAATAAGGAAGACTTAGTACCAGTTATATCTACTGCACTACGCTTTAATACTTGTCGGAGAATAATAAAGGATTATCGAATAATCGAATCGTCATCGTTATCTATGGCATTGAAGTAGGGTAGTAGTCACTTCCGTCGTTTTGACAGTCTCAACCCTTTATATGCCATCCATAGTCTGACTGAAGTCTGAGTAATGCGCGGTCTCTCAAGGAGTGAACTAGTCTCTGGATAGTGTTAGTGAGTGTTGTTGTGCAGTTAGTGCTTGGAGTCCTGTCCGATGAAGGTCACGTGAATACCTTACAATGTAGTTGCCATGTCTTGTGTAAGGTTAGGTTAGGTTAGCCTATCCTATATTACTTTTGATATATCGGGATAAAGTATTGTTTCTAGGTATACAATACTCGTCTAGACTTTTTTCACTTACTTTACGAAAGATCATATTTATTTATAAATAAATAAGCTACTTACTAGCCAATCAAAGATTTTCAAAAGTATTTCGTCTTATCACAAAAAAAACGTTATAATTTATATCGTTGTACCTCCGTTACTGCATAACAAAGGGTGAACTGATATGAGCTGTTTAATAAAATCATTTTGTTGTTAATAAACAAGTCTATAAACCACATGCAAATACAGAGAAAATAGGAAAAATTTCACACAAGTTTCCCCTTTGAGTAAACATTGTAAAACGTTAAACAAACTTCGGAGTCACACCGAACACCGAACATCGCTTTCTTAATAAATAAACAAAATCTAAAAAACAATTGTGAACAGCCCCCACCAATATCACCCCCATCATCACCCCTTAACAGTTGTAAACGAGACAATCTATTTTGACAAGAAAAAAATTTTGTTTTTTATTTTGGGAAATATTTTAGTACAGTGGCGGCGCTAGACGAAATGTGAATGTTGACAATATTATTTCTGGAAGGCTTCTCTAATTCTCTATATGTGGAGGTCGCGGAAATTTTTTTTAAATGTTATCATATGTAAATAAATAACACTACACATAAATATATTATTAAAAAAATAAAGAGTGCAAAGTTTTTTACGTCCGTTATAAGTACACTATCGCCGCCACTGTTACATCATGAAATCCAAAAACATACAGGCTGATGTATGTTTTTGATACTTTTTTAGGCGATGGTTGGCAGAAATTTTTGTGTTATTATTATAAAAATAAAACATTTTTAACAAAAAATTGAACCGACTTCAAACTCTAAAAAATGCACTAAAAAGTAAGAAATAATTAGCTTATTTATTAACCTCCCTTTATTAGGACAATAATATACAATAATTGATATTTTTGTAGTCGGTGCCAGCCAGCCCAGCCAGGTGAACAGACCTGTAGTGAGAGAAAATAGTAATAGGTATATCTATTGAACAAATCTGTAACGAAATAGTGTGTACGATTGTATTCAATTTTTTGTTAAAAATGTTTTATTTCTTGATTTTTAGTAAATATGTTCTGAAACTCATTTATCGTTCATCCACTAATTCACTCTCTCATCTGTTTACTTATTTAATCACTCACTAAATCATCAATTCACCATTTACAAAGTACCTACTCACTCAACCATCATCTCAACTACTAAACTGTACCACTCTACTCGCCCTTCCATCTCCAATCTACTGCACCCACCCAACAGATAGCCTTCATCATCATCACGACCCTTCAATGGCCCACTACTGAGCCGGGTCTCCTCCTCAGAATGAGGAGGGTATTAGGCCATAGTCCACCACGCCGGCCCAGTGCGGGTTGGCAGACTTCACACACCTTTGAGAACTTTTTTAGGGAACTCTCAGGAGTGCAGGTTTCCTCCCGATGTTTTCCTTCACCGTTAAAGCAAGTGATATTTAATTGCTTAAAACACACATAACTCAGAGTCAGAGGTGTGAGCCCAGGATCGAACCTCGGACCTCCCGAGTAAGACTTGAAGTCTCAACCACTGGGCCATCACTGCTTTTTTTAGCTCTTCAGCTCTTCAAAAATTATAGCTAAGAACCATCTAGATTATCTGAAAATCGAGTATAAACAACCGCACCAAAATTGGTTCATTTATAACGTGATTACGAAGTCACAGACAGACACACAGATACACTGTGTGTCTGTCTGTGTTAAACTAATAAAATAATCTCATCTTGATCCCATTTGTTTCACACAGAAAACTCTGCATCGAAATTGGGCCAGTGTTTCGGTAGCTGCGATGTCACAGAAAGATACACATATACACTGTTAAACTTATAAAACGATGGCATCTTCATCCCATCTGCTTCCACACAGAAAAAATCGCATTAAAATCGGTTATTCAGTAGTTATTCAGGAGCTACAATATAGACAGACAAACATAACCATTATAATTAAAAAATTACTTACAGCTAAAGTACTCTTTAAGACAATTCCATTAAACCCAAACACGACTAGTTTACGTTGTCCCAAGCCTGTGTTCCAGTACATACCTTCTGGTGTCATCATCAACTAATAGCAGATGAAGCCGGAAGGTCTAAGAATCTACTGGTAACACCAACATGATAAGTATTTTTTAAATTTCCTCATAATAATAGTTGCTTTACATTCTTAACCATATAATGGCTATCTGTGATCTTCCTCGTCAGTTCCACTTCATCAAATGATAAATTCTGAATGCAAATGCTTGTAACCTTTCTCAAAATATCAAAATTACTATATGTGTGCCTATAACTTTTGAGGAGTTCTCTCTATTCCTCAAAGATGCCATCATCAGAACTGGATTTTGAAAAAATGGGACCAATCTGTAAGCATATACTACCAAATACAAAAGGAAATTTTAAATTCGGTTCATAAATGACGGAGTTTTGAGGTAACAAACATAAATAAATATATACTACCGAATTGATAACCTCTTTTTTTTTGAAGTCGGTTGAAAATTATAAAAAGTATTTGTATGTATTGCCCGTTGAATCCTGTCTTATATCGTAAAACATAACAAACAATTCCCGAATAGCTAAGACGTTGATAAGTAAAGGTAGAGGGAGGGAGAAGCAAATATTTGTTGAATCGTAATAAAATCATATCTCCGTACCTGCTTTATTAACACCGATCGCTTCAGCTTCACCCCACTCTCCCTCTTTATTTTATAAAGGGAAATCTATGCTTGTAATAAACTTGTTTGTTTACCTATCATAAAAAAATATCTGTCTAAAAAATACCTTACGATACATTACACGAAAAGGCAACTAACTAATACCATAAACTATTATTGTCTACATAATATGAGTAATACCAGTAATAAGGCTGCAGGGACTTGGAAAATATAGTCTTAAGTAAAGTGTATATTGCCCTAAGTCGAGTGTAAACATAATAACTAGAATCCAAAAAAAAAACGAAGTTTATCTTTAGAGTATTAATTGCGTAAGAACATATAACAAGATGAATCTAAAATTTACTACAATATTACTCAGTATTTTCCAAAATTGATTTAAATAGTTTTCAAGTGCCATTTCTTTGTAAAAATGTATCCCCAATATAAAAAAAATAGTCGATATGTTGAAGAGGAATTCAATTTCTAAAGTTCTTTAACTCAAAATCTGGTAAAATATGAACAAAAACTTCCACAAAAGAAGACAAGGAGTTCGTAAGATATAATTAAAATGTGTAAGCGAAGACTCCATTCCAATCTAACCTGAACAGGTTTACACATCGCTTAATTAACGCAAAACAAAATATCTTCCCATCGCTCGAGTCCCAGTGAAGCGTTCCCACGTACAAACAAAATACGCTTGTTGATTGCAGAACCTGCCCTAATCAAATTTATGTTTGTTCGTCTTGAGAACCCCCACCACCTCGCCCACCTTCCCCCACATTGAAATTACTCCATTTGCACTTCAATCCAGGTCGCTTGCCTGCCGGCCATTTTTCCCGACAATACTACGTCTCGTTACGCGCTGTTTGATTGAAATACTCCGCCAGCGCCATCTCCACTGCAAACACAGCTTTATGGAGATTAAATTATTGTACAGGAGTTACTGATGTTTTTGTTGTCTATTCTTGGGGAGCTTTCTTAAAATTGGAATTGATTTGATGGTTCTCAAAAAGTCTAGAAGCTACACTGAACCTAAACCTAGTACTTATAGTTTATATATTGGTCGCAATAGTAATATATTGATTTGTAAGATTTGTTGTTATTTATTGTAATAGTTGCATTGTTTTGCACGAGAAAGACGTAGACGTTAAATGCCTTATAACTATTGATCAGGAGTTACTGGGATGTTTTTATTGTCTTGATTTGTTGGTATATTGACTTTATCGTTCTCAAAAAGTCCAGAAGCTACATTGAGCCTAAAACTAGAATAGTTAGTTTGAACCAACTTTTCTTGCTATTGTTTAGACTAAAAGTAATAACAACATTTATTGTGATAGCTGTTTTATTGATCGGACTGAATACTTAATGTATTGTAATAGTAATTAATTTGATTTATTGGTTTATGGTTATTTAATAATCTACTGACTAGTTAATGATTGTGAATTTGAGATTAAATCTGGAGTTAGAATATAAGAAGTTATAGTATTTAAGCTTGTAATTGTTACTGTATTGTCTAGCAATTTTTTTTGTGATAATTTTTTGTATTCCTTGTAATAGTTGCTGTGTTAATAGTTCCAATAGAAAATTAGTCGTTGATGAGAAAAGGAGCGCATTATCATTAACAGATAGTCTGATGTCGATAATTTTACGAAGCTAGTTTCATTCTATCTAGATAATCTACTCATCTATCTTGTAGAATAAGCAGATTTTAATCACAAGAACTCTTTATTTTAGAACAGGTTTTCTAGATCCTTTGAAACATTATTTTTTTAGTTGCTTAACATGTACCTAAGCAAGAGTTTCTTCCTGCCTCTAATTTACCGTGAATACGATGATTTCAACAGCCATAGATATACAACAGAAACATCTACAATTCGTAGCAAACATTACCCGCCACCTGGTTCCATTAAAATTTCAATTACTTCAGTCGCAACCACGAGATTAGTGTGTAAATAGTAAACAGTCGCCCACCGTACACCGTACACTACAGTCACTACACTCGTGTGTGTTTGTTATTTGTGTTTGTTCACGTGAAGCGTCACAGAGCGAGGTGTATGGGAGTCTCCTAAAGTATTATTAAGTTATCCTGTTAGTAAAAGATTAAGATCAAAATTATTGTCATTATTAAAAAAAATATCTCGCTTTTAAATCATTTTCTCCTATAATAATCTAAATGCCAATTTTCATATTCCCGCTTTTCTAACCTCAAACTTTAAAAGCATAGGACTTTCATATAACCTTCAAACCCCCATTCCACCCCTTAGGAGGGGCACCCCCGTAAAAAAAATCTTAGCTGACACCTACCCTCTAGAGAGAACCTACTTTCCAAATTTCAAGTTAAGAGTGACAATAAATTAAACTTTCCCATACAAACTTTCATCCCCTATTTTACCACCCTTAAGGGGGTATTTTGCAAAATAAATTATACAGATTTTTATTATTGTACGTTATTAATGTAAATACCGATTTTCATAAGTCTAACTTCAAAAACATAGGACTTTCATATAACCTTCCAAACCCCATTTTACCCCCTTATTCGAAAATCCGTTTCTTAGTGGACACCTACGTCCTAGAAGGAACCTACATTCCAAATTTCAAGTTTGTAGGTTTTATAGTTCCTGAGATTTTGTGATGATCAGTCAGTCAGTCAGTCAGTGACTTTTCGCTTTTATATATATAGATTTAAGGAAAATTGTTTTAGATTCAAAAAGTTTTATGTACAACCATTTAACTTCCGTAAGACATGTCCTTAGTAATTGAATAGCACAATGAGTACATTGGATTAATATTTTATTTATTTATAACTAAGTAAAATGTCTTTTTAAACCAATACAAACATTCCAATTTGTATAACGCTGAGTTGACGTTGTCCTTTATAAAGGACGTGCATAAAACTTAGAGCAAATAGAGGCCTCAGCAGTCGGTATTATGTTAAGTAGCGGCCCTAGGCCTGCGCCCCGCATCCACAAAAACCTCTCATTGAATACGAGCTCAAAAGTGCCGCGCAAAACATACTCGGTCTATGACACACTCTGCTTAGAAAACTTTAAAAATCATTTTAAAAAATACACCTACACATACAAACATACACACTCACATGAGAGAAACAGTTCTCATTCGTTCGTTTCAGCCGTTGGACGTCCACTGCTGGACTTAGGCCTCCCCCAGCGATTTCCATTTCGACCGGTCATCTGCGACCTCCATCCAGTGGCTTCCAGCCGCCCTGAGTAGGTCGTCTGTCCATCTAGTAGAAGGCCTTTAACGCTTCGGTGTCCTGTCCTTTATTGTCACTCAAGAATATTTCTACCCCAAAGGCCATCGCCCATCATTTTACGGGCAATGTGCCCAGCCCACTGCTACTTCAACTTACTAATCCGCTTGGCTAATGTGGGTGACTCTGATTCTTCTATGGATCTCCTCATTTCTGATTCGATCATATAGCGAAACACCCGACATGGGCCATGTTGGGTGTTTTTCTACGTGATCGAATCAGTAAACCCCGTAAAAACTGATGTTTGTTCGCGATGAACTCGGAAACTCCTTACACCGAATGAGATAAAATTTCAAACAGTATGTATAATTTGGGCCATTTTTGTTGTCTACCTATGCTATGCATTCACGACCAAATCACAAAATTTATAAAATTGCGAATAAACCCTGAAGGTTATAGGGCGCTTTATATAAAATTAAAATTATCATATAATTTTTTTTTTTAAATAGTGATAACAAAATGGTAGAATGTGCCCTAAACCATAATGTCTCGGTCATCGCAAAGAGGTCAACCCTTCGTGTAAGACGGGACCTCCCCTTCCGTGTCGCGGGTTAAGTGCAAAAAACACCCGCACGATGTCGCCAGCCTCGCCTGCCTCGTCTGCCTCGCACAGGATAAGTGGCAACACTGAAACTCATAGGTAAGGGATACTGATATGTATTGTTAATATTTTGATCTTATCTCAATTTAAAAATGTTAAGTAAATTATGTTACATGTATCATCCCTCGCCTCGACTGCTTGACCTTGCTACCTAGCATCAGATAAACTACTTACTACGTAGTTATTAAAGTTAATGAGTCACGTAATTGTCAATAATACAGATTAGCTACGCTTATCAATGTTCACTCTATGAAATATCCTCTCAAATTGTCTTTAATTTATTGGAAGATATACATAGTTCGCTCGTAGTGGAAAGTAAAATTGAATTTAAAAAAAAAAATCAGGTAGCTCTAGTTTTTTAGTTAACGAGCTGCCTGCCCTCGCTTCGCTCCGGGTAGTTAATTGTGTAGTTTTTCATTATTTGAAAAAAGAGAGAGAGTAAGAAAAAGTTATAAAAATAAAAAGAAAGACAGATAATAAAAGAGGACGGAGCAAAAATAAAATTGAATAGGTAAAGGAGAGAAAGAGAGAGATGATCGAAAGAAAGAAACTGAAAAGAGACTGATCTTTCTGAACAGTTATCTAAAATAAAAAAATTAAAGAGAAAAAAAGAGAGATAACGATAGTATATAAGAGAAAGAGAGATGGAAATACTATAGACTTCTCTCAGTGAAAAAATATTTAAAATAGGATTAGTAACAACAAAATGGCCATATTCTATTAATTAAAAAATGTACATGGCAACACTAAATCACCTTTGTCTCTCACAAATAGTGTAGTTTTCAACTATTCAATTCAACTATTCAATTTACAAAATGGCCACGTTATGGCACTGAAATGGCCATATCTTTTTAATTATAATATTTATGGCAACACCACATAGCCTATGTTACCCGGAAAGGATGTAGCATCGGTGAAGGAATTTTCAAAATCGTTTCAGTACTTTTCGAGGCTATTCGCAACAAACAAACAAACATACAAACAATCAAATCTTTCCTCTTTATATAATAGTGTAGATTAAGCTATTGTTAATAGACAAAGAGCTTGTATAGTGAAGGTGAATGTTAAACCAGATTCAGAAGATGCTCCGATTTTTTAAAGCACTTGAGGACGTGAATACTCCCAAAGGCCGTCTTAACAGGTATTTTTTAGATATAAAATTAGGTCTAGTAGCCCAGTCAACGACGGAAGCCCAGTAGTACATTGAGCTTGAGACCTACGAGCAGGTTTAAAGACGTCTTCTAATACGCGTAAACCCTCCCCTCCATTGCTCGACATCGCTTAACACTTTAATGTGTAAGTACTGGGTGACAACTATTGATATAGTGACTTAATCCTATCGAAATGAAGGTTATATACTGTCTACAAATAGATGAAACTACCCGCAAATACTAAGTTATCAAATGTGTTGCCAACTGTTTGTAGGTCACTAAAACATTTACCTACTTTATCAGAAGCAGTTTTCAAGTGAAACCGTTAGACACTAATATGTCAAGGGCTAGAGGAAAAACTAGAAACTGTAACCGAGTAGATGGCAGATTACCTAGGAGCCGTGTTCAAGTGCCGATTCCAGTCGAGTGCTGTTGATCTAGGTATTGTACTGACCTATTTTGTTAATTTTAACCGACTTTTCAACAATGTAGCTAATGTATGTTTAAGTAAGTATACTGTACAACATGCAAAACAATAATACTATTCATATCTATACAAATAAAATTGTAACTTTAGAACGATAATATAATTTAAAAAAAATAATAAATAGTGTTTAGTTAGTTATTAGTGCTTTGCTTAATGTTAGTAAGAGTTAGTTTTTGCGTAGTGGATATGGACCCCTCCTCGAGTGAAGGCCTCCTCCAGTCCTTTCCACTCATCTCTGTCCATGCCGATAGATTCCCAGTCCTTCCCTATTATTTCGGTTATATCGTCAGCCCCCTTTTCAACCCTTCTTTTTCCGATTGGTCCTTTCCACCTTGTAGTATTGACTGTCCACCTGGTATCTGTGTATCTCGATAAGTGACCTGCCCACTGCCACTTCAGTTTTAAAGGTTGTATGAGGGCATCTGTTATCTTTCTTACTTTAGAACGATATGTTTGTATAAAAAGTGAGTGAGACAGAAGAATGAGTGAGTCAGTGAGATGGTCGTATCCGCTTCAAATCAGTGACATACTACGCATTATAGAATAGTAATCCAACTGAAGAGGTGAGAGAATATGAATAAATAAGTAGTGAATGTGCGAATAGGTCAGGAAGAGAGTTAGAGAATGAATGTATGTGTGAACGATACACCTCAGCGAAGCGGGCGCTAGTTTATATATAAAGTCTCTCCCATCAACGTATAAAGTAAATTTAAGATAGAGAGCATCCCCTAAATAGATAACATCAAAATAGAAAAGGAGATTGATCTCCAATCCAAGACAGTTATTGCTATTTTAACGTCAGGTAGAGTTTCCAGCGAGGTATGACACAACACATGAAGTAAATAGTTGTTCTTACTTATGCTTTAAATTAAGCTATATTAGGTATCATCATTATCAATCGTTTTAGACAATCGTCAAGGCGATTTCATACAGTTAATATTAAAGTAGTGTGGTTAGTATTGTGTTTCTTGATGGCTATTGAAGATCACGAGAGCGTACCTTGATGTTTATTGTTTTTAGATGTTGCAGAGCGAGAGAAGTAGTGAAAGCGAGTATTACCACATCACCTTTTATTTTATCATAAAAAAAGAGAATACAAATATCTCAATTTTACTTGCTTAGAATTTGGGGGTACTGCCCCGAAAGCGAAGAGCAAGGGCTCTACTATCTTTTCTCTAAGCGCTTTGTCGTTGAACCTGAACCCTTCAAAAGAAGAATTTAGTGCCTGTAGAGGTAGAGCGTGGCTCTATATGAGATTTAATAACTCTTTGACAGTGTAGGTAAATAATTTGAAAGGTACTCACTTACGACTGAAAACAATAATCAATCTCAGTATCAGTTTGAACCATTTGGTCGCATTCAACGAAGAGCTGCTCGGATTGTCGGAGACCCGGTGTTGTATTCACGGTTGGACCCCTTGGCACTGCGTAGAGACGTCTCTTTATTGTGCGTCCTCTACAGCATATATCACGGGGAGTGTTCCGAAGAGCTTTTCCATTTGATCCCTGCCACCGAATTCCACCATCGCACTGAACGCCATAGACTTAAATACCATTACATTAGACTTAATTACCATACCTGCACCAATGACTGTCTAAAGTGTATAGTTGTACTTACGTATTTATATACAGTGACGATGACAAAGCTTGGAATCAAACTAACGTTGATGCTCAGCTGAATGATTATACCTTTGTATCAGAACACAGACAGACAGTAACAGATATAAAAAATGGTGTTTTAATGCGAGCGACTGTTGAGTTTCTTGCCAGTTCTTCTCATCAGAAAAACGCGTTCCGAACTGGAGGTAGCTACAGACAAACTGACTGACTGGCCCATTTTGACGTGTCAAAAGTACTTTTACTATTGGTCAAATTTTCTGTATATTAGTGAAAATAATCTCAGAAAGTATCGCAGGTATGAGCAGGTGTGCGCAGGTATGCACAGGTGCCGCCCCGTGGGCGGGGCTACCTGCCAGGTACGTACCTGCTCACGCCCCGCGCCCTACGCGCCCCACGCCCGCCTACGCAGGTTACGTGGTATTAATCTACGTGTTCACGTGTACGTTGTATGTATCATGTATCTACGTTTTATAATCATCTAACATAAATAAATAATATTTCTATCTAACAGCTCTTATCTAATTGAACCAAGTAAGAGAAAGAGAGGAAAACAAATCTTTATCTAATGATGTTATTGTTCTATCTACTTGGACACATAGGTTAACTTATATACGAGTGTTTTTTTTTGACATGGTAAAATTAAATTAAATTATTTACTTCTTAAAAGTAAGCAAGTTATTATAAGCTTGATAGTGATATTTCTATAAATGCACGCATACTTTAATTATCATACTTACTAGAAAATTCCAGCGTAAATAACTATGTAAATGTAACTTTGGTAAAGAAATAAGTAGGTACTTTTAAGTAAATATTTGTATCAACTAAGTGAGAGATTTTAGTATTTATTAATTTTTTTATTCGCCATATGTTTTCAAAGACAATACTTCTTACAGCAAGAAAAAACAACAACAAAGAAATTTACATTCCCTATACCTAGTCCCTAATACCTAGTTACAAATAATAGGTATTAATTGCAACACAAAATACTTCAACACATCTGTATTATCATTAGGTAGGTATGGAAATTTATTAATGTATAAATTCTTCCTTATATTAAAACATAAGGAACAATTATTCATAGAAACCACAACAAAGAATTAAATATAGAGTTGATAGAGTAGAGGTATTAATATAATGTAGGTAACTAACTGAGTCAACAGAGGTTGTCCTGTCTTAACTATGAATATTGGTCAAATGACTGGCAGTTATGTCAAACATTACTCCTATGTAGATTAGCGTCAATTAACACTATATTTTACATTTAATTTATCACTACATAGTATGAAACAAAGTGGTTTCCCGCTGTCTGTATATTTGTATATAAGAGTGATTGAAGAGAAAGGTTTATATGTATAATACATCCATAGTATAGTAGAGTAACATTAATAATTTTAGAGGTTTCTAATGTGATGTGATTTTTTTGCAAACGCTGGCTGAACCTTACGTGATAGATCTAAATAATATACTACAGTATTGTACACCCTAAAAAGGTATACAAAAAAGTTCGCGATGGTATATGTCTATCTCTCAGGGATAATCCACAATAACCATCTATTTATCCTTTTCTTTTTACGAGAAATAATGACTTATTTACAAAGCGATTTTAAACAATACAGCATTAATCCTTATCCAATTAAGTACCTTAAATACATTGTGCGTTTTATATAGATCAATATGGCCCTTTACAGCATGAAATTTAAATGAATATTTTCAAAGATACTACAGATTTAAAATGCAGACACATAGCGGATGCGCGGCGCGTGCCTATATAAACATGTTTGTTTTGTCTAATGACAAAAAAGCTGTGAACGTTGTATATAAAGACATTCTGTATTACATTTAGTATCAGCATTGCACCCGTGCGAAGCCGGGACGGGTCGCTAGTAAATGACTAATACCCAAAGATATAACGGTCACACAGCTCGACATGCACTTCACCCCCACGTCGATAGATGGCGTACGAGCACACTCATTAAGATTAAGTATTTTTCATAGCCTATGTCCTTTCCTTAGCTCTAATCTATCTCTAGACCAAATTTCATCAAGATCATTTCAGTGATTTAAGCGTGATTGCGTTACAGACAAGACAGATCATCTATCAGTTAATAGATGGCGTAAGTAGTATATTACAGCAGTTTCGTTTATATTCTTATTAATACTTTTCTAAAGAGAGCAGCAGTGATGGCCCAGTGGTTGAGACTTCAAGTCTTACTCGGGAGGTCCGAGTTCGATCCCCCACACAGGCACACACCTCTGACTCTGAGCTATGTGTGTTTTAAGCAATTAAATATCACTTGCTTTAACGGTGAAGGAACACATCGTAAGGAAACCTGCACTCCTGAGAGTTCTTCATGTTCTCAAAGGTGTGTGAAGTCTGCCAACCCGCACTGGGCCAGCGTGGTGGACTATGGCCTAATACCCCCCCTCATTATGAGGAGGAGACCCGGCTCAGCAGTGGGCCATTGACGGGTCGTGATGATATGGAAGCACCTATTCAACAACTGTCAGCAATAACGTTTATAACTTAGTATTCGCGGGTAGTTCATTATATCTTATATTAAAGTGAGATTAATAGTGCAGTGTTAGCTAGCGGTGACGGTGAGAGATTGTACATAGTAGAAGACGACTTTAAACCTACTCCTGGGTGTCAAGCCGCAGGCACTGCACGGCTTCTAACTAGATTACATGTTAGTATTGTCATTTTATTGTATCTGCAGTATAGCTCCCTTACTTATTTCTATAATAAGGATAATTTCTAGTAGAATATAATTCGTCACATAAGTAAACAGTAAACACATAAAGGTAAGTAGGCACTTAAGTTAATGAGTAGCGCCAGTGTCGCTGGCAGAGGCAGTGGCGGCGGCAGTTTTATAAACAGCTCAGCTAATTAGATCAACACGTAATTACCTTAATGGGATGCTTTTACTTTGTTTTTTGCGAGGTGACTTTTGATGTTTATTATTCTTCTAGTTTTGTTTGTCTGTTAATCAGATAAGCTATATTTTGATACCTAAGTCGTGATACTTTATTTACCTATAGGTAGATAATTATCAGGATCTACCCGGCAGGTAGAAATTACCTGACAAACTTTGGCTTTGGTTGAGTAAAGTTAGTTTTATGATTTAATTTTCAATATATTTTTTTATATGTATATGACTCAAGCTGTCAAGCTAATTTTCGGGATAAAATGTAGGCTATATTATTACTCAAACTCTAATCTATTTTTATACCAAAATTCATTAAAATAGGTCCAGCAGTTTTTACTTGAGATGTAAAGGTATGTTTGGATATTTGTTTGTTTCTCAATCACATAAAAACAGCTTAACGGATTTCAATGAAATTTGGAACATCTATACTTAATAACCTGTATTAACATATAAGGTACTCTTTATCCCGAAAACGTCATAGTTTTTACGGGATACCTAATAACAAAAAAAAATATTTAAAGAAACTTGCGTCACCTGCAGCCAATTTTAATAAAAAACCGTAAATCAAAAAAATTAAAAATCATTTAACTCGTTTTCTTTTAATTACGAGCATCTGGCAACACCTCAGACTCTCCTCAACCCTTCAAATATTATATCATAATAAAACACTAATTGCTTAAAACTCCTTCCCCGATAAAGGCAAGACGCTGCTCTAATAATAAAATTAATTAATTAAAAACAACGGCACGTTTTAAAATATATTCTCTATCTCACTCACTCCTATGGTGGGTGAGAGAGAGGAAAGTCAGTTGCAATTGAAGGGCAGATATAATTGTGTGAAGAGCAAAGTTTTTCAATCTTGAGTGGATTTTGATGGAAAATTAGTTTCGATTTGAAATGGATTGTCCGTCATATCTTTGTGTTTACAGAGACTGAGGGTATTTATAAATTTCCCAAGTTTTCAATTAACCTTTAGAAACAAAATAAAAAAAAATCAACACCGTTATAAATTAGTATTTGCGGGTAGTTCATTTTATCTTATTTCAATAACACAATATAGTATCTGTCAAGTGGTATCGCGCAGTACATATTAAAGTAGTGAAACTAATAGTGTAGTGTTGGTGGCGTGGTGCTAGGAAGTTATTAATGAACTTGATCCTACTAATATCATAAACGCGAAAGTTTGAAAGAATGTATGGATGTCTGGATATGTGGATGTCTGGTTTGTTACTCTTTCACGCAAAAACTACTGAATGGATTTTGATGAAACTTTACTATAATATAGCTTACACTTCAGAATAACACATAGGCTATAATTTATAATGATATAGTGTGAATTAACCAAAATATAGCGGGTGCAACCTCGGGGCGCTGTTGGTAGCGAGATTGCTTGCCTGTGTGGCGAATGTTAGAAATTACGGTTATAAAAGACATATTTAAACCTGCTCCGGGATCTCAAGCCCCAGGCACTACTCTGCTTTCATCTAGATTACATGTTAATATTGTCGTTTGAGTGTCTCCCATACTCTTAATAATAGATTTTACATGAAGAGACCACAATGATATACAGTTTAGTATGATGATGATATAACTAAGTATAAGCCCTGTCTGGACACCTTATGGTTCAACAAAGGGCGCTTTGTCTTAAGATACAATGAAGACTTTTCTTTTAACATTTCATACTTAGACATTTCTTATTCTAAAGAATATTTAACGATACGAACGCTAATAGAAAAGAATAAATTAGACATTAATATCTTAGTATGTGTTACCGTAAAATCTATCTCGCGATATTGTAAACTGTCGAAAGATTGTGAACCGTAACATACTGCTTACAATTTAACGCATTATCTTTCGTCAAATTTTGAATCGGGATGAATTTATCATTGCCTTATAAAACGACGTTTTCGATCTACCGAAAATAAATGCGTTAAATTGTTAGCGGTATCTTAAGGTTTACAATCTTTCGATAATGGCTTATTTACGAAGCGATTTTAAACAATACAGCATGAATCCTTATCCAATTAAGTACCTTAAATACATTGTGCATTTAATATAGATCAATATAACCCTTTACAGCATGAAATTTAAATGAATATTTTTGAAGATATTACAGATTTAAATTGTAAGGACATAGCGGTTATGGCTAAATACACGAGTTAGTCACTAGTAAGATATATTTGGACAATCAATCAGATTAATTATCTATCTAAGCATATTATAGATTTAATATTAAATTTAATATATTAAGTTTTTTTTTTTATGTAACTAGGTCGGCAAACAAGCGTACGGCTCACCTGATGGTAAGCGGTTGCCGTAGCTTATAGACGTCTGCAACACCAGAAGCATCGCAAGCGCGTCGCCGACCCTATCCCCAATTCCCCCCAGGAGCTCTGGTCACCTTACTCACCAACAGGAACACAACACTGCTTTAGAGTAGTGTTATTTAGCTGTGATCTTCTGTAAGGTCGAGGTACTACCCCAGTCGGGCTGCTCCATATTTGAGTAGGAAATTTCCTGCTGTGCCCTACCTCAGTTCTAGTTTTATGAAAAAAAAAGGAAATTTCCTGCTGTGCCCTACCTCAGTTCTAGTTTTATGAAAAAAAAAAGGAAATTTCCTGCTGTGCCCTACCTCAGTTCTAGTTTTATGAAAAAAAAAAGGAAATTTCCTGCTGTTCCCTACCTCAGTTCTAGTTTTATGAAAAAAAAAGGAAATTTCCTGCTGTGCCCTACCTCAGTTCTAGTTTTATGAAAAAAAAAGGAAATTTCCTGCTGTGCCCTACCTCAGTTCTAGTTTTATGAAAAAAAAAGGAAATTTCCTGCTGTGCCCTACCTCAGTTTTGGTTTTATGAAAAAAAAGACATAGTCTAATATTTAGGGAAATATATTAGATATTATTATTTACTTATATATTTCTGAAGCACACCTATTTATTGTCCTTTATCCGTAATTTTTTCTGATGGTAAAAAAAGTTAAGACACGTCATTTCATATGGCTTTGGGCCTTTACTTTTAGTACTTGGACTGATGATAAAATTAATTTTCAAACTATTTAATTTAATACAAAAGGGTTATATCAAAGAAACAAAAGCATTTGAGTAGAAGGAAGACACACAAAAAGTTGAAGATCAATAATGTGGAGCCTGTAAAGGCAATTAACGGTCTTATCTACGAAATAACGCGATCAAGGAGGAGGGAGATGGAGAAATCAATCTTTCCGCCAGGTTTGGCTGGACAAATACTTCTTAGTCTATACGATACGATATCCTTACAAAAATATAGTTTAGTAGCCTACTCTCTCTGGCTTCACTGAGATGTATTTTAACTGTTTTAATAATATATGGTTAAATATCTTTTATTGTTCAGGCAGCGTTCGTAGGAAAGGTTTTCATTCAACCGTTTTTTCCCCGACTTACTTTGCGAATCCGACTACCACGAAAAGTATTTTTTTGTTCGGTTTAATAACCTATGACACTCACAAATGATGCGGCTTTCTATTGGTAAAAGAATTTTCAAAATCGGTTCAGTAGATCCTGAGATTATCCCCTATACTCATAAACTTTACCTCTAAATAATATAATATTATAGATAATATATGCATAGGTTTGACCACAACACACATACATACAACATATCATCCACATACATTCCCTTGCAGTGATTTAATTATTTTTAAATTACAATCTCCATAAATTAAAATGAATCTCCAATTTGTAGTTTATTACTCAGATAATAAGAAAGATACATTTCTAACTTAAAAAAATAATAAAATTATAGAGAAATTTTCAAAAACTTAAATATTACCCTTTAAAACAGGCATTTTCAGTCCTTACATCCATACACTAAGTT
This sequence comes from Limenitis camilla, assembly GCA_905147385.1. Classification (NCBI taxonomy): domain Eukaryota; kingdom Metazoa; phylum Arthropoda; class Insecta; order Lepidoptera; family Nymphalidae; genus Limenitis; species Limenitis camilla. Next base: position 543,196 of record LR990232.1, on the reverse strand, counting down.
TCAGCTTAATCAAATACCACGAAATGGAAGAAATAACTATTCCATCATATTGGGAAGTCCGCCATATTGAATTTAGAAAAACAGTGAAAGAAAGATATTGGGTAAAAATGTAAGTACAGGTAAGTGAATCTGTTGGTGAGAAAATGGATGATTGCGTCAGTGACAAGTATTCAAAATTGATATTTTTTCTAATCTTGAATCTCTTAGCGAAGGGTAGGCAGATCATCTAGTGTTTGATAACTATCAGTCAATATATCAAGGTCTAGGCTAGCCCTCTTTTGCGAGCGCGCTTAAACGAAAGGAAAAATCGTATAAACTAAAGCCACCATCTTGGTCGGTGGTCGGTGGTAGGTGGTAAGTCGGTGCGCGGCAGCAATTTAAATATCAAAACTAATTTGGCGAGAGTGGCGCACTTTGATTGCTGATTTACGAGTCGCCTACCTCACCTACTCGGGAACAATTACTATTGGAAAAGAGTTCAACAGGAAAACTTTTAATTTCATTAAGATTATATTTAAAGGGATCGACTCTATTATTGTACTAATTTTGTTTTTCTTTATTGTTGTGCACTTTTAGTCACATAGGGACTCGATAACAAAGGTACTATTATCAGCATGTGCTATCCTTTCTTGACTGATTGGTTATATAACGATGTAGACTATTCTAGAATTAGTGGGTATATAATAATACCTAAGTACATATATGATTTGTTTAGATACAAAAAAGTATAGTCTTATTGTGGAGGTGAGTGCTAATTTATTGTAAAAGTGCTCTAAACACAAGCCCCTGACGGTTTACGAATTATTGTTAAAAATATGTTATATTATTAAAAAGAAAATTGAATTTTAATTATTTATTATTTGCAGTCGTTTAATTACTTCTATAAAGTACAAAATATATAAATTAGTGCGAAATCAAATTAAAACAATAAGACTTTTAAATCACAATATAACCCTCTCCCTTGAAGGCGTCGCCGCGTCGATCGCCCGTAATTAGCAAAAATCGCGCGACATTTCACCCGCTATCAAACTTTCCACGAGAATTGTTAACCTCCACTATGTTTATAGCGCTATTGCAAGCTATAACGAGATATTCTTTATTGGCATTCCATAAATCATACGCTTTTAGAATATACAGTATTCCTCTTGCATGATACTTGCATTCCCCGTTTTGCTTGAGATCCTGGCGATCTTGCAAATCCGAATGCCAAAAATTAAGGAGTTCCGATCTCGCCGTATGTGAACCAGACTTGTCATCTATCTTTCCTTATCCACTCGCCCTCCTTGCTAAATTTTTAAGGTAACTAAATAGGATTCACTCGCTTGTATTGCTGATTTAAATGGCAGACGAAGATTAATACTTACGATCGTATCGTATTGTAGAGCGTCTCCCTGTTTGTCTCCGTTCTGTTAAAAAGATATATTACAAGCAGACACTCCAATTTTATTTATTAGTATGGATAACATTTAATAAAAAAACACAAACAGTTATTTCTTGCGTTTTACGAAGCAAACAACACAAAGTTATTAATTTGGCTAAAATTAAATAGAGTTTACATATTTATTATAGTTTTAAACTATGAGAAAATTTAATAAGTCACAGCTAACAGATAGCAGCAGCAGAAATATTACAAATGACAGCTTTACAAAGCTTCAGTTCCAGTGGACAACTTAACCCCACCACGCTGAGAGGCTTCCAGTTAATTTGTTTTCCGAAATGACCGGCCCTTAATGAGAATTAAGGTGTTTATGGAAAGGGCGATAATGGAAGAAAAGTTGATTTGATTCCGGTTATTAATGAATTAATGACGGCTGCGACCCGTTACGACTCTCTGCGACTCACAGTGACTCGCCGCGACTCGCCGAGCTGGAATTTATCACATTCGGATATTTCTGGGTTAAATTTAATTTAAACTTTTGCTATGAAGTTAAAAGTTATAATATTGTTATTAATTTTTGTAAAAGGTACTGTTTTATAGGTTTCATTCGAATATTAAGGTCTCTTGTGATATGAAATTAATTTAAGTGCACTGTTTCGATTTCGGTCTTCGGTTTGTTTGTCTTAATGTTTTCCTAAGTTAACAAAAATGTTCTATTTCACATAAGCAAGTCATGCTAGAATGTTATTTAATTTCACATCTCATCTTTAATTCAATAGTGATTAAATTTCAATTAAATCAGGTCTAAACAGAAGAAAAATTTCAATATCATCTATTTTGGTAATAAAACATTTTTAACAAAAAATTGAACCGACTTCAAACTCTAAAAAATGCACTAAAAAGTAAGAAATAATTTGCTTGTTTATTAACTCCCCTATATTAGGACAATAATATACAATAATTGACATTTTTGAAGTTGGTGCCATGCCTGTGTTCCAGTACATACCTTCCGGCGCCATCATCAACTAATAGTAGCTGAAGCCGGAAGGTCTAAGAATCTACTGGTAACATCAACATGATAAGTATTTTTTAAATTTCCTCATAATAATAGTTGCTTTACATTCTTAACCATATAATAGCTATCTGTGGTCTTCCTCATCAGTTCTACTTCATCAAATGATAAATTCTGAATGCAAATGCTTGTAACCTTTCTCAAAATATCAAAATTACTATATGTGTGCCTATAACTTTTGAGGAGTTCTCTCAATTCCTAAAAGATGCTATCATCAGAACTGGATTTTGAAAAAAATAGGACCAATCTGTAAGCATATCCTACCAAATACAAAAAGAAATTTTCAATTCGGTCCATAAATGACGGAGTTCTGAGGTAACAAACATAAAAAAAAAAATACAACCGAATTGATAACCTCTTTTTTTTGAAGTCGGTTAAAAAGTGCAGCTTTAACTAATTTGTATTTACTACCGATACAGACTTGAGATAGACAGTTGAGCTGAGATTTGCCTGAGGCATCTAACTCTATATAAAATAGCGAGTTAAGTAAAATTTTCATAGTTTTAAATAAGTAGGTACATAGAGCCCACAGTTTACTACAGACATAGCTCCAGAACAATAGTTCATGAACAGACAAAATAAAACATCAGAATATAAAGACAGGCAAATGTTTAAGGGGTCGGACAAACAGCATAATTCAGTAGTCGAAGGAACCTCAAAGCGGATCTTGAGGAGCCGCACTCCGACGTTTTTCAGCCGACTGCCGACAGTTTATCTAAGTCAAAAGATAATAGCGGACATTTTGTATATTTCAATTTCTATTTAAATAAAACGAAGTTTCTGTGAATAGTTAGAGACCATAAAGATGACCTCAATTCCCAATTATTAGAAAGATTTATTTTCAATCTGTTATGGGGATACTTGAGGTCTTAAAGACACCTAACTTTCTGACTTATCTATTTTCGGAAAGATCTATTTTGGAACTGTTGTAATATTTGAAGATCCTTTTCTTCTATATTTTTTTTTATTATAGATAAAGTGCAAACGAGCAGATGGTCCACCTGATGGTGAGTGGCAACCATCGCCCATGGACATCGGACAAACAAGAAACACTCTCTCGTTTTGTCGATGCGTTGCATCCCCGAAGATAGAGTGGGAAGGGGGAATGAAGGAGAAAAATGATGCGGATTCAGCGGATCCTAGGCAAGAACCCAGAGTCCACTAGACCCACAACATTAATGGGATGGGAGAGGGAGGTGGTAAGTCTGGCCCACATGCGGCTCAACCGGAACGCGTCAATGACACTTGGCGATCGGATTCGCATGCTGGTGGTCGCAAGCCAGTCGGGGAACAGATCCCCTACCACCAAGGGGGTGCTGGGTTACTCGGCTCTTACGAGATGCTCTCCCGACGGCAGAGGGGAAAAGTATTCTAACCCGTTCTCTTTCGAAAGGTTTATTTTGACTTGATGTGATTTCTTGAAGACTGTAAATGCTCTTTTAACATGATAGGTATGATTTCCAATTCTTTAAAATATGTTCCCTTTCTAATTTTTGAAAATATTTTATTGAGATAAATTTTACCATCTTTACAATCGTTGGAGGATTTGGATAGTAACAGCTCTTGAATATGCCAAAAACTTGTCATCTGGTATCTAAATTCAAAATGGGTGAATCGAAAGTAAACCTTTTAAGCCAAGTCGCGAATGTCGCTATCGTTCAGATCCAAGATGGAGGCAATAACTCAGCGAAGTGGAATCATAGGCCAGTAATGAATTCCTCCCTCTTTTAATGTTCAAAAATCTCGGCCTCTAATTAGGTTTTAATTCGTTTTATTGGTCCCAGTAATGAAAATGGCGGACCTGCAGTACCAGACCTGTTTTATTACTCAGAACTTTCGTTTACGTACAGTATAGCGTTTATAGGCGGTCTGACGGTCTGTGCGTAATGTTTAAACTTTGGACCTTCCGATCTTGGATTTCATATTTTGATTTGATTATTTCAATATTATACAGAAGTTTTTATGCCTTTGTTATAACTTGGAGTAAATCTACTTGAATATTTTACAACAAAATAACATTATTTCATTGTTTATTTTTATAATGTACTTACCAATACTTACATGGACAAACAAAAACTCCTATACCATGTATCCATGGCTAATTTAAAAAAAAATTAATTTTAGTCTAAAAACTAGACAGGTACATGGTTAAGGATGTTCTTTGAGTTACAACAAAAATAATATGAATTTAGTACGTATTTCAATAACTCTTCTCATATCAAGTATTGTGATTGTGTCACTAACAAAACTAATGTTAGCTTTATAGTATACCAGTTGCATTCAAAACAGAGGAAATTTTAATATATATTGGTGTTTGTGTGTGTGAATAATCTAGTTAATAACATCGTTTATAAACTAGTATTCGCGGGTAGTTCGTTGTAAGACTAAGGCGCTAAATATATAAATTACTTACATGTAGGTACGTCTTAACGTATAATGGATATCAAATGAAACTTATTAAATGACCTTAATTTGATCAAAGTTGGCACTACAGAAAGAGCAATGTCGATTTTTTCCTAGTAATCGGTAATCGGAGAGCTCATTAGGGAGTTTGTTTTTTATCTGTGGGTAATGAAGCGGACACTGTCGTTAGGACGCACGGACGGCTCCAGGTGACGGTTTTTATAGAAGTCTTTAGAAAGACGAATTCAATGTATAAGATGTTTAAGCAATTAGTGCAAAATTCATGTCTAAAGTCCACAGGTAAAGCTATAATGATGATTTATTGAAACTCTTCAACAATTACTTGATTTGACCAATTTAAGGTTTTATGTTTGAAAATTCGTTGTATCTGTGTATCCTTATAAATTAATAGAAGTTGAGTAAATAATTCATAATATATGCGATCGTATCAAGAGACGGCAAAATGAAAAGCAACAGCACTCGCAAGTAAACACTGAAACCGTATTTAAAATTCCCCGCAAAATAAAAACGCTAGCAAAAGTAGCTTTAAAATAAAAATTCAATGAGTGATGTTCTCAAAGTTCTCGCAATCGAGTTACAGAATATACAGCGTGATTACATTCAAAGAAGATCCCACTGCTATCCGGAACTTTGCAAATTAAATATTTTTCCCGAGTCGTAGTCGCGTACCGAGGTTAACTAGTTATATAAAGCACAAGCACACGAGCCTTTAATATTCGCCAGTGGACGTCTACAATTAACGCTCCAACAATTTCATAACTCGACTTCGCCTTTGAGCGCCGAAGAGAGAAAGAATATTAAAAAATATATCAGATACTGTAAAAAATATGGCGGATACAAAGGCGTAATTAGATTAGCAGCACTCCGCACTCCCACCATCGGATCCGGCTTTCTTGTTATTATAAATACATTATTGTAAGGTATTTAGAATTGCTCTCCTTTTGCTTTAACTGAGAGATTTATTAATAAAGCTTAATGTAAATTTTTTTTCAATTTTCAAAGCAAATGCTTTATACACTTAGATACATCATTGCACTATTAAACGGCTAATGTAATTCAAAATCAATAACATAAGCATTTTAATAAAAAGCAACACTTGTTTCTGACATGAAAGGTAAGCAAAGTTAAATAAAATACAATAAAAACATAATATTTCTTATATAATATATAAATTATAGTACACACAGTATAATGTGTAATGTATGAAACATTGTCTATTTATAAACACAGAAAAACTTTATCCAGAAACTTTTATAATTTATGTTTTAGATAGTAAAGTATAGTTGCAGCACTAGCTAGCTAGGGCAATTACCATACTTTTTTATTGCCATAGTAGCATCTTCACGTATGTATTAACTTAGTAAAAAATTTCTCTATTAAGCAGTTTATGAATGAACTGTATATTTTTGAAGTGTTAAGTAAATAGCGAAAAATAATTCGAATAGAATTCGATTACAATTGACTCATAACACGTAAAGTTATTTAGTTTTAGTGGCAGTTACATTGGAGGGTATCTAGAAAAGCCGGTGACAGCGGAACGGCGGTGGTCGCCGTCGCCGTTGGCGGACATAAAGAGGGTGTCGCCACCACCGCCGCCACCGCCGCGAGGTGCTCTTCATCCTAAAAACTCAATCTCGATAAATACGATCATATCTGATTTGATGATAATTCGCTCCTGAATGTTTTTGTGATATAGGTATACAAAGCTTTATTACTTATAAATGCTATAAAATTGAGAGAGAGATAATACGCATTACTGTACAGCAATACGTATACACTAGCAATTTAGACTGAGGCGAGCAGTGCCTGGGGCTTGAGATCCAGGAGCGGGTTTAGAGAGCTCTTTCATAATATATTAACTCTCACCTCCACCGCTCGACCTCGCTAACGACAATAGATAATAAAGTAAACTTATGTGGATCTCAAGAAGGGTGACCTTATCCACGACACTATAACACTATTTTCCATGTTCACTGCACGAAAACACCAGAGAGACTGAGACTAATCTATCGCACTAAAGGTTATATATTGTCTTCACGTCGGTATACTTGAAATAATATAAAATGATCTACCCGATACTACTACTTTATAAACATGTTGTTAAAGGATGTCCAGTTTATAGCAGCGATCGATGACGAGATACATAGAGTACATAGAGTAAAACAAAAATAGAATAGGGGGTAAATGAGAGGTACAAAAGGGGTCCACATTTTTTGTTTGTAATCAGATAAAGGTTGGGATATATTTTTAGAATTTTTGTTTACAGTCTGAGTTGTTCGCTTTTTTTTTAAGTTGTTTTTACAGCCTTAAGGGCATGTGTACTGTGTATGTGACGACTTTCCCTTTATCAGTGGTAGGTACTATCAAGTCTAGATTGGCAACACTACACGTTGAGGCTCGTATTAGTCGAACAGTTTCAGAAGTTATTACTTTAACAAATTATAACCTCAAAATCATCAATTTGGTTATTATACAATTATGGAGTGTCCGCGAGTTTTGTTTTATTTCAGTCGATAATAGTCATCATTAATTAAACAAAAAATATTTTTTGGAGCTATCCGTTCTTAGGCCGATATTTTACAATACGTTCAACTACAAACTACAATAATAACATTGAAGGTGTTTTGAAGAAAGTCACTAAGAGAAATAAAAAAGTCAGTGACATGAATCCTGAGGTTATTCGAATTAGAACTGTAAAAGTAAAACATGCTAAAGTAGCAGATGTCAAAAAGCTGTTATGCGCTCATTACGGTGATGATTGGGCAAATGAGAATGGATTGGAATTTTATAAAAACATTTTCTCTCAAACATCAAATGTTGGAGGTGGCGATGAATGACCAAAGAGAATTACATTGTGAACCATGTATTGAAGATAACTGAGCAGTTTAAAATTGGAGAGTAATGTCTGAGAGTTACCAAAATATTATTTGAGCATAATTCTTGTTACTTTAAGTTTAATATAATCTAATAGTTTTTAACTCAAAAGTACTAATTTGACATTTCTAATTTCAGACTTGGCAAGATATAAAATCTAAAGCAAAAAAAATTCAATATGACAATTCAATAATTATTGTTGTGTTATTGTTATAATAAATCAGGTAATTCTAAACTTTTTTAATTAACTACGGATCTCTATCTAAATATAAATATGCTGTTGGATATTTTTTTTAATGATAGATAAGGGACAAACGAGCAGACGGTCCACCTGATGGAAAGTGGCCACCGTCGCCCATAGACATCGACAAAACTAGAGGCTATCTCTTGTTTTGTCGATGCGTTGTCGCCTCGAAGATAGAGTGAGGAGGGGGAGCGAAGAAAAGACTGCTGCGGTTTCAATGGACCCCGAGCAAGAATCCGGTGTTCATTGGAACAGCAGCAGTTATGGGATGGGAGAGGTAGATCTGGCCCACATGCAGCTCGGTCGGAACGCGCCTATCGCGCTGTCGGATACCCATGCTGGTGGTCGCAAGCCAGTCAAAGAACAGATCCTCTACCACCAAGGGGCTGTTGGATTACTCGGCTCTTACGAGATGCTCTCACGACGGCAGAGAATAATTAAATACATTACGGAGGACCTGGATCCCTTTAATCTGTACTGATCCTGCAATTTGTCATTTTGTCCAATTTATCAATAACTGATATAAACTAAAACTATTACTAAATACAAAATGTCCTATAAAGTATTTTCTTTACACGTTTAAATAAGAGTGAAGTCTAGGTATGACATAGTTCAGTAGGGCAATTGGCTGATAAGAGTGGAACCATCAGGATGATGAAAACAACTTATCTACTAGATACTGACACTGACCTGAGCCAGTCAGCGCCAGCGGCTCTTCTTATAGATCAACTAATTAATTACAAAATATATTTGAATGTCTTAGCATTGACTATAATATGGACACACAGTCTAATTCCGCTTTAATCACATCGCAAATATTATTATGAGAGTGATAATGTAATTAAAAAATATTAAATATTGAAAACTTCCCAAGAAAGTGGAAAGAAACATTGTTAATTATTAATTTTAAAGCAGGTATATAAATTATATAAAAAAAAAACAATATAAATAAATTACATATAGATGTACTTTAAGTACCTACAATCCCTACTAATATTATAAATGTGAATGTTTGTTTGCTTTCACGCGAAAACTGCTTAACCGATGATCATGAAACTTTGTACACATATTCCTGAGGGTATTAGAAGTAACATAGAATACTTTTTATGAAAGATAAACATTTTTTTTTATCATATTGATTCATTTCTATTGTAATGATCTCTGATACTTATTTAATGGCTTCAATGCGAGCGAAGCCGCGGGTAAAGCTAGTCATATATAAAAATAGCATAGTTCAATCCACTACTGCTCACTGTTAGTCAAAGTCAAGAAAACGAGGAAAAATGTTTTTAATATATATGTTTGAATATTTATATGTACAGGTTCGATGTCTGCATGAAGTCCTAGCGTCCATAGTATTAGAAGTCGATGTTTCTAATTTATTTGCGGGTAGTTCATATTATTTTATTTCTAGTAGACAATATATAATTTTCCGATAGGATTGAATCTGTCAAGTGATATCGCGCAGTACATATTAAAGTAGTGAGACTAATAGTGTAGTATTGTTTGGTGGTGTGGTGCTAAACCTCCGCTGTAGAGGAGCACGTAAGTAATTTACTTTATTATTTTAATATCGAGCGGTGTAGGTGAGAGTTTGTGCATAGAAGAAGACGTCTTTAAACCTGCTCGTGGGTCTCAATATCGTCGTTTGAGTGTTACTGCGCAGTACTGAACTATTTCACATCTTAATACAAGTATCCATGTATGTATGAGTGGATAAACTCCAAAACATGTATGGTGCGCACACGCAGGTCGCAGGTCATAGGTTGTATAGTAAACATGTTTACCCGATAGGCGTGCTTTGTGATACAAGGAAAACATTAACTACACGCAATTATTTCATTGTTTCATTCTTATTGCGCATATTTTTATACATCAAAACTATTAATGATTTTGCATATTATTTTTTTAATTTACAACTGAATTATCTAGTTATATAATCTATATCTATACTAATATTATAAAGAGGAAAGATTTGTATTTTTGGATTTTTGAATTTTTGTATGTAACGAATAAACATAAAAACTACTGGACCGATTTCAAAAATTCTTTCACCATTAGAAAGCTACATTATCCTTGAGTAACATAGGCTATATTTATTATAAGAAAAAATTAGAGATCCCCAGAAATTCTCACTAAAACCAACACAAGGTGCAAAAAAATTAGCCATAAAATATCTTTCATCGCATGCGCTGCGAAAAGTATTGATGATAGAACAAAAAAATGTTTTACAATATTATATAACGTATCAATATCTACAAAAATCTCCGCGAGACCATATGTCCAACTACTGTAGTTATGTCACTATAACTACTTTTTTACATTTTAAAAGTTGATAAAAATGCCTATCAAAATCAGACCATGTTTTCCATAACTTTGTATTGATTCTTATCCAAATAAATTATTTCGTAATGAAGACTGTTTCAATACCTGTTAATTACTTTTTGAATTATTGAAATCGGACATTCCAGTCAAAAGATTTTACGAAATAAAAATATCAAGATAAATAAAAAATAATCCCAGACGGGCCGCCGGCGCGGTGTGGGTGCCTCGCAGCGCAGCGAGTAACGCGGCGATAGAGGGAACGACAGAATGCGGGAGCCAAAATGTTAAAAAAAAATTATCCACCCGTGCGAAGCCAGGACGGGCCCCTAGTATACTATAATTATATATCTTAAAGGCTACTCTTCCATTCTATTTTGGGGATTATACTATCGTCATCACTTATAGGTTCTACACTAGAGATGCCACGAATATTCGGCGACTATTCGGCCATTTTTTTCACTATTCGGTATTCGACCGAATAGTTAATCTCGATAAAAAGAATGCATAATATTACTCACAAATATTTTTAATTTATCAAATTAATTTAAATAATACTTAAATTCTACCAGCAGTAAGTTATGATGAATAAAAACAATTTATTTAGAATTTGTTGATAAAAACGTTTCACTAAATTTCGTGAAAAAAAAAATGTTTTGTAGAAAATATAAATGTAAACTAAAAACTTCGTTATTTGATTTTTTTCACATAAATTTCGACATTATTTGAAAAAAGTGTAAATAAAATATAGCATCTATATTCTACACTCTATAATTTCTCAAATTTTCGGAAAACCTATTCAATTAAGTTTCTATCCCAACATAAACAAAATGTGAAATAAGAGTAAAGTTCAGTGGAAAGAATAAGCATTGTCTTCACCGACAAAAGAATTGATATTCATATGTATGCCAAGTACTATGTAAAAAAATTAAAATTTTAGTTTCAAGAATATTGGTTGCTATTTAAGAGATAATATAAATTCTTAAATTTCAACAGACGATTATTATTTAATGAAATTATTTCATTTAATATGTAATTTAAACTCATCTATAAGTCAGTCATAAAAATGTCGGTTTTAAAACGTCAATAACTGTTTGAGCTACATTAATGAAAATTTTAATAAATGTGCCAAATTTATTTATGTAGGTTAATTAGGCTCCGAGATACGAGGGGGTCAAAAGTAGCTAAATGGTTCACTTGGCTTTGACACGCATTCACATGTCTTGATGTATACCTTTATGCTCATTTTCACTTATACCAAAAAGTAGAGCCAATCAAGTAGATCAAACATTCATGAATATATTAGGAAATTGAACTATCTATGACAGGTATAGGATTTTTTAATATTTTTATTAAAATAGGTAAGCATATATAGAGCAGAATAGTTACTGAAATCGAAATATATCGTAATGATAATAAAGTTTGAAACAATACAAAAATGATTTTTCTTTCACAACACCAAAACACCGGCACCAATAAAATTTATCAGCTTTACCTTCGAGATTCGTTCCTGCAGTTTCCGATAAGTTCCCCTATCTTAACACCTTGTAATAAAAACTACTTTCGTTTACCGGATAAATGGTCCAAAAATGGGATATAAAAAGCGAAGACAGCTGAGATGATCTAAATAGGGGCGGTTTTATGGCGCTGATCGTGGATATGCCTGACGTGACATCGCTCTAGGGATGAATCAAGGTATGGGATGGGGATAAATAGCTTCAATTGCAATTTAGGATGGTTTCCACTTTCCACTAAAAAGATATCAACGATAACCGTGATAAAGTCAATGTTAGCCCGAAGCTGGGCAAGGAATTTTGTATTTTTGTTTTGATCTCACTTAAATATTTTCCACCTAAAAGTCACCTCTTCGGGAATCAAAAAAAATCAAAATTGGGTTCAGAGTGAATTAAAAAGTGGGAAATATTCAATCTCATTCAGTCTCCTACTGACCCACCAACTTGCTCTATCACCCTACCAGACTCATATAGAATCTTCTCAAACTATAGAACAGACAATTATATATCTTAGGGATTATGCTTCTTTAACGGTCTAAGTTAATAGTCAATCTCAATCGAAAATACTTGGATTAAGGATTAAAAATTGATTCCAAATTCAAATACGTGTACCTATATGAAATTGAGATTGATTATGAACCGTCATACCTACGGCTGTAAGAAATGATAATGAATTTTATGTGATTATCCCCTCCCGTGTGCTCCGCGGGATCTTTGCTTTTTAATACGCTTTTATTAGCTTCATACGTCTCTGAGTATGTATGTAACGGAATCTTTGAACATGATTTTGACCCCCTTCAAAACGTCGGATTATCTCGGCATTCTTGTTAAGGATCGATGACAATTCAATATTTTAAACAGTTTGATCCATTATCCTTACTAGAATAATCAGGATTAGCGATTTTTTGTTTTCCTGAGACCTGATTTTATAGTAAAATTTATCGAAATTTTCAGTAAAATTATTAAATTTTAACAAAATTAGGTTCAAAAATCTAGTTTTTAGTAGACAATAGTAATATTAGTTTATCCGATTTCGCTCATTTATATATTGTTGAAAAGCGTTTTTTATCAAGTTTTCAACGACACCACTCTTGTTAAGATATCTTTCAGGACAAACGAAAAATTAAATAATTCATTGATATTCTCCACACCGAGCCTACTACTACCTTATAGTTTCGATATCTTATAATAAACATATATGTCGGAGCATTGTAAAAGATTATCTATTAATCGAATCGTTATCGTTGTCTATGGCGTTGGAGTGGGGTAGTAGTCACTTCCGTTGTTTTGACAGTCTCTACCCTCGACCCTTTATATGCGATCGACAGTCTAACTAAAGTCTTAGTCGTGCGCGGTCTCTCAAGAAGTGAACATCATCTAAGTAGTGCTAGTGATAGTGATAGTGTCAAGTGCAGTGTAGTGTGGAAGTGCTGTCCAACTAAGGTCACGTAAGTCCTTACAATGTAATCGCCACGTGGTTAAGTAAACACAATGTTAGGTTAGGTTAGCCTTAGGTTAGGTTAGCCTTGTGTTAGATTCAGTTTATGTGCGTTCAACCTTGGGTTTAAACGGAGAGCCTGAGCAGTGGAGGCGAGTGTTATGATCATTTAAAGGGCGTCCTTAAGCCTACACCTTGGTCACAAGTCCAAGGCACTGCTTAGGTTTCTCTCGTAATTATTAGTGATCATATTTGATTATTTATCGGTTCAGTGGGAGTGTCTACGTTGCGTTTACCCAATATTCCACTCATTACCATCGCCCCCTTTTAGTGTTCCCCAATATTCCCCATCTTGCTCCTTCCATTTCCTTTCACATCGTTTTAAAACCCCCGACATATACAACATTTCAATATTTAACTTAATGTCCGTCTCGTTTTTGTTGTCAAATTTTTTATATCGTTTCAAAACATCCCCCTGCATATTGTTAAATATAGTTTATCAAATTTTAATTATTTAAAAAATAAAAGTTTAAAAAAATTAAAAATACGCTTTTACAGTAAATCCAACTAAAAAATAAACTTTAATAAATTTGAATTAAAAATATTTGACATATTTTTTACAGCATTACGTTTATGCTTTTCTATTAGACAGACCCAAATAAGTACAAAGAGTTTAGAGAACAGCTGAGTAGTACCTGGTCCCTGAGAACCTAGAAACAGCTGAAACGAGCTCTTCTATTAGGTATGCGTAAACTCTTGTCTACACAACTCGACTTTGTTACGTTTGACAAAAACATTTGACTAACGAGGCATTGCCTTACGTAATCCAATAAGGGCCACACTTCACCATGCCGATTTAATATTCAATCCACGAAATGACTAGTCAGACTGCCACTAATTAAACAATATTCTTATATTCTTCAATAATTAATCAGTAAAATTATAATATTTCAATTTCACGATTAATTATTATTATTTGTTTTGATTATGATTTCTAAAATTCGTAAGAATTTAGCCATTTAGCAGGTCTATATTGATAAAGGATTTAATTATTATTTGAAATGTGTTACAGTGCGTAGGGTTAGATACCGTTCAGCGGAGTGTGCTCCAAGATAAATGCATGGGGAGGCGCAGGAGACGCAGGAGGGCAGCGCAGGTGCGTGCGACCACCGACCGTCGACCACCGACCGCTGCGTATCTCATCTACATCGGCACGGTAGCGCCATCCCACGACACTCGGTGCGAGGGGTAGGATAACAACACACGGCTTGAAACAAATAATTTTATTTCCTTGAAATTAAATTATACGTGTCATAATTCATATTTGCTTACAAATTTACGATAGACCTTTTCGCTTAGAAGTTTTGGGACTCAATAATAAATAGGAATCGTTTCTAAGGTTTCGATTAGATAAAGAACATATTTTTCAATCCATTCTTAAGTCTTTCAGTAAAGCTTACCTTCACAAGAGATGGTGTTTTGTCACAAAAGTCGGAACAACTTGCGTTATCAGAATTTTAAAATAAAAAAGAATATTTCGATATCGTCCAAACAAGGATAACGTGCCGTAGTCTTTAGAACACATTATTTTCTTGTAATCTAAAAAATATTTACAAAAGTACTATGCTAAAACTGTGAAATTGTGTTTTCTTTACGAATGCAATTCGAATAAGCTCTAGGTACCGAATTCGTGCACTTTAAATCCCATTATAAAACAATAAATTACACCAACACGACCTCAAGCTGCCTGAAACTGGGACAAACAATCCTTATTTAATAAAAAGCAAGAAATTATGAACACATGCACAAACAAGCAGCACCGCCACCGCCACCGCCACCGGGCCACGTCGCCTCGCGTGTCACCCGCGCTAATTGTTGTTCATAATTTGTTTGAGCGGCCGCAACCGCAAGGTGATATTTTATCCTACCCACATTTAAATGTAAATGCTCAAACTTCCGCCCCAACTTTGACGGCCAACCTACGCACATAATTTTCGCTTGTCCGAGATATTTCGACATCGCATTTGAATTTTAATGAGTTTCCTTATAAATTAGAATTACAATCGGACTCCATTGATTACGTCTTTAGGTAGTTCTTAGGTAGGGTCCTTAATAGCCATCGAAATTGAACAGAACGTGAGTGGACAAATTGGAGCGGGCGGGTCAAGATAAGGGCGAAAGGGAAATGTTCATAAACAACAGGCGACTCGGTCCCAATTAATAAAGCAACGAACTGAAGTAGCGCAATTAATTCTGTGCCTTCGTAGATTTTAATAGTTCGCATAAATCAGAGCAGCGGCCGGTGGGTTAATCGTCGTTTAATATGCCGGACCGGCCTATCGAACTATCTTCTAGCAATATATTAGCTAGGCTCGGCAGTTACAGATAGAGCACGATACCACGATACGTGAACGTGATGTGGAAGACACCTATTATGTGTTTTTTTTTCGTTTCCTTTGTGTAATTTTTGGGTTATCTTAAATTATGGCGCCCGACATGGGACTTGTGGTACACACGTTAATTCTTCATTTAGAACAGTACTGTTTCGAAACTATTTTTTTTTGCAAAATTTCTATGAGTTATGTTATTTTATCAACAATATTAGACCAAATATCCATTTCTCCTTCAGCACTTGTTTTAAACAAGCTCATGTTTACTATATTTTATATATTATTTGCATTCATGAAACCACACGTATATTGGAAAAGTAATAGCTGGAACGGTGAACGAGATTGTCCTTTCAGATTCAATTATTTGGACACTTGCAGGAGGTAGCTAAACTCAATTGCAGCTAGACTTCGCGTTAAGTGGTTATATCCCCTAACAGAACAGGGACCGAGTGGACACTAAACACAAGGTGTGAGGGGGTAATAGTAGAGGGTGGTGGATGGGGGTGAAACCTCGGTATATTGAATTTGCGGCGAGCGACTCTCAATTGTTATCTGCCGCTGCAAGGTCGCCCCTGAGCACCCAGGTATCGTCCTTTCTTTTAACGTAGGGTTGAGAAATTAAAATAAAATATTTTAAATCATTTAAATTTTTATATTCTCTTTTAAACCATTTTTTTGTAGTATCTCATTTATTACTTACTGCCAGACTTCACTTCACTTCGTTGAGGGATTACTAATTTACAATTTTTTCTTAAAATCCGATCGTAACTCTATCTACTGAATCTAACATCTATCATCTAGATTCTAGACTCCCCTCTCCCTCAAACACACACTGTTTAATTGGCTTATCTGTAATGTGTTCTGCGACATGCAAGTAATATTTAAAGGATTATAACGTTCTCTCATTTATATATTTAATACGCTTTTAAATCTAATTTACCATCGAAATTTTCGTTATTACTTTTCATTATCTTTCAAACTTTCATACAAAAAATAAGTAGCATAGAAAGCTAAAATTTCAATAGGGATGAATCACCCCTATCCAAAGGGCAGTCATTGGTCAATTTATTTCTTGGTAGCAGTTATCACGATTGAATTAAGTAAGGACTGCACCGTGATTTAGTTTCCATTGTATTCGACCCAAAAAGGAAATTTAGAATTTCAATCGTGGGATTGTTCAAAACTACCAAAGTAGATGAAATTTTGCTTTTGATTTAATATATTCATGTTACGTTTGAAGAAGTATGTCTCAATCCAGAAAATAAAAATCTTTTCAAATATTAACTGGATTTCGGGATTTAAACTGAAGTAAACTATGAGATTATTATATCAGATCATCATCATTATCAGCATCTCTGAGATCTATAGTTCTTTCATAAGCAACATGAATAATTTAAAATATACATCTGCTTTAATGAAATGTTTATTTAAGAAAAAGTTGGTTTCTACGTGGTTTATAAATTCGTTAAAAACACAATATTATCTGGAGTTTATAATATAGAATCGTCATCATCAACCTTGATATCATCAGCAACGCGAAATATGTCAAGTACACGATGAAACGTTAGTAAGTTAAAATAAGAAATGTATCATCAGAACTATTGGTACTAGTCGTTCTCTTATCAATAAAGCAGACAGAAATATTCTTATGATATGATAAAAAACCATTATTCTGGCAACACATCTTTCATTCGTACGCCAAATGAAGTAACCGGGAGCAAACTCGAAAAGGATATCCGGAATTTTAATCGTGGGAACATTCGGGTGGAACAAACGTTTATTTAAGGTTAATTTGGAGCGGTCAGTTTTAGTTCACCGGAACTGATTTGGGGTCGATCGCTGATTTGTTTATTTATCACCGATATTCGGTTTAAATTAACTTTTTGGATTCATCCGACCTTTCATTCTACTGGACTAGTTTTGTAGTTTCAAACTTTGATGAATATTATGATTTTCTAATAAACAAGTGTAATGTCCATAAATATAAAGAGAAAACTTATTATATAAATATTAATAGTAACACTAAAATATAATCAATTTATTATCATAGGTGGGTGTACTACAACGCAAAGAGTACATCATGGAACACGTCTGCTCCCCGTCAATGACAGACTGCAAGTGCCACAAATACTACGAGTATATGGCTTATTGTTCCTATTTGTTTATTTGAAGAATACCTTCTATCGTGTGACCTGCAATTTTATAAACTTAGTAAATATTGTCAATCTAGTGTAAATGGAAATGTAATAATATTCAGTTGAGTATACTGGTGCAAGTCCTTATTGAGTGTCGCAAGCCCCAGGCACTGCTCTGCTTTCTGTCTAGAGTCCATGATAAATTATTATCTCTCTTAGTGTTCCGTATTATGGTGTATCTTTATCATACGAGAGTAACTGGTTAAGTTGAACGGAAAACGTTAAACGTGTAACAAATTAAAGCGGTTCTCGACTGAGGTTAATTGTATTATCTTGATGAAAGGTGCTCCAACTCCTGCTCCTCCGCCCCTTCCTCCTCCTTCCTAAACTTCACACTTTAATAATTCAGCTGACCCTTGTTAAAGTTAAGAAACTTTATACAATTTGTCATTTTCACACTTGCATTGAAAACATCTGTTAGTTTATATTATTATTAAATATGTACTAGATAGAGTAGTCGTACTCCTCCTATGGGTCGTACCTTACATTAACAAGAATTAATATAAGCTAAAGCAAATGCTATTGAGACCTATTTTGACTTTCTGGCATATCATAAAAGAAGCATACATATTTAAAACGAAACACACTTTTTACGGTGATTTAACTGTAGTGCAAATTTTTAAATAAACTAAAACAATATGCAGTTAAGTTATTCATAAACATCATTTAGTCATAAACATCATGTAAATTCTTGTAATCGGGTAAAAACCAATAGTTAATAAAGATAGTCTTAAAAACTTCAATTCCGTGAATATGTGACCAAAAATAAAACTCATTTTTCCTCAACAAAATATTTATTAATGAAATTTCGTTTTAAAAAACTGAATGTTCTACTACAAGTACAGAAAAGTACAAAGTTCTTACTCTTTTACATAAAACTATTGAATGGATTTTGATGGAAACTTACAATAATATAACATATGCATTATAGTAACATATAGGCTAGTTATATCTATGTATAACAATATTGTATAAATTAGCCAAAAAATAACGATAAGTGTCAAGTAAGTCGGAAAAATTCCGCTTGAGAGATTGCCACTTTAAAGAGAAGAACGAAAGAAAGTTGATTTATAAAATTATTTAACACTAGTCTACACGTCCCGGCTTCGCCTGTGTAGTGATCACTATGACAATATAGGGAGCTCACGAGAAACACTGGCTTACTTCTACACCCAGATCCAAGCACAAGCGCACATCCTACCCGCACCGCGTCTCACTACTGACTGCCGGCCGGTTGACGGCACCCCCTCTCTGGTGTATATAAGACAATGTATATATCTACTAAATAGATACAAACACTACATCCCTTCCTTTTTAACAATTTTAATATTTTTAATATAATCAGTTAGACATTAATTATTTTAATTATTAATTAGGTACTCAATTCAATAGAACTACAAGTAAACAATTGAACTTTTTAACAATTTTAATTTATGCATGTAATCAGTTTGACATTACTTATTTTAAATTATTAATAAGGTCCTAATCTGCAAGTATACAATCAAAATCCACTATATGTGATTTAATTCAATTTCTCTTCCTCATTTCCGCTGGTGTCATTGTCCATTGATTTCCATTGACCTTCTACACGCTTTAGATGAATTACATTCCTTCGGAATCTTTGTCCTGTTTCTTCATTTCTTACTGTAACGTCTCCTCCTACTGATTGTTCCACTATATGTGGTGTAGGGTTAAACGTAGTAGATAGTTTATTATTCTTTTCCATTTCTTTTACGTACACCTTATCCCCTTCTGCCAGAGATGAGTTCTCTGCTCTTCTCTTCCGGTCACCATATTCCTTCCCTTTTTCTTTTTGTAATTTGTCCCGATCTCTTACTTCCGTGTCATCACTCATTTGGCTTATATTTTTTAACATGGGGATTTTATCCCTGTTCATTCTCTTGAAAAAAAGCTCTGAAGGAGTCTTCCCCGTAACGGAATGAGGAGTGGAATTATACATCATCAAATATTCATATAACGTCTCTTTCATGTCTCTGTTTTCATTTGAACCTATTTTAAGTCTTTTTACAATATCCCTGTTTTGTCGCTCCACTTCTCCATTCATTTGTGGCCAATATGGCACAGTGTTAAATAATTTGATGTTACAATCATTACAAAAAGTCTTAAACTCTTCGCTAACGAATTGCCGACCATTATCAGCGGTAATCGATATTGGGTAACCTAGACGGCTGAAGAGTTCTCTTAAAATCTTAATGATGTGTGTACTAGTTATAGCCTTAGTAAACTTTATCTCTTTATAGCGACTATAGTAGTCAACAACTACGAGCAAATATTCATTATTAGGCAATGGACCCAATAAGTCCATTGCGATATCCATCCAGGGTTCAGATGGCAGTTCTCTACGCTTCATCGGTGCTGGGGGATCTGGTAAGCTTACAAGAGTGCATCCTCTGCAGTTTTTTACGATTGACTCAACATCTTTATCGATTCTAGGCCACCAGACCTTACAACGGAGGCGACTCTTCATAGCAACAACACCTGGATGTCCTTCATGAGCTGCTAATAGAACTTGCTTCCTAAGATTTTGTGGAATAACTATTCTGTTTCCTCTCAATAGAACGTTCTCATAAAAACAAAATTCATTCGAAAATAGTTTGTATTGTTTTATAGAGTCATCCCATAGGTTATCATAAATTCCTTTTTTAACATTGGCTATTTCTTGATCGCCTTCTGATTCTTTTACTATTTCTTGCATTGAAATTGCGCATGGTCTAGCAAGCTCAACAATTTGATGAACATATTTCTCTTCAGATATTGGGTGAATTGGTGCATCTGATTCTTTACATAGCCTCGATAATGGATCCGCAATATTAGTCTTACCCGGTTTATATTTTATACTATAACGATACGCCTGAAGTCGCAAAACCCACCTTTCTACACGGGCGCATGGTTTTGACCTTGGACTGAACAAAAATTCCAACGGTTTATGATCCGTTATCAAATCAAATTCCTTACCAAATAAGAAAATTTTAAAATGTTCTATAGCCCATACCAAAGCTAGTGCCTCCTTTTCGGTCTGGCTATATTTTCTTTCACATTGACTGAGCGTCCGATTACCAAATGCTATAATCCTTGGCCCTTTACAATCAATCTGTACTAAAACCGCTCCAAGCCCTACAGGACTTGCGTCCGCAATAACTTGCGTCTTGTCTTTGACATCATAATATCCCAAAGTTTCTATTTTAGACAACATTTGTTTTAGCTTTTCAAATGCGGTGTTATGGTCAGCTTTCCAGTATTCTTCAATATTAGATTTTTTGCCCAATTTCTGTCTTAATATTTGCTTTAAAGGTTCTGTTATCGTGGCTAAATTTGGAATCCATTTGTTAATGTAATTTACTAAGCCTAAAAAGCTTTGTAACTCATCAATAGTTTTTGGTATTCTAAATTCCATTATACTTTTTATATATTTAGGCAACGGTTTTACTCCTCCTGGATTCAATTCATGCCCCAAAAAGTATATTGTTTGCACCTTGTGAATACATTTGTCTTTATTCAATAACACATTGTTTTGTTCCAAAACTTTCGTAACGTTGAAAAGTCGTAAATCGTGTTCTTCCTCGTTGCTTCCCCATACTAATATATCGTCAATAAAATTTGTAACTCCTTCACATTTTATTAGCATTTTTTCAATAATTTTCTGAAATAGTTCCGGAGCGCATGTGATGCCGAACATAAGCCTTTTATATCTATACAAGCCATTGGATGTAATAAAAGTGGTCAAATATCTTGAGTCAGGATGTAATTCTGCTTGATGAAAAGCGTTTTTTATATCTAGTTTAGAAAAATACTGTGCCTTCTTTATTTTTGGCAACAAGTTCTCCATGCAGGGTAGTGGATGGTTTTCTCTTAAAATGGCAGCATTAGCGCGTCGCATATCAACGCATAAACGTACATCACCATCATCCTTAAGAATTGGAACTATTGGAGATACCCACGATGAAGGTTCATGAACTTCTTCTATTATATCTAGGTCTAGTAATTCTTGAATTTTATTATTAATTTTTTCTTCTAATGGTATTGGTATCCTTCGATATGGTTGCACAACAGGTTTAACTGATGTATCTATAGGTATTTCAATTAAAATATTTTTGAATTTCGGAAACGGTCTGTTTGATTCTTGTTCAATATAATTAATGTTTACTCCTAGTTTAAGAACCCCCAAACGCAATGCAGTGTCCTTACCTAGTAGATTCCGGGATCCTCCTTCAATAACATATATCGTTGCACGTTCTCCTTTACCATTTGCCTTTATTTCTGTCTCAAAAGAACCGGTGATCTGCAATGGTATCTTACTTCCATATGCTAATAATATTCTTTTAGAGTCTTTCACTTGTTTTCTAATAACCACTTTGTTTCTTTTCAAATATTCCCAAGTTTTATAAGAAATTAAATTTAATTTGCATCCCGAATCAATCAACATTTCTAATTCTACTCCTCCAATATTACATTTTATCGTTGCGTCATCATTTATATTAAATATATATTGTTCTTCGTCATTATCTAGTGAATTTACTGTAGCTTCCTTACGTACTCGTTTATTATCCCTTCTGTCGACTCCTTGGTTTTCGGAGTGACTTCGTTTTTTCTGAAATAATTTCGTTCTACAACATCTTTGATAATGGCCTAATTTACCGCAGCCATTACATTTCCTGTTTTTCGCAGGACAAGGTAACTCTTGAAATATGTGTGTTGAATTTCCACATCGTGTACATTTTGACTTTTTATCTCCATTAGGTTCACTTTCATGCTTCTTCCATCTTGAATCATTCTTGTATATGTTTTTTACTGAATTAATATCATTTGACTTAACCTTGTCCTCTCGTTCATAATTGTCCAACTGATAATTCACAATTTCTAAAGTATTAGCTTCGGTGACAATTTTATCTAAAGTTATTTCATCCCCCATATTTAATATTTTTTTCCTTAACTCCGATGACGTGGATTTCTCTAAGATCTGCTCAATTATATGGTCATCTGGTTTATCGAATTTGCATTTTGCTGCCTGACTCCTTAGCTTAATAAGAAATTTTTCGAAACTTTCTCCTGCGCTCTGTTGAATTTGCCGAAAAACATGTCGTTCAAATGTCCTATTTTGTTTAGGACGGAAATATTCATCCAATTTGCTTATAGCTACTTCGAAAACGTCAACGTCTTCTTTGCCTTCTACATTAGCCCCCGGCAAATTGTAAAATATTTCTTGCAGAGCACTCCCTCCTAGCACTAGCAGTGTAGCTCTCTTTTTGTTCGCAGTTGTAATATCAGCAGCTTCAAAATAATTAAGGAGTGACCGCTTCCATTTGTCCCATCTCAAACCGACCGATGTACTGTCACCCTCCAAGTCTAATTTTTCGGGTGGTGGTAGCTGACTTGCCATGATTGACCGTAATGGGCGACCTGTAAACACATCCAATTTAATGGACGTCAACTTCTAATCCTCTAATAAAATAGAAGTCACGTAAGGTAGAAACAAGTATCTACTTGCATACGTACAGTAACTACCTCTTATTTAAAAGAAGTCCGAAGTATCTAGTTCAATTTAATGAACTACCTTTAGGGTTTAATTCCAATTTAATGGAATCCGGAATAAAATTATTTATCTTTTGAGGGTATCTGGATATTTCCAATTTAATGGAAAACAACTTACATAATTCCAATTTAATGGAATCCGGGATAAAATGAATAATTTTATTTTCTTTATGAGGGTATCTGGATATTTCCAATTTAATGGGAAACAACTTACATAATTCCAATTTAATGGAATCCGGAATAAAATTATTTATCTTTTGAGGGTATCTGGATATCTCCAATTTAATGGAAATCAAGCATCATTTATTTCCAATTTAATGGAAAACAACTTACATAATTCCAATTTAATGGAATCCAGAATAAAAT
The DNA here is from genome assembly GCA_905147385.1 of Limenitis camilla. Classification (NCBI taxonomy): domain Eukaryota; kingdom Metazoa; phylum Arthropoda; class Insecta; order Lepidoptera; family Nymphalidae; genus Limenitis; species Limenitis camilla. The sequence continues at coordinate 519,429 of LR990232.1, read as the reverse complement.
TATTTCCCTTTTGAGGGTATTTGGATATGTTGAATTTAATGGAAATCAAGTAAATACGATTTATTTTCCTTTTAATGAAAAGCATTTTTTTTTTAATGGACTAACTTCTAATGATCTTACAACCAACATAGTAATTAGGTATAAATAGTAAAATAATAATTTGATGTGACATTGGATAAACAAAATGATAGCAATTTCAATTTTTTTTTTTTTTAAAAACATAAAGACGGTTCTTAAGTAGCTTTGTTTACATTGTCTTATGAATGCTTACCTACTCCGATTAGTAGGACAAGCAGGTAATTATACCACTTACTTGAAATTATTAATGTATAAATAATATTCTATGATGACTCAGCTTGTTTATTTTATTATTATCCCACTATGTTCATCCCAAAAAGTTATTTATTATCATAATATGTAAAGATCGTTGAAACTTATTGTGTTATTTTGTCATCTTCCTCCCTTTTAAAATAAACAATTGATTTTTGTGTTTACTGACCTTTTTCCTCGTCGCCACTTGTAGTGATCACTATGACAATATAGGGAGCTCACGAGAAACACTGGCTTACTTCTACACCCAGATCCAAGCACAAGCGCACATCCTACCCGCACCGCGTCTCACTACTGACTGCCGGCCGGTTGACGGCACCCCCTCTCTGGTGTATATAAGACAATGTATATATCTACTAAATAGATACAAACACTACAGCCTGGATGCATCAACACCATCGCTAATTTATATACGAGTATGACTAATTCCCAAAGACAGCTCGACTTGCACCTCATCCCCACGTCGATAGATGGCGTGCGACCACACTCATTCGTTTACTTTGTATTCTTAAGTATTTTTTTGCGATAAATCATAGCCTATGTCCTTCCTCAAGCTTTAATCTATCTTAAGACCAAATTTCATCATAATCGGTTCAGTGATTTAACCGTGATTGCAGAACAAACAAGACAGGTCGTCTATCCGTCAATGGATGGCGTAAGTAGTATTAAATCGCTCTGTTATTTTAATATGTATTTTAAGTATTAACTACGATTCTTAAGTTATTTTCGACATTATAATATTATAAGGTTTGTTGTAAGGGCCACATGGTGCGAAGTAAATACAAGTTTAGTTCCAACTTCGCACTTAACAGCTCGCTTGACCCTTGTTATGGTTGTTAAGAAACTTTATGTTATTGTCTTTAATTTAATCATATTAACAGTATACCTATAGATTATAGAGTAAAATAGGATGCACCTTTTATACATCACGACCCGTCAATGGCCCACTGCTGAGCCGGGTCTCCTCCTCAGAATGAGGAGGGTATTAGGCCATAGTCCACCACGATGGCCCAGTGCAGGTTGGCAGACTTCACACACCTTTGAGAACTTTTAGAGAACTCTCAGGAGTGCAGGTTACCTCACGATGTTTTCCTTCACCGTTAAAGCAAGTGATATTTAATTGCTTAAAACACACATAGCTCAGAAAAGTCAGAGGTGTGTACCTGTGTGGGGGATCGAACTCGGACCTCCCGAGTAAGACTTGAAGTCTCAACCACTGAGCCATCACTGCTTTTTACCTTTTATACGGACTTATGAAAATAATTTCTTTTTCTTCTATTCAGTAGTTAAAACCGTATAAAAATCTAACGCATAGGTTCGAAGTAAGAGAGGAAAAGAAAGAGGCAGAGAAAGTCATGTATTAATGCGAATAAAAACACCAGCAAAGCATAAATCTGTTATACAAATGCATTTTAAACCGAGTACAAAAATAATACTTTTCTTAACTATAACGAAGCTATTTGCATACATCGATGTACCATCAGCTCAGTGGAGTGCGCTGCGAATTATTCCGAACAATTTTAGAGGCAATGTATACAGAACAAACATGAAAGGGAATGAAATTAAGAATAATCATCAGCACAAGTCATAGGCGGTAGCGGGCTAAGCGACCAATATGGTGGTTTTACTAAATTGTATAGCAATTAATATATTGAATAGTATTATTAACTAAGACTGTATGTTTGTCACCCTGGTGTAGGTTTAAGGTGCTAACTTGCTTTGCAATAATATCTAGTCGTCTCACTACAATAATCACTCTATGAAATTACTCGTCAAACTGCCATGTCTATCTAAGCTAATAGTCAATCTAAAATTATCAATATTTTTGCTAGCAATATCGAGTTCATCATTTTTCTAAATAGCTTAAAGTCCAAATACATGTATAACCCACGTTCCGCCCACCACGGGAGGGTGGTGGTGGGGGAGGGACATCAATAATCCTCCTTGTTATTCTTATGCAAATGCCCCGTACGATAATAAGTGGAACGCGAATCACCAGACGTTATACAGATTGGAAGAATTCGCTGACAGCCCGAACAGATCACACGGGGGAGTTTTTTTAACAATATTTTTTTATTTCTTTTGTGAATCCTATCAGTTTATATTTGGTACAAAAACTTAAAATTACCTATATAGTACAAATAGGTAAATCAATTTAAATGTAGAGGAAAAAACACTAACTGTAGCCGTTGGCCTTGGTATTCTTACAGTCTACCTATAACAGGAAAACGTATACGATTTACATTAATTCATTTTTTTTCTGAAGGATCTGAATCATGACTCTTTTTTGTTTGTTCAAAACTTGGTGCTATGTTTTCGAAATTGAAAATTATGATTAAAGCGCTGAATACTGTCATCATCTTCGTCATTCATCTTGACAAACTTTTTTTCTCTCTTTTCACACATACAACACATTATATTCTCTCTTTATTTTTTAGGCTTTACCTATTAAGGAAACTGTCATCTCCCTGGATCCTGCCAACAGATGAATCCGCGGCCACTCTCCCACCTACATTTCAGTGACTTAAAATTGAGATTCAAAAAAGACTTACCTCCTTCCTGTCCCTTCCCATCAATGCTGCAGTTCCAGTGAACTCTGGGTTCTTTCTCAGGATCCAGTAAAACTGCAACATTTTTCTCTTCAATCCCCCTCCTCACTCAACAGGCTTTGCATCGGCAAACCATGAGAGTATCTCTTGTTTTGCCGATGTCCATGAGCGATGGTTTGTCCCTTATCCATTATGTAAAAAAAAGAAACGAGTACTTATATTCTCCGTCTCTTTCTACTTATTTTTATAATATTCCTTGTACACAAACAACCCGTGAAGAAAGAAACTCGCAGTGCGTTTTGTAACATTGTATTGTAGGCTCGATACAGATCCGATGTAATCAGTACCGCTACCGCTATCGCTACCGTAGGCAGTAAATTGTGACGTCACAGCTTAATATTCTTTAATATTCCTACCGCTACACTCTTCCTGTCATTCAAACCCTCCATTTTACTATTATTTTATACCGATTGGTTGCGTTTCAACTCATAAATAAAGGGAAAATATTATTTAATGTTCGTCAGTGATCAGCTATTCTGGCTGTGATTACTGTTTGTAAATATTAGGTTAATTTTTAACCGATTACAAAAAAGGCAGTTCAAACAGCAATATGTATCATATGATAATAAAAACATGCACTTTACTTTAGACAAGAGCTGGAAGGACAAGTGCTACCTACTACCCACGTGATTCTCAATAAAAGATATTAACACCAATACTCTAAACTCTATTACTACTTTAGACAATGCTTACTTTATGAAATCACTCGTCCACCTGTTTAGATCTACAGCAGATTGACTATTGATTTCGTGGAGTAAATCTAATTATCTTAACCTAACCTAATAATCAATTGGTTTATAATTTCGGGTGTTAAAAACCATGTAGTGTTTTTCAATTTATAAGACTTAATTAATCTGCTCCTGGATCTCAAGGTCTAGGCACTACTCAGCTTTGAGTGTTAGTGCGCAGTATGTCCTCCATGACTCACACAATTAAACACTATCCGGTAAGTGAGTGATAATTTTCCGTCATTTAGAGATAATAACAATCGTACAGTGTATATTGTAGTGTAGGTGTAGTGTAAAGCGTGTCAGAGGAAATGCGCCGCGGGCCGCGATTAGAGCACGTTATCAAAGGCCGGTGACGCTGACGGTGAGCCATAGGCCAAGGCACTGATAAACGTACTTACAATATCTGCTTCTTATTTCATACTAGCTTCTGCTCGCGACCTCTTTCGCCAAAATTTTCATAATTTAAAAGTATTTTACGTTTTTTGAACAATGTATGTAAACATTTATTTTGATACTGTTTTAATCTAATTCGAGTAAATTATATCCTTATATCCTAAAGGAACTCCTATCCTATCTTATACTAATATTGCTGAAGAATTTGTTTGTTTGAACGCGCTAATCTCAGGAACTAGTCGTCCGTTTAAAAAATTCTTTCAGTGTTAGATAGCCTATTTATCGGGGAAGGCTATTGGTTATATATCATCAAGCCAAGACCAATAGGAGCGGACCTACATGCGAACGAGGTCGCGCGGTTCGACTAGTTACTAATAAGCATAAAAATACTGATTTCTCTATATTTTGTATCTTTTATAACATTAAAGTTTTAAGGTTAGCAAGGGCTGGTTGTCCTTGTACTATTTCAAACATGTTAGTAATATAAGGGCTATATATTTAGTTATTACTTCTAATATCTGGATATAAGTACCTTTTTAAATAATTTACCTATTAAATAAGTTCTTATAATTTTCATACACTACCAAGTTATTTCATAAGTTACTAGCCGACCCGCGCGACTTCATTCGCGTGTTGCTCCGCTCCTTTGGGTTGTAGCGAGATATTAAATAGTCTCAGTTACTCCTTGTTACAGCAGCTATCTGCCAGTGAAAGTCCCGTCAAAATCGGTCCAGCCATTTCAGAGATAAGCTGGAACAAACAGACAGACAAAAAATTATTTTTAATATTACAAACAGGTACTCCAATTTTATTTATTTGTATAGATGGAAAAGGCAAAGGTATTACACCGTACAGCCTTGTCCGTTTCCTGGTTCTAAGCTACCTCCCCACCAATTTTCAGCCAAATCGGTACAGCCGTTCTTGAGTAATAAATAGTGTAACTAACACGACTTTCTTTTATATATATAAGATAAGATGTATCGTATTGTATACTAGCCGACCCGCGCGACTTCATTCGCGTGTTGCTCCTCTCCTATGGGTCATAGCGAGATGTTAAATAGCCTAAGTAAATCCTTGTTAAATCAGCTATCTGCCAGTGCAAGTATCGTCAAAACCATTTCAGCCGGAACAAACAGACAGATAAAAATTCTAAAAAATATAGTATCACATATACTATATTTTTGTGTGTGTGCGTGTATACATACATATGCACTTAGTAAAAAGCGGTTATTTTAATATTACAAACAGACACTACAATTTTATATATTTGTATGGATGGGCTCGATTATGTGTGCAGGGATGACTAGCTATACAAGCCAGCCCAGCTCCTTCCAGAAGGAGTTTCCTGGGAACTTCACATGCTTCTTGGAGCGACCTCATGTCCTTGAGGATTTCTACGCGCTATGTGGCAATGCCCACGCATTCCAGAAAAACGTGGGCAGTCATCTCTTATACATGCAGACAACCCCTGCCAATAGGACTGTCAGTCAAGCCTGGTAAATAAATGTTTATTAAGTGGGCGATATTAGTCCTAACATCATAATATGAAGATCAATGTGTTCAGACTGAGCAGTTTTCGGGACAAGCTAGGTTAGCTATGAGTTATGACATAAAATTATTTTTCCTCAGACAAGCGATGGCGGATATTAACCAAAATTAGCGGTAATAGTTATAGTAATTTTTATTTGCCGCCGAATTTAAATTCAACGTTTTAAAAGGGATTAGACTAAGTTATATCCTACTAATATTATAAACGCGAAAGTTTGTAAGAATGTATGGATGTATGTTTGTTACTCTTTCACGCAAACACTACTGAATGGATTTTGATGAAACTTTACAATAATATAGCTTACACATCAGAATAACACACAGGCTATAATTTATAATGATATAGTATGAATTATCCAAAATATAGCGGATGCAACCGCGCGGCGCAGCTAGTAAACAATAATAATATAACAATCTAAGTTTTTATATAATCCCAATGTTTAGTTACAGTCCAATATAATACTTAAGTACTGAATGCATCTTATCTAACACGAGGTAAAAATCAGCGCATGCGCATATCACACACACACGTACATAGAGGCGCGTTATCGTTGTACTTGTCATTCATTCGGCCATCTTGTATCAATGGACTCCGCATGGCGTTACGTTAAGCGTAGCTATAATATAATACTTACTCGTACTTCTCGCTACGCTCAGATAATTCAGATATATAGATGTATTATAGATTTTTTTGTGCACTTTCCTACACTTATTCAATTCTTGCTACTTAAGGTTAACATTGCAAAAGAAACTTTTATTTAAAAATATAAAAAAATTTACTGCTACCTTTATTATTATACCAGCTGCGCCCCGCGGTTTCACGGTTTATATGTTGGATAATTCACACTATATCATTATAAATTATAGCCTATGTGTTATTCTGATGTGTAAGCTATATTATTGTAAAGTTTCATCAAAATCCATTCAGTACTTTTTGCGTGAAAGGGTAACAAACATACATCCATACATTCTTACAAACTTTCGCGTTTATAATATTAGTAGGATTAGCTGCGCCCCGTGCTTTCATCCGCTATATTTTGGATAATTCACACTATATCATTATAAATTATAGCCTATGTGTTATTCTGATGTGTAAGCTATATTATTGTAAAGTTTCATCAAAATCCATTCAGTACTTTTTGCGTGAAAGGGTAACAAACATACATCCATACATTCTTACAAACTTTCGCGTTTATAATATTAGTAGGATTAGCTGCGCCCCGTGGTTTCATCCGCTATATTTTGGATAATTCACACTATATCATTATAAATTATAGCCTATGTGTTATTCTGATGTGTAAGCTATATTATTGTAAAGTTTCATCAAAATCCATTCAGTACTTTTTGCGTGAAAGGGTAACAAACATACATCCATACATTCTTACAAACTTTCGCGTTTATAATATTAGTAGGATTAGCTGCGCCCCGTGGTTTCATCCGCTATATTTTGGATAATTCACACTATATCATTATAAATTATAGCCTATGTGTTATTCTGATGTGTAAGCTATATTATTGTAAAGTTTCATCAAAATCCATTCAGTACTTTTTGCGTGAAAGGGTAACAAACATACATCCATACATTCTTACAAACTTTCGCGTTTATAATATTAGTAGGATTAGCTGCGCCCCGTGGTTTCATCCGCTATATTTTGGATAATTCACACTATATCATTATAAATTATAGCCTATGTGTTATTCTGATGTGTAAGCTATATTATTGTAAAGTTTCATCAAAATCCATTCAGTAGTTTTTGCGTGAAAGAGTAACAAACATACATCCATACATTCATACAAACTTTCGCGTTTATAATATTAGTAGGATATTCCAATGCAAAATTAGTATCAGGTCAGATTAAAATGTTGTATGAAATTTTATTTCATACTCGGTTAGGTTGTTTTAAAATTCAGTTTAACTATGTATTCGATATTATATCGCTTTATAACTGTCATTATTAAAATTTTACAATTGAATTCATTGAGAATATGAAAACATTTGTGGTACTACCACTAACAAAAATTGTTCATACCGAGTATAAAATGACATTTATTACCCTTGGAATAAAACTTTTGAGCTTTTAAATGTCTGTTTCGTATAAATCGTGTGGTTTATTAATCATTATTAATGAATGATTATTATTTTCATTGTCTAGGTGACAATCATCGCTGTATACATTAAAATCAGCTTACAGTCTCCAATACTGAGATCGTCAACATGGTTCAAAGTATTTTTATTAAATTATACAAAGTCTCAGTTAAATGGAGATCTATTAACAGAATTAGAATGTATAAAAATATAAGACATAAGAAATAACGTCATTAGTGGTGAAAAATAATGTCATCTGATAACCCTTAGCTTAATAGTAGATTTGTGATATTAATATCATTAAAATAAAGATTAAAAAGGAAATAAAAATCTCCATTTACGTAGTGGGTAAATTTACAAACATACACACACACACACTACACAAGAAGCTGTCAAGATTGAGCATACTTACTTCAAACTTATCTTTATATGTTGGACAATTCACATAATATCTTTATAAATTATAGCGTATGTGTTATTCTGACGTATAAGCTATATTATTGTAAAGTTTCATTAAAATCTATTCATTAGTTTTTGCATAAAAGAGTCCAACAACCACACAATCCTTGCATACATACAAACTTTCACGTTTATAATATTTGTAAGGAAAGGATACTAAGATAAACATGATAAATATATTTAATCAATTCGGATAAATAGTAGCTTTTTAGTTTACGAGAAAAATGTGAATAATCATCGATCTTTTATTTGCCGTTTTAATTTTGATGCAATTAAAGTATGTATTATTACCATTTTACTACACTGCATTACAGTTTATTACATTCACACTCCATTTTAATCGAAAATAGTTACTAGCCATTACAAAAATATTGCGTTGCTAAAACCAAATATATAACCATTTTGTCTAGATCTAAAAATGTTTTTGTAAGGTATAATATAAAAGCATTTTGTTATCGCCATCTTCTAATGTTTGAAACGACAAAAATAATCAAACGAACAACATCCATGACCTGCTCACATATCTAATAACGATAGCGATAAAAATTACTAGTTTACGGGGTGGGGGGTTTTGTTTGCGACTGCGTCCGTTGTGAGAGATTTTTTCCTACAAACCCCAAAAGTAGGAAAATCATATAAAAAGTTTTAAAAAAGTATTCGTAGTAGGACAGACTAAACGTTGAATTACATTCTCAATATTGGTTCCGAAAAACTAACTTTCTAGCTCAGTTCGAAATGTTGTATGAAATTTCATTACACACTGGGTGAAGTTCTTTTCGAGGTCGATCAAGCAAATTGAATTGAATTATAAAAAAATCTAGAATAATTATGTGCGCTTACAAATGAGCAGAATTAGCTAAAATCAGTGGATAAAACAGTAGCTCGCTCTATTACAGACAAACCCAGGTGACATACATTCATTACGAAAGGAAGTTTTGGTACGTGTGACCCGCGATAACATTTAATCTGAATATAATTATAATAAAAACGTTATCATTCTTTGTAAGGTTAATGCCTTATTTCACGGCATTGCGTAGTGTGATTAAATTGAGGCCGATGTAATGCGTGTATACTTCTTTCGATTTCTTACTCAATGGAAGATTCTAGTAGAAAGCCAAGAAAAGCTATTTTGTACTCGGTATGAACGATATTTTATTCTACTACCTGAAATTTCCTGCATTTAATGTGAAATATATAATGTTAAGCAATCAGCTAGAATAGTGAAGGGAACTACCAAAAATATTAAAAAACCATTGTCACCTTATTGTCCTTTTTTAGTGAGCTTTCGATCTCGTCCCGTAGATGTTCATGGTCAGGAGTCCCATTGACAACAGGTGACGGTGTAATTCAGTAGAACTGATGCTAAGTCTCACTTATGAGGAAGATACGTTAATTCTAGGTTGGGCCGTGGCAACCTTAACAGTTTATTTGATATGACTTCTTAAATTCAGTTTAATCAAGATTTTTTCTTTATTGCGTATTATAATTCTTAAATTAGGGCGTCATGACTCGAGGCTATAGTAGGTGAAAAGTTTAAGTCGTATGCCGCAAACAAGACCCTAACTCGTCGTGATAAGATGTTCAGTATATCAGTAGTAGTTACCGTTGCGTTGTGTGACGTCAATGGTTATTTGTGTGCGTGTTATCTTGGTTCATAGGTGAAGGATCGACGACGACGCTCACGTGGCGGTGATCATTTCTTGGAAGATGATACTGGTGATTGATAGCTCTTTGTTGTTTCGTTAATTACCTACCTGCTCTACGTACCACACACTTATTACCAATACTTTCGATAACCTTTTGATTGGCCTGTAGTTCCTATTTATATGTTATTTGAATACAATAAGAAGTACGAACGTAGAAAGTAAGTAATTAGTAAACAAACGTTTGAAATTTTCCTTTTCCGCTATCTATTGGATGCTTACTTGTGTGGTAAAACTAAATTACATCATCATCCCTTAGAAAATTATGGGAATAGATATGTAAAAAGGACTAAACCGAAACATGGTTGAGCGTAAAAATGTTCAGGTTTTCCCTAACCTAGGAATATTATAAAAGATTTCGTAAATCCAACCCTTATACTGTCAGACCGTGGCACAGTTGGCAAGATGCCGCACCTCCTCACCTCATTTCCTCACCTCCACCTCGCCACACCTCGTTTACTTTCCATTACCAACCACACCGTTGCTGGCTGCCAATACGCCAAACCGAAGGTGAACTTTTGTCACTTTCAAACTTAAACTTGTCTACTTTACATGTATTAAAGGCAACCAATCAGTTTATAATACCCGCTGTGTACAAGATGAAGATTTTTCTTACATAAAGAAAGAATCTAAAGCTTTCACTCTGAGGATAAAATAACTAATACTAAATAAGCATTATTTTTAAAAATGATTCGTAATTTTCTTTTCATTTTTAGAAAGTAATATTTTGCCTACTACTGACTAGTGATCTCTCAATATTAAATGTTTTCATTAACTTACCTTAAAAATGACCTAAAACCGAGTGCGAAATGAAGTTTCATACAATATCACGCAATGACATGAGAGTCAGTTCACCATTGACATAAAGATCGTTTTTCGTAATTATTTTTTAATTCAGGGTAGTAAAAATATATTAAGATTTACTATATCTTATCTTGCAATAGGTCAGATTTATTGCATCAGTCTAACCTCAACTCCAAAAAAGTTGATTTTTTAGATAGGCTCGAAGCAATCGTGGAATTTACTATCAATTAAATTAATTATTTCAAGTAGCAAAAATATCTTTCGTATCGAGTATAAAATTTAATTTCTTTACTCTTGGAATAGAAATTTTTGTCGTCAGTCTTCAACTTATTTCTTAACCCTCTTTCAAACGAGATAAAATTAAATTTTATTCGCTACAATATTAATACATGTTATGTTTAAAATTTTAGTTATGTCACTTTAATACTTTTTCTATTTATTTTAAATAACTATAACATTACAACAACGTAACTAATAAAACACCTTGATGTTTCTGTGTACTCTTACCAAATACGGCAGCTTGAGGCGATACAAGGAAAAACTTTTAAGCAAGTGAGTCCGCGCCAAAACCATTAATTCACAAACCAGTACAGGAAACGAAAAACGCAACGCAATATCTCACGCTACATAAACGCTGCGGTTACGCATTGTCGCGGTTCTCTGATGCGTTTTCAGATGTTATAATTACTGTGGTAAAAGACATCAGATATTTCGTTTGTTAACTAGCTCTTGACATTACAATGGAAACTTTTAGTCTTATCTTTCTTTTATTAAAGTCAAAAGTCATTCATATTGCGTGCGCTCAATTTTTAACCCCCGACGCTACGTATGACGTATGTTTATAGCGTCATAGCGCCTAAGATAATGGACCGATTCTGATAAAGTTTTAGTAGTTTGAAAGGTAATTTAATGGAGATTATTCTTGGCTACGTATTGTGAAGATCTGGACCCGTTTGAGGACTATCTCTCATTGCTAACTTGAGAGCTTACTCACAATGTTAATATTGACAATTATACTCGTAACCATGGCAACACAATCACATTGCTTACACTGAGTACACATGAAACGGTATTTCTCGATACCTTTCTTTCGATATCTAGTTCACAGTATATATTTTATTTATAATTTTTGAAGTGAAACTTCTTTAGAATCGTTGTGATTTCAAACCGGATGCAACGGAAAAAACGACAGGTAAGAGACACAAATACAAAAATGTGTAGGATGAAGCCAGCAAAGAATGAGACAGAAATATACATACTATTTTATATCTATATCTATACTAATATTATAAAGAAGTAAGATTTGTATTTTTGTATGTAACGAATAAACATAAAAACTACTGGACCGATTTCAAAAATTCTTTCACCATTAGAAAGCTTCATTGTCCCTGAGTAACATAGGCTATATTTATTACAAGAAAAAATTAGAGATCCTTAGGAAATCTCACGAAAACCAACCCAAGGTGCCAAAAAATTTGCCATAAAATATCTTTCATCGCATGCGCTGCAAAAAGTATTGATGATAGAACAAAAAAATGTTCTACAATATTATAGAACGTATCAATATCTACAAAAAAGTCCGCGAGACCATATGTCCAACTATTATAGTTACGTCACTATAACTACTTTTTTACATTTTAAAAGTTGATAAAAATGCCAATCAAAATCAGACCATATTTTCTATAACTTTGTATTAATCCTTATCCAAATAAATTATTTCGTATTCAAGACTGTTTCAATACCTGTAAAATACTTTTTGAATTATTAAAATCGGACTTTCCATTCAAAAGATATTACGAAATTATATTATATTATATATATTCATCTCATTCTTTTGTCGATTTACTGAAGTTTCACTTCTATCGCGTGTGAATCGCACACACACCTTTTTTTTTTTATACATAAAGATCGACTTATACAAGTTAATATCGATGCTTCTAAATCGATATCGTGTTGGTCTAATCTAGCTATTATTCTAGAGAGAGATTTGTTTGAAACAATCATTAATAGCTATATATTATGTTATACAAGCACATACATATTATGCATTGTAAAAGCAAAGGAAATGTAAAATGTAGTACTTTAATATATGTTGTAACGCAACATGGAGCCGACCGGAAGTTTGTAAGAACTCGGCGCCATCTTTCTTACAACATACTTTACATTACTGCAATTGTCTTAAACTTGAATTTCTCTATTCTTTTGTAGAACAAGTCCTAGGAATAGCAAAGCAAATTATACTAAACACATCAATAAATCTCTTTTCTCTTTTCAGCCCATCGCCACCCAATGCTGAGTGTAGGCCTCTTTCATTGCACTCCATTTCATGTGGTCGTAAGTCTTCAGCATCCAGTCCTTCCCTTCTATCTTTACCAGATCATGGGTCCATCGCTTTGGTTGCCTACCCACGTTTCTGTATCCAGTTCTCAGTCTCCACTCTTCAAATGTCTATAAGTCTTGTTCGTCTTCGGAAATACCTATCAATACCCACTCCATAACTCTCTGGGTGACAATCAATAAATCAATTCTTCATAATGAAGTCTCAGCATCACGACACCACACCATTGTACAATGGTTACCGGGCTACATTCTTTTGACAACTGTGTTTAGAATAGTGACACATAGACATTAGCGAAAATTATATTTAAGTTTTAGCAACACCGCTGATTATTTTATTCTAAGACTGTATATAACCGCTGTTCCGATAAACTTGAGCCAGTTGTCAAACAGAGCTCGCTTGGATACCATTATGGCTGTGCAGTGGCGTGGTGTCGTGATATTGGTTTATTAAATAATTTCCAAGAATATAACTTACAAAATAACAGACTTTACCTTATAATAATAAATGTAGAATGCTTTAAATAAAACTGAGTCAATCCCAAGAACTAAAACAATATGTCAAGGTGTAATATAGTGTAATAGTTTTATTTATAACGAATTAATATATTTTCCTGTTGACACGAAGTATAAAAACAGTTCATAACCCACTTCAGGTTCAGGTACACTTGTACGAGTACTCTTATCACCTTTTTAATGTTATATGTTTAGGTGTACTTTTTGTGCAATGTTCTTTATCATCACTACATATGACATTGATCGAAATAATCGATGATAATTTTCTCACATGAAAAACGCTGGCTAAGCTCTCAACTATCCATGCGAAGTCGGGGCGGATCGATAGTAAGTATTAGTACAGGGGAAATAAAACTGTAGTTTCACGTTGGTTGTCAAATATATTGTTTCAAATAGTGAGGAATATCAAGCTTACCTAATGTTTTTGTCCTTATTGACACTGAAGTGAAGCCAGCGATATCCACTAGTATAAAAATTAATAAAGAAAGAATGTAACAATATAACATGATAATAACTTCTAACCACATCCCGGCGTTACCTGCGGAAAACAGCTCACAAATAACTGTACCTATATAAACTGCAATTTATTTTGTTTACTGTGACGTATTGTTTATCGTTATAGCGACGACTACACTTTTACCAACGACTACAAAAGTAACAATTATTATATATTACTGTCTTAAAAAAGAGAGAATAATAAATAACGGAATTATTTCTTACTTTTTAGTGCATTTTTAATTTGAAGTCGGTTTTTTTAAACGTAGTTTTTTTTTAAACTTTTTAGTGTCTGTAATAGGTTGTTCTGTAAATCAGGTAGATTATATTATTTCATTGGTTTTTGTTGTCATATATTGAATAGTAATTATTTAATTTATTTTAGGTAGCTATGGGTAGGCCTATGAAAAGTGTCGTGATCCTTAAACTATATAGACCCCAAGAAACAGAAACGGAAAGAATGTTCATAAAATGAAAACTACTGGGCCAAACTATGTTAAATTTTTATGGGACCAAATGGCAGCTATTTCACATCTAACTAAAGAAGAATCACGTAAATCGGATCATAAATCTCAGTGTAATCGGTGTACATAAATTTTAAAAAACATACCAATCGAATTAAGAAGCTCGTCCTTTTTAAAGGTTCATAAAATTAAAACCACTGGGTCAAACTAGTGAAATTTTTACGGGACCAAATAGTAACTATTCTGCATCAAACTAAAGAAGAATCACGTAAATAGGATCATAAATCTCAGCGTAATCGATACATAAATAAACAATACAAATCCCAAGGTACGAAAACGGAAAAAATGTTCAAAAATATTCATAAAATAAAAACTACAGGGCCAAACTATTTTAAATTTTTATGGGACCAAATGGCAACAATTCCGCAAATCAAATAAAAGAAGAATCACGTAAATCGGATCATAAATCTCAGCGTAATCGGTATACATACATTAAAAATATACCAATTGTGAACACCGAATTGAGAACCTCCTCCTTTTTGAAGTCGGTTAAAAATGGGCCTCTTTAAAGGATCAAAACCTACACGCTTGGTCACAAGTCCAAAGCACTGCTTGGGTTATTGTCAGAATAGTAAGACCATTTATTGTGCACATACGATGCTTATAAAAGATTGTATATTCTAACTATCTTTTCATCCTAATTTTCAAATTATAAGTGCACATTTTTTTAATGACCGAGCATTTTAAAAAGTGGGGCAACTATCCGGCCGTTACCCTAGATGTAACTTTTCGTAACTAATGTAAAATCCACAAGTTTTGAAGCAAATCCCCAAACGTGTAAGTTAGCGAGTGTCACTATTGTTGGTATTTGTTGATTAATTACATAACGTTATGGGGATGACGTGACGGATATTATAATGGTTGGAGCGATATGCGATTTCCTTGTTCCAGGAATCTATTTTTAATAAAAGTTTTATTAGTTTTTTAACAGTTACTTGTACGCACAAAACCTGATATTCAGGAGTAGTATTTTTATTTTATTTCAAATATACCCACGCGTATACAATATACTTATAAAAATTTTTCCGATAAATTTGAGCCTATTGTCAAAGTGATCCCGTCCAGTAACCATGAATGTTGTTTGGTTTCGTGATGCTTCATATATGTGTTTAATATTATTTTCTCCGTTTTCCGTCTAACATCCATATTATTATTGACTAGTCGATCCGCACGTATTTGTCCGCGTGTAGCTCCGCTCCCGTTGGTCCTAGCGTGATGATATATAGTCTGTAACCTTCCTCGATAAATGGGCTATCTAACACTGACAGAATTTTTCAAATCGGTCAAGTAGTTCCTGAGTTTAGCGCGTTCAAACAAACAAACTCTTCAGCTTTATATATAGCTTTATATATCAGTATATATATAAGATTTAGACTTTGTCGAACCATTCAAGGAAATGTGAAAAGTTAGATTCATATAAAACGACCTACGCTAAACAATGAAACAGACAATATATTTATTATAATTAATAAATCGTGGTTTTGTTTTTCATTACCTTTTTCCCTTATTTACACACATTGGTTTTATTATCTAGTAGCAGAGTCGCGGTCGCTTCAGAAAGGCGAATGAGAGTTTTCATGTGAAAAGCTCATAAAAATAAAGAAAATAATTAATCGTTTTCTTTATTTTTTTTCAATATTCGTTAAGATTGACAGCTATATCTATAATGAAAGTTGTGATTTTTATGTGCAATTATTCTCGTCATAAAAACCATCCTTATAGGTCCCATCCTTCTCGTTTTACAGTTAGCAATTGATTTTAAGTTATACCACGTTTACTTATGTACTAAGATCAATAGTAAACAGCCTAATTGTGATATAGTTTATAATGCACATAACTGGTAACAGTAGCTAATGGCAGTTTAATACAGAGTGGCGCTTGACTCAGTGCCAGGCTACAGGGAGCTGCGGGAGCAGGGAGGCGCTCAATGTACAATAATTACTTGTTATAATTAACTATGCTATTTACGATTAGGACACAGCTTATACACACCTTGTGTAGGCAATTATCCTATATCCTATATACTACTAACTCGGACTCTAAAAAAAAGAAAAAATATTTAATTTAAATACATTTTTATGTAAATAGATGTTTTTTGGAATTTTGGAGACGAACATAGACTACAGTTTGTGGCTAAAATAAAATTTGAAATTTTTCCCTACGTAACTTCGTCATCTGTCGTCAAATCTTAACTTTTATGTAAGAAATGTAGAACAACTCATAGGTAATGTATTTAGTTAGTACTAATACTGCTTACAAGAAATGGATACAAGCTTAACCAATAAATAATATACTAACTTAGGCATATACTACTATACTATACTTTTTTTCATTAATCAGAAAGTGCAAAGATTGGGAGGAGAAAATATGTTAACAGATAATTAACGATTTTTGGTGCTATTCCATGGTGTTGTAGTCGTAAAATACCAATTATTAATATAGAGATATAATATAGGTATAGAGCATAATATTTTCTCATTACTGTTTAATGTTGATTGTTATTATAAATCGTGACCTTCCGCGAAGCGCGCCTAAATGACGAATGTTTAACCTTCCCGCATTCTGTGGCTTGCATTTTAAGGTTTTTTAAAATATTATAAAACATCGCAAGTTATTAAAATATGAATAGATCTATACTCTTTTATTTGTTCAAGTTGTGTGAGAGTTTAAATGTAATCTGTACCACATGGAGCAACTCCACAACACCACACGTATAGATGACAATCCATTGTGCTTTGTTATCACAAACAAGAGATTACTCAGGCAATGTACTTAGAGGCTCCGTGTCCTGGGGACGGCAGACCATCTGGCACCAGCCTGACCCTGGGCTGAAGGACTTTGTGCTCTATGATATAGACACAGTGTGTCCAAAGGTGTACAATGGCAGGTCCGGATGGTCGCCATATGGCGGCACAATGACAGAAAATAGGTGTTAGGTGCTTTGTTTTTTATAATTTATGACTTTATGTTTATAAACTTATTAACTATTACCTGCTTTGTGTCTTTACTAATATTATACAAAGGTAAAGTTTGTAATATTGTTTGTTTGTAACAGGTAATCATTACAAATATTAATGTGATTACAGAAATTCGGAATTTACTTACAAATACATACAATATATATCGTACCTACGGACAATAGTACATTTTTATAATAATAATTAATTACAAGCAGTGGCGTAACTATAGGGTGGCACTTTCGGATAAATACCAGGGGCCCCGAGCCGAAGGGGGCCCCCGGTCAGAGAAGGCTGTGAGCATAGGTGAATCTCAATATTAACTATTACAATATTTAGTTGCAGGTATTTGCCACACAGGATACTTGTTAGCGAACGAACTTAATATTGGAGGAGGGGGCCCTATCTGATGAATTTGCCGAAGTCCCGAACGGTGTAGTTACGTCACTGATTACAAGTAATATTTTTGTCATATCTGTTATCCCTAACTGCACGTAGGTATTGTTAGTTCCAAAAAAACATATCGTATAGTTTATCAGCAGGCATTTAATAATACCTAACCAAAATAATTGGCTGTTTATCGTATTAAGCAATCAGCTATATCAAAGTGATCGCATTCCGATAACAAATACATTACCTCTGTACCGGTGACCCGCATTACCTATTGTATTACATTGATATTATTCCTGATGCGGGATTTTTTTTGAAAAATCGATAAATTACTTATTCTATTGATTTCTTCTGTAACGACTTTCGACTACAACTTCATACAGCTTTATGGTATGTTTATTACTTTTAAACGGGTTCTTTAACTTGTCCCTTGTTTGTCCTATCTATATTTTAAATCTCTTTTACGCAAATTCGTCGAAGAAATCTCAAATCATTTTTTAGTTTCTAACACTGCTGTTGATTTAAAATAAAACCGTTGATCTAAAAAGTTTTTTTACCTATTTCTTGTCTTTCATCATCACGACCTATAAATGGCCCACTGCTGAGCCGGGTCTCCTCCTTAAAATGAGGAGGGTATTAGGCCATAGTCCATCACGCTGGCCCAGTGCGGGTTGGCAGACTTCACACACCTTTGAGAACTTTAAGCTCACTCTCAGGAGTGCAGGTTTCCTTACGATGTGTTCCTTCACCGTTAAAGCAAGTGATATTTAATTGCTTAAAACACACATAGCTCAGAGTCAGAGGTGTGCCTAGGATCAAACTCGGAACCTCCCCCGAACTAGCCGACCCTCGCGACTTCGTTCGCGTATTGCTCCGCTCCTATGGGTCGTAGCGAGATGTTAAATAGCCTAAGTTACTCCTTGTTACATCACCTATCTGCCAGTGAAAGTCCTGTTAAAATCGGTCCAGCACACCACATACATAACATTATAACAACTAAGTAAGAAATAATACAACTATAAAGTAAGAAATATTTTATTGAATGGGGAATAAGGTGGTGTAACCATAAACTACATGTAAATAATTACAACCTAATACATAGACCAGATAATCATATACAATAAATATATATATTAATATCTTAGATATAAAAGTAAATATAAATACATAAACAATTAATAATAAATTTCATGTCATCAGTGTCTGTCCGAGAGTAGATAAATCTTTTGCAAATTTTTGAAAATCGGGAGAGTTTTTGATAGTCTTATGCTTTGTGGTAAAGAGTTCCATAATTTTACGGCCTGTACTGTAAATGATTGTGTATAAATTGTAGAGTTATGTACGGGCGTTTTAAGCATAAGATTTCGTGATGACAAATTTTTGTAAGTGACCCTATGTATTCAAATTTTTCCTTTAGGTAGCTAGGAGCTTTTGGGTTTTTTAACTTGATGATCTACAAAAATATCCTTTATGTAGATCATCATGCAAAAAAAAGTCTATTCATATTTGCAGAAATTTTCATACTAAGAGACGGAAGAACTTCTCAGTAAGTATCCCAAGTTAATTAGAATAGTCAGTAGGTTTTTATAAATTTATGTGTAGAAAAAACACACACACACACACACATGCGAGAGAGAGAGAGACATAAGATAATTTTGCAAAGTTCACATTGTATTATATTTAATTACTGCATATTAATTAATTAACGTGAAAGATTGTAAGAATATATGTATGTTTGTTACTCTTTCACGCAAAAACTACTGAATGGATTTTGATGAAACTTTACAATAATATAGCTTACACATCAGAATAACACATAGGCTATAATTTATAATGATATAGTGTGAATTATCCAAAATATAGCGGGTGAAACCGCGGGGCGCAGCTAGTATTATAAAAGTGAAAGTTTGTAAGAATGTATGGATGTTTGTTACTTTTTCACGCAACAACTACTGAATGGATTTTGATGAAACTTTACAATAATATAGCTTACACATCAGAATAACACATAGGCTATAATTTATAATGATATAGTGTGAATTATCCAAAATATAGCGGGTGAAACCGCGGGGCGCAGCTAGTATTATAAAAGTGAAAGTTTGTAAGAATGTATGGATGTTTGTTACTTTTTCACGCAACAACTACTGAATGGATTTTGATGAAACTTTACAATAATATAGCTTACACATTAGAATAACATATAGGCTATTAATAAAATAAAGTTTCTCGAGGGAATTGGCGCTGCATGCCGAAGTACAGTAAAACTAGTTCGGCTGCAGAGGCAACTAAAACTATCTGTTAAAATAGGTATATTCAGTTCGAGTATTGATAACAATCATTTTGACAACTTAACTATAAATAACTAAATCTGTAAACACAAGAGTGACATTTTTCAAATCAAGTATGGACAAAAAACGGCTGTGAATGTTATCTTGTAGGAAATATCCATTGAAATTTATCAGTTTGGAGTGGAGATAAATAAGTAGGAATAACGTAATCAGCTTACTGTGAGTGTGGGTTATCTACCACCGACCTGATGCCGGCAACCCGCCAGGTTACAACCCTTCACAAAAAATATTACGCATGTGTTTAAATATTCGAATATTTCTCTATTTTATATTATACTAGCGACCCGCTCCAGCTTCGCATGCTTTCTCTAGTATATTATGTATGGATATATAGAGAGGCAGGGCCTAGAAACTTGAAATTTTGCACAGGGCTTCCTTTTATAACGTAAGGGAGCACTAAGAAAGGATTTTTGAAAATTCACCCCCTAAGGGTATAAAACGGGGGTGCAAAGTTAGTAGCCGTTTTTGAAGTTATTCAAATGAAATTCAGTATGAAGGTTCTTCATTGAAAGTCATGAAACACGTGTAAAATATTTTTTCGAATATCATCCCTTAAGGGGGCAAAATGACCTCACAAAATTATAAAATATTTCTACAGACGATCTACTGTAGGCTAAGTGTAAAAGCAAGTTATACATATAAACCTTCCTCTGGAATCACTATTTATTGGTAAAAACCGCATTAAAATTCCTTTCGTAGTTTAGAAGAAAAGCGAACAGACAGCAGGAAGAGATTTTGTTTAATATATGTATAAATATTACTTCGCTTCGATATTGATATAAAATTATATTAACTGTTAACCCTAGTTCACAAAAACTAACATTTAGTTTTTTTTACGATCGAATTTTAAAGTGAAGATTGATTAAGTTTTTTTATACTTTTTTTATAGGAAACATAAGATTGATATTCAGAATAAATTAATCAAAAAGGGTCACATTTACTCTACATAGAGATACAACTCAAACTAATTGTTATGCAAAAAAAATTATGTTCTTGAAAATCATTTATTTTTTCAAAGACAATCTCATACAAACTGCAAAAACTAAAAAGTAAAAAAATAGTTTTTTTTCTATATAAAAGTTAGACATAAGTTAAATTTCTTAGCTTAACCACCACTTAACGCGTAGTTAGTCTCTCAGTAAGATGTTGTTCGTCATTTTGACGAACATTAGCTATATAGTGTTAAAAACACACATTTTCCAAAAACTATATCTCATTTATTATAATATACACTTATCTATTCTAAAATAATAATTTATTACAGTAATAGCAAGATGCAGTTCTCAGTAAAGTCGTTTCTCACGGAGAGCAATAAAGGTTGCACATCTGGTGCACACTGAACAGGTAAACAACATCCATAGCATCATTTTATTTTACTAATATTATAAATGTGAAGGTGTGTATGTTTAGATGTTTGTTACTCAATTACGAAAAAATGGCTGAACGGATTTTGATGAAATTTAGCACATAGGAACTTTATATCCTAGATTAACACATAGGCTACATTTTATCCTGAAAAATTCAGAGTTCTTGCGGGAAAATCATAAAGTATGTTCATACATAAGCGACTAAATATTTGTATTTAGCAACAATATATTTAGAATAAAAGCAGTGATGGCCCAGTGGTTGAGACTTCATGTCTTACTCGGGAGGTCCGCGTTCGACAGGCACACACCTCTGACTTTTCAGAGCTATGTGTGTTTTAAGCAATTAAATATCACTTGCTTTACCGGTGAAGGACAACATCGTGAGGAAACCTGCACGAGTGAGAGTTCCCTAAAGTTCTCAAAGGTGTGTGAAGTCTGCCAACCCGCACTGGGCCAGCGTGGTGGACTATGGTCTAATACCCTCCTCATTCACCCACGTATTTCTAACCTACCATTTTATTGAGAATTAATGTTTTTTTTAAATAAATCTAAGTATTGTGCGATAAATTTCAATCGTGCAGAGCCAGGGCGAGTCGACTAGTATTATAATATAAATTGCAATAATAATGTTTCTAAATCAATCATAATAACGGCTAAATTAATTTGAATGAAATTTATTTTAATTTATCCAAATACTGTAAAAACACAGGATATTTCTTATCCAGGAAAGAAATATAGTATAGAAGTGTCAGTTCCCATAACCTTAACATTTAAAAGGATGTAAGTAAGATCAAGTATGCACTTTTCAATTTATTCTAAACACAATTATTTGGTTTAATTAAATAAGATGTCAGGAGAGTCATTCTCATTCAAAAATGTTACCTCAGCGGAGGGTGGTTTGACTAGTAAATCTATATTCATATACCAATGATATTGTAGGCAATAAGTTGTAAAAGAATGCGTGAGAGTCAATGCAGTCGTGGGGGTCCACACGTGTCGCGAGGTGGGTCCATTGTGCCCCTCACCAGCCTCACCCTTGCTTTGTGCTTACTGTACAGTGCACCACTGTACACTCGTGATACATTACTAAATGTTTTAGTTAAAATAAAATAAATTATTTTCTAATAAAATATTTCTAACTATATTAATAGAACCCATGGAAAAAAATACCATCCTTTTACAACAATTAGTAACCTAAATAATCACGTAAGATACTTTTTATCCCAAAATAAAATATAGTTCCTGTGGGATAATCAGAGTTCGATCATCAAAGTTATCTTCATTTAAAGATAAAAAAAAAATATTTTCATTATAAAAAAATATTGATATCGTCATGTATATTATTACACAATTATCCCATTGAAAGTTTTATGTATAAAGTAGATATATAATATATTTAAAAGATAAATTACACGAGTCCCTAGAAGATAAAAGTAATGTTTATCTATATACCTACATTAAAATTACACTATATTTTTAAATAGGAATTCTCGAAAGCTTCAATATGTAGGTTATATAATTACCTTATAAGGGTAGCATATAAAGGAGATTTTTTTTTTTTAAGAATATTATTCATAATTAAATATTGAAAATTAAGATACTGGTAATGGTGAAAGCAGAGTCATTCAGAAAAAGATTGCTTGCTTTCTCTGAAATTAAAAAACCAAAAAGATTTAACAAAACATTCATTTTTGATTTTTTGGCAAAGCAATAAATATATTCTGATTTTTGCTCAATATTTCTTTACTTTTGTTTAATTCAAAAAAAGTTGTAATTAAAAAACAAAATCCTTCGTTCAGAATCGAGTGCTTAATATGTAAAAAAAATATGCAAAGTTTGGTCAGAATCAGAATCATATGGGAAGTGGACCGACTACCCGGAGAATATGGTTTATAACTTTTTAATTTTTGCTCCTAATAATTCCAAATTTTCTGACAATATTTGCTATAAGTTGTAGAATTAGAAAATGCAATTTAAAAAAAAAAAATTCTTACAGTTTTAAGAAAACTTTAATATTGTATCGTAATTTACGTAGTTGTGTTATTTAATTAATTATTATCTGAATAACGTGTCAATGACAGTGTAGACGCTTCATCTCATGAGTAACATGGAAAAGCTGAATATTTATTACAATATGTTTGTGGTTTACGAGTTATTCGATAAAGAACAAATATACACATGTGATTCACTTAATTATGTCATATTAAGACGATTAAATATTAATATATTGCGTAGGTTCTGGCGATTAAAATTTTTCATATAATTTATGTATGCCTCAGCGAAGTGAGAACGGGCAATTTAGGATTTTTAATTATTTAAATATTTTTTTTTTTAATTTCCAGAATGAAAAATTTAGAGGCATGTATATTATACAGTGTAAAATATATATTATTTGCAATCTACTAGTACACACCCTCGCTTCGCTAAGTTTAAATGTCCATAATTTAATTGAGCCTCTTAAAATATACATCACGAACAAACGGACAGATAAATATTTAAAATTATAGTTTTGTGGTCATTTAGCACATTTTTATTCATGACAAAATATATTTATTGTATTACTAGTCGACCCGCGCAACTTCGACCTCATATGGCTCCGCTCCTATTGGAGTTATCGTGATGATATATAGCCTATAGCCTTTCTCGGTAAATGGCATATCTAACTCTGAAAGTATTATTCAAATCGGACCAGTAGTTCCTGATATTAGCGCGTTCATGCAAACAAACAAACTCTTCAGCTTTATATATTAGTATAAGATAGCAGCTTTATATATTAATATAAGGTAGAGATAGAGTATAGAAAAGGTATCTCTCTGATCCCCCTCTTTCTATATTTGATTCTTCAATGTACAGACACACTGGTTTCCTAACTATTATATTAGTGAAATTTGTATTGTATAGTAAAAGAGACCAGATGTGTCAATTTTACGCCTTTTATTAAAAATAAAAGACTGACAAACAATAAAACTATAAATTATCTTAACAATTAGTAGGTGTTACTTACAATTAAGCAGCTTTACAAAAAAATACTAGTAACCTTCCCTAACTTCACTTGGATATAATTTACTACTCAATTAACTATATCCATATTAATAATTACATCAATCCAATAATACAGTTGCTCCGTTGCTGTGTATAATATCCACAAATTCATGTAGATAATTTTTTAGGATTTTAATGTGATAGCGGTATTGGTATTACACTTGTAAATTTTCAAACAATTTCTATTTAAAAAAATTCTAGATTGATACGCTGCTCCGTTGCTGCGTTAACGACTAATTCGTACAGAACCAAACCAAAATTAAATAACCAGAATAAATTGTCTAAATTCTAAGATTTTTTATGGCTGCATTTATATATCGATGCGTTGCCACCTTGAAGATAGAATGGGGAGGGAGAGTGAAGGAGATAAGTCTGACCCACATGCAGCTCTACCGGCACGCCTCTATGACACTTGGCAATCGGATTCGCATGCTGGTGGTTGCAAGCCAGTCGGGGAACAGATCCCTTACCACCAAGGGGAGAGCTCCCATGATAGGTATGAGAACTTTATTACGTTATTTTGATTAAATGTCTGAATGTCTAGAACATAATAAACAAATAAAAGGTAAACCAACCAATAACTTTTATTAATTTAGAAGAGATAAGTTGTTAAATAGAGCTGAGACCCACATGTGCGCATCACGTGCAGTATTGTCATACTGAAAAGGTACAACACCTTGGTAAACAAACCCTACTTACCTTTATATAAGGTTGGTTATTGTTTTCATGTCAATACCATTGTACCAGACGTATATTGTCTTACCATCGCAAATTCAGGTTCACAATTAACCCATATATTATTTTTTAACCCCGTGACGATGATTCTTTTTCATCCGACTTATACAAGTTATTATCGATTCTTCCAAATCCATGAATTAAACATTTGCTGAACCTCTACTATCTATATTAGTTTACAAACACACTAAAGATAATTATTTTTAGTAAATTTACTTTTGTTCTCTTTAAACGTAACAACAAACTAACTCAATTAACTAATTACATTATTTTATAATTCATTAATAAATACTCTTTATACTTTTCTTAAAATACTCTATATATTTTCTCTATATATGACTCTATCATATATCTCAATTAATTTAAGTACCTACTACTTGATTTTATAAATCAATACGTTACGTAATTTCCTACGTCCCGTTCAATGAATCAGTGCGTAAAGAAAGTGATGAAACTGGTAGGCGAAAAATCAGATTCTAAGCGAGTGATGAACTACTAAACTAATAGTGAACTGAGGAGTACAAGTCAAAATCTATTTAACTGGCCCATACTCTACATTAACATTATCCATAGAAATAAATAAAATTGTATCTGAAATGGCTAGACCGATTTTGACGGGACTTTCGCTGGCAGATAGCTGGTGTAACAAGGAGTAACTTAGGCTATTTAACATCTCGCTACGACCCATAGGAGCGGAGCAACACGCGAACGAAACCGCACAGGTCGGCTATCTTATATAAAAAAATCTCGTGGCATGTTTGTTATCAAACTCCTCTGAAGCGGTTTGACCAATTTTTATAATTTTTTTGTGTATATTTGGTAGATTTGAGAATAGGTCGTAGGGTACTTTTTATACCTCTAAGTGTAATCCTTTCCAAAAATTAATTTATATAGCAAACCAACTGCGACAGCTGCAAGGTATGTAAATTCACTAAAACATACAATTATGTCTTCATAACCTCTAAGAGAAATGTAAGAATAATTTTATCAAGCAGGAATCGAATCGCCTTCCTACGCTAGAATTTCCAAATAATATAATACATTTGCTCTCTTATCATAAATGTCTGTATACCGTTAATTATATGTGTATAACATCAGATCGTTAAGTGAAGTCAAACTTAATTAGAATACGATC
Source organism: Limenitis camilla (assembly GCA_905147385.1). Lineage (NCBI taxonomy): Eukaryota > Metazoa > Arthropoda > Insecta > Lepidoptera > Nymphalidae > Limenitis > Limenitis camilla. Next base: position 492,920 of record LR990232.1, on the reverse strand, counting down.
CGTGGGTAACTGTGTACTTTGCCGTAAATGACATTTATAAGTTATAAAACAATGGTTATAATGTTATCTTTATATTCTACTCATTATGTACAATTTACCTACATTGTTCTAACGATATTCATGTAAAAACAAAAATAAAAAAATTAACATCATTTATATAAAATGATATGTAGATATAACAATTTTATGCTCAAATATAGTAAAATTATAATGAATAAGTTGAACAAGAGTACAGAAATGTGTTCAATACGTATATTTCCTGACGCATAGCGCCATCTAGTGACAAGAAGCGTTACTAAAATTGCAAACAATGTAGAGTTCCAGTTCAATTCTTCTGTCTTATTTATTATCTCAATTTGTTTGTATCATTACCTAACATCTTTGCGTATTTTTTATATTCACATAAGATAAATTTGTTACTCCCAAAAATATTTGAATGAAATTCTATAATTATAATTTTACGATAATTTTAATCTGATTAGAATTTTTTGTTTACAATAATTATGTTGTTTCACGATTGTAAAGATTATATAAATAAATAGTAAGCTTGAAAGTGTAATGTGTTTCAGAAGACATCATAATGAAGCGTAAGATAGAGACAGGTAGAGTAAAGGTGGAGCATACTCTTATAAACAAGTGAAGTCAAAAAATGATCGCTGAGGTACAAGTGTCCGTGCCCCGTGGTGGGACTCGGTTAATTAAGTATAGGTGGTGGGGCGCGGGTGTGCGCGGGTGAGCGGGGTTGTGCGGGGGTGTGTGCGGGGGGCGCGGGCGCAGGGCGGGGCGAGAGGCGGGCCGGCTTCATTCCGCCGCGCGCTACGCCGCCAGCGACACGTCGCGCTCGCGGGCCATGGTCGCGAGAACCGATGAGATGTTCGGCTGCTATGGTGACAGCTACTCCTACCGCCTGTGGAGCCTGGCCAACGTGTGGGGCGCCTGCCGATGTGAGTAGCGCCCGAGCTCCGAGGACTACATATTCTACTCGACTCTACCGTGCAGTTAGTGCGTTGTATCGTTAGGCCGTGTAGTGGTGCCCGTGTGACCCGTGCTAGATGAAAGTGCACAGCTCGCTTATGGGAGTTGGCGGTTGGTACGAATGCTTTGCGGCCGGTTGGCTTGCGGACATGAGGAGTAAGCAGGTCCCCAGGTCGACCACCTCAACCAGGCGGCTCGCGCCCATAAGTAAGCTTCTTTTTCTTTTATGTTCATTTGCGCTTTTTTATATTTTCTAATTTATAATTTATTTCGTGACTCTACCTTTTATTATTTTGCCTCTACAGTAAATAAACTTAATACCAATGTGACAATAAAAGCTACTAAGTTTTGTATAAAAGTTTAAATATTAAATGTCAAAGTTTTCGTAGAGCACGAGGAAGCTTAAAAATTAAAAAGAAAAAGTTTTCCTCAAAAGTTAAGTCAACCTGTATAATTGAAACAGGTGAAAACGGCATCACCTCGACCGCATTAAAAATAAAACTCGAGCACGTCTTCATTAGAAATAACCTTCGTGTTCGTAATCTCCCCTCGTGTCCCTCGGGATATAATTCATCCACTCGAGAATCGAGAACAGGTATACACTGAGTTGAAAGAAAGTTTGGTTTGTCGAGGCGAGGGGCGACCGCTCTCTTTCAACGTCTTAAATCGTAAATGATTATGTTGTTTTAATTCATTTGCCTTTCTTTACTTTTTTTATTTTCTTCTTTAAGCGCCGCCTGTCTGGTGAGTGTAGAGGATAGAATAATAGGGCCGCTTGCATTCGTCAGTGAGTTGTTGCGATCAGACGGTAGAGTTTGTAGAAAGCTTATGAATAAATGAGTGAAAGTGTATTTATCGTTGTTCCTGATCGCTCGTTTCGTTTTCAGATGGTCAATATTATTTGCTCAATGAACTCCAATTATAGCGCACTACAGTCTACAGATAACATGGCACTGCGTAGTTTATCTTGTATGTGTACGTACCAGTGTGTATGAGCGAGGTGTGCAGTTAATTACCTATTTACATAATAACATAATTTTTGGAACAACACTCAGTACAGTTTAATATTATTGTATTAGAATCGTAGAAAACGTTAACGTAGAGTATAGAATGTTTTGAATATGAAGTATAGAGTAATAAAAATTCGTCATAAAAACGTCTTAATATTAGCCGTTACACTTCCGATTTTTAAACGCAATGATGATTGAACTAAAAATATCTAAAACAAATTGCCTTACTGGATTTCATAAGGTATATAAGGAAGAAACTATAATAAAAACACATTGATTATAGATTGTTTGCTCAAGTATTCATTAAAAATAATGAGCTTTTTATTATGGTAGTGACCGGTAGTGCTGGAAACTTTAATATATTGACTGTACATTTTAAAATACTTATTTACTATGCCTAAATTAAGCTCTATCTATAAAAATTTTGTCAGACATGTAATATTTATAAGAGATAATACAGATGGAGAATATACATTAAGAACCAAATGATACCGTGTTTAAGCATTTCGTAGAATCGATATGCGTCTGGATCTCACTAATCACTTGTTTGTACACAAAATTAAGAGCTCCTTAATATCGGCAAACTTGGAATCTTTAATGACTTGATAAACAGTGCTCGGGGTATCTCTGCCGTTAACATCTTAACAGTCAGAGGCTCTAAGGTGACTCAGTACTGGATTGTATTTTCCTCGTATGACTATGAAAACTTAAGATTCAGAAATTTAGTACAGTATTTGTTAATAGTTTATTAATATTCGTTATGGTATGTTGTAAATATTGGTTACTTTGTTTTTATAATTATAGTGCAAGTGATGATATTTTTCCTTTTAAATACACGCTCGATATGTTTTTGTGCTAGGTGATCAATTAATTTTTTACTTATAAACTTATATACATAATAGTTTATATATTTAAACAGGTAAGGAGATTGATAAAAATTTTATTTATAATATTTTCTAATAGGTAATAACAAGAAGTAGAGTTTTTAAATTTGTATGTTTAAGAAATTTCTGTAAAAAATGTGTAATTAAAAATCGTTACTTAAATATAATATAAAAACAATAAACAAGTTAACATAAAAGATTAAAAATATATTTAGAAAATTTTACTATTGATAATACTAAAGTCGCTATTTAGCTAGTATTCTATGAAATAAATAGAAAGTAAAACAATAATTAAAGCATTAATAAGATTGATTTTTGTATAGTAGTAGATATTGTACTATTTATCAATGATTAAATTTTTAATAAAAAATAGGTTAATAGATGATTACTCAAATATTGTATAATAAGTTTCATATTCAAATTGAATTATGCAAAAACAAATCAATGGAAGTAATCTTAACTATCGAAAGATTAATTAGCAGTACTAGGATTGTTTGCAATCGAATTTCAAGCAATATTAAAATAAGTGTACTAAATTTATATATTAATAGATTGAGAAGATGTTTAACTTGGTATATACCTAAAGATAGCTTTACCTGTAAATGGATAATTATTTGTATTTTTTTAAAATATTAACTGTAAGTTGTCTTAATTTTGAACTTAACAATATGATAACTTATTCAGTAACTCATTTAGCCCTTTCAAATTTCAATTTTATTGATAAAAAGTCTTCACTTTTTTAAGTAATCTAAGTATAAAATTTTATAGAGTGATGGTACGGGGCACATAACAAATAATACATTTAAAACTAAACATCGTTAAATATACACTACCTCTTCTATATCACTCGATAATTTGGTTAAGTGCTAAAAATTAATTTTTCAAAATAAGGAATTGCGTTTATTTATAATTAAGTGTCCCGTTAATATTGTATAAATATATTTGTCATAATCCTTTATTAGCAATATTGTTATATATTGAACAAAACAATTCAATTATAATAAATAAAAATAGATGATTCCTTATAAAATATACCTTTGAGCAGCAAGTTGAATGACGTAGCGTGTAGGCACTGAAAATCACTGGACAATGAATCATAATTAAAATGGTACAATGTAGAGCTGAAGTCGCTGTTACTGAACAATGCTATTTAACCTGATGATATTAAATCAATAAACTTCTATTTACTTTAATTTTTGTTTTATACTAATGATACAAAAATGTAGAGTATGGAAGCGAGACAAGACAGTTAACTTTATAATATCTCGGATCAGATTTTTAAATATTTGTCTCTGATCAATGACTAGGAAATTTAATATATAAAGTTTCCGTTATACATTAAATTTAAAAAAAATGGCTATTTATATACATATAACAACTAAATAATTTATCAATAAATCTATTATGGGTAACGTATACAAATTATTTGTTTCTAATATTGATATTATAATATGTAGAGTCTGTAATAATGGGTATAGAAATGAAATTTTGAAATTCCAAAAGAATATACATTAAATTAAAGTAAGTAGTATTATTAATCACATGGTTCACAACCACTATCATTGAAAAACGAGGACGAGTTATCTACATTTTTTTATAACATTAACTTTCAAACATTTAGATTTAAAATCATATACCGATTTTGGAAAAAACTAAACAATAGTTAAGTGAATATCATTCCAAAACGTTTAATGATTACAATGGTCGGAGACGTTTCAACATGGTGTCTAAAGTCGTTTTTTTGTCGCCCCCCGCCAGGTCCCCTGCCCCCGGCCCCCCGCCAGGCCGCCGCTCAGCACAGGTGCGGCCAATCACCGTGCTAGTGTGCAATCAACTCCTTATCTTCACGTGTGTGTAATTATTCAAACGCAATAGGAAACGCGGGTTGTGTGTGTGTGTGTTGGTTTTTTATCAGGACGGACGGGCGACGTGCCCGTGCGCAGGCCGATAGCGCCGCGTAGGTGTTCGCGTCCGTTCCACCTAATATACTATAGGTAATTGATAAGCTGGACTAATTCATGTTGATACCGCCGCATATATATTTATGTTATACTAAATAATGCAGCATTATCTTTTATAGAGTCCTATACTCAAATTGATTATATGTTGCTTACCTAGTTTTTAAAATGTAGAGGTATCTTTTCTGATAATGTTTCTATTAAAATAAATAATTAAGTAGCAATTGCTAATATTCCATACCTAAGTTAAACAGTTATTACACATAGCTATAGTAGATATTTGTGAAATATAAAATTACTCGAATATTTTTCCGCCTAAGGAGGGAAATAAATATTTATCCGCGTATAAAATAATTTGATAAAATTGAATTAACATTTGACCACAAGGGACAAAAAAATAATAGATGCATATTATTTATATTCATTAATAAATACATAATATTGTACAATATTAGGAAAAAGAATAGGTAGAGTTATTAATGATACTTATTAATTTTAAACATGCAGCATATGCAAGCAGAGACTTGTTATAAAAATAATAAAATGCATACACATTGTTCTATTCGTTTAAACAGATCATTTACGATGCGGGAACTACGCTAATCGACATTTGGTACTACTAGCGCCATCTGTTGTCGAGTAGCTGCACTTATATATAATTTATTTTAAATATTTTTTCCTTATTACTTCTACTACTCTAAATTATTATTAGGGTTTAGGTTTCTTCACATTGTTTAGTTATTCATTTATTATATAACAAATGTTAAGGATTTGTGATAATAACATTTTCAATTCATGTTTTACTTTTACAACAGAATACGTCTTCGTATAAGTTTATACGTGTTCATTATTTGTGAAAAAAAAATTATTTTATTTAATTAAATATGAAAATTGTAGAGCTTTTAATTTTAATAGATCTGGTTTTCTGCTTTTGGAGTTATATAGTTCCAGAGTTACCGGTAAGAAACTTAGGGATATAGAAATACCTCTAGGGGCAATTCATAATCGTAGTTCATAAGTACATTGCATTCCGGACGAATTTATTCCAATTCATATTATTTTTTTTAACATAGAATTCAATTTGTAATCTTTACATATTACAAAATGAAGTCGCTTCCGCTGTCTGTTCGCTTAGATCTTTTTAACTACTCAACGGATTTTAATGTAGTATTCAGCATCAGACACAGCGATTCTAGATGAAGGTTCATATGTATAATACATACACATTATAATACAGAAAAGCTGAAAGATATATTTTTTATATATAAAAAATATGCACTGGCTAAACCTTACGAGGTAGGTCAAATTAATGTAGTAGGTACGGAATTGTATGTCTTACAAAGATCGATCCGCGATGGTACATTGCACTCGTGCGAAGCCGGGACGGGCCGCTAGTTTAGTATAAATAGCAAAACAGAATAGGTTAATTACCAGATAATCTCGTGAATATAGAATGATGATAGAGCGCTCACGAGATTATATTATTTTTAAAATAAATTCTAGAACTATAGTCTGTACTTATAATATATTTTCTGACTAAACTATAGACACAATGCGAGAACTACATCTATACGAGTAACCATTGTATTAAACTATACTTTAAATAGAAGCAAAATCTTTCTTGACGTCAACCCAACACACCTATACCTATGTTAATAAAACAAACTAATAAAAAAAACAAAATTTTCTGGCGCCAAGTCGGCACATCGTCAGCCAAGAGTGGCGCTTGCCCGGTGCCCGTGCCCAGCGCGCTCCTACTCTACCAACCTAATTAATACCCCGCGTTGTTCTTTATTGTATTTGATTTATTCTCGCTCACTCACGGACGCTTTTAAAAACGATACGCCAACGATATTAAGTGAATGTTGAAATATTTGTCCTACTCTCTACTACGTGTTATTTAATGTTTAAGTGTTTCTGTTATTTTAATTAAACAATAAGTTGTTCCTACAGACCGGCCGGTGGCTGGTGGAGCCGCCGAGGGCAAGCCCTGCGAGGAGGAGGAGGACCGCGGGGGCTCACCGCTAGGCCCCGGGGGCCCCTTCTCCTGCAGCCAGTGCCGCGGCGCCTACCCTACCCGCGAGCAACTCGAACGCCACGAGACCCTGCACACGCCCAGCACTCAGGTGGATAACATCAAATATGTCAGTGCCCATTTTAATATACCCACACTAGCCTTCTGTGCTGTATGGTGAATAGGGCCTCTATCGCTGTGTTTATCTTTAAATTATTTTTTTTTGTTATTTTTACTTTTAAAATAACTGCATTAATTTTATTTAATTCTGGGCACAATCCTATAATTATAAAGTTTCTAACACATTTATTTTGTTAACAGACGTGCAAGATCTGCCACAAGAGCTTCCTGAATGTGTACCGGCTTCAGCGGCACATGATCAGCCATAGCGAGAGCAAAGAGCTCCGCAAATTTAAATGTAACGACTGCGATAAAGCGTTTAAGTTTAAGCACCACCTCAAAGAGCACCTACGAATACACAGTGGCGAGAAACCCTTTGAATGTGGTAACTGTGGCAAGAAGTTCTCCCACTCCGGCTCATATTCTTCACATATGACCTCGAAAAAGTGTCTGGTCATGAATCTGAAAATGGGAAGGATAAAACCTAACAACCCAGCACTCAATTCTGACCGAAGTCCTTCGCGTAAGCGAACCAACGCAATGGTCGCATCTCAATTGAACAATAATATTGGTCCCAATGGCAACTCTTTTCTACCTATTTTGCCAAAATACAACGATGCAACTGCTGCATTTTTTGCCACGATTTCAAATCAAGACAGTAATTTACATCGAATGCCTCTAGGTCAGCCGAGCTTAAGTCCTTTCTATATGCCTCCCGGTATGCCTATGAGTCCCGCTAGTGGAATTGCACCTTATAGTTTTCCAACATCACTAAGTCATCTTTTTAATTTAGCTCAACAATACCAACAAAGAAAATTAGAGAACCCTAGTCCAAAACATATGGGTCCTCCTTCTGCGGATCCAGAAGATTTGATTGAAGAAGTTGTTGAAGAAGACGATAAAAGATCAGAAGGTAGTGCAGAGTTAGTTATGGATATTGAGGATGAAGATAACATTTCTATAAAAAAAGAAAGAGAAGACTACGACCAAAAATTACCGTATCGTGCTTACGAATCCGTCCCTCGTAACGAAAATAGAGCCATATTAGAAAATAATCGATCAGATTTTAATACGATATTGGATTCAGTTAATGCATCTGTAACAAAGCATTTCTTTAGAAATAACATAAACAATTTATCGCCTGTTTCTGGAAACATTTATCCAAGTGTAGAATCCCCCCGATCACCTCATATTAATGTGAAAGAAGAACCTAATGATCCTTATCGGTGCATAAAATGTAATTTAACTTTCAACGACAAAAATGAATTACTAGAACATGAGAAAGTGTTATGTGGAAATATGTTTAGAAAACATGAAGGATTAGCAGCTCAAATGGCAGAAACGGTGGCTTTAAGTCGATTAGAAGCTGAAATGCGAGCGTCTATACAAAGTGGAGTAAGTGCTAGTGAAGACGAAGAATTTGGAAAAGATGATCGTGATGATAAGGTATCATTACATGATAACGACCGAAAAATTAGAGTTCGTACAGCATTGAGCGAAGATCAACAAACTGTATTAAAGGAGCATTATGCTATAAATCCTCGGCCAAACCGAGAAGAATTTAAAAAGATAGCTCAACAAATCGGTCTAGACAACAGAGTTGTGCAAGTATGGTTTCAGAATAATAGAGCTAGAGTACGCAGAATGACACAAGCTATAGCTATTTCTGACCAACCTCTAGATCTGTCTACCAAGAAATCAAACACTTCGGTGACGTCAAGCCCGGCAGCATCTCCACCATGCAGCATTTCAGTAACACATTCCGATTCAGAAGAAGCAGTAAATTTAAGTCAAAAATCATCGCGCAGCACTACACCGCATCGCGCCAATTATCTAAACACGTACCCACATTCCAACTGTTCTTCTTCTTCCTTCACGGACTTCCGATTATCGCCTTCACCGGGCGAAACAATCGGTGGACAAAAGAGACATCTGTCTCAAAAAATGCCCGTTAACCCCTTGATGCCCATGGATAAGCTGCTGCAATACAATGATATGACCAACGCTCGATCACCAATTATGAACATGCATATGACAGATAGTAGGCAAGAATCGAGTCCATCCTACGATCGTCCACCTTGGGGAGAAGACCATGCACATAACGACTTTGAAGATGACACACCAGTACTTAAGAAGAGCAAGTTAAAGATCGGAAATGAGTTCAAGGAGGGAGAGGGACAGTTTGTTTGCGATCAATGCGATAAGACGTTCGTAAAACAGAGCTCTCTTGCGAGACATAAATATGAACATTCGGGTTAGTTATTTTAAATTAAATCTAAACAAACCTGTCCTATCATTTCTAGATATTCATAATTCAGTAAGTTTTAACTAAATCTTTATTTTTTTAATCTCATAATTTTACTAAACTTGAAGTCCCGCTAATATTACTTGTTGTAACGATAGGATCTTATTAATGAAGTTTATTATTTCCAGGTCAGCGTCCCTACAAATGTCTTGAGTGCCCTAAAGCCTTCAAGCACAAACATCACCTTACCGAGCACAAGCGCCTGCACACTGGGGAGAAACCCTTTCAGTGCTGCAAGTGTCTAAAGAAGTTCTCCCACTCCGGCTCCTACAGCCAGCACATGAACCACAGGTTCGCAATATGCAAGCCCTACAGGGACTAATCTTCTGGTAGCTAAATCTAATTAGGCAGTAAAAGAAAATATAATTATGTCAAAATTTTCACAAACCTAGCTGATATATATGATGCCAAAGAATAAAAAACTAATGTATACCAACAAATAAAAAACAAGAAAGCAGTTGGTTTGTGTAAATTTTGATATGAGATTTAGTTTGTAAATTAAATTTCTTCGCTTCCAGTATGACAGTGTTTCAGTCATCTTATCGAGGTGTGTCTTGCAAGGCTGTTACTTAGTAATATGTCTCTTATGTTAATCTATCGTAAAATTATAACTTCCGTTTAATTTAAACAAATATATACTTAATATAAAAGGCTGCAAGTCCAAATTTTGTTTATTGTGAGATACAATAACAAGATAATATAAAAAATGATACCGATTCTTATGATAAATCGTATCGACTCAATTCGCAGACATCGAAATAATTTACTTATTGATTAAAAATCACTCAACTAACCCTTAAAGATATTGAAAGTACTGATTTTTTTATTAAAACTTTAATTTAAATCAAAATTTTAGATTTAGAAATTAGTCCTTTTTTTCATGTTTTTAAAGTTAAAATTCAGACATTTTTTCTACCAGTTATTAAGAGTCGGTTTTTTTTTAATTGTATGTTGTGCGGTGACTCTTACTCGTCAAAGTATTGTTCGCTCGGTATTGTATCAGTAATATATGGTATGAAATGGTTGTTGCTCAATTGCCATATTTTGTATGTTAGTACAGACATACATATATAAAAAACGGTGCCAAATATAACCAAAGAAACGATTGTGCCATTTAATATGCCAAATGATTTATTTTTCATTAATTTTAAGTATAATTTTAAATAGGGAGATTACTTGAGTTTACACAACATGCAATATTTAATGGATTTCATCGATTTTTCGGTATTTGTGTAAACTTAAACTATTTTCAACTGTATTTATATCGTAATAAGTAATGTACTGCATCTCTAATGCCAGTGCCTGTATAAATACTCAATAATAAATTCTTTTATTTTTATATACATCACCAATAACTAATATAGTTTCATAAAAGCCAAACCGAGAGGCATTTGAGAAAATCAAACGAAATAATATAAAACTTTGCGTCTATCGTGATGACAATATATTATATAGGCTAGATATATTTATATATGTTGTCATTATTTTATTTTTATTAGAGGCAGGCTCTATCATATAATCTTCAATCCCCTTCAAGAAATTTTCCCATAGAAATGGAACGGTTTTCCAAAGATTTTTTTTTATATATGACGAGGGAAATGCGAGTATCAAATTTATTTATATGAATGTCGTGACGTCATATATTTAAATACTAATAACTATTTTAAATTTTCTATTAATGCACTTTGAATTATTTTATGTTTTAAAAAGAAATTACACAGAAATTATTATTTTAACATTAATTTTTTCTAAAGATTAAAATATATAAAATATCTTTTTTTATAGAAGAAAAAAGAAATTCTTCCATAATTAGAATCATAATATTCTGCTGCAATAAGAAGTAAGAAGAATTTTTGCCATAAATATCACTTGTAGAGTATGCCGCGTTTAGGGTGCGTTCCCACCGAAGCTAGATCAATAAAGCGGTTCCATTGGTTCCTCTTGGTGAGATCACGGCCTTATTGTGACATAAAACTTCTCCGTAACGCAAATATATATACAAATTAGTACAGTCTATTAGACAGGTAATTTCATGCTTTGCTCCATCGTTCCTCAGCGACACTAACGAGTTTAATTACCAAATCACTACATAGTATAAAATAAAATCGCTTCCCGTCTGTCTGTCACTATGTATGCTTAGATCTTTAACTACGCAACGGATTTTGATGCGGTTTTTTTAATTGATAGAGTGATTCAAGAGGAAGGTTTGATGCATATTGTAGTAGAGAAGGTAACCGTGCGAAGCCGGAGCGGGTCGCTAGTATTTTCATATAAACACTGTTAAATATAATGTTAAGTCTCGTATTTTAGTGCTAAGGTGTAATAGAGTGTATTAAGTTCAAAGCATTCCATAACGCTATGGGATCTCTGCTGTTTAAAAAACTCCTTCGAATAATCAAAAGATTGTAACAGATGTAAATATTGTAATTTGTGTATATATAATCGCTTAAAATGTATTCTAGTTTATACATACTATAGATAGGTACGTGGATATTGCGCCCCAGTAGAGGTGCAAACAATGAATAAGTGACAATAATAGATGAACATCTGTTTATTGAAATCGTATATTTATAGGTGTAAAATGAATATATTCCCATTATTGTTACCAGCGAGCTCTGTGTTATTTATTTGAATAATTGCAAGGTTTAATCGAATTATTGTATGTTACTCAAATTACTTTTGGTAGAAGATAGATATACATGAATTTAAAATGAGGAGCTGGTGGGTTTCATTATTTTAACCCATTCTCAAACGAAGTACAGAAATGTAGGTTTTTAATTATCCGAGAAAATAATCCACCAGCCGGGATAATTTTTTTTTTTTTAATGGCTTTGTATGTGCTTAAGCACAAAACATTCTGCCAGTGTCGCGTATAATGAAGAAAAATCGAGGGAGACTGAGCGGTAAAAATTGCCAAAGATTCAAGCCGGGATAATAGTAGTCAACTGAACTGACTTACAACAAACTGACAAAAACTGTCAGTCGTACCATCGACAATCAACCATCTGACACTGACACTGTATCTAACACTGTACTTTCTATTAATCTGTGACATTGCAGTGTTGCTATTGAAATAAATTAAATTACCACCAATATAATGATGTCTCCGACATATGTATAATTGTAAATGCGAAAGTAAATCTATCTGTCTGTCTGTTTGTCGCGCTTTCATTCCAAAACTAATAAACCGATTTAAATAAAATTTGGTATACAGATAGTTTAGAAAAAGGACATAGGCTACATTTTGCGAAAATAGGGTTGAAAGGGGAGAATGAAAATTTTATGGATGTATCGTCATTTTTAGAGCTAGAAGCTTGTTACTTATTTTTTAGACTATTGATTCAATATAAATAAATATGACATTCAAAGTTTGTAAATTTTTTACCCTCAAGGGTGTAAAATAACAATAGTGAAAGTGGTTAGGAATTTTTTCTCGGATAATTAGATTCAAAGAAGGCTATATATTTTTTTAATGGATAATCTTTAATAGATAAATTCTGCTAGCTCCTCAGATAAAATGATCGATGTACTTAATTCGTATACTGTTATGAACTTACTCGTACTCGTATGTTTAAGTTGATCGGAATACTCAAGTGCCATCATTTTCCATTCACCATCACCATCACCAGTATGTTAGAACAGAAAGTTCCTAAGCGATATATTTTAAGTGATACCTATTATTTGTAATCGTAAGTAGATAATTAATTTGAAAGGTTTCCAATCAACGAATTACGTAAATAATTACGAGTGTGCACTGTTTCCGCGCTATTTGTAGGGATAGCGATTCGAGAACGATTAATCAGAATCGATTTCTTGAACCAAAAAATCGATCTTCTAAATCGACACTGGATCGATTCAGTGAATCGGTGTTTCACCCTATAAAATCTACATTGTTTTTATCAATTATTTTTATAAGAATCGATTTTTTTGATCTCGATTAATTTGTTTATCCATTCATCAGGGTGCAATTTTAATCGATTTAAAAATCGATCATTTCGGGAAGAATCGTCATCCCTAGCTATTTGTCTGTAGTGACAGTATTCGAGCGTAGTTGTATAGGGCTGTAGCATTTCTTTTATGAGCAAGTTTCTATATCTACCGTAGTAGTAGATTAGTTTATCTAAAATATTGATTGAGAGAACAGAGAAACATAGAATTCGAAATTTTATAAAGAAAATGATATATTTATTTTCCATTTTTTTCCATCGCTGATCACCAGTAGTATATAACAAGACGCCCCCCTAGTTTTCACGTATCAGAACAAAGTCTCGTCAAATTGATTGAAACTGTCACTAGTTCTCAATCAGCTAACGTCCAAGCGTATGTACGTCAGTGTTGCCATATTTGAATAAAGGCCAGAAAAAGCACGAGATTTCCCTAGAACTACCCTTATAACCAATCGTGGTATTTTGAAGACACATCCATCCCCCCTCAGAACCGGTCACGAAGTAAGTTCCCAAAGAGTAGAATTACAACATAATATATTTTTTTTAAATCTTAAGTAAATCGGTTAAAATGAATTGTGGATTTTAGGTAAATTAATTGAATAATTCTTAATTTTAAGTTAAGAAACTTGATCAATAAAATGAATCTACAGTCCAATCAGTATTGTCCTGCAAAACGCCAACGTTTGTAATTATAATAAAAATTGTAATTAATATTTGTAATTAAGTGAGTCTGTTTGAGATGTTTCATATTTTATAATAATTTTAATATTTAGGTAAGTGATTCCAAATGATCACCGGTGGGCTAGACAAACCAAAGATTAATTAGTTTATTAAATGATGTGATGTGGAAAACTGTAATATATAAACCTCCCATCAATTAGTTTAAGTTTTGTGCCAAAAATATGAATTATAATGAAGCTTCGATGTAAATGATATTTTTAATTGGAAGGGCATTATGTACTATGGCATTATTTAGTTATTCTTGTGCAATATAATATTGCAGAGAAGTATTTTTCTTTCTATATATAAATAGTTTTAATAATTTAGGCCAAAGTGAATTCCTATTGCCATATTTGTTGTAATTGTAAGGTAAGCGCTAGTGTTGGGACACTCGTTGAAGCACCTAAGCGTAAGGTAATCTAGATTGTTAAACTTAACCATAGATTAAAATGTGTTAAAATATTGCCTATATAAATTATAGTAATTCATTTTACTTGATATTATAATGTATATTGAATTTATGAATATTAAAAATATATATATTGACATTTCAATGCAATTCTTTCTTTTATTTTTTTCTTGGAACTATATTTTTTTATTAAACTATACTTCAGTATAGTTTAATACTCTACGAGTGTATAACATAAATAATAAAAGGTCAAGTAGGTATATTAAATTTCGACATTGCAATAACAAAGTACAATTATACTTCATATCTATCCCGAAGATGATTACGGATAACATGCAGCAGTACAAGAGATGACACTGTCTAAATTTTAAGGATATACACCCCCATTGATCTCGAGATCTATGCTCCCTTCTCCATCATGACTCATTACGGGATTTTGTGTTGTTCGAGTCATAAGTAAAATATATTTAATAGTTTTCATTTGGTTCTATAACAAAGTGAAGCGATCTGATAATGAATAAATGATATTGTCAACAATAAATTGAAAAAAGTTTAAAAACTAGTGAGAAGGCGGATGTGAATTTGATCGTCGTGATCGAATTGAATTTGGTCGTTGATATATTCATTTAATTAAAAAATCTAAAAATATAAAATCATACCTTCGTCAATGAATGATGACACCGATCACCATAATCTCAAGTCTGTGACGTCACAAAGCTGTCAATAGGATAAAGACATCATTTCCACAGAGAAGGTACCCAAAACAACATATTATTGACTTCGTAGGGCCCTCATCACAGGTACATAACAATAATGGACCTGCAGTCGGTAAGCTCCAGAATGTCATTCACATAACAAGTTAATATCAACACATATACTAATAGTGTTAAGTATTCTCAGGAAGTTTCTAAAGAAAACCAGCTAATGAGTATATTAATACAACAATTTAATGTATATACATAATATAATTGTATTTTCTTCTGAAATTGTCGGATGAATCATTTACAATGTCAAGATGTAAAAATATTTGTTTATTGCGGATTATTTAAATGAATAGCAAAAGAATAATATAATCAAATCATTGATATAAGTTTTTATAAGTCAAACTCAAACTTTCAATTCAAATTTGTAATTTTTTCAACTGTATTTTTTTTTTTTTTGCAAAATTTTTCTGAACAGTCGTCTGTTCGTCAGTACGATTAACTTATTGTATGTACTCTACATTATGACAGCTTATGTTGTTGTAATGGATAACATGAATTTATTTTTAACCGACTTAAAAAAAAAAGAGGTTATCAATTCAGTTGTATTTTTTTTTTATGTTTATTACCTCAGCACTCCGTCATTTATGAACCGAATTGAAAATTTCTTTTTGTATTTGGTAGTATATGCTTACAGATTGGTTCTATTTTTTTCAAAATCCAGTTCTGATGATGACATCTTTGAGGAATTGAGAGAACTCCTCAAAAGTTATAGGCACACATATAGTAATTTTGATATTTTGAGAAAGGTTACGAGCATTTGCATTCAGAATTTATCATTTGATGAAGTGGAACTGATGAGGAAGACCACAGATAGCCATTATATGGTTAAGAATGTAAAGCAACTATAATTATTTTATTTTATTTATTTATTAAAAGGTACACCAACGGCGAGTTTACACATAATATTTTGCTAGAGAGATTTACAAAGGTTTTACATTTATGTTACCACCAATTAAAGGCGTACACAGCTTTCACAACAATATTAATTTAACCTATAGTCGAGTTTTATTTAGCTTTGAGTCTGTGCAACATCATACACTATAAACAAAAATTATATTAATAATAAAAAAAAAAGTACTTAAGCTTAGGGTAACAAGATCGTTTATGTTAAATTATTTATATAAAAAAAATTTTTGAAACTTGTCGACGTTATGGTAAGTATTATAAAAATCATTATAAAAACGCATCATACGATTGAGAGGAAAGTTACTTCCTAAATTAGTATTAGACGTATTTATATAAAAGACCTTACGTGGAGGTTCACGGCTTATGGGGTAATCTAGGGACAAACAAGGTATATTAACTAGCAGACTAGGTACTTCTAATTGACTATTAATTATTTTATATAATATTGTCATGTCTGCAACTAATCTGCGTTTGGACAAGGGTATCATATGGAATCTTTCAAGTCTCTGATTATAGTCTAAATTCCGCGGACAAGTACGATCCTTAAATGCCAAGTATCTTGTCAATCTTCGCTGTATCCTTTCGATTCTATTAATGTGATTATTATATTGAGGGTTCCAGATCGAAGAGTATTCTAATTGAATTATGAGGAAATTTAAAAAATACTTATCATGATATTACCAGCAGATTCTTAGACCTTCCGGCTTCATCTACCATCAGTTGATGATGACGCCGGAAGGTATGTACTGGAACACAGGCATGGGACAACGTAAACTAGTCGTGTTTGGGTTTAATGGAATTGTCTTAAAGAGTACTTTGGCTGTAAGTAATTTTTTTAATGGTAATGTTTGTCTGTCTACATCGTAGCTCCCGAATAACTATACCGATTTTAATGCGAATTTTTCTGTGTGGAAGCAGATGGGATCAAGATGACATTGTTTTATTAGTTTACCAGTGTACCTGTGTGTCTGTTTGTGACGTCGTAGCTACCGAAACACTAACCTGATTTCGATGCAGAGTTTTCTGTGTGAAACAAATGGGATCAAGATAACATTGTATTATCGGGGGGCACGGCAGTGGCCCCGCCAAGTCGAGCGCGAAGCAAACACTGCCGTACTATCCTTTACTGGAATCATTTCGCCGCATAGCGTTTATTACCAATACCAGTATGGGCTAATATCTCGCATAACAAACATAGGTAGTTACAACATTACGTTTTCCAAGTGGCAATTTTCCATCGTCAATGGGTAGCGGTTCTGGTGACTGATTGGTACAATGGTGTCATGAGCACCTGGTATTGTACCCTTGTGTACCCTTCAACGGCCAAGTCACACAACATTAACTATAATAATAACGAAATCACAGTAAGGAACCTTAGACTTGGCACGACTTTGTCTAGATTTTATTACTTTTTAGAGATAAACAAGCAGCTCCGTCGAGACTTGGCTATTTTTACAGAATGTTTTTGGTGTGATTAGTTTAACAGTGTGCCTGTATGCCTGTCTGTGACGTCGTAATAACGTTATAAATGAACCCATTTTGGTGCGGTTGTTTATATTCGATTTTCAGATGATCTAGATGGTTCTTACCTATAATTTTTGAAGAGCTGAAGGCTATCTGTTGAGTGGGTGCAGTAGATTGGAGATGGAAGGGTGAGTAGAGTGGTACAGTTTAGTAGTTGAAATGATTGTTGAGTAAGTAGGTACTTAGTAAATATTGAATTGATGATTTAGTGAGTGATTAAATAAGTAAACAGATGAGAGAGTGAATTAATGGATGAACGATAAATGAGTTTCAGAACATATTCACTAAAAAGCAAGAAATAAAACATTTTTAACAAAAAATTGAACCGTCTTCAAACTCTAAAAAATGCACTAAAAAGTAAGAAATAATTAGCTTATTTATTAACCTCCCTTTATTAGGACAATAATATACAGGTAAATCGGTGCCAGCAATGGTACAGAAAGTAGTAGTATAATAGTACAATCGTACACACTATTTCGTTACAGATTCGTTCAATAGATATACCTATTACTATTCTCTCTCACTACACGTCTGTTCACCTGGCTGGGCTGGCTGGCTGGAGTGGTAGGGGATCTGTTCTCCGACTGGCTTGCGACCACCAGCATGTGAATCCGACCGCCAAGTGTCATTGACGCGTTCCGGCCAAGCCGCATGTGGCCATACTTACCCTCCTCTCATCCCGTTGATGCTGTAGTTTTAATAATAATAATAAATCCTTTATTTCGACCATCTTGGATCATAGTGTTAGTAGTACATAATCTTAAAAATATTTGTTAGTAAAATTAAAACCTAGCTAACCTAAGAGTAGATCGATTTGTCTGCACATTAATCATACCATAGTGATTCAGGTACAGACAATCGAGCCTCTCTGCCAACGTACTCAGGATAGCGTTAGAGCGTTAGCCCGGACCCTGCGCAACAGGGATGTGCACCGTTTTCGCATTGTAGTATAAAAGCAATCTACACGCGCCTCGGCTAACATCCCTGAGGCGCTACAAAATCTGGGCAACCCCAATAGCATCCTAAACGCATTGTTATACTGAACTCGGAGCGCGCTGTACTGTTTCTGCGTGTAGTTAACCCACAGACTGCTCGTGTAGAATGAAGTGCAGGAAGCTCTAAAAAGGGTGATTTTAACTGGCACTGAACAACGAGCGAACCTGCGAACAATCATGTTGGCTCTAACAGACAACGCCCTGCGCTCTCTCTCTATATCAGCATCATCTTTTTAAATTGTTCCACTCTGGTTAACGGTGTTCCATATAGTTTAATAGGAGGAACAGTTGAAGGCACTGATTTACCTCTGGCTCGAAAGACCATGCATTCGCTTTTCTTGACATTATAGATCAAGCCATGACTCTGAGCATAGTTCTCACAGATGCTCAAAAGCTTTGTAAGTCCACAAACAGACGCATTCAGCAGCACCATGTCATCCGCGTAGCTAATGTTATTGATACACATTCCATCAATATGACACCCGACGTGTGTGCTACTGAGTGCCTCTATCAATGCATTGACGTAGAGGTTGAAGAGCTTAGGCGATGTTAAGCACCCCTGCCTGACTCCACACTCCGTCCTATACGGCGACGAATAGCTTTCCGCCCATCGCACAACATTGATCTGGTTATTATACCAATATTTAAGAATCCTGTTCATCTCATTAAGCACACCAGCATTTTTCAGTTTCTGCCACAGGATATCATAATTTACCAGATCAAATGCTTTGGACAGGTCAAGAAAGCAGGCATAAACTGGCGTATCACGGTCCGAATAATACTTGACAGTTTGTTTTAAACACAATACAGCTGATTCTGTAGACAGACCAGACTTGAACCCAAACTGATTGTCATGTAGCTTGATGTGATTATCAAGTTGTGTATTAAGCAAACCGTCAAGTACCTTCGCAATTATGGTGGCAAGAGATATTTTTTTTTTTTTTTTATAGAATAGGAAGGCAAATGAGCAGTCGGGTTACGTGGTGTTAAGTAATCACCGCTGCCCACGGACTCCTGCAACAATTGGGGAGTTACAGAAGCGTTGCCGGCCTTTAGGCCGGCCGGTGGAGATATACGCGAGTTTTGAAGGTCCCCATGTCGTAGTGTCCTGAATATACCGCCGAAGGTAGATCATTCCATAAGTTGATTGTGCGTGGAATAAAAGTTCTAGAAAAACGCACTGTTGAGGAACGCTACGCATCCAGATGGTGAGGATGATATTTTAGTCTATGACGTGCAGTGCGATGGTGGAATTCGGCGGCAGGGATCAAATGGAAAAGCTCTTCGGAACACTCCCCATGATATATGCGATAGAGGACGCACAATAAAGATACGTCTCTACGCAGTGCCAGAGGGTCCTGCCGTGAATGCAACACCGGGTCCTCGACTATCCGAGCAGCCCTTCTTTGAATGCGATCAAAGGGTTCAAGCTGATACTTAGGTGCACCAGCCCAGA
The DNA here is from genome assembly GCA_905147385.1 of Limenitis camilla. Lineage (NCBI taxonomy): Eukaryota > Metazoa > Arthropoda > Insecta > Lepidoptera > Nymphalidae > Limenitis > Limenitis camilla. Next base: position 472,933 of record LR990232.1, on the reverse strand, counting down.
GATGAGCACAGTACTCCATATGCGGCCGAACCTGCGCTTTATATAGCGCCAGTCGGTGCTGGGGCGTGAAGTACTGTCTGGCTCGGCTGATCACACCAAGTTTTTTGGAGGCCAGCTTGGCCTTGCTTGCTAAATGATCGCGAAATTGACAATCACTCGAAATATCGAGGCCCAATATTGCAATACTAGGCGAGGCTTTAAGGGGAGTGTTATCGAAGAAGGGAGATACGACGAATGAGGTTTTTTTAGTGGTGAACGCGCAAACTTGTGTCTTCAGGGGGTTGACCTGGACCAAATTGGATTTAGCCCATTGCGAAACCTCCCCCAAAGAGATGTTAATAGAAGACACAAGTTTAATTCGGCTCTCATCGACGCTTTCCCGAGAGAGTCCTGCTCGGCCGGTATAAACGGCGTCCACCGTACTGTCATCTGCATAGCAATGAATGTTAGGATGGTCCAACAAATCATTGATATGCAGGAGAAACAGTGTAGGGGAAAGCACACAGCCTTGGGGTACGCCAGCATCAATGGGCTTGGGGTCAGAGCAAAATCCGTCGACAACGAGAAAGCTGGCGACCCAGTTGCATAAATCCTCGGAAAGCCCATAGGCTGGAAGCTTAGAGAGAAGGGCGTTATGCCAAACGCGATCAAAGGCCTTTGCTATATCCAAACCAACTGCCAAGCCCTCTCCTTTGCTCTCAATGGCAGCCGCCCACCGATGGGTAAGGTAAACAAGAAGATCGGCAGCAGAACGACCATGACGAAAGCCATACTGGCGGTCATTAATGAGCTGACGATCCTCCAGGTATCCCAAGAGCTGACGGTTGATGAGCGTTTTCATGACTTTGGAGAACAGAGAGGTGATAGCAATAGGCCTGTAGTTGGCAGGATCAGAGCCATCGGCCTGTAGTTGGACTTATCACTGGTATCCCCCGTTTTATTTTTGACGATTGGTACCACCAAAGTTTTCATCAGTGCTGTGGGTAAATGTGAATGCCCTATACACTCGTTATAAAACCTTGCAAGCACTGCGGGAAGAAGAGGTCCAGCGTATTTCAAGTGATCAACACTCAACCCGTCGTGGCCGGGAGATCTGCCATGCGACATAGATATAATTATCTTTTTAACGTTACCGGCTTTAAATATGACTCTACTCTCCTACCCTCATCTTCCTCAAACTTTGATAGTCCCAACGGTGATTTTACAGAGAAATGATCTTTAAACAATTCTGCTATAAGAGTGTGATCACTAACACCATCAATGCTCACTGGAAGGCCAGGTCTACTATTTGATTTATTCGTGGCCTTCCAAAAGCTTTTAAAGTCGTGCTTTGAGTGATGAGAAGCCAGCATATCCATTCGTATTTGTTCACTATTTCTTTGACACCATTTGAGACGCGACTTAAAGATATTTCGAGTTTTTTGCATTTCATCATAAATTTGACCCGTTGTTGGCTTGCTATTCCATATCCACAACAAAAATGGACAGACCTGGCCTTCCTATGAGCATCATGTACATATCTGTTCCATCCAACCACAGGACGCCTCTCTTTCCGCCTGTCTATACCACAAGATGCGGTCGCAGCACCCGTAAGGATGTCAACAATATCTTATCAATATGTGCTATTCTTCTTTTATTACCCTTCCTCACTCCATCTTCGTGGTGGCAACGCAAATTATTTAATTAAATACCATTATAAGTAGACCCCAAAGTACTTATGTAAATAATTTCAGAGGTTAAGTTTACCTATTGATATTTTTAAAAAATGTATTACCATTAGACTAAAATTTCGTGGATTCCATTACTGCTATGACAACTGCACTAAAATGTGTTCAATTGTTTCGTAATTGTTCGGAAACAAACAAATCTTATACTAATATACAAAGCTGAAGAGTTTGTTTGTTTGAACGCGCTAATCTCAGGAGCTACTCGTCCGATTTGAAAAACTCTTTCAGTGCTAGATAGGCTATTTATCGAGGAAGGCTATATATATATCATCACTCTACGACTAAAATCAGCGGATCCATATGCGGACGAAGTCGCAAGGGTCGACTTGTATCTTATATTTATTGCAAACCGAACTCTAAGCTCACACTTTCCATTCTCAGGAGAAGTTCTTCCATAGAGTTACTACTAGTGGCAAAAAGGTTTACTGTAATAGGTACTTCGAATTGACATAGAACCTTCATGGTTCGAAATTTTTTTACATGGTACCTATGTAGTTCTTCTTTTAAAAAATGTGCAACATTCGATTATCGACTTTCAGTTGTTTCTTTTATTCAGCTTTGCTTTTTGAATATGAATTCCGACGCGGAACTAAAGCAGCAGAAACAGCTCGCAATATCAATGTTGCGTTTGGAGAGGGGACTGCTAATGAACGCACCGTGCCATTTTGGTTTAAACGCTTTGGTGATGGAAAATTTGATTTGAAAAACGAACCACTTGGAAGACCGCCCACACAGGTGAATAACATTGAATTGAAAGAGATAGCGGAAGCCGATTCATGCCAAACTACCTAGGAATTAGCGAAATGGTTTAACGTTACCTTACCAACATTATGGACTCATTTGCGTCAAATCAATAAAATAAAAAAAATATGACAAATGGATGCCTCGTGATATGACTGATCTGCAGAAAGAAACTCGTGTTGAAACTTGTGTTGCCTTGTTGAATCAATACAGAAATGAAGGCATATTGGATCGAATTGTGACATGGCATGAAAAGTGGATTCATTATGATAACCGTAAGCGAAAAATGCAACGGCTGACCCCAGGTCAAACGGCGTAACAGCAAAGCTTGCCAATAAAAACGCAACTGTTCGGTGATCTCAGCATGGTGTTATACACTATAGCTTTATAGCATAGTTATGGTAAAGAACGCATCGTTATGGTAAATAATCTCAATAATATTTTTATAATAAAACTGTAAACAATCACGAAATTACCTGTGAAGGGACGGGTTAAAAGTTGGGAGAGCATCTCATAAGAGCCGAGCAACCCAGCACCCCTTGCTGATAGGGGATCTGTCTGATCTGACCCCGACTGGCTTGCGATCACTAGTATGCGAATCCGACCGCCAAGTGTCATAGACGCGTTCCGACTTCCGGTCGAGCCACATGTAAGTCAGACTTACCCCTCCCTCTCCCATTCCATTAATGCTGTGGATCTAGTGGACTGCTGCTGACCATCTGCTCGTTTGGACCTTATATACCATAAAAAAAATTACCATTTATTTATTATTCGGGTCAATTAGTGAGTAGATAAATCGACTGATTCTCGATTTATCGATTATATTGTGTATTTATCGATTATGTTATATTCCATTCAGATTTTTTTAAGGTGGCAGTATTAATTTACCATTTTAATTTTTAATCTGTGCTATGTCGATGTCAAGGTCGAAATATAATGTCAATGTCAGTCAAAATCTGACATTTGTATGAAGTACGTGTGCCACAATCTGTAACTAAAAATGCTGTGATAAATAAGCTAAAATCATATCAAAATAGTTAATTGTACTATAAATTATTATAGATCCTCTGTAAATATTTATTAAAAAAAATAGTAATGGGAGGGAAAGTAAAGCAAAGTCAAAGAACTAAAAACAACGTACGAGTAAGTATTGAACATTGCACATTTATGTTGCGTAAACATAATGGGTTTTTGCACTCTATATAGGTGTTTTAGATTTTAAAATATATTATTATGTAACTTACCTACCCCATCTTCTCATGGGCACAATTTACTATTTTACATGTGATCATGGTTAATAGAAAACAGACAGAATGATCTCCTTATACGTTTTAGTTTATTTTGTTAATTATCATTGAATTTATATATTAAAAGAGCAAAGCACTTATAGTTTGATAATCATATTGGATTTTCCATGATAACATGTAGTACCTGTTTCACATTCCTAACAGGCTATTTTTATGCCATTTCCAAATTACACCTTGAAATAAAAATGAGCCATTAATTCCACTTATTACAATTATATTTGTTTTTTATTTTTAGCCATCTAGTAGTGGTCGCAGTGCAGTACTCCTAACCAATAATATTGCTGGTGATTCATCATTTGGAGCAGTCGGAACTGGCTTATTACAACCTGCACTATTCCCCACACTTGTGACAGCAATCATTGACCAAAACTTAAGTCCAGAATATTCAATATGTTTTAAAAAGTTTAATAAGAAAGATCCTATAACTAAAACAAAGGTATACGGAATTTGCTTTATTTTGTTGGATATGCCATACAAGTCTTGATATACCATAAACTTCATTTTTTTTTATAACTACAGGCACTACAAGAGTTGACAGAATTATTAAAATCTAGTGATGTAGAAGATGCTGTGGCTGCTCTGCCAAGCTGGGCTTCTTCTTATCAAACATTAACAATTGAAAGTGATAAAAGAGTGAGAGAGGCTGCACAGGTATGAACATGAATGCTCCTAGCATCAATTATACAATTAAAGAATAAATGCAAAATAATAATAATATTATGGTGATACAGATATGCCATGGTGCATTGATGTCAATTTGTGGTAGACGAGTGGCACCACATCTCCGGAAACTGCTACCCGCATGGTTGCTGGCTGAGCACGACAATCATGCACCCACCAGTTCTCTTGCTCACGCACAGCTTATGGTAATGTATATTATTAAATTGGGGAATAAGTTTTTTCATGTTTATTTTATCTTTCATATACAATATTTTTATATTTATTGACAAAAATTTCTTCATATTCTAAATTTTATGATATTTAAATTGAACAAAGTTTTTTCAAAATTTATGACTTATATGTTGACCAGGATGTTCAATTTGCAACAAATTAAGCTGAGATCATAAAACTTTTCTAAATCATTTTGATTCATTGACTTTTAGCTGTTTCAGCAGCTTAATGACCTCGAAGAAGAGCTTCAAAGCTAAAAAATTAATAAAATATCACTTACACAAACAAAAAGCTCTATTGAATGAATATTGTATGCTTCGTCAAACGGCAACAAAATCTTTATAAATTAAAGAAAATATAAAAATGCTACGAACCTACCTACCTATTATTACAAAAATATTCATATATCAAGACTACTTTCCAAAAAAATAAGTGTGAATAGATTTAATCAAATTTTTTTTGAATTAGAGAGAAAAATTGTAAATGTGAAGTAGTAATAAACTTGTGATTCAATAAAGATTATTTGATTTTTATTTTTACTATATTTCAGACTACCTTCCCTGAAGCAAAGTTACCTGAAGTACTATCATTCTGCAAGACGGAAATTATCTCACTTCTGGTGGATAATCTGACTGGGAAATCAGAAACCATGTTTAGTAAAAAGTTTGTATTAAAGTTGTTATTATACAAATTTCAATTAAAATATTACTAAAGAAGTGCTAGATATCCAGCGGATTCATAATTTTCATATCTTTCAGAATAGAAGATCCAGATGAGCGTGAGCTGCAGATATCTAGAATAGTGTCAAGCAGTTTACGTTCGTTGGAACAGTTTATAATTAAGCTGCCGGAAGCTCACAATGACTGGTTATGGGAAAGTCTACAACCACTGTTAAATGCAAATTCTTTTTGGAAATTAGCTGTGCACACTTCCCTTAACGTTAGGTAAGTTTTGTTATTCAGTTATTTAATGATTGAAAATATTGTAAATGAATTCATATGATATTAATTTACTACTAAAGAAGATAACCTGGCTTTATGAGGCTTGCTTGTGTTTTATTACCCATGAAAATTCAGCTGAGGGGAATCTTTAAAAAACAAAGTTTTATACTACAGAGTTTTGAGTTTTATCTACACTATTGTATAAAGAGGAATGATTTGATTGTTTGATTTGAACACATAGGCTATGTGGTGTTGCCATAAATATTCTAATTAAAAAGATATAGTCATTTAAGAGTCGTAATATGGCCATTTTGTAAATTGAAGAGTTCAGGAACTACTAATCCAATTTTAAAATTTTTTTCACTGATAGAAAACTATACTATTTATGAGTGACAAAAGTGATTTAGTGTTGCCATTTACATTTTTTAATTAATTGAATATGGCGATTTTGTTGTTACTAATCCGATTTATTATCCGACTATAGAATTTCCATCTCTCTTTCTCTTATATAGTATCATTATCTCTCTTTTTTCTCCCTTTAATTTTTATATTTATCTGTTCAGAAGAATCAGTCTCCCTCTATTATTATCAGTCGCTTTTCTATTCTTTTTCTTTCAATTGTTTTTTTTTTATAATCACAATTTAAGGACATCAATTATACTATTGCCTTTAATACCAGGAGCGACGCGAGGGAAGGCCCGCTCGTTTTATTATAAATCTTTAATCCACAGACTAGTTCCGTGTCTGATTTCTTACTCATTTTCAACTTAGAGTCACCAAGAAATGCTTTATATTTTATTAAAATAATAATTAAAAAAATGAAAAGCTTTATTTCTAATCAAAACCAAAAATTTTTCACTATCCTGGAGATGTTTTCTCTGATTAACTTGGTTTTACCTTCTCTGCCCTCCGAAGAGGGATTGTATTACATTTTCGTATCTACTGCGTACCAACATCTTGAGGTTTTGCTCACAATCCTTTTACTATATCCTCCAGAGCAGCCTGGTACGGTGCGGTGGGCTGCATTATCCAGCGCTACGCCACACGCATACCAGAAGAATTGGGAGTTAAGGCAGGTCGGGCACTGGTTGCGCAGCCCGAGCGAGCTGGCCCAGTGGCCGCGCAGCGGTGGGCCGCTGTCTTATTGCTAATGAATCATGTTGAAGTAAGTTATGCCAATCATTCACAATGAGCTTACTATTCTCTTTATCTAACTTTACTCTATATACCGATTTTTTTTAGATGTAGGTAATAGGTACTGCGACCAGATTTGATTTTTTTTATAATTAAAAACCTTATTTTCTCTATATATTAATGTAAATTCGAAGGTCTATTATTTTGAGCGGCTATGAGCGACATATAAGCAAGAATACTAGTCAGAAGAGTTGATGAACTGTTAGATTTGTAGTTCGTCGCACACGCGATTGATTTGTTCCAAGCTGAAGTCCGTCAATACCGACGTCAGGTCAACTCTAATGCCGTTTCACCGCGCTCGCCGAGCAACGGGTCCGCGGCCAGCAGGATGGGTGAACCGATATCCTGCTTCAGCGTGGGCCGTGAACGGCGCCTGTGCCTGCCACTGATCCTGACGTCGGTATTGACGGACTTCAGCTTGGAACAAATCAATCGCGTGTGCGACGAACTACAAATCTACAACTCGTGCAGCTGCTCCGGCAACAAACGCACTATGATTGAGCAGAATATCTTCTCCAGTTTAGTTTTAAAATTATCTAAATTATGTATGTGTAGATTACATTAAAATCCTCTTTTTACTATTAATTTTTGCTCATTACAGGACTGGCTTACATGGCTAGACAAGAAAGATCTTCTAATCAAACGACTCTTAGATGTCTTAGAAAATGGTATGTATGTCTATATTTCACTCAAAAACTTTTTTGTCATATACAAAACATTGAATACTATTTTGTAATTAAGAAAGTGTATATCTTACTAGATTCAGTACTACCTATTACAATAAATTAATAATAGTATTGTATTTATTTAGGTGGGTGGGGAGAGGCTCGGCTACTATCCAACATGTTGTTGCCCTTGTTGGCGAAATTACCAACGGAATTACTTAATAAGGAATTTTATATGACATTTTTCAATGCATTTTTTATGGGGTTAGTAGAATTTCAATTGATTAAAAGCTGCTGAGGTTAATCGCATATTGATGTCGCCACTCATTTTTCAGGTTAGATAATAGAAGTATATTAAATTCTAAAAGTGAAAGACAAATATGGATAACAATTTTAGCGGAATGCTTACAGTATGTGTCAACACAACCGAACGATTACACAACAGAACTTGTAACATTTGTACATAGAACTTGGCTTGAAAAAGCCGTGGGAACTAAAGATCCAACCAAGAACAACATGGTGAAACATTCTGCAGTAACCATGGCAACTATGATGAAGTTCTGGTTGAAACAAGCTAATCAAAGCGAGAGGTACGACCAAATTATACGTAATTTCTGGCAAAACATCTCTTCTACGATACTTGCGCAAATAAATAATGTATCTGTTGAAGCAGCTGATATTACGCGTGTACTCGATGATCATATTTTATTACTAAAAACTCTAAATACATCGTTTAATCAAGAGAAGAAGCAGCTGAGTATACAATTTGAGGATGATGGTCCTGGTAAAGTTGATGTTAAGCCCACGGATAGTATAGATAAATCATTAACTGAAAGATTTAAACACAACTTCAATGAAGTAATAGAAAGGACGTGCAGCCATTACTTTGACTTAGCAAACACCAAGCAAGTCTCGCAAGCTGTGTTCAGTTCGCTTATCACTTTATTAGTAGACTTTGATAGTAAAAGTTTATTCATGGCACTCGCAAGACACTTCAGTATGGATTCAATATTTCAATTTTATGATAAAGTGTTGAAAACTTGGCTGTCTGGTGACACTATGAGGTGTAAGGAGTTGGCAGATGTTGTGTTTTTGCTTCTTAAATATTTAAATGAAGAGGAACAAGAAAGCATGTTTCACTCATTCCAACAGGTAATTAATAAGTGCAGGTACATATTTTATATGTGGCCCGTGTATTATTTTATCTAAGTAATGGACATATCTAAGGGTTTTAATTTTTTTTTAATTCTAGGAGATTGTCTCGGTTATACTGGTTGTATGGTTCATATGGACTAAAATATTTAAAACCTCTAAATAATAAACAATGTTATTTCAGTTCCCACCATTAGTGATAGAGTGGTGTATATCGCTGACTCTGTCCCACCCTCACTGTTCCCTGCCAGCGGGAAGGAGGTGGATGCGTAGTAAAGTGGTGGAGGCGAGCGTGGTCACTCTGTGCAAGCGAGACAAAGCTAGAGGCTTGTTACTTATGTGTCTTGCTCATGATGATAACGGAGGTGAGAAAAAAGTATATATCACACACCTATAATGAACCTCCAATAAATCAGATGCAATGAGATAATCAATATTTTGTATAAATAACCTAAAAAGAAGTACATAAACGAATATTAATTTTTTTTTTAAACATTATCACACCCATGTATAAAAATGATAAGACACGAGTTCTACGTCTAGACTGTATCGCAGGGGTGTACACTGCCCCAGCACTCGTCCGTCCCGCTTATTGTATATTGGAGAATAGAAGAAGAGAGAGAGTATAAAACCTTTGAGGAATTCTAGGAAGGTGAATAATATACAGGTCTGTTAATTTCAGAGGTAATGATAAACGAATCTACAGTGATAAAAATAATAGAGATAGTGAGCGGCGACGTTGACAAGATGAGTGAGAAGGTGGAGAGTGCCACAACCCTCGCCTCGCAGCTCGTCGGCGCTCTAGCTGACACGGCGCTGCAGTCGCACACAGCGCCATTGCTCATCCAACTATTTACTTTGAATATTAATATATATGTGAGTTTTTCCGCGTGATACTACACTCCTATAAGTCGCAGCAATCCAAGACTGAAATAATTTTTCATTTCGAATCAGTGGTTCCCGAGTAATCTCAGGCACTATTTACGCGTTCGGCTTTACAATATTAGTATAAATAAAAAACAAAAAAAAAATAAAATAATGGAATTACTTATAGTCAGGATCAATAACTCTAATACCATAATCAAATTAATAAGATAGTTATGACTTTCTATTTACAAAACAAATTGTATTTTATTCAATCATTAGCCGTAGCAAAAGAATGTGACTAACTTAAAAAGGTGAAACAAGGATTATTATCCAGTTTGCAAAAATAAACAAGTTGCCTTAAATATTTTAAATATTTTTCTTATAAAAAATTATATACGTTAAATGTCTTGTGCAGAAAGGAAGTAATGAACTTTCCATAAATGCTTGGGAAGAAGCACGCTCTTGCTGGCGAGATGGACTGGCAGCACTCCCGAAGGAGGTACGGGATCTTATCCTGGAACAAATGTTGTACGTTATGCACAACTTTGCGTTTGACAAGTGAGTATCACACGCACACAAACTGTGCGCTATATAAGCCAGCAAAGAATTTTCAATGAATTTATTCAAGTTATATTGAAATCGCTTACGGTACTAGAGCTAACTTTATGTCTGAGAAAAAATCACTATTTTTCACTGTTCTGTGCTTTGTTGCGCATTGTGAGCGTGCTGCGTTCCATTCATGACGTAACAGACGCGCGGGAACTAAAATCCTCCTAATAGTGACTTCTGCTAATTCAAGGTAAAATCTATACTTAAGTGTGACTCTTAATTATCGTTTAGTCAAAATTGTATATATTACCGTAAAGTTGTATAATATAGCTTCAGATAACCTATCTCGCGATATTGTAGACCGTCGAAAGATTGTGAACCGTAAGACACTGCTGTCCGAAGGCTGTTCCTGATTGGTCGGTCTCACAGTAGCCTGTTCTGTATCCACTAATAAAATAAATTCACTTTAAGAATAGGCTAATTGACCAAATTTTAAAACTTGATTAATTATATGTTCATCCTTTTTAGACACAGATCACCCCCAATAGATACCGTATGTTGAATATTTTGTTCCGTTTCGAATTCACCAAAGTTGGCGGAACGTGCGGGTTGCGCGGGGGACGGCTAGTGCAGTATGATTGGCTATTTCAACGTCACCCGATTGTCGTAGTGATGGGAGAAGGATATTTAACTGTCGATATATATTAATAGTAATGTTCGTAAGTAAACTATGTGACTACAATTTTCTAGCTCCTAACAGAAATGTTCAATAATAAAGGATTCAAAATCAAACCACAACTCTCATTTAACATCAATAATAATTATAATAGCCTTGATTATGACATATTTTTATAGTGTACTAGCTGACCCGGCAAACTTCATACCGCCTCAGAATAATACTATATAATTTAAAAAAGTAAAATGTTATTTTTGTGATTAACAATGGAATACCACAATTAATTATAAAAAAAAACTGTGGAAATTGAATAATTTATGATCGACTTACTATTGTAAATTATATTTATTTTATAAATATTTAACACTCAGAAGCGGAAAAAATAATCTTTTGAAATTTTACTATTTTTTAAAACTAAAATACCTATAATAAGCAATAACTATACTAACATAACTAGAAGATATATAAATAAAATATCGATACTATTCGATAAAGTTTAAACTTTCACAACGCTAATTATTTTGCAAGACAAAGACAAATATAGCATAAACGCAAATGAGTGAAGGAGACTTTTCAAAAAGACATCAACGAGTGTAAGGCTCACTTTTGACGATTTACTTCTAAAAATCCATTATAACTTGAGCTCTGCCTGGATACATGTTTTATAATTTTAACTTTCCTGTGAAATGTTATCCCATCTTTTTTATAACTTGAGCTCCTTGAAGTTTTCCCACACCATTTAACAGCACAGCTAGTCATTTTTGTTAATTTGTTGTAAATAAAAACGATTTATCTCTATTTGTGAAACACGGAAACATATACGTCATCACGGGTCTAATGTCTGGTTGACACTAATTAGTAAATTGTGGGCGTGACGTTTTTATTAGAGCAAATGCATATATGTGTGGTGAGTTCATGTCGCCTTCAATGCGGAATCTATTGGGGGTGATCTGTGTTTTTAGACCACTTTTTTACGTAGTCGGGTTATAGTTTTTAAACTTTATTTTTTTATGTAAATAATCAATAAAATTTATAAAAGTGAAACCCTCAAAGTTTGAGTACACTGCTTAATAGTTAATAACGACTATATTCTATGTCTGTTCAATTTTTTCTAGCACCGAAGAATTAGACATGAAACGAATTGAACACGTCGCCTTCTTATGCCCGAACCTGTTCATATCCACAAAGAGTTATAGAGACAAGAACATGGATCAACTGGTCACCCTGACCAAGCAGCTGTTCAACATCCCCTCAAAACAACCCCAAGAATCGTTGGAAGTGTACGCACTTCGCTGCGACTGTATATTCGGCAACATTAACTGTCCATTTTACAAAGAAAATGAGTTTATTAAAAAAGTGGCAGAGAAATCAAATGATACTAAAGAGCTGAATAAGAGTGATATAATTATATTTATATATAACAGTTTATATAAAGCGTTCATTTTGCGAGCTGTTATGGGGAAAAGCGAGGCGTTGGCTGATGAGGATGGAGCTGATGTGGTCTCTTGGGGAGATGACTTGATCAAAGATGAATTCTTTCAAGTACACCTCAATAAGCTTTTCTATGACTTTGCTATACTTGATGCTTTACATAAAAGATACGCATTTGTGAGTATTTTCTTTATTACTTAATTGGGTAACTTGTACTTGAAATTATTTAGAAACTATAAGGAAAAGGTGACTTTGCCTGAGAATTTTTTTTCGGTAATTTTTAGCAGTAATATTATACATTTTGTTGTTAGGCTAAATACAACTGACACAATTATAAAAAATATTATATTGTCTACGTTGCCGTGTCCTTGAAAGGCACAAGTTAATACAGTAAAGAATTGTTTTAGTCAACAAATTTATTTATTCCAGTGGCTCCACTTTGAAATAATACACGAATCTAAACAAAGATTGGAAGAACTACTCAAGGATATTCTGTTGACATTATCAACAGAGTCAAGGAAAATACTGCTCTCACACTTTTCGAAGAACGCAACCACACAAGGATACTACTGGTCACAGGCTAGACAACACTTATGCGAGATAAGCAAAGAAATTGCCGATAATGAACAAACTGAAGCTCTTACAATTAATGAACCTGAAAATTGTGGTCTAAAATATGGAGATGATTCTAATGAAAAAGCATTTGAATTCACAGATATGAAAAATATTATTGGTAGCGGATTTTTCCACAGCTTGCAGGTATGTTAAACTTCTGTTCCCTTGTTTAAATTTTCCAGCAGCATGCTAATGCAACCGCGAAGTGTCAATGACGCATTTTTGTCGCACCATGTATGGGCTACACTTACCCACTCCCTTCCCATCCTATTAATGCTGTGGTTCTAGTGGATTCTGTGGTCTTGCTCAGCGTCCGTTAAAACCGCAGCATTTTTCTCTTCACGACCCCTCCTCACTCTATATTCGAGGTTACAACGCAAGCAATCGGTCAATGGGGGAAGGTAGCCACTTACCATCAGGTGGACCGTCTGCTCGTTTGCGTCTTATCTACGTACATAATCGTCAGTAGCTCAGTGGTTCGGGCGTTGGATTCACGATCGATAAGTCGTGGGTTCAAATCCTGGACATTGGACTACTGGCGTGGCCAACTCCAGACACAAGCATGTAACCTTACTAGGAGGGGTAAAGGGAATACAAGTAGTATGTGACCCATACTGCTAGTAATCTTTTTAAAGAAAAAATAATAATGTACTACATTCCAGACAAACTCGGGTTCAATAGAGAAACGTATGCAGATGAAGTACGTGATGATGACCCGCAGTGTGCTCGCCGCGCACGAGTACAACCCGAAGCTGATCGCGGAGCTGGCACAGGGGCTCCAGGAGTGCCAGGGTGGGGTTATCGATGCCTTTATTAACATATACCATCGGTATAACCAGGTCATGTTGTACGAAAGGTAATAAGTTCGACCAACGAGTCTTTAAAAGCACTGTAAAGCATTATTCTTTCATTTTTGTACACATCATCAATATAATTGTACTCTCATAGTTCAACCAGACTTTGACATTTGAGCAAAAGTAGATGAGTGTGAGCGTGCTGCGTGCCTGTATAGGCAGTTCAATCCACGATGTCTACTATTTTGACAAATAGCAAGCGCGTGGAAGCAGAACCGTTTTTCTTAAAAAGGCCCTAATAGTGACGTCTGCGCATTCTTACTTTATATCATATAATATAAGATTGGGGGAAATGAGGTCTTATCGTTCCTGTTTGTTAACAGAGATCTCACAGACGCATGCTGGGCATTAGTAGTAAGCAACGGCACAATACTCGAATATTTGGACATGTTGGTGCAGACGCGTGGTTGGGACATGAGCGGCATCCAGTGGGACTTCACGACGATCTCTCTGTGCTCAGTGATAGCCTCGCTGCGAGCCAGCGCGCACTCCTGGGGGAATACTCGGGTGAGAAATTACTGAAACTTCTACATAGCGCATTTTATTCTGTATTGTTTTCCATTTGTTTTAGTATAACTGGCCGTCTTCTTTAGACTCTATTAAACAGTTAGAGTCAACTGTGTGTTATTGTACTCCATTTCTTTTATCTTTCTCTGCTTCTTTTATCATTCATATGATGTTCATAAGATCAATGTCTTTCACTTTAGTCTTAGTTGTCAAGACATTTACCTTTTTTTCAGGTATCGGTGATCGCAAACGCTGTATTGCCTCTACTTACGACCGTGCAACAGTTTATAGCAAATATACGGAAAGAGGCAGAGAAGCGTCAACCATCTGAGCATGTCATGAACTTGATAACGGAGTGGAGTAATATATTTGCGCCTGATATAAACAAGCATCTGTTTGAGTTACTCCTCATTGTATTACGTAAGTCTTTTATATTATTTACGAGTTTGGGGATAAATACATTTACGCAAATTTAATTTTAGAAACGGTCGTTTCCTCTTATTTGTATTTTAAGTTTTAACTTTTTTAAAAATCATCATTATTTTTTTTATTCTATTTCTTAAATTTTTTTATTTTAACACTTCAAAATCAGTCAGTCAGCCAGCCACCTCTGAATAATAAAGACAAGGTGCTAGAAATACGATTTCTTTTTTAAATTTGTATTATTTTTGGGACCCTAAAGAATAGTCCCTTAAAGTTACACCAAAATCTTAAATGGCTCAGCTTTTTTAATTAGACGATTTCGTATGGAATGACAGCAATGGAAATTCTTTAAAATTGGTTTTTCCAGGTTCAAGCAAGGAATCAGTGACAATAAGCCAAGTAACCACCATCGGCAGTCTCATAGCCGCCACTAAGGCCCTGGAGTGGGAGCTGATCCCCGCCGTGCTGCGCTCCGGAGAGCTCTCGCTAAAGAGCATCACTAACATCGCCACGCAGACCCTGCAGGACATGGTGCACCACAGTTACAAGTACCTGGCCTACGCGGTACTGGACAGTGTGGATAAGCCGCTTATACTTGAAGACGGTGAGACTACACCTACTCATTTAAATAAAGAAATATTTAAAAAAATTTGATAAATAAAAGAGATTGGTCTTCGACTGATAAACATTATATTATAGTTCCGAATGTTTGTTGAAATTAGCTGAGAAACTAGCAGAGTGGAGCTCACGAGAAGAGGACAGCACGGAGCCGTGCCCAGATGTCTCCTTGGAGCACTTCCATGAACCCTTACTGCATCTACATACTCGAAACGAAGCTGCGTTATCTAATGTTGAGTGAGTATTTGTTGATTGTGCTTTATCAGACGTAGCTCAGTAGTTAAGGCGTTAGCTCCATCCCTAATCGTAGGGTTATGGGATATAATTCCTGTTGAAGCACTGCTGACATGTCCTATATTTAGATTATGTGTAGTGTGATTCCAATTCCTAGTAATCATTTTTTTTTAAATGCGGAAAGATGCATTTTTTTTAAAAATCGATCTTCGAATCGATTTTATTTAATTTTAGTGCCGCTAGAGTCCTCTCAACTTGTGATTAATTTAGTTAAAAACTGTTATTCCTTTCCAAATGTATGGGGACCATATTCGTTAGAAAAAAACTGGAAGTGCGTTTTTTAAGGTGGAAGAATGACTCGATCCAATATTGTTCTGAAACATCATTTTTTTCCCCTATTTCTGTCGCTCTAACGTCGATATTCCTTTCTGGAGTATTGGAATCATTTTATATATCTTGAAAAATAAAAAACTTCAAAATACATTTTATCTTCATCTATACTAATATTATAAAGAGGTATAAAATATTATAATTTGTATTTTTGTATGTAACGAATAAACATAAAAACTACTGGACCGATTTCAAAAATTCTTTCACCATTAGAAAGCTACATTATCCCTGAGTAACATAGGCTATATTTATTACAAGAAAAAATTAGAGATCCTTAGGAAATCTCACGAAAACCAACCCAAGGTGCCAAAAAATTAGCCATAAAATATCTTTCATCGCATGCGCTGCAAAAAGTATTGATGATAGAACAAAAAAATGTTTTACAATATTATAGAACGTATCAATATCTGCAAAAAAGTCCGCGAGACCATATGTTCAACTATTATAGTTACGTCACTATAACTACTTTTTTACATTTTAAAAGTTGATAAAAATGCCTATCAAAATCAGACCATGTTTTCTATAACTTTGTATTAATCCTTATCCAAATAAATTATTTCGTATTCAAGACTATTTCAATACCTGTAAATTACTTTTTGAATTATTAAAATCGGACCTTCCATTCAAAAGATATTACGAAATTAAAAATATCAATATAAACAAAAAATACACGACGACGCGACGGGCCAGTATAGCGACGCAGCGCAGCGAGTAACGCGGCAAGAGAGGGGGCACCGAAATGCGGGAGGGCCAATATATTTTTAAAAATAATATTCCACCCGCGCGAAGCCGGGATGGGCCGCTAGTCTTTCATATACGAAATTCGTCTTAAAATACTATTATAAACCGTCTTTCTTTCTTTACGTCTTGGATCAAGCTGTGTCATTCTTTCTTTCAAACACCATCATCATTCGTTATCTAATTTTCTACCATTCAACAACTACACGTTCAAGTAAACTCTGGATTTTCGTTCAGGGTCCACTGAAACCACAGCATTCTACCCCTTACTCACTCTATCTTTGAAGTGGCAACGTATCAGCAATGCAAGAGTCACTCTCGTGTATTGGCGATGTTCATGCTCATCGTCGTCTGCTTGTTTGCCCCTTAACTGCCATAAAAAAAATTAACTTTTTTCATGCGCCCTTCCTTGCTATTAAATCAAAGGAACACAACAACTTATAATTCTAAACATGAATATTGAAATACTAGGCTCAATAGCATTTTGACCACCTACCACGTCCACCAGACCTTAGTAATGAAATTGTCGTTTGCTTGCCTCATGTCCCCAGGGTGTGTGAAGGCACATGCGTGATGGCGCCGCAGTCGCGCGAGCACAGCGCGGCGCTAGGGTACATGCTGGCGGCGTCCGCCCTGCTGCGTCACTGCAAGCTCGCCAACAAGAATCTGCACCACTACTACGTTGAAATATTCAGGTAAATATATATCTTTTCGTTAAGATTGCCTGGAAGTGATTGCTTTTAGTGATACGCCCGCCTTTGCATACTGTTGTAAAATTTAAATCTTTATTTAACTATACTTCAAATCTATATATACGAAACAAAGTCGGGTTTGTTCAAACACATATAAATTGAGAACCGCTGGACCGATTTTGATTGATGATAGAATGTAGAATAATGTGAGTAATAAAAAAGGATTGACATAATTGGTTGTCAACAGTACGTAGTCTGTAACACGACATTCATTGTCTTACGAACGTTCGCCGGGTCACGTATAATAACATAAAAATAAATAATATATCTTCTATCTAAATATTAACATTTCAGCCTTTCGGGTAAAATTTTTGGAAAATAACTGGGAAAATCACGCACTATTTTTATCTTATTTAGTAAACAAGTGAAGCCATAGTAACATATAATTGTTTGTTATAGGGAGAACAAATATGGAATGTTGTTTGTGTCCAACGCAATGCGGCTGCTGCCCTCGGAGGCGCTGGACTGCGCCTCCAACAGAGGCTCTATGAGTGCAAGCCTGCTGCAGTGCTTCACCTCCTCCCCACAACTCAGTGTCTACGGTCGGTTAACCTTCCCTTAACTCATACTCATTGATTTAAAGTTTAAACACAAATATAGACTTTATATATTTGTTACCGTCTATCGAAGGGAAACCGTCAAATTGTGATTCAAGATGTATTTGCCATAGAGTTACAGAACTATTACAGTTACCATAATTAAAATAGTAAAAGAATTAGACAGTTAACAATATCGCGTTATAAATTATGATAATCTAACGGTATTTACAATTTTACGGTGACATATATATGACGAACTCCCAAAGGCTTAAACAGCTTGCCGTGCACTTTCAACCTAACCTCAAATTTTCATCCCCAATTTCAATCCCTTCACCCCTTTTTTGGCGATCATCTTCAATTAAAGACGTTTCTTATATGATTATAATTTGTTCCAGAATGGTGCAACAACAAAACTGTTGGGTCCCTAGCGTGTTCGGTATTAACCGAGACCATGGGGGGAGTGGGAGCGGCGGCCGCGCGCAACTGGGTGGACACGTTGGACGTGTGGGCGTCCGCGGCCATGCGCCACCTGGTGAAGACGGCTGTCACGCCCGTGCTGCTCAAACGGCACCTGACACAAGTGCGCGATAGGGCGGACGAGCTCCCTTCGACAAAGGTACGTAACGTAACTAGAGGAAAATTGCAATAATAAACAAACCATCTTTCCAGTTTCATATAAGTCGGGATAACGTAGATCAATTATTAACCGACTTCAAAAAAAAAAGAGGTTATCAATTCGGTTGTATTTTTTTTTTTTTTTTTGAAAACGCTGAATAGTATCATAGCGTTTTGAATAACATCACAGTCTGTGAAAACTGTTTACATCTATGTCAAGTGTCAACTGTGTATGAAAACGCCAACACAAACAATAATGTTTGGCGTGGCGTGACGTATTACTTTCTGATCGGTGTTCGCTGCCACGTGACTTAATGCCTAGTTTTTTCGAATTTATTTTCTAATAATACGAACAATGTTTACTTTTATGTGAATTTGACTAGTTTTTACTTTCAGTTTTTTTGTTACATCTTTTATTTATAATCAAAAACTATAAACAAAGCAATTTGTTATTAGTGGAGACCAAGATCAATGTGGTCGTCGTTTGTCTGTAGATGATTTGGTAGCATTTAACAATATTTGTACGAATGAACATCAGGTGTCAATCCAATGGTCGCGCGCGGAGGTGACGTTCAACCTGGAGGTGGACGAGCACGAGATGGAGATGACGGTGCAGTTCGCGGACACGCACCCCATCGTGCCCCCGCGCATCGAGATCTCCCCCAACTCGCCCGTGCCCGAAACGCAGTGGCTCGTGGTCTACCTCACTTACCAGGTACTTATCCGATTGCACTTAACACAATTGCACTTAAAAGACGTGACCCAGGCACAGGATTAAAAGGCCTTTTTACTACGCTCGACCCACTGACTCTAATATTTAACACTTCTTCAGCAAAATAGCAATAACACTAATTATATAAAAATTTAGTAAACCATCTTTTAATACAGAACACTGAAGTCACACGAGTTCCGAGAGCAACTCAACTACAGGATTACAACTACGCAATAAGCGTAGAAGTAATCCTTTTTATAATATTATTTACTCCTCATATTTCTACTATAATGACAGGTCGTAGGTCGTAGGCCTGTGCTGCCATGTTAATATTTGATAATCGAGATATTGATCAAATTCTAATTATATTTAATATCGATATTTTAATAAAACGTAACCAATAGATGTCGACTTCACGGTGAGGTGATTATAGACGCGCATCGTACGATAAATTGGTGAACTTCTACCCAGATTGGTGGCAAAATGGTCTTGGTAAACCTCTAGGAACCGACAAAGAGAAATATAATAAAATGATGACTTGAGAAAAAAACACGTTTTTGTTGATACCTTCGTGAATACGTTTTTTTCACGAGAATATAACTCTAAGACTAATTGTCATTCTAGAATATGAGAACACAGTTTATTAATACTGAATACACATTTTATACTTGTTAATTGAGGTCTGTATAAATACTTTGAATGCTATTGTAACTTAGTAATTATGCAATATATTGAGTATACATAGTACCCACAGACAACTAAATACAATGTGCTTGTTGAAAACAAATTAAAAAGGAAGGAAATGGAATGGACGGCCTATCTCAAATGAGCGCATCACGGTCAGGTTATAACTAAACATTACGATACTCTCAATATTCTGACAGAAACCTGAGCAGAAACTTGGACTCGTGACCAAGTTGTAGGCTTAAGGGTTCCCTTTATGTAATTACAACACTCGCCTCCATTGCCCAGGTTCTCTATTTAAACCGTTAAACTGACAGTAAATAAGACGTAAGAACGCGCATGATCCTTAGTCGGAGATGTCCAACTTTGAAGAGATCTGATCACTACGGCGGCTTGAGTAAGCCTACCTAAAAACTTATTATTGAAACGCAACTGCGCGTGGCACCTGACGTGCAGGCAACACGTACAGGTGGCGAAACTATCATCGTGTTTTTTGTCTGTACATATAATAAATATTTAAGAATAAAATCCTATAGAAGCCTAAAGAATCATTTTTAAAATATTGTCTGTCCGTATATATTAACGTGTATGTGTACGTGTGCGGTTTATGTTCCAGAACGGTACGCTACTGAACGCGGCCAAGATGTGGATCGATGCCGTGAACGCGGAGGTGGAGGGCTCCCCGCAGTGCTACATCTGCTACGCGCACCTCGACCCCGTCTACGGGCGTCTACCCACTCTCGAGTGTCACCAGTGCCACAACCTGTTCCACTCGCCCTGTCTCGTAAGTACAGCACACACACCACACAGTAACGTTATCACTATGCAGACCCCCCTCCCCCATCATCAAAAATAAGCAAAGAAGAGCTTGCAATAAACTACCACCATACCATGGTTATTTATTAAGTCGCGTTATGATATTTTTTTTCCTGTATTAATTCCATAATAGAAAAGGCAAACGCATTACACTGTACAGCTTTATCTTTGTTAATTATTCTTTATTCATTTTGTAGTAAGGCCAAAGCCATGTCTTCCGTTATATTATCAGTTAACGCTTTAGTTGAATAAATTGTACCGAAAAGTAAAACGTTATATTGTAAGCTGAGTGTTACGGTTTACAATATTGCGATGTATTATATTATAATCGAAATATATCTAACGATATTTACAATTTTTCGGTGACATATAAAAATAATGTATATACTTTTGCAGCGGAAATGGTTCGCGAGAAACAAACAAGCTAGTTGCCCTCTGTGCCGGACCTCCTTCTGATAATCCCCACCTCCACCAGGAACATGAGGAGATACCATCTAGATATCGAAATATCTCATAACAATAATTTAACGCAAATAAAAATACTTTAAGGTATCAATACACTGTGTGACGTCAGCCCTAAGTAAGTGTTGTATTGTGTATATCTACTTAACATTTATATAATTTACTTAGGTGTGACGTCATCAATTTTAGTCCTTCAATTAAATTATATAGGAAATAGATAATTGTGTCGTCGTCTCGTGCACGTTAGGCTTAGGTATGATTAGTTACATAGGTGTTAGCACGGAATGTACCTACCTCCAATGCAATACATAGTATACTATTGTTGTATATTAGTTATTTATGCAACATGTATTATAAATACCTTATTATCAACAGTTGCATACAAGACTTTATTTTCACCCATGATTAAATCCTCTATAAAAGATTCTGAAACATTAACACACCACAGACAGCCACTCCTAGTAGCGTAACGTTCGAAGGGCAGCGCTCATTTTTCTTGTAAACAAAACAATAAAATATTAAAGAAAAATGGCGGGGATTCGAATAACCTACATACTTTTTTTTACGGCGTGCGATGTTCTCGTAGTGAAGCGCGTGTAAATAAGTGTTCTTTTTTTGAAATTCGTACAGACACCACGCATCGAGCAATAAGAATGTGGCTGTCTGTTGAGTAACCTTGCGCAGAAGGAATCGAAGAAAAAAAATTACATGATCCGTTTGGATGATATAATGGTTATTAGGATATTGGGTGTTTTAATGTTGGCAATAAGCTAATTGTTTCGGAATCTTTTATAGAGGATTTAAATCATGGGAGTAGATAAAATATATTAGTTCAATAAATTAGCATGAGGCGTTAGTGGCCATTCGTTATTTATTTTAGTTCCAAATGAACGTCTTCCAATGAAGACTGATTAGTATTTCAATTGTTTTTTCTTCACAGAAATCTCTCTTGACATCTAAAGAGGATAGAGTTAGAATAATAAATGGCCTCTAATTTAAATAACTGCATGATTTTAATTTACATTTTGAGGCACAGTGCCTTTACTATAAATAGTTTTAGAAATATTAATTGTAATTGTTATTATGTTTCAGCAATGATTTTAATTATTATTAATATTGTATTTGAATTCATTATTGAATAAGTTTCTGTAAAAAATAATTTGTTTGAATAATTATATTTGGATTGCGAAATTATTGCCTTTCATTGTTCTCCTTGATGACAGCGGTAATATGCAGGTTATTCCACTATTGACTATGATATGTTAACTATTCCTATCCTTATATATCTCAAGGCAGTCTAAGCAATCTCTTCCTATTCTGATGACGAGCCTATTCCGAAATCTGCTTAGTCTGAATAGCATTGATCTCCATCTAACGGTGGGAGTAATGTCGGGACATTGCCCACTAAATAAACATCTATTTACTATAGGCTTGACAGACAGCCCTATTTGCAGGGGATGCCTACAGGCAGTAAAGACGACTGCCGACGTTGTCCTGGAATGCGTGGGCGTTGCCACACAACAGGCACAAATCCTCAAGGACATGAGGTTGCTCCAAGAAGGCTGTGAAGTTCCCAGGAAACTTCTGCGCTTCTGGAAGGAGCTCGGCTGGCTAGTATAGCCAGACATCCCTGCACGCACAATGGATCGAATTACAGTCTAAGTGCAGAGACAGGAGCCCACATACAAAACAATACAAGGACGTAAACCCCACAATACACTACTTCTGTGGTCTTGGGTTATCCAGTATTTACATAATAATCAATAAAGAACAAAAACTAGGATAAATGTGATAAGAAATGAGTGGGATAACAATATAATAATATTGAAGCTTTATTCTAAGGTTAGCTGTTCATACTTTGGATTCAAAATAAATAGGTTGTTGGTTCAAATCCCACTCCTAACACAAGCATTTAGCTTACTTGGAGGGGTTAAGGATACTAGTAGTATGTGATCCATACTGTTAATAATCCCTGGGGATTAGAAAAGATAACTTTGGGAAACTGTAATATTTAATGCACTATAATTTACTTACATTACAAATTATAAACAATATTTGACTAGAAAAAAATAACAGGAGTTTTATCTAAGTAATAATAACATCAAATTCATATACTAATGTAAAGTAAAGAATATTTCAGTGTGATTGTAATTGCTGATTGATCCAATCTATGTCTTCGTAGAAACGAGGATCACTCACTCTCAGAGCTGCTCGCTTGTAAAAGAAATAATACCACGGAGACACTGAAAAGTTAACCAATTGTTAATCTCTATTTTGTAATATATTTGTGTGTAAAAATAACTCAAATTACTTACAACATCGTTGAAAAGTGAATAGCACTATCAGCAATGGAGTTGACACCGACTCGGGGTCTGCCCACTTCTCCAGCAGCCACACGGCATGTAACACCACACTCGATGCTAAATATGCCATGATGACTGAGCCAGCGGCACGGAATTTACGAATCAATACTTCCACTAAACCAGCCTGTAAAAAGTAAATAGTTTTTATTATATAAAAAAGAATCTCACTTTAATTGAATATCTTCAGGAAGGAATTTTTTGAATGAATTATGAATACTTACTTGAAATAAATATGTTGAGAAGAATGTCATTAACATTAAAGTCACGGATAATACCAGAAATAAATCCTGAAATCTGAATAGTTCAATGATTAATATAACATGTTTAGTAGTTAATAAATCAAATAATGTAATAACTCACATGAATAACACAAGTAAACCATCTCGGCTTTTAGGAAACAAACTAACACAATTAAATATTAAATCACAAAACATAAAAGTTAATTGGCTACTTAAACAAAACGTGTATCTTGTTGTTGATAGTTTCATACTTTTATAGTTTATTACTTTGAAAATAATAAACACACAACAGTAAACATTAACATATGTAACTATGAAAATATATAAGATTTATTTACACCGGAACTGTAAAGACCGTCAATGACGTCATGACGTTTACGCAATTGACGTCATCACTGCAGAGTGAACTAGGAGCATGCGCGTTTACAGCGGTTGTAGGCACGCGGATTCTTTAGAATTTTCTTAACGTATAACGAACTGAGGCCATGAATTTAAAAAAATGCTGTAGCGCTTGCCGTGCTGAAGATCGTTTTTATTTTCATTCATATTAATAAACACAGAAAGGGAGGGAGGTCTCAAAAATTATCTAAACCGTGGATTAAGAGACTAATGATCAGTGCGTTCCACTAAGCGTTCACAACGACCACGCTCACGACCGTGGTCTTTCCCGTACTACTTATACGCGAGCGTTACGATCGTTAACCCAAGTGGAACGGGTTGTTGAGCGTTAAAGTAAATAATTCAAATAGCGAATTATAAAGCAATAGTTTCAAGAGGTTAAGGTTTCAAATTATGTCTTAGCAATAAACTTCAATAATTATTGGTAAAATTAATTTATATTCATTTTTATATTGATTGATTTTTTTATATTTATAATTTAATTGAAGCTAAAATTAATTTTACATTAATATGCGCTACACAAACATTCACTTCCACTAATAAATCTCTATCCATATCAAATAAATCTATTCACATCGTCACCATTTTTGTTGTTTTTAAACATGCCGCCAATTATTTTAAAACAACCCACGATTTGACATGGGTCGTCGTGAGCTTCGAGCGAGCACAAGTCCTGACGTCATTAATGACGTAATGTTTTCGCTGCAACCACAACGCCCGCAGGCCCGCAGTCGTCATCGCAGGCGTTGGAATCGCTTTGTGGAACGAACTGAATATGTTCAATAAAAAAACATTACTAACAATCAATGCAGACTAATAGTAAAATAATTAACAACTAGCCCGAAAAAGGCATTGACGAGAGTGAACAGCAATAAAGACTGGAACATAAAAATGTGTTCTGTACATTACAGCTACGCGTTACACACGCACTCAGTATATTTTAAGCATAGATGATTAATCAATACGATGTAAGGTTTTTTTTTAAATATATGAAAATAAAACATTTTTGTTTGATACACAAATTATACATTTAAATAGTTCTCTTAGTTTTTAATGAACTGATTTTAATAAACATTACGAAAACGATAGTTTATAATCTATACCTAAACAGGTTTACCAATCTTAACAATTTACAGAAAATAACCTTCAAAAATTTTTATATATAATATTGTATAAACTTTAAATATTTTTCAACTGAATACAAGCATTACTCACACAACGATACGATACAAAAATCTTTTTTATTATCAGAGTAAATAACAAAAAATTCAGTAGAATTATTTGACATTTGTTTTCGCGGTATAAAATAAGGTATTGGGTGAAAACTCAGTAAAATGTGTTGACGTTTACATTTTTTTGTTAATATGAAGAACTTAGATATAAGTGGAATGTTTGGCCGGTGTGTGTTACTGTAGGTGAGTTTCACAATGCAAGTATTGTAAATAGACAATAATAATAGCCATTAGAGCTAGTGAACTTCCGTCGCTGAGACACAGAGTAGACACAGACAGGAAAAGGAAGTGTGAGATCGGACGGTGATGGAAAGTCCATTGTACTTTGATTACAACATCCTTATCCTGTTTCTGTCGAACTTGGAAAACTTGTTACAAACCGCGAAATGTTTACAGTTTGGAGATAATCAGTTTAATTGTTAATTACAATGTTTTTAAGACGCAAAAAGAATGTGAATTGACAGTGTCACAGCTCTCTATACTAATTACGATATGAAATCATATTTTATTACTATTATATTATATTTGGCTGCTTTGGTATAATAAATTAGGTTTATTCTATATCTTACTAATAATTGAACCCAACCTTTGATCTTATGAGGTTAAAAAATATAAATGGAAAGTTTGTGAGATGTATGTATGATTTCACTTTTCATTCAAATATTTTTAAACTGTAGTTTCATGATATGTTACTGCTACATTTTCTTATAAATAAGAATTAAATATAAGAAGAAATCATGATTAAACATAAATAGCTTTTGATAATATTTTCTATATATATATAAAATAAAGTATTAGAACTCAACAATGGCTAAACTGTTTTTAATTAAATTTGGATCAGAGATTTATCACAAAGATTTAAAAGGATTGAAATAGGGGATAAAGTTGAATATGGGAGTTTGTTTTATATACAGCAAAATGTGTTGAAAATTATAACTAAATACACAGGGTAAATTGCACCCAGGCAAAGCCAGCTTGAGTCGACAAGATATTAGTAAACCTACAAGGTGAGGGCAAAAAAAATTATGATAGGTACTGATAATAAATAATAAAAAGTAATTGTTTTTAGTAATTAAAATATATTGTAAGTTATACATATAATTTTTTTAGATAAACAAACATGACAACAGATCTTTGCGGTGAAGATGTAATTGTACGCTTATCCTCTCCTCAAATTCTATCAGTAAGTATGTAATTATTTAGCAAATAACTAAATTTATACATGTATCTTGAATGATCTGATTTAAAAAAATAGAATTTACAAAAGTTAGATAAATAGTGTCCGTCAAACTAAATTTGTTCACATTTGTATGACAATACAAGATGGTTAACCCAGTATTTGTGAATTAATTATTGTTTTGTAAAATATATTGAGTTTTAATTAAATACAGGAACAGATTGTTTGTTTGTATATTTAATTAGAAAATCTGATAGAATAATTGAATTAATTTTTGGAATCAATTGGACGGGTCCAATTTTTTAAATTTTGTAACCAGTAGGTGAGGGAATACTGGAAGATATTAATTTATTTGTGTAATATATCATACCTGCACCTGATTAATTAAATTATATCCACAAGTGTATTTAATATGATGATTTGATGATGCAGTGTAGTTTGATGTACTTTATTGTTTTCTAGACGGAAACTATCGTAACAGGCAATGCGTCGGCGCCGCAGACGCACACGCAGCCCGGGGCGCGCGCGGCGGCGGCCGGAATGGAGTTCGGGCGGCGGCTGCTGCTGGCGGCGCGCGCGGGGGACTGCAACACTGTGCTCGAGCTGATGGCCAAGGGCGCGCCCTTCACTACCGATTGGGTAACACTATACTTATTATCTTTATATATCATATTCTCCTGTGTGTTTAGATATTTTGGTGGAGAGTTTTGTATGAAATTATAGACATGTTATATATTACCAATTAGACCTGGTAGATACCACTTGATTTAAAAGTTTCTATTTGTAAATTTCAGTTGGGCACATCGCCGCTCCACTTGTCTGCAGCCAACAACCACGTTGAGACGTGCGCGGTGCTGCTGCGTGCAGGAGTCAGCTGCGACTCACGTACTAAGGTGGAGCGCACTCCCCTCCACCTGGCTGCACACGCGGGACACACGAACGTCGTTTCTTTATTGTTGCAACACGGAGCTATGGTGGATTGTCGGTGAGTATGTCACACTGTGGTAATTACGGTGAAACTATTGTGACTGTTCGCTGATAGAGTTTGTCAACATTTACAGAGACATGCTCCGCATGACTCCGCTGCACTGGGCGGCGGCGCAGGGGCACCTGGCAGTGGCGCGGGAGCTGCTGCGGCACGGGGCCGACCCCCGCGCGCGCTGCAAGTTCCGCAAGACGCCGCGCTGCCTCGCCGCCAGGCACCAGCGCCTAGACGTGCTGGCACTGCTTGAAGCTACTGCACTACAAGGTATTAAGTGCCATTGGTACAAGAAGTGGGATATTTCTCGAGAATGCTCTTCGAAACCACTTGCTTTCTCGTACTGCGAGACTGGAATAGTTAGTTCTGATGGATTGGTTAGAGTTTATAGAATAGTGAATCAGTTCTATAAGTAAGCATTACTATATTCAATACTGTTGTTACTAAACATTGGTCAAGTGTCAATTGAATGCTAGCCTATGTCTCATAAAAGGATAGGTACGTTGTACCAGACCAGTAATCGATGATTTTTAATCACTTTTTATTGCTATTGATATATTTATTTATTTCAGAACAAATGTCAGATGAAACACCAAAAGTGTTACAGGAGTTTGATACAATACAAAGTAAGTTTATTATGCTCAGGGCTGGGCAGTATTTGAATTACTTGCTATTGAAATACAAATACGTATTTGGTATTTCAATTACTTTCTAAAAATGTATTTTGTAATTTGTATTATATACACGTATAGCTACAAAATACATTTAGTGCCCTCATTGATAGTTAATCAACGTTGCAAGTCCATTGAAATAAAATGTATTATAGGGACTTTTAAAAAATGAAGCATCGCTGTAACGCCACAGCCAAAATTAGATGGCAGCACTGAATGTGGATTGTCATTTTGATTCGCGGTATTTTCTTGTTTGATTCCGCTTTTTTCACCTATAGTTTACACGTACGTTTACGCATTTATTGTGAAATAAATTAAATTTGCTTGCAAAAATTAAATTTGTGTAAATTTGGTTTTTGGGACCTAAAATTGTTCAACGACAATTTATCTAATTTTCAGACATTTTCTTATGAAATGACCCTTCAAGAATTTCATTTTATGTATTTTATATTTTAGCATAAAAATACTTAAAATACTGTATTTGTTTTTCAAATACATGATTTGAAAGTATTTTGTATTTTAAATACTTGTAAATAAGTATTTTGTAATTTGTTTTTCAATATTTATGCTTAACATTAAAAACGTATCGGACACATAGACGACATTTGTGATCTTTTATCGTTTAACTGTTCCAGAGATGGAAGTTGTGAAGCCAACGGAAAAAGAAACAACACAACCCGAGAAAACTATTATTATAGAATCTAAAACTGAGGTATGTTGTTGTGATATTACGTAACTAAATAATAATAATAAATAAATATTTTTCAGTCTTCCTTCATTAAGAAAAATGTCGAAATTCGAGAGCATCACAATTTCCGTCCTTAGTTATTCTTATTAAGTCGTTCAAAAAGGTTAATTTCTCGTATTAAGCCAAAGTTTGGAATATTTCCAGCCAGTCCCGATATCCATAAATGCGGCTACCGTGGGTGCCAGTGTGGGGGCGGGCGCAGCCCGAGCACGGCGCGCAGAGGCTGACGCGGAGAGCGGGGCGGCGCTACTTCGAGCGCACGGCATCACGCTGCTGCCGGCTGATAAAGGATCAACGCTTCTCACTGCGCTGAGGAGTGGCCGTACTGTTGTGTTGTCTGGTAATTTACACTATTATTTAATGCTATATTATTACAGAAATACTCGCGGCTTTTTTACCAAAATTTTCTATTTAATATAATTTTCTAGATTAAGTAATTTATAAATATTATGTTTTTATAATTTATTTAACTTGCATATTCGTCGAAACTCGAATCTTACAACTGAATTAATTGTGTATGCTACACACGACAATGCATGGTTGGCTTAGTTACGTCATTCTAAATCCAATATGGCGGAAGGCCCACGATGTAAAATAGTTATTTTTTGTGTACGTCAGTTATGTTTTTATGAAATATAAGGGTTTTATGATAGAATTACACAAAATAAAAACAAAAAGTCTTTAAATCTAATATTGCTCGTATTGTACCTGTTCATAAAGGTGATTTAAAGAATAGGGTTGAAAATTATCGGCCTATATCAATTTTACCAACTCTGTCAAAGTTTTTTGAAAGATTAGTCAATAATATTATCTATCCTGAACTACATAACGCTATTATCGAACAACAGCATGGGTTTGTAAAAAAGAGGTCAACAACTACAAATTTTCTTTATCTTTTTGAAAACCTAGATAAACATAGACAAACAGACAGCATATATACTGATTTTCTAAAAGCTTTTGACTGAGTGGATCATAAGTTGCTTTTAGAGAAGCTTGCCTTTAATGGAATACGAGGGCGAAATCAAATCATATGTATCCAATCGCACACAAAAGTTTTCATTATAGGATTAGTCTGGTTTTGTTCCAGTTAGCTCAGGAGTTCCTCAGGGCTCTATTTTAGGTCCTTTACTGTTCGTATTATTTATTAATGATATTTATAAATGTTTTAATTTTTGCAATTTTCTCTTATACGCTGACGACTTAAAAAATTTTCACACTATTGACAATATAAGTGACCATAATAGATTTCAACAAGATTTGCATCAATTGTCTCATTATTGTACACGTAATAAATTAGGTCTCAATTTAAAAAAATGCAACCTAATTATCTTTACTAAAAAAAATCAATAAGCAATTATCCATATATACTGTGTAATGCTCCAATAGATCGTGTTTAACATATTAGACCTTGGGGTTACTCTATCAGTCGATTAAACTTAAATATACACAATGATAATATTATAAACAGAGCCTTCAAAATGTATGGTTTTGGTATGCGTTCGAGTTCCGATTTCACTAAACCACTTACTTATCTACACATCTTTAAGTCACTAATTCGATCTCAAATAGAATATGTAGTGCCTGTGTGGAAC
This sequence comes from Limenitis camilla, assembly GCA_905147385.1. Taxonomy (NCBI): domain Eukaryota; kingdom Metazoa; phylum Arthropoda; class Insecta; order Lepidoptera; family Nymphalidae; genus Limenitis; species Limenitis camilla. Next base: position 442,433 of record LR990232.1, on the reverse strand, counting down.
CCTTTCTATAACAAATATGTAGATACATTTGAGACTATACAAAAAAAAGTTTTTACGTCGTGTATGTATGTACTTCAAATGTTTTCATAGTTAATAAAAAAATAAAGTTTAAAAACCTATAACCCGACTACGTAAAAAAGTGTTCTGAAAAGGACGAAACAAGTAAATAATTCAGATAGAAACCTAGAAATGTATCGGTATAAAAATGGTCAAGGTAGAACCGTGGTCGCAACTATGTACCTATTATGATTATATATATGATTAGAGGAACATCTCCACATCATACATGGGTGTCATAATTAGAACTATGTTTAAATGTACTAGTTAGTAAAACTGTATTGTGATCACTGTTTGTACACTCGAATAAATAAAAAACATTTTTAACAAAAAATTTAACCGACTTCAAACTCTAAAAAATGGACTAAAAAGTAAGAAATAATTAGCATATTTATTAGGACAATAATTGATATTTTTGTAGTCGGTGCCAGCCAGCCCAGCCAGGTGAACAGACGTGTAGTGAGAGAGAATAGTAATAGGTACAACAAACCTGTAACGAAATAGTGTGTACGATTGTACAATTATACTACTACTTTCTGTACTATTGCTGGCACCGACTACAAAAATATCAAACACGACTAGTTTACGTTGTCCCATGCCTGTGTTCCAGTACATACCTTCCGGCGTCATCATCAACTAATAGATAGATAGATAGAATTGATAACCTCTTTTATTTTTGAAGTCGGTTGAAAATAAAAAATTGCGGACCAACTATTTTAGTCACTTACTGGTATCCAATTTAGCTATCTTATAATTACCTAATTTTCAGATGCCGGCAAACTAATGCTTAAAGAAAGCGGTAACACGCGGCTAAGTGAACCACTGTTAGTGGACACGCACACAGAGGTCACTAGTGAGAGTCCTAACCTGACCACTAGCGCCCCCATCACCGTAAACCATGCTAGTGGTAGTGTTAGTGTTAACAGGAACGTAGTAGTGCGGGCTCGAGCCGTCAGGTCGGTCCGGGGCGCTAAAAACGTCAAACTAGTCACATTGAACAAGCCTGATCAGACCTTCAAGAAGGTTATCAACCCTAGCGATTTACAGGTACGTACTGCACAAATTACTTAATACATAGGTGGTGCATTAAGTTTTTTAATAACTTAATAAAAAAAAATGTGACAGTAATATTCAGGGTGTACCCTCACACTTTGCTAAAGCTCATGAGTGTGTCTCGTGTGTGCTGATGGAGACTGGTGTCTGGAGACATTGGGTTTTTTTAATTATTTGTTCGAGTGATGTGCATAGTTTAGTGTTTTATTGGTTGTAGGGGATCTGTTCCCCGACTGACTTACGACCACTAGGATGCGAATCCGACCGTCAAGTGTCATTAACGCGTTCCGATCGATTCGCATGTGGGCCAAACTTATCCTTCCCTCTCCCATCCCGTTAATGCTGCGGTTCTAGTGAACTCTGGGTTTTTATACAGGGTCCAATGAAACCGCTCAAAGCATTCTACTCTTTATTCCTCTTCCTTACTGTATCTTCAAGGTAGCAACGCATCGGCAAAGCAGGATGGTATCTCTTGTATTGCTAATGTCCATGGGCGGCGGTGGCAACTTGCCTTCGGATGGGCCGTATGATTCCAATTTGAATTAACAGTATCTATTGGTTGTCTTTCTTTTTTGTCCTTCTACTCCACGTTCAAGATGAGATGATGGAATTAAGGAGTAGAATGGTGAAAGAAAGTGACAGCCATGTTTACCGGTAGAATACTTCAAGGCAACCCATTTTAGAACATTGGGCTACAAAGATATATCAGGTAATGATGTTGCAGCAAGTGAAGCTAGTGCAAGTGTCTCCAGCGGACAAGGACAACAAGAACACGATGACTCGCCCCGCGCTCAAGTTGCTGCTCAACAAGGCCAACCTGACCCGTCTGCTCGCCTCCACCACCAACACCCCCACCCCGATGCAACAAGCGCCCCTCACGCTGTCTACAATACAGGTAGAGTAAACCCTGCAGTGTTATTGTCCAATTAAATTCCAGTAGTAACACAATTACACAAGATCTTTTTCTTAAGTAATAAATACTGCATTTTCTTCAAGTTTTATTTGTGGTTATAGATAGTTCAATCAATGAAGGCGCATGGCGAGTATACTATAAGGTCAAAATAACATGCGCTCCGTGCGACGTCGTGGATTTAACTATATATAAATTGATATCGACGCTAGTCAGTAACCGTAGTTATAGGAGACGTTATGATCGGAAATGGGTGAATGATGGGAAAGGGATGTATGACATAAATGAGGATGGGAAAGGGGAGTGAGGGGAAATGGATGTATGACATAAATGAGGATGGGAAATGGGTGATTGGAATATAGTGGGATAAGTTAGGTTTTCTCTTGCGTTGCGACTGAAATGCATGAAACACTTGGCAGTTAGATAATGACAGTTATTTACAGTGAAACTAAACACAAGAAAATAACTTCTGTCCTTCCTAATAAGGCTGTTGGATCATAGGGTTTTTTTTTATGCTTACCCAATCGGGATAGGATAACAAAATATCCTACACAATGTTATTTAAGTTTGTATAATTCCAGCAAACACAAGACATCTCAACGGACTCACTAATGGACACCACCGAGTCTACTCAAGATATAACCATGGAGGAGAATGACAACATCGTCAGGATACCGGAGCAGTTCGTCAAGAGCTCGTCCATCAAGTACCTGCGATCTCAGCTGCTGACTGCTCACGCCGCCATTGCCAACCTGACAGCGGAGTTGCGGCTATGTAAGGCCAAGTTGGCCAAGTACGAGAACCAGCAGTGAAGACTTGGTCGATGGATCGAGGACCAATGTGAATTCTGCTGCAGTTTACAAAAAATTTGACAGCATTACTATGAGACAAGAGTAAAAAGGTCAGAAATAGGCTTACGAGTGCCTTGAATGAGGAAGTTTAAATCGTGAGCGTACTCTTCAGAACAGAATATGAAAGGCCAAGTTGTCCAAGTATCGAAAAGCAAAATCCACATCACAAGTATTGATTGCATTGACTCAAATTATGGATTAAAAATAATTCAAAGACAAGGAACAGAATAATTCTGAGATATGAAATGCCAAGTCAAGACATGGTTACATAGTGCATCAGTCTCTAGCCCTTCCCCCCTCCCTGTTCTATCCCATTAATGCATCTAGTGGACTCTGGGCTCTTGCTCAGGGTCCGCTGAAAGCGCAGTATGTTTTCTTCACTCCCCCTCCCCACTCTATCTTCGAGGATGCAACGCATCGACAAAACAAGAAGGTATCACTTGCTTTGCCGATGTCCATGGGCGATGGTGGCCACTTCCACCACCACCATCAGCTGGACCATCTGTTCGTTTGCAAGGTGCAAACGAACAGATGATCTACCAGTGGGCTATGAGTCAAATAAGTTTGAGAACCTCTGGTCTGGCTACGAAGTGTGAATGAGACTCGCAACGCGTGAATCCTGTGATTTAGTCAACATCGAAATATTGTTTTTTACGTTTATACCTAAGAAGATAGTCTAGTTATTTAATATTAAGAAGCAGTCAATTGTCGATATCGCTTATCGAATCCAGGGGAAATCGCAACACTAAAGTATCATGTTTCTAAATACATTTTACATATCAAATGCAAATTAATAATATTTCATTGACCTGTAATACAATGGAGTCGCCATCAGCTTAAAGGCGATTCCAGTTCATGTATGACCTGACATCCATATTGTTATAGGCCAATGTAAATCAAAATAATGTCTGTTTATTCTAAACATTTTATCACCTTTTTAATAACTTCAATCGAGCTTAAATTGTAATTGTAATATAAAATATTGTACAGCACGTTAAGTTACAAGTTTTGTTACAAACGCTCTGTTAAGTTCTTAAGGTTTAAAATATCAAACATGTTATGGAAATAAAAATATTTTATTTATTTAGATTTTATTTGCTATAGCATGGTGCGGGTCACAGAACTATTAAGTGTAAACAAAAAGAAATTATTGATTAAGCTTAACTCTTTTCGCTTCCCTGAGGTCCATTCAAACCTCTTCACTCACTCGCTTACTCTTCTGCTGACACGTATCTACGTCGATTGGTTCATCAACCGCCAATTGCTGACTGCGGCAGTTAACCAAATCAGCAGAATCTTTTGACGACGCGTTGACATCCCGAGTTAGTTCTCGCACACACACACACATTCAAACAGTCACCAGGATTCAAATCATTAGCTCGCGAAATCGGTTCGCATTCATATAGCGCCGCAACTCATATAAATCACTCATTTAGTTTATGTTATATTTTTATACCTTTTATTACAACATATTTTACAATTTAATCAACACTTACTGAAAGATTTATACACTATTATACAAACCTTGTCCTGACAATATCTAACGGAACAAAAAAGAATTACTCGATTTGGTGCAGTCGAGAGAGACATTACATACATAAAGAAAGACTATCTATTTTTATTTACATAAAAATAAAAATTGATGCAATTTAACAATGGATTACCGATATTCATTATCTAGAAAATACTAATATATTTTTTTTATTTTTTATAGAAAAAATACTAAATTCAAACCAATGTATGTTGAAGTAACAAATTTTTACATGTAATAATACCCTAAAAATTTGATTCAAATTTAAATATTGTTTTATTACTTTGTCATGTACAATTGACAGCTGTCACCTGCACCTTGCTACAGTACACATAGCATAACCATTATTACATTTACATTACACTATTTAATAGAACACAGTGATTCGGGTTCATTACAAAAATCACCTTTACCTACTTTAGATAAACTTTATGAAACACCTAAGTGTCTCTCCTCTGAGACCTGGCCTGTAACACGTCCCTGAATTGTGAGAGGATCGCGTTCTCCCGTTTCGTCCTCTCCTCCTTGCTGAAGGCGGCGAGGGCGCGCTTCTCGTCCGCTGAATAGATCTGGTTTTCTTTACGTATACGGACAGCCTCCATGCGACGATGTCTGAAAGTTATCAATTTTGTCATAAGACTAACCGACCCTCGCGAGAAAGAGAGAGAGAGTGTGGCGTAAGCACCTATAATACAATTTTAAAGGAGCTGACACTTTCTTTGTTTTATCGCCGTTTATCCAATGCATGCAACGGAAGGTTAATGATGTTCTGCTCCTATGGGTCGTAGCCTATCCTATATGACCTTATAGCCATTCTCGATAAATGGGCTATTCAACATTAATAAACCAAACAAGAATAAAAAACAAGATAAATTAGAAAAGTAGAAAAGCCAACAAGAAAAGTTAAAAAGAAGGGCGAAGGAGATCCGATTAACCTTTCTGAAAAGTAACCAGAATGCGTCAAAGGTAAGTCGTTACAGTAAATTATATTCAACAAACCTGCTACCGCTCATAACATATCCCACACTCTCATAATTAGCTATCTCATCAGAGGTAAGGCCTATCTCTCCTCTACGCGGGATGCGCTTTCCTTCCGCCACGTAAGCCGCCATAGCAGCACCCTCTCCCGGAAGAAGAGCTAGACCGAAGTCCTTGTGTCCCAACGTCGGGCCCACGCGTGGTGTTGGCCCGTACGCTTCCGATGCTAACTCTTCTTCGTCTCTCTTCTGTCTATCTGTCTTTGATGTTTTTGTTGTCACTTCATGTTCTTCTGCAAGTAAATAATGCTTATGTAAGTAAATAACAGCTCTAATTACGAGGCCAATGCAAATTAATTCAATCTTACACTTACTTCCTTTTTCTACCCAAACTTCTTCACTACTACTGCTGCTATCGCTGCTGCTACTCGAGCTTTTAGATTTTTTCTTAGCCTTTTTGCGTTGTTTCTTTACTTTTTTAAGTTTCTTCTTTAACTTTTTAAGCGTCCTTTTCGTATCCTCTTTACCTTTTGATTTCTTCTTCTTTTTCTCTTTACTTTCAAATTTTTTTGGTTGTTCCTCTTCATCATCAGAACTAAAACCACAACAATTAGTGTAAGAATGAACATACTCCTCAAAGCTTTGACGTTACTAATAAAACAAATGAACCAAACAAATAAATAAAAATTATAAAACAAAAATTTACTTACTCTGGTCTTGTTGGTGATTTCCCCCAAACAGAGGAGACACCAACTTCACCAATCCTTTCTCTCTCTTCCCTCCGAGCATCAAAGAACTCTTCTTCTTGTGGTTTATACCTTCCTCTGGCAGGACCACTGCTATAACTAGCTAGACCTGGAAATTAAGATAATATTGAAAGCATAAAAATATTTCTGTTCGTTAGTCTGGCTAAAACTGGAGAACAGTTGAACCGATATGGCTAATTTTGTTTTTTAATTATTTCTGTGAGTCTAGGCAAGGTTTAAAGGGTGAGTAAAACAATTTCACTTTCCCTTAGAAACTATTCCTACCTGTGAAACATTTGATGTTTGTCCAGTCATTTAGAAATCATTCAAATTTAAAAGTAGATTTGAAATCAAATAAAATTTAAAAGTCGTTGGGAAATCAATTAAATTTAAAAGTCGTACAATAATCATTCAAATTTAAGTCGTTTCTGAAATCAAATGAAATTTAAGTTGTTCAGAAATCAATTAAATTTAAAAGTTGTAAAGAAATCATTTAAATTTAGAAGTCGTTTCTGAAATCAAATTAAATTTAAAAGTCGTTTAGAAATCAATTAAATTTGAGTCGTTGGGAAATCAATTAAATATAAAAGTTGTGCAGAAATTATTCAAATTTAAGTCGTTTCTGAAATCAAATTAAATTAAAGTTGTTCAGAAATCAATTAAGTTTAAAAGTCGTACAAGAATCAATCAAAATTTAAAAGTAGTTTTGAAATCAAATTAAATTTAAGTTGTTTAGAAATCAATTAAATTTAAGTCATTCAGAAATTAATTAAATTTAAGTTGTTCAGAAATCAAATTAAATTTAAAAGTTGTTCAAAATTTAATTAAATTTAAGTCATTCAGAAATTAATTAAATTTAAGTTGTTCAGAAATCAAATTAAATTTAAAAGTCGTTCATAAATCAATTAAATTAAAGTTGTACGGAAATCAATTAAATTTAAAAATCGTACAGAAATCAATTAAATTTAAAAGTTGTTCAGAAATCAATTAAATATAAAAGTTAGTAAAGTTATGGCTACATTTTTTACTAAAGTTAAAACTTTCTGCAATTATCATTCAGCTTTTTTATTCATTGATTCTGAGGCAGTGCAAAGTTTGCTGGGTAAGCTAGTTTAAAATAAATATTAGTTACCCATAAGCAATTAAAATTTATTTTATGAATTCTATGGTTACATCCGTCAACAATTTTCATCCAAGGTGTTAATACCCTCATCACTACTGGACGATACCACTGGTACTATTAGTGAGAATGCAAGGGTAATTGCAAACATCTTCGCTAGACAATTTGAAAGGTCCTATGTAATTGAACCACTTGGAGTATCTATGCCACCTATATCATCTTCTAGGGTATTAAACTCAATATGTGATGTACAATTTACAGAGCACTTTGTACATAAATCTATCATGTCCCTAAAAGATGACCTGTGTCATATGGGCCCTGATGAAATCCCTGCCATATTACTTAAGAAATGTAACTCAGTGATAAGCAAACAAATAGCTATGATAATGTCACTCTCCTTCGACCAAGGAAAACTTCCTAAGGATTGGAAAGACGCTTATATAACACCAATCTACAAAAAAGGCAATAAGCAGGTTGCTTCAAACTATCGCCCTATTAGCCTCACTAGTCTGATTTGTAAATTAATGGAGAAGATAATTGCTGATAATATAAGAGATTTCCTTAGTAAAGAACATGTTATTTTACAATTACAAATCTTAACTGCATTAACATGTGAACTTTAAATTGGGACAAGCATGAACCTACAGATATTATATACCTGGACTATGAAAAGGCATTTGACAGCGTTTCTATAAAAAGGCTTATCAAGAAGCTTGAGCAGTTTGGCAAACTTCTATCTTGGATAACTGACTTTCTTACCGGTAGAACCTTAAAAGTTTGAGTAGGAGAATCTTATTCAAATGCCCACACTGTGCATAGTGGAGTCCCACAAGGATCAGAGCTTGGTCCCATACTTTTTGGAATTTTTCTCACTGACTTGAAACATCATGTGACATCACAACTATCTTTATTTGCAGATGATACAAAAATTATGGGTAACCCGTTGATAACATACTACAAGATCCAAAAAGACTTAGATAGCATATACCAATGGACCCAGGATTGGCTTATGACCTTAAATGCAACCAAATGCTCAGTTTTGCATATTGGGAAGAATAATCCAAAAATGATATACCACATAAATAAGACTAAACTGAAACCTGTGACGTGTCAAAAAGACTTGGGTGTTCACATTTCTGTAGAACTTAAATGGGAAACACACATACTAGATGTTGTGAAAAAAACTAACTCAGTTCTCTACCTCATTCGAAAAACATTTTCTTATATAAACAAAGAATTCTTCATCAAGTTATACAAAACTTATATAAGACCGCTACTGGAATATGGGTTTCAAATTTGGAACCCTTATTTTAAAAAAGATATTGATTACTTGAAAGAGTGTAGAGAGCTACAAAAATAAATCCAGAACTCAAGAATAATTCCCAAAATATGCGTCAGCGGCAAGAAAAAAATGGGGAGATCGATAGAGGGGACCCCCATCTACCCTAATTACAACCCCTCCCCTCCATTCGTAATGTCAGCACTTGGAAAGTCCAGAAGCCGAAATGCTTGAAGGGGATAAAAGTTTACATGGGAGGAATTTAACATAAATACATGTGATAAAATTTAACCGAGTAGTACAAACCTCCGCCAAGTCCACCACCACTGAATTCCTTATAGGAACTGCGTCGGTCTCGATCACGGCGACTGCTGTGTCGAGTCCTATCCCTGCTGTCCTCGCGCTCCCTGTCCCTATCCCTGCTGCGTCCGCGGCGTCTGTCCCGGCTGCGGCTTCTGTGTTTGTTCCGATCCGACATTGTCTATACTTACTAACACTACACTACAATTATATCAAGCTTAAATACTAATGTTATTTTAACATATTTAATAATCATGTAATCAAAATAATATGATTATCCACTAATAAATGTCATTGTCAAATTTTATAACGATTAACGGGATCGCCAAAATGAAATCTAACCTAAAAAAATCGTATTGAAATCGTATTATTATCGTATATCGAAAGCAACAAGAAATATAATAGATGAAGTAAAAATAACTGTAATTGCGTTAATTATATTAAAAAAAAGTAAATTACTACAAAGCTACGTTTTGCAACTGTAACCAGACTGTTGATAAAATATCGATATTATTATATAGAATTTTTTTGGCGATATATCGATAGTTTGATATTGAAATGAAGATATCGATAATTGATATATTTTTAAAACAAGCAATAGTTTAGCACGACCGGCCAATCTTCTTTGTGTTTTACTCAATACTCGTGACATCGGCGGAGTACTTTGTGCATACATCTTATTGCAAACCTGGAAGCCACAATCGAAGAAGAAGAAGGTTTATCAGTATTCTGTGTTTGTAACTTTCAACATTCATTTATGATTTAATTTATTAATATTTTGAATTATAAATTGCTTAAATCATTTTTGAGCAGCTCGATATATCAAACTGATATTGATATATTTAAAACTATCGATTAATCGAAAATCCGATATTACAAAAAATAACAAAAGGTCTAACAGTAACGTTATGTGTCCATGTCTAAAATACTTTATCATCACGACCCTACAATAGCCCACTGCTGGGCCGGGTCTCCTCCTCAGAATGAGGAGGGTACTAGGCCATAGTCCACCTCGCTGGCCCAGTGCGGGTTGGCAGACTTCACACACCTTTGAGAACTTTTAGGGAACTCTCAGGAGTGCAGGTTTCCTCAGGATGTTTTCCTTCACCGTTAAAGCAAGTGATATTTAATTGATTAAAACAGACATAACTCAGAGTCAGAGGTGTGTGCCTGTGTGGGGGATCGAACTCGGACCTCCCGAGTAAGACTTGAAAATATCTCAACCACTGGGCCATCACTGCTTTTTAACTAAACTTTTAAAAATACTTTAGATTTAGAGGAATTGGGAAAAATATAAATTAATTCTTAAGTAGAAATTAAATCTTATTTTTAATTATTTTTATTTTTTGTGATTTATTCTAGTTTTAGATCTTATCCGTTATATCTTTGTTATTTGTATTACTTAATGTGAAGTACATAAACAGAGTGTCCTTTCAGCAGTGGACTCGTATTGGAAATTATTCGTGTCAAAAATAATATAAATAAGCCTCATGGATTTTTTTTACATTGTATTAAAAATAAAAATCGTACGTAATTCAAAGGCTTAGTAAATATCGTATATATTTAGTAATTTTCTTACGGGGTTCTCAACCCTACTTGACTTTGACATTTGACGTGTTGTGTGAAGTTGACAATTGACATAATACGTTCCATTTTATTCAGATTCCATTAATTTTTCCAAAAAATGTTAACTTTATATAAAAATATAATACATTTTTTTATTTTTTAAAGTGATCCAAGTTTAGATGAATTCGTCTTAAATATGTCTATATATACTTCTCCGCTATCCGCCCGTCCATTTGGCCAGGCTGTATCTCATGAACCGTCATAGCTAGACAGTTAAAATTATCACAAAATATAATGTATTTCTGTTGCACCTATAGCAACAAATACTAAATATAGAATAAAATGAATATTTAAGGAGGGCTCCCATACAACAAATGTTATTTTGTCGTTTTTTTAAAAAAAAATGTTTTTTCGAGACATCCCAAACATATAACCAAACAAAGGATGAACTAAGGATTACCCTTGGGTGCATTGTTATCAAACCTTCAGGGATAATCACCAGTTAGTTTAAGTGCCTAAAGGGCCTTTACTTCTTTGGCTTGCGCATCACACGTCCTCTGTATGGCGCGGGTCACTACGGACCCGTAATACAGATAAACTTTTAAAATATTGTTCTCTTTGCTACCATGGAAAGTTTTATAAATTTTTATTTTATCATTGCAAGCACGTTTCAGGGTATTTTTGAGTTTCATTTCATAGTATTTTCTATTAATAGTAACACTGTTTTGTAGCTTTTTTATTATTGTATTTTTAAATACCTATACAGATCAAACAATTTATAAGCTCGGTCTCAATAGTGAGTATTGTCTTACTGTATCATAGTGAATTGGGCCCTTATTGACGCCAATTTCATAGAGCGAGTATTGTCTGTCATAGTGAAATGGGGTCCTTATTGAGGCCAATTTCATAGAGCGAGTATTGTCTGTCATAGTGAAATGGGGCCCTTATTGAGGCCTATTTCATAGAGCGAGTATTGTCTATCATATTGAAATGGGGCCCTTATTGAGGCCAATTTCATAGAGCGAGTATTGTCTGTCATAGTGAAATGGGGCCCTTATTGAGGCCTATTTCATAGAGCGAGTATTGTCTATCATATTGAAATGGGGCCCTTATTGAGGCCAATTTCATAGAGCGAGTATTGTCTGTCATAGTGAAATGGGACCCTTATTGAGGCCTATTTCATAGAGCGAGTATTGTCTATCATATTGAAATGGGGCCCTTATTGAGGCCAATTTCATAGAGCGAGTATTGTCTGTCATAGTGAAATGGGGCCCTTATTGAGGCCTATTTCATAGAGCGAGTATTGTCTATCAAACTGAAATGGGGCCCTTATTGAGGCCAATTTCATAGAGCGAGTATTGTCTATCATATTGAAATGGGACCCTTATTGAGGCCTATTTCATAGAGCGAGTATTGTCTATCATATTGAAATGGGGCCCTTATTGAGGCCAATTTCATAGAGCGAGTATTGTCTGTCATAGTGAAATGGGGCCCTTATTGAGGCCTATTTCATAGAGCGAGTATTGTCTATCAAACTGAAATGGGGCCCTTATTGAGGCCAATTTCATAGAGCGAGTATTGTCTGTCATAGTGAAATGGGGCCCTTATTGAGGCCTATTTCATAGAGCGAGTATTGTCTATCTTAGTGAAATGGGACCCTTATTGAGGCCTATTTCATAGAGCGAGTATTGTCTATCATATTGAAATGGGGCCCTTATTGAGGCCAATTTCATAGAGCGAGTATTGTCTGTCATAGTGAAATGGGGTCCTTATTGAGGCCAATTTCATAGAGCGAGTATTGTCTGTCATAGTGAAATGGGGTCCTTATTGAGGCCAATTTCATAGAGCGAGTATTGTCTGTCATAGTGAAATGGTGCCCTTATTGAGGCCAATTTCATAGAGCGAGTATTGTCTATCATAGTGAAATATGGCCCTTATTGAGGTTCACGTTAGTCGTTAACTTTATCACTTACTTTTGTTAAATGTTACATAACAAGGTCGAGTAGAAGAGGTATAGTAATGTAAAGGAGCTCCTTAATCTTGCACCTGGGTGACAAGTCCCAGGCACTGCTCGGCGACGACTTTAGACAAGCTAAAGATCGATACAGGTTAAATTTAATTTTCCAAGTTTAATAAAGTGTATATAGTGGGTAGTGGGGTGTGGGTGTGGGTGTGGGATAGCGCTCACAGATCACATAATAATGCGTCGTCACGTACCTATAGCGACCTACATTAAACTGGGGCACGGACACTCGCTGCCGTTTGCCGAATTTTTACTTTCAAATACAATTTTCTTTCAAATAAACTGATAAGTAATATTGAATTTAGGGAAAGATATTAAATCTCTCTTTTACGAAATAAAATTAACATTCCAATGAATGAATGTAAAGGGGGAATCAAAAAAAAATTCTTTTAATTTTTATTTAGGAATTGAGGTGTATTTGATTTCTAACTACTAACCTACTGAAGTTAGAAACTTACGTGGTTATTAGTCATTTCAAAGCTTTATAAAACGGTGACCTCAATAAGGGCCCCATTTCATATTGATGGACAATACTCAGAGTATGAAATTGGCCTCAATAAGGGCTCCATTTCATAATGATGGACATTACTCAGTGTATGAAATGGGCCTCAATAAGAGCCTCCTTTTACAATGATGGACAATGACCGCGGAATGTGGTTGAAACTATAGTACCAAGTTACCATAACTATAGGTGAGTGAGTTACTAATAAAGCTAACTTTTTTATAAAGAAAACATATTTAATGTTATAAAATATATTTTAAATAAAAACACGGATCCAAGGTTGTACTCGTAGTTGTGTCACAATGTCGGCGGAACTCTCATTAATTTCCCTTTGCGTTGTTTGTGACCGCGCTAAAGCTTTTTGCTGTCACTTCCCAGTTTCCCACTCCTCCCACTTCCCCAGCTCCCGTCCAGCTTTCATCAGACACGCTTGTTGAAGTATATCGATTTGTGCCACTGATCTATTTACACTCACTTAAAATTTGAATCTTTTAATCTATATTCATTTCTCTCTCTCTCTTGTGTTACACAACGAGGTCCCGTGGATCGGGCCATAATAAGATAAATCACCACATCATATTGTCCACAATAAAGTTGTACCATAGATAATACAATCTTCTACGACCTCGATAACGAAAAATGCTCGTCAAACAGACAATGGACCAACTAGTGACAAATCCAGTCATCGTCACATCAATCTATGTTTTGTTTGTAAGTTTCCAACAAAGAACTATATTAATGCTCCGATATAAACAAGATTATTTTAAATTAATACAACTAGGTAAAAGTTGGGACCGATCACATCTTACTTAAAAGAGCGATTTGAGTTTCTAAAAGATACTCACACTCGTCCTCTCCGCTCTGAAAATAACCTCTTTCTTTACACTCCTTCGCGCTCTACTACTTTTGCATCAAATTCATTTGTAGTTGAAGCTGTCCGACTTTGGAACACTCTTCCATTAAACGTCAGACAATCAAAAAATTTAAATATTTTTAAAACCCAATTAAAGAATCATTACCTTTCAATATGAATCCCTAGTTTTTTGTAACAGTTCTTGTATTTTAGTCACATGTATCATATATATATATGTAAGTATGTATGTATGTATTGTATGTATATATGTAAGCTTGTATTTGTATGTAGGTATATATGTAAGTATGTATGTATGCATGCCTATATTTATGTATGTTTGTATATGTATGCAGATATGTGGTTATATATGCATGTAGGTGTATGTATTTTATGTATGCCACGATAATTAATTAATTTTAACAGCTTATATTGTGTTGTAACAATAATTTCTTTTTTATTATTATTGATTTATTTTCGTACACCACCTACCTTTTTATTTACTTTTTAGGTCTGGCAACACTGCAATTAACGTCGGTGCTGTCACCCGTTGACAGCTATTTACGCGGGTAATATCAATAGTCCATTTATTGAAGGTTTTAGAAAATATAATGTTTTTATCCAATCAGCGGTGTTTCTAATTAAGTGGATCGTTGAAATTAACACCTTCCTATCACTCCCTAAATTGAATCATAAATTGTCGTAATTGGATCGCAATAAGAGTCCGAAGAGAGTGGTAAGTCCCAGATGTTAAATAGATTTTAGAAATTACATTTATTATACTAATTACAATTTTATTTATTTATTTTGTAATAAAATAGAAAACAACGACCGCTTGCCACGATATTATACGATAAACCATAATCGATTAAAAAATTACTGTTTTTTACCCGACTACGGCGAAGCCAAAAGGAAGGGTTATGATTTTGACAGTCTATGTATGTATCTATGTATGTATGTATGTTTGTATGTTCCAATCTAGCGCCTAAACTACTGAACCAATTTTCATGAGTGAGGTGTCAAAAGATTCGTAATAATGGCGCGGGTGACACAGGCTATAAAAATTTTATGATTTTTTTTAATGACGGAATTTAAACCTCAGCTTCTAACCTCGAAAAAAATTAACTGAGCTAATTATCACGTGTTTAGTGTCAAAAGAAAGGTCTTGCCGAGCACATTACAAATATGTATCTTATTAAGTCAACATATATGTTTAAAATGCGGTCGTATAGTTAGCGCGGTCCTGTCGTTGCAATTATTTACTCCTTTAAACAAATAAAAACCAACATTACGTTACAATATGAGATTATAAAGGATATCTCGATCAGAAAACAGAAAACTATTAAATGAAACAAGAAAATAATTCAGACAGAAACCGAGAAATGCATCGGTATAAAAATGGTCAAGGTAGAACCGTGGTCTCACCCATGTATACCTACCATGTCTGTTTCTTGGAGATGTTCCTCTAATCATATAAATAATCATAGTAGGTATGGGTGCGATCACGGTTATACCTTAACAATTTTTATACCTATGCATTTCATCCCTTTTTAGGCCACTTTTTTACGTTGTCGGATTCTTCTTTGTCGCTTCACTCTTGGCAGAGTGGTCGTGGTTATCACGTCCCAGCAATTTGGCCAGAAGACGCTCAAAGAGTAGATAGACGCTCTTTGATACGAAGCTCCTCAAGGATGTAGGCATTTGTCCGGAATTCGGTCCAGGAGACCCCGAGCATCTTGCTCCAACACCACATTTCCAGAGCATCTATCTTGTGAATTTCGGTTTGCCGTAGGGTCCACGTTTCGGCGTTTTATAGTTTTTTAAACTTTATTTTTTTTCACTTAATTTTTCATGACTCTTGAAGTTTGAATTTCCATAAATCCTTGTGCATTCTGCAACGCGAGCGCAAGTTTACGCACACGCCACTCTACATATGGATGTAGTTAATATTCGTACAATATTATTGGTAAGTAATTACCCATGTTATCTTGTGTTTAAATGTTTAATGTAAATATCCATAATATATATATTTAAAGTAAACGTTGCGTTATTTATTGTAGTCCAAGAAACGCCAAACCTTTATATTGGCTTAGGTTAGCCTAAGCTTAGGTTAACAGGACAGAGGGCCTGGGCTGTAGAGGCGAGTGTTATAATCGAGGCGCTGCTTAGGTTCTTTTCGTAATTGTAAGAGATCATGTTTGTTTATTTATCGGTTCAGTAGCAGTATATACGTTGCCTTTACCCAATAGTTCATTCAACATCATCACTCCATGTAGTTTTTTTCAATATATCCCTTCTTCTCTTTCTTCTTCTTCTTCTAAAATCTTCAAAGCGTCAAAGAAAACTATAAGGTCTTAGCACCAATTAATATTCACTTAGTTACTTAAAGCGACGACGCGATAGACCTATTTAAATAATGTGATTAAAAAATATGTTGGACTAGCCGTGTCCGTCATTTTCGTGCCCGTGATGCTCCGCTCCTATTGGTCTTAGCGTGATGATATATAGCGTATAGCCTTCCTCAATAAATGGGCTATCTAACACTGAAGAATTTTTCAAATCGGACCAGTAATTCCTGAGATTAGCGCGTTCAATCAAACAAACAAACTTCAGCTTTATATATTAGTATAGATTTAAAATTAAATATTGTTGCATTTCAAATCTTATTAGTTTAGTAAACATAACACAGTTATTGAAGGCTCACGTCGTTTTATTAAGAAACCCCAGAATATTGACACAAGCTTAAACGCACCAACAAATATGTAACAACAGGTGAAAAGGGGGTACTCTAGCGCCAAATATATAAGTACTACTTGCACTCGCTTCGCTGGGAAATTCATTATTTTTATTCAAATAATGTATTTAACACGTATGCATCAACGCAAAAGACTTACCGTATTCATGTCTCATTACAGTGTGTGACATGATTTTGGTACCCAATAAAATGGTTGACATTATGGTTTTCTATTGATTTAAGTATTTGATAAAAGTTTCTATCACGTTTAGGGTTTGATGTACCTCCCCGATAACTTTTTCAGAACAAGAATTTACTGGTTCATTCCAAGTTAACGTTTTTGCGATTAAGTTATCTATATCTATACTAATATTATAAAGAAGTAAGATTTGTATTTTTGTATTTTTGTATGTAACGAATAAACATAAAAACTACTGGACCGATTTAAAAAATTAGAGATCCCCAGAAATTCTCACTAAAACCAACACAAGATGCAAAAAAATTTGCCATAAAATATCTTTCATCGCATGCGCTGCGAAAAGTATTGATGATAGAACAAAAAAATGTACTACAATATTATAGAACGTATCAATATCTACAAAAATGTCCGCGAGACCATATGTTCAACTATTATAGTTACGTCACTATAACAACTTTTTTACATTTTAAAAGTTGATAAAAACGCCTATCAAAATCAGATTATGTTTTCCATAACTTTTTATTAATTCTTATCCAAATAAATTATTTTGTAATGAAGACTGTTTCGATACCTGTTAATTACTTTTTGAATTATTGAAATCGGACATTCCAGTCAAAAGATATTACGAAATAAAAATATCAAAATAAATAAAAATAATCCCAGACGGGCCGCCGGCGCGGTGTGGGGTGCCTCGCAGCGCAGCGAGTAACGCGGCGATAGAGGGAGCGACAGAATGCGGGAGCCAAAATGTTAAAAAAAAATTATTCACCCGTGCGAAGCCGGGACGGGCCCCTAATTATTAAATAATCAAATAATTTTCGAGGTGGATAATTAATTATTGCATAGTTTAAAGAAGTGATTTTTATTTTGCCACAAATACAGTAATCTAAAAATTTTTAGTGATCATACCTCAAAGACAGGAAGTTATAGAACAAAATATGACGTTTTATTGTGCGTAGGGTATTTATAAAGAAACAGTTTTTTTTTGTAAATTATAACGCAGTGTTATTGTATAAATCAAACATACTATGATTTCCATTTTCATTTGTTATTAAGATTATTTTGATTGGCTTTGTCTAAAAAATTCTACTTAAGAATAACAATTCAGCAAAAAAACAAAACGTGAAGTCCTACAATTTGATTACTTTGTAACGAAAAAGCTTTACTTTTTTTCTGGGCAACGGTTGACCGCTAAGACCTCTGTAATTAAGCAGTAAAACGGTTACGTTTTGTTTAAATACCCCAAAGCTAAGTTACCAACAAATTGGGGTGCTTTAGGGGTTTGTAGAAAAGTTTTGTTTCTTTTTTATCTGTGATAATACCTACAATGTTGCCATGACATAATGTAATGAGTTAAATGATAATCTGACTTTGATAACTTTTTTATACTATGTCACTTAGCTGACCCGTTATCCTACCGACTGCGCCGTATACAAAGTGTTCACTTTCTGTATTTTTTTTCTTACGTGAGAGTGTGAAACGACTCAACTTTTATTTTATATTGTTACTTATCAAGTGATAGTTGTGCTCACGAGTTATGACCCTATTAAGTTTTATTTTTATACTTAGTTGTTTGGTATCCTACCGACTGCGTCATATTAAATAATTAATTTAACGTGAGAGAGTGAAACAGCTGAATTATTTTTACTATGAAATCATATCAAGGGCTCTATGGATTGGTATCCTACCGACTGCACCATATTAAAATGCTTGTGCTGATACTGATATTTTTCTTCCTATCATATCTTGGTATTATATCATACGAATGTTCATAATATATTTCACATTACCGGTGAATTCACGTTTAAAGATATAAACGCGTTGGAAACGCAACAATATTGTAACTTTGAGGAAGTTTATTTCTGATACATTCTAATGAACAACAAACTAGAAGACTTCCTCTTTCGAGTTCGCAACTGGTGCCGAGATTGGGAGGAAATGAGCCTTTACGAATATCTTACTAAACTTTGTCTAAATTGTTAAATTAAGCGAGGAAAACTTTAACAAAATTATTTACACGTATTCGTAAAACAACGTATTTTCAGATATAACTAAATTTTTAGGTTACTTCCAGAAGTTCTCCAAAAACTGAAATTTGTATCACTCTAGTCTATAACTTATTATAAACAGTAAACAACGAAGAAAAACACAAAGATATAGAAAAGGCATCTCTGATCTGCAAAAGTATAAAAACATACCCAAAAAAAAAAAGAACTTCAACTCACAAAAAGAAGTAAAATTCGGCCAAAAATATTTTCATGTAAAATTTAACCAAGATGAGACCATATACCTCACGCTGTCAATAGTGATCAGATCTCATATAGATGATAATCAGATCTCTATATGAGAACCGATTACTTTTAGCTTCTAATTCTACACTTCCTGACTATCTATTTAACACTTTTTTATATCAAACTCAAGTTTATGAATTTTGCATCTAAATTCATTGTTATTCCAAATAGAAAAAGCATTTTGTGTGAAATATCATCCCAAATAGTCCGCGTCGGTTATATTCGTCTTAGGCGGCAGGCCACGTCCCTAATAATGCAGCTTGAGGAGTCTGCTCACGTACTGGCTCCGAGGAGTGCACCACACGCCTACAAATATTAATGCTACCAGTATCTGTGAGTTGTTACTACACTTGCTTTGAATGCCCTTTATACTTTGCTGTACGAGTAAATGAGCAAAGATAATATATATATACCATAGATAAACTCAATTGACCACTTGTTCTATTTCTTAATCAGTAGGGGCTTTAGGATGGTTAGGCTAAACTACCAACCACCAAGTGTTCAACCGCCCTGAGACGCCCATATTTGGAGAGGGGCCGCAATATCATTGGATGACTTTTTTGGTCATCAGTATCTTCAGAAGGAAGAGGAGGTTAAAGCCGGGCCCTGACGTTAATATAATTTTATGGACCGTTATTATCATCACTCTATATTTATATTTTTTACATTTCGACGTTACATTTTAGAATTCATTTATGAACGGATACCATCGGTAAAACGTATTACATCTGAGGTATTCTTAGGAACTAATCGAGCTTTTTAGCTTTCATAGTGTTCTTTCTTAAATTATCTACAGAGAAGCTCACAAAATGGCGCTTTTAGTGCAAGGCCGCAGACGATCCACGTCTCGCTACATTATTGGAATAATGAATAAGATTTTTATTATCATTCTTGCAGCTGCATCATTATTTTCATCTACACTATACATAGAAAGCTACGTTCCTTCCGAGTAACATACAAGGCTACGTATTGTTGCAATAAATATTTTAATTCAAAAGATATGGCCGTTTAGGTGCCATAATGTGGCCATTTAGTACAGTAAAGTTTTACGCAACTTCTGATCCGATTTTGAAAATTCTTTCACTGATAGAAAACTACACTTTTCTTGATCTATAGTCTACCTGTGTGACAACGGACGTTACCAAGTCACAACTATTTGAGTTAATTATAAAGTAATTGTGTTCGAGTCTACCTCAGGGGTATCAAAAGTTTTCATTGTAAAGTTTGTATCTTCTTATTGATTAAAGTGATAAGATACTTGGTTAAATAATAGTACCGGCACGTAAGTATAGGTTTGACCTTGAATGCGCCGAAGTGACTATTAGGACCTTTTTCGCAAGGAGCGCAGGGCGAGAGCAGTGCCTCACACGCGATTGGTCCTTAGGCGACGTTCACAATGCAGAATTTTCCTCCAATATTTTTGCTCAGACCTAAATTTAGCTGCCGGTTACTATAACTTGTTTGACTTTTACATTTAAGCACAGTTATTTAGGAATTTTCCACGCTCCATTTAGTTTCCTGACTGGAGTCAACAAGTTAACCACGTCAATAAAATTTACTAGCAGTAATACTCACGTATCTGGTCAAGCGAGTAGTCTCATTTGTATTCGTCCCCGACCCGTGGTCTATTTATGCTCAGCTTTGATATACAGAACCCACTCGCAGTTGAGAGGTCACTCGAGATGAGGAGCTTTCGTAGCTAAACATTTGTATCCTGAATAAAATCCCACGTACGATACTTGACGTATGTTACATTGTAATTGTGCTGTACTTTTGTTGAGTTAGTTGCCTTTCAAATATACACTTTATGGTAAAAATATTAATCCATTTAATTTGCTGGGTTTTGTAATACAGTAAAAATATAGAAAAATGCTTTTGGATTTCATTACTGATTCCAAAAGTAGTCTAAATCGATCCTTAGGAATTGGAAATGAGTTACAGAGGGTCTGCGTTAGCGAAAAAATAATTAGGGTTTTTGAGATATATAGACCTTATCAGTTTAATTAATTTTTGTTCTTCAAATTTGTAAAAACAATCTAGGGTCTATCATTATCGAGTAAGTGTAGTACATTGTGTAGTAGTGGTTTCCCTTCAATAGTGAAGAAATGCAAAAATCTTTTCTGGATAATAATAACAAAGCATCAAAAGCATGCGAAATCAGGGCAAGTACCTAGTAATAAAATATATTCGAAACCCATTCCATTCCAAGAGACCCTTTTATTCGTAAACGAGAACAGTAGGAATATATTTGGTGAATACGGCGCATACTTTTTACATCCGCTGCAAACCAGTGCCAGTGCCTTTGTTCCATACTAAAAAGATGCTTGATGGCAAAAAAACTTTGTATGGAAAATATTAAAAGCCAAGCCAGAGTGAAGTAAATAGGCTCTGGAACACCATTGCTTACTTATATCGCCTTTCTCCTTGTTAATGTTGAAGGGAGGGAGCAATTCGTTACGTACGAGTAGCTAAAGGGAAACATGTGGGATGAATTGCTTGTATATGTTTCTAGTTTCAGTATAGTTTATAGCTTATTATTTGGGTTATCGGTTACTTTTTCTTTTTGTTTGATCGCGTAAATTTTGATGCATGCATTTGTGTCCCTTCTCATTCTGAGCAGGGATATTCAAAATATATACAAACACTTCAAAGTACGTGTTTACCTTTTTATCACTGACGTAATCACCATGCTGTCCCCTCATTCCACGTGTCATCAAAAATAAGCATAACAAGTACCCCCACCCCCTTTTAATGCTTACCTATGTAATACTTGAACGGCCTCTTTACTTATAAATAATATTACACCTACATTATGCAAAATCTATCTTCTATACATATGATAAAATAGTAGATTTTACCGATTTCATAGAAATTTGGTATACGGATACTTTACAAGATGGATTACAAGATAAGGGTAATTTGATCTAAAATATAATAAATATATAATTTAAATTGCTTTCTTATTCTAGTCTATACATTTCACTTCAAGTAGAAAAAAGATAAACAACCGCCAAGCTAGCATGATTACTCGTAAAAAAGGTTTTGAAAAATCACTCGACACAAGTATCTAGTGTCTTTTTGTACATTGAGTCTCTCCACTTGTAACTGTAGAGAGAGCTGTTGGAAAAAATTCGCCACAGAATTTCCTGTTCATTTTCTCGTAGCTTTAAATAATCTAAAACGTACGAGTCTGTGGTTTGCCAATAAATTATATATTTTTTCTATTTATATTAAAATTTGTAGGTTTATTGGTATATGTATAATATATTTATATGTGTATGTATATGTATTAATAGTTTATGTATGTATTATCCTTATTCACTTTGCACTACATTATAGTTTTCATAGATTCCCTAGGTAAGAGGTTGCCTGTAAGAGATCTCTACTAGTGATAAGGCTGCCTTTGCATGCTGATATAGTTATTAATTTAAATATGTATCATTGTAACTACTTTAATTTGTGTGCAATAAAGTATTTATCTATCTAAAATTAATAGCTTCTCTATTCCTTCCTTTTCGTTATTTAACAGATATTCACAACAATTGTAGGAATGAAGAGAAGAACACAATATTGAGAACATTTGTGTGCTTTTTGAAAACATTTGACATTTTATAAAAATCTAAGCTTATTTTTTACAGAGTTCATTATTTATATTTTGAAGTCGGTTCAATTTTTTCATCAGCTTACCTAAATAAGTTCAAAGTATACAATTAGTTGTCAGTACGTCCTCATAATATTTAAAGAAGTATCCTCTAACTCCTATACGTTGAGGAGTTGTGTCTTCCGTCACATCAGCTCAGCAATAACATTATACATTATATATATCTGATTATTTTATAGATCAAAATATGTGAAAACATTTTAAGTGCCTTTGAAATTTTAGGTTTTCCCTCGTTTTCTCCGGATTTCACCAACAAATTCTGACTTGGTTCCAATGGAATTTATTCAATTAATTCAAATAAAAAAAAGGATTTCTTAAATCGGTCCAGGCGTCTTCGAGAAATCGGGGAACACACATAAAAAAAATGATCCGACGAATTGAGAACCTCCTCTTTTGTTGAAGTTAAAAATAAAAATATTATTCGGTTCTGCCATAATTTTACCTGAATTCAAGTAAACTATCGCTGGTTATAGTGTTATACCAGCTTGAAAATTTTCCTCATTTAAGGGAAATTGTGACACAAAAGTAATTCATACAAAATTCGTTGCTAACATTATTTTCATAAATGGACTATGTATTTTTTATTTTATTTGGTTATGTAACTACTGATTAGAATACCTATAGGCAAATTTCCTTTGGACAGCCTTTTTTTAAAAAGCATATTGAATATACTGTTAATAATGATGTTGGAAACACTTACAATTTGAGTAGTATCCTTTTATTTGGGGTTAGTAGGGTTGATTACTAGCAGTAATACTCACATTTTTACTAATTTGAATTTGAACTTGGCCAACTGATAAACACAAATCAAGGAACTAGGTATTGCAAAAAAAATACGTCGCCACGACAGAATAATGAAGGATTGCAGTATTCCTGGCAGTAACTCTAAAGTTCTGAGTCTAAAGTATAAACCCAGGAGAATATTATAGTCAAGCCATCATACTGGTAATCTGCGTATAGGCTACAACTCTTCTTTGAAACAATACATTATAGTACAGGTGGCACACTGCGCGTGTACAACTGGCATAATTAGATCATTTCAATTACATCCGTGTCTTGGTAATAACCATCATTATTTCTGACACAAATTGGTCCTTCGAGCGTCGTAGAGCGAACGTACGACTCATTGTCCTGGAGTGGGTCGGGAATGGGACATAAACATAACACTTGTGTAATTACACGTGGACAGCGGATTGTGGACGGGAAGCAATTGAGTTAATTGGTCATTTCTTTTGCCCTTTCTCTTCACCTGTCATTTTTGATATTGTTTCGTTGTGACCGGGACGACCGTCATTTATTTTTAAACGCTTTATGAGTATTTGCGAAACAATAATTTAGAAAATGACCCAAACATAAAAGGACAAGAACTGATATACAAAATTTAATGTAAATGACAAGATGGGCTGCGACAAGCAACAAAAAGAAGTCTACAATCTATTAAAGGTTTAAATAAACTAATGTGGGACAAATGAGAAGTTTTAAAGTTATGGAAGAAGAATTTAGAAGTGCGCTCCAATGAAAAATCTTCGAAAAAATCCCCATGCGCAGATTTTTTTCATTGCAGTTAAAAGGTAAACGAGCAGACGGCCCACCTGATGGCAAGTGGCCCCTGTCGCCCATGGACATCGCACATGCAAGACAGTGCCTCTTGTTTTGCCGATGCGTTGCCGTCTCGAAGATGGTGTGAGAAAGGAAAATGAAGAGAACAATGTTGCGGTTTCAGTGGAGCCTGAACGAGAACCCAGAGTTCACTAGAACCGCAGCATTAACGGGATGGGAGGGTGAGAGGTAAGTCTGGCGACTGAATGACACTTGGCGGTCGGATTCGCATGATGTTGCCCCCTCTCTGGCAGAACATATTTGACAATAGAGCCTCTTTTTGTGGTTATAAAACGCAGGGGATATATTCACAATCGAATTCCATCGTTTATGGGTCAAGTAAGTTTGAGAACCCCTGTCTTAGAGCCTCCTCGTTATATGCATTGTCAACAGCACGATATACTGTCACAACAACGGTATGGTAATTAACGTCGTTATTGGATATTATTCCCGAGAATGCTTCGATCAAGATTATCATTTGATTCATGATTAGATTCCAATATTACAGGATGGATTACTGCTACTCGACTGGTGATTTAATATCCCACCACAGATTTTAATCGTTACTTAAAAGGCAAAATTGTTTATTGAATTGACATCTGAACAACCAGACTTCTATGGTACAATCCAGAAGATCACCCTGCCCACGTAAAAGTGAGTCGCGCGCACCCGAATCAAGACACACCACACAAGTAGGTAGCTCGACGATCTAACAACCAGACTCGTACGGTACAATCCAGAAGAGCACACCGCCCACGTAAAAGTGAGTCGCGCGCACCCGAATCAAGACACACCACACAAGTAGGTAGCTCGACGATCTAACAACCAGACTCGTACGGTACAATCCAGAAGAGCACACCGCCCACGTAAAAGTGAGTCGCGCGCACCCGAATCAAGACACACCACACAAGTAGGTAGCTCGACGATCTAACAACCAGACTCGTACGGTACAATCCAGAAGAGCACACCGCCCACGTAAAAGTGAGACGCGCGCACCCAAACCAGAACACACCACACAAGTCGCCGCTCGACGTACGTTTCGCTTCGTAACCGAAGCATCTTCAGGAGTTGTTGACTCTACAAGCATCACTTGCGAAGTGGCAATTTTGTTGAAAAAAAAAGCCTTTTATACCCTAACTCAATACTCGATACTTAACTCGGTACTCGTGTTTTGATCTTACAACTAAAGATATTGAGTAGAGTTGATTTTGACATGTTTATTTGTGTGTTTAGCAGTTTGATTGGTATATTTAATTATTTCTTATTGTAAAATTGCTTAAAAAATCAGATTTGGTCCTCCTGTCCGCTATGACACATCGGAAGTTACGTTCAAACACATTTCCTACGAAAGTTTAACAATTATGTAAATCAGTACTTCCAAAATTATAAACAACACTACGTAAAGAGATGCAATTAGGTCAAGAAGTCGAGCAGTGCCTGAAGTTAATGACTCAGGTGTAGGATTTACAAACTAATTAACTAATCAATTGTTATTAACGACGTTGCAAACAGAAACACAATCCAATCCATAGCATTAGTTATTACCAACTACCCTCAATGATTACAGCATTTCCATAGCAAAGGTACTTCAATTAGCATTCGAGGCCATTGTTGTAGTTGGTCTGATTTAACTCTTAAATCAGATGCGATCAATTATTCTGCGGCCATTGTAATGTTCTGATTGAGTTTATGTTATCTATTATATATATTATCATTGCTGTATTTATTACACTATTAAAACTTTTATATATTAGATATTTAATATCCTCCTAATAGGCTGTGTTTCCACCAGAGATGAGCGAGGAATGTGTTTGTTAAAACTGTCATTCTCCATTTGATATTCAGAGCGAGGCTAGGTGAATCATCTCTGGAGGAAATGCGGCCTTAAACTTGCAGTTTGTAAGGAATTTTGTAACTGCCGTGGTTTTGCTCCGCATCTGGCATGTTTGCACAAGAGAGAACTGACGATTTCGATGCCATGATATGAAGAAACCGTCATCACTCTTAGCAAGATTGTGAGTAAGCACCAAGTGCATCCTGAAGACGCTATTGGATTAAGTATATTCTCCAATTTTGGAGCACTACATGAAAATACTTGTGCACCAAAATTATGATATATATTGTAAACACTAATATAGTTTTTAAGTCGATATATTACTAACATAATAATTTATAATTACTATAAGCCAAATGTAAACTACTAACATGATCTATAAGCTACTACTAACAAAGTGGGTTTTAGTTACCTTAATAAAGAATATTTATTATTATTTTGTATGTCTTTTCCAATCACGGGTCAACAGTGACCCGGACGTGCGGAGCCGTAGCCAACGCGAAGAGGCCCTTAAGACAATTGAATTTAATATGAGATGTGACACAAACCGGTGGTTATCCCTGTATGCACTATGAGAATGCACCCAAGGACAGTCCCCGGCTTGTGGAGGACTATGACAATATATGGAAACTAATAATGCTGGGCTATGGATTGCGGTGATAGTGGACTCGGTAACTAGTGCTATGGATTACCTATGGCGTCTACCCGACAATGTTTTTATACATTGAAAAATGGGTAGACGGAGACTCGCCAAGTCACCAAAAACGGGGGCCCCGTGAAAGGTCGCATATTATTATTATTATATTACAGTTGGAACCAAAAAAACATATTCAAGTCAATTTAGATTTTTGCTACAGAAGTATCTATAATGGAATAGCGCCGGGGCTGTGTGTGCGTGTGTGTGTGTGTGTGTGTGTGTGTGTGCGCGCGTGTGCGCGTGTGCGTGTGTGCGTGTGCGTATTGTATCTTGTATCTGTATGTTTGTCTGTGGCATCGTAGCGCCCAAGAAAATGACCCGATTTTAACGCGTTTTTTTTGTTTGAAAGTCGATTTTATCCAGATCGTTCTTAACTAAAATTTGGACAACTGTTTAAATTATCAGCTCATTAGATATCTATCTCTTCCGCCTTCACAGCAGATATTTCGTGTTGAGACTAATGAGAATAATTTCTTTGGTATTATCATCTTTAGATAGTTGTGGTCGGGAGTACTTTAAATGTTTAACTTAATAGTTATTTATAAGTTAGGTCACCTACATTTAAATATTTGTCTAGAAAGTTACAGCTATTAAGATGGAGCAGATCAAAAGTATATATACCTCTTCGTTATAAAATTCTTTTTATTGCTTCCTACAGACACACTAGAGGAAGCAATTTAGTATTTATGAGCTTTGTTTCGCGGCTTGTTCATCAAACATTGGGCATACTTCCAGAACTAAAGTGCCGATATAAAATAAGATGCTCAGAATTACTCGTAGACACTCATAACATATTTGTTTATGTGAGAAGTAGAAATTCCTCGCCTGTTTATCAGTAACTGTACTATTCAAGCTTCCCAGTTGTTTTCTCAGTGGATAGACATTTTTTTGCTTTCTAAGGGTCTTTCCAACGCTCAATTCTGTGAATTATATTTATTAATCTACTAGTCGACCTTCCCCGGTACCGCTCGGGTGCAATCTATCAAATAAATATTTATTTTCAATATTTTATTGTTGCTTAATAAAAATATTTGTGCTTACGACAGTAAACATATTTAATTATTATCCCGCAAGAACATTGCTTTTTCTGGGATAACAATTAGCCTATGTGTTAATCCAGGTTATAATGTATCTGTGTGCCTAATTTCATTGAAATCTGTTCAGCAATTTTTACGTGATTGTTTAACAAACATACAAATCTTAATGTCTTAAGGAAGGAGTTGTGCCAATTTTGTAAAGAAAGTTCAATTCAAAAGAATAATTTATACAAAAACTTCACACATATATATATGTAACTTTTTGCAGTCTAAACATTGTTTTCATAGTTGTGAGTGAATGGACAGGAGGGAGAGGAATACATGAGGTTTTTTTAACTATTCTATCGTACTGTTTGTCAGGCCATATGTCTAATTTAGACAGCCAAGAAAGCTGCACAGGAGCTTAACTGAACAATAACACTCGAAAGACTAAAATAGTATACATTCTAGACGGAAGGCGAGCCTGTCTGGGGCTTGCGACCTAGGTTCAGGTCTCGGTTTATTACCAGTAAACACTCTCCTTTACCGCTCGCCCTTCTGACACTAGTGTTTAATACTCCTTCAGCAATTACACCAATTATTTAAATATTCAAACTCTGAAGTCACACGAGTTCTGAAAATAAATTAACCTTGAGTACAAATCATCCTTTTTATAATACAAAATACCCACTCTTCTCCCCACTACGATGGTCGGTGGGGTTTACGCCTGTGTTGTCAAGTTAATATTCAAAACATCCCATTAAATAATTATTAAAGTTAACAGCCTAAAATATCTAACATGATTACTGTATTTTCAGTGTTGCCAGCATATTAACCTGCAAACAACCCAATCAGAGATTATAATTTTTTTTGCTAACACATAGGTAATTAAAATGCATTAATATATCTATTACTTAGGAAATCATTGTAATGTAATCATATTAAAAAACGATTAGCATCCGGCCATTTCGAAATGTATCATCTAACCTTTTAGAACAAATTAGCCAGAAAATAAAAAATCCAAGTGCAGCGAGTATCTTGTAGATCAGAATTAATGGAGCCTGACTACGAGCAACTTCATATTTATTGCTAAAATTTCTTGGCTCGGGTTTGAAAGCGACCGAATGACAAGTTTATTCTGAAAACGGATTATAAAGGAGAAGTCGGGAATATTCCGAGCTGAAGAATTCTTCAAAGGTACGAGACTACGGCAGGGTTGACAGATGAAATTCTTGCGGATATCACCACAATTTCCAAATGAAATAAGGACGAAATAAATATGTTATTCTCAAAGAATTTTTATGAAACGGTTAGGTAAGGATTCTTGAGATTTGCGTTCTGGGAATCTTATTTATTTCATCCTTTCGTTGCAAAAGTATGCTTGAATAAGCGTTGCTTCAGTATAGGTCTGTTCACACGTATGCAAGCCGGGTAGAACCTTGGACTTGCAACCAAGGTGTAGGGTTAAATGCCTTTTATATAATTACAACGCTCCCCTTCTCTGCCCGAACACTAACTCCACTAGATAATAAAGTTAACTTACATGGACCTCAAAAAGGGTAACAACACCAGAGAGACTGACTCTAATCTATCGCACTAAAGGTTATACATATATTGTCTGAACGTGGGTATACTTGAAATAATATAAACAGAACTACCGAAAACACTAGTATATAAACGGTATTTCTAACAGATAATGATAATTATTAACAGATGATTAATAAATATGTCGGAGAATAGTAAAAGACTATCGAATAATCGAATCGTCATCGATATCTATGGCGTTGGAGTAGGGTAGTAGTCACTTCCGATGCTTTGACAGTCTCGACCCTTTATATGCCATCGACATTCTGACTGAAGTATTAGTCGTGAGTGGTCTCTCAAGGAGTGAACTAGTCTCTGGATAGTGTCAGTAAGTGTTAAGTGCAGTGTTGTGTTAGTGCTTGGAGTGCTGTCCGATTAAGGTCACGTGAGTACCTTACAATGTAATTACCACGTCTTGTGTTAGGTTAGGTTTATGTGCGTTTAACCTTGGGTTTAAACGGAGAGCCTAGCAGTGGAGACGAGTGTCGTGATTACTTAAAGGAGCTCCTTAAGCCTGCACCTTGGTCACAAGTCCAGGGCACTGCTTAGGTTTCTCTCGTAATTGTTAGAGATCATATTTGATCTTTTATCGGTTCAGTAGAAGTATCTAAATTGCGTTTACCTAATAGTCGACTCAATGTCATCACCCCTCTTCGTGCCCTCCAATAATAATCCCTTCACCTCCTTCCTTTTCGTCATTTAAAATCCCCGACTAATAGCTATTATTAAATAGTACCCGTAGACAGTAGGAAGACTATAAATGTAATTAAATTAAATTACAACACAAAAGGATTTCTCAAAGGAAAGCAAATTCCAGTTTTAATTGTAATACTATTAAACTTTTAAAAGATGAGGTTTGAAGTTACAATTTCAATGCCAATAAAATAGAAACCTGGAAAGGAATTAAAATGGAAACTAATAGTTTTCTTGGTATCCTTTTATATTAAAAAATAATCATCTGATTTAAGACACGCGGTAACCTATCAACCAAGTTATTCATATAATGTCACGATTTTTTTACTCTTTAATATCTCAAAATCTATTTAACAAATTACATGAAACATACAAATTGGTTATTTAACTTACTTTATTCAATCTTTTTTTAGTACACTAATTAATTTTGAATTTTATTAAAATTAATTATGGGCTTCCTGGTGCAAACTAATAACGCATACTATAATTTTTGACGTGACAACGTCTTATAAATTGGTTTGCCGGGTGACACTTCAAGAAACTGCGTTACGCTCCGCTCACGTTATGCGCTCACAATGAGAGCGAGTGAGAGGCACGCGTCCCTTCCACTCGGGCATGGTTAGCCCGCCTAAGAGCGAGAGAGACAGACATGTTTTAAATTGTTACTATTATTTCATCCTTCTTCCTACTATACGAATGAATATTCACATTAAAATTATTTTACCACTCAAAGTCGTTGTCACGTAAAACTTTCGCCCGTATACCGACTTTACAGGCAACCAATTTTTTTTTTGTATTAATAAATTAACGTTTTATATTTAAGGTAACTGCTGCACGACCTCACTACATATTTGTATTTAAATATGTTGTTATAAATAATTAAGGCTCAGGGCTCGCCAGTCAATATCCGAGGTGGGCGGCGGGGTAAATTCTTTTTTTGTTACTTTCTTTCCTCTTAGCGACACCATTGAATTTATGTATGATTTACATAACTTGTAACTTGTTTTTAAATTATATGAATGCTCAAATTGAACTTCTCCTTTTTTTAGTTGGTCATTAAATGATTTATTAATCACAACCCTGGTATGTTACGAAGTATTCACGATACTGAGACGGAGTTGTGGTGCCGAGAGACGAGACGATCAGACTAATCGCAATATCCGGCTCAAGCCGCTGCTTCGCCTTAGCGGATATTAACTTTGACCTCACTAACTAATAACTAATGTTACTGAACACAGATATGATTTACTAATATTCATCTCCTGTGAAGTTATTAAAATAATGGAATAAATAAATAAACATTTAGCCAAGTTTGAATGATTTTTTCAGAAGATATAATCACGTAGCTAGGTTAGAAATGAGCTTCACAAATTATAGCCAAGATAAACGACGATTAAATCAGCTTTCAAATAGATAAAACAGCATCAAAATTGGTCCCTTATCTTAGTCGCTACGATGCCACAGATACACGTCGTGTTAAACTTATAACCTCGTCGTTTTAGCGTCAGGGTTTAAAGAGAATATAACAATATATATTTAGATAGGAAACTGAGCAGTGCCTGGGGCCTGATACCCTCCAAGGGAAGTTTTACAAGCTTAACCTTACACTGTACTAAACTTAACCGTACACTGTTAGACCTCATTATCCGAGCGGCAGTTCGGAGACTTAGTGGTTACTCATTTAGGGTTACACTATACTCAATACTTCATATACAATAAGACAATCAAACTTTAGGAACCGTGTAGCTAGCATTTAATTGTTTTACCTTATTGCGTGTTTGTTTAATTTTACTCCCCTATTATTTGTTCAGTCGTTTTTAACACGTCATAAGTACCTATATCGTAAAATGTCTAATTAAAATAATTTATTTTGAGTTCGAGTTCCCTTAAGGGTCGTTGTACAGAGTGTGTGCTGTATTAACGAATAGAAACTTTCAATTACTTTATATAAGCGGTCGAGGGCGGGCGTTACGCCAAAACTAACAATAACATTTCATGACCTCTCATTATACGGAACTTAAGTTATGTATTATATAAGTTTATCCATTCCTAGACAATATATTGTGGTTTGTTATAGTTGTATGTTAATGAAATATTTCGTATATGTAGAGAATAAAATATAAGCAGTAGCCCAGTGGATTAGACGTTGATGTCTACTCGGGGAGTCCGAGTTCGATCCCCCACACAGGCACACACCTCTGACTTTTCTAAGTTATGTGTGTCCTATGCAATTAAATATCACTTGCTTTAACGGTGAAGAAAAACACCGTGAGGAGACCTCCACTCCTGAGTGTTTTCCGTGCTCTCAAAGGTGTGTGAAGTCTGCCAACCCGCACTAATCCCTCCTCTATTTGAGTGGCTTAGGAGCTGGCCATTAAATGGTAACGAAGATGATGATGAGAATAAAAAAATAAAATGTGGAAACACACGTCGAATATTGCGGATAGATGTAGGAGTAAAGCCAATTTATATAGCTCCGTAGATCAGATCGTTTATAGATCCGATGGATATTATGGGTGGATGGCCAAGATCGTCCACGAAGGGAAGGCCGTAGCGCTTCTGTCAGGTTGTGGACGTTAAAGAAGTTTACAAATGCATACGTGATTACATTGCTCTTATAAATCTAGTTGGTTATGCTCTATGACGTCATCATGTTACAACTATACAAATTATGATTTGCTAACACTGCTTCCAGGCGCATATGTGAACACTTTTTTTACTCTATTTAGATCTTCTCCTTAGTCGGGCACTCTTCACGAGACAGAGTGGTCGTGGTTAAGGTGATGGCAATGGGGTTGTCACAATCGTTAACCTTCTCCTGGGTTGCCGCTCGTCTTGCGATGCTTCTCCCTTTTTTGGGCTTAATAGCGTTGCCAGCACAATGTGCCACGGTTGACTCTGTGGCCTCAGAAATAAGGTCGATCGAGCGTGTTGATCAACGACCACGTGATCTCTTGCCAACGAGTTCTCGTATCAAGAGATGTGCCCAAAGAAATTTAGTATTCGTAATTGCACAGTCGACGAAAGTATTTCTTGTATGTGAAGTTCTTTGAGTACAGAATTGTTGGTGCGGAATTCTGTCCACGCTCCTAGGTCCATCAAAAGCTGTTTCCAACACCACGTCTCCAGAGCATTGATTTTTCTTCGATCCTGCTTGAGGGACCTTGTATCGGCTCCATACAGAAAGATTGGAAACACTAGACATTTCATGAGACAAACCTTTGTATTCTTGGTTATACGTCGGTCCTTCCAAATCTTTCCAAGTTTTTCTACC
Source organism: Limenitis camilla (assembly GCA_905147385.1). Lineage (NCBI taxonomy): Eukaryota > Metazoa > Arthropoda > Insecta > Lepidoptera > Nymphalidae > Limenitis > Limenitis camilla. Next base: position 409,086 of record LR990232.1, on the reverse strand, counting down.
GCCGACCTGGTGATAGCACATCGTTGTCTAATTTTTACTGCACATTCTCCTTTGTTCGTGATAGTAAAGCCGAGGCATATTTAGATCTACTTAATTTTAAATAACAGACGACTTACCGATTTCTTTCATTAAACTATTTATTAACATTAATCTAAACTACATATGATTAATATTAACATTGAGATATTAATGTTAAAGGAATCCTGAATCATTTAAAACCGATTATTATCAAATAATAATCGCTGGCGTTCTTTAAATATTGTTAGGATTAAATCATAAAATTAGGTCGCTATATAAAGAACAACCAATCGGTAGACAGCTGCAGATCGAAGTAGACCTTACTCACTAAATTACTCAGACAATCGTGATCTTTGGAGACAGACAAACTTTACCAATTAAAACTTCTCTATCTTTAACTTATGCTTCAATAGCAAGCTTTTAAATTCCGTTACAAAATTTATTACGATTTCCAAATTGATTTTTAAAGGATTAAATCTTTCGAGTTAACTTCTTAACACATGTAAACTAAATAATTGATATTTGTACTTATAAATTAAGTATGGCTTGTCACCATATTAGGGTAGCTGCGGCTATGGGAATTGTCTAATGTACCCCATGTAATGTTTCAGGCGCAGTCTTATGAATAGGAATTTTAAGACTCGTCTACGAGTCTGTATTTGAATAATTTGAGTTCATTTTTATGTTAGTGAATAGGACAGCTTTTCGGCCGACTACGGCGAATCCAAAAGAATGGGTTATGATTTTGGCAGTCTATGTATGTATTTTTGTATGTTCCACTCTAGCGCCTAAACTACTGAACCAATTTTGATGAATGAGGTGTCAATAAATTCGTTATAATGGCGCGGGTGACATAGGCTATAAAATTTTATGATTTTTTTTATGCCGGAATTTATACCTCAGATTCTAACCTCGAAAAAAATTAAATTGAGATAATTATTACGTATTTGGTAGCAAAAGAAAGGTCTTGGTGTTATTGTGTCAACATTTTTAAAATGCGGTCGTTAAGGTCGAGCGGCCAGTCGTTCCTATTAAACCAAAATTACGTTACAATATCCTATTAATATTATAAACGCAAAAGGTTGTAAGAATGTATAGATGTATGTTTGTTACTCTTTCACACAAAAACTACTGAATAGATTTTGATGTAACTTTACAATAATACAGCTTACACTTCAGAATAACACATAGGTTATAGTTAATAATAATATAGCGTGAATTATTCAAAATATAGCCGGTGTAACCGCAGGGCGCAGCTAGTGAGATTATAAAGGTTATTTCGATCGGAAAACGGAAAACTACTAATTAAAAAAATAAAGTTTAAAAAACTATAACCCAACTACGTAAAAAAAAGGATGAAACAAGAAAATAATTCAGATAGAAACCCAGAAATGCATCGGTATAAAAATTGTCAAGGTAAGTAGGGTAAGTACCGTGGTCGCACCTATGTATACCTACCATGTCTGTTTCATGGTAGTGTTCCTCTAATCGTATACATATTATGTATAATCATAGTAGTTTCGTGAGCTTGCAGAGGACACCGCCCGCGCAGACTACTGCACTTGTATCATCCAACAGGGATCACTGGGAATCCCAGGAAAACGTATAACGTTAGTCGAGGGTGACTTGTTAGAGTTTTATGTAGAAATTTACAAACACATGTGGACAAATGTGGGAACATAGAGTGCCGTGCGGCTACTTTTCAAAATCCTCTTCACGACACTATCGGTGGTCATCACGAAGTCCCAAGCTTCTCTGCGATTTGTTGAGCCGAGAACCAACCAAAGCTTTTGTCAATAGGTCTGCCTCCATATCTTCAGTTTGGAGATATTTTACTTTTATTGCTCCTTCTGAAATGCATCTACAAACCAATGTCTTTTGATTTTAAAGAGACCACATTGAATTTTGACATAATTTCAGGGCTGCTTAATTGTCATTCTTGAATACATACATCTTGATGTATGATATCTTTAGAGTCAGCGTCTAAATGTCTTTTTTTCAGGTGGATTGCTTCTTGTGATCTCCAGTCCTTATCAATACAAATCTTCCCTCTTTATGATATTAGTATAGATGATAAGAAATAATGTTTTAAAGCAGAAGAAAGGACAAATATCCGAAAACCATAAATTTCACTAAACTAAATTTCCTGAAGCATATTTTCTTATAAATAAAAATGAATTGCTATTTGTTACTCTCGCTAAAGTTCGAGAATGCCTGAACTGATTTGGCTAATTTTGGTTTGGAAATATTTGTAGAAGTCCAAGGGAGGTTTAAAACCTTTTATATGTAGTTTAATAAATTTTCATGAAACAAGGACTGGTCTTTCCTGATATATGTATATACATTCTTATGTTTGAATTTGATTCTGAAATAATACTAACTTCAACATAGACACAGTGAAAGCGAATGAAAAATGAAAAGTATTCATGTTGTAGAGTGAGTGGGCTCATTGTAGAGTGTGACGTTCACCAACAATGCTCACTTGTTATTATTCTGCCAACCATTCTGATTATTATTATACTTACACAATGTTGAAACATTAAAAAGAATTCGTCCAAGTGCGACTTGGAGTCATGCATTAAAGGTTTCGTACAATTTGATTTACGGATCTTCCCTTTAAGTGTGCTGTAAAACGTTCAACACTTTATAATGCTCATTTAATAGTTATTATTAAAAGATCTGAGTAACCCAGCAGCTCCATTGGTGATACGGGATCTGTTCCCCGACTCACGGTTCACTGAAATAACAGCAAACAACATTAACGGTAACCAGAGAATATCTCTTATTTTGCCGATGTCCATTGGCGTCGGTGGCCACTTTCTATCAGGTGGATCGTCTGATCATTTGTCATATAAAATGTGTATTAAGAATAACTCATAACCCAAAAACGCTAGGGTATAAAATCCATCATCAGTCGAATGCCATTGTTCATTTATTCATTGAAATATTAACTCAACAACAATTCCGGCAATAACGTTTGCTGTTTATTTTGTATAACTTATTGATACAATAATTTATTGTTTTAACTAATTATTAAAATTTTTGAATTATACAAAAGTTACACGAAAAAACGGCATGAATATAATATTCTTTTTCGAATAGCTCCTTTAATAAATTAATTATTTATAATTATTATATTTCTATTTTGATACGCGAGACGGAGATTCTGTAAACTTTGTGATTTCGGGTTACAGTTGTATACCGGTGGGGACGTGGCATTGTTTTTTATTAAATTATTGGTTTATAACTATAAGTATCTTATTGTTTTATAAGTTTCATTTTTTCACAGCTCACAGTCATGTTGAAAAAGGTGTGAGACTTTTGCCAACTCACTTGTCAAGGAGTTTTGTATCAATCGACAGCTCATCATCATAGGATACGAATTGTAGGCATAAATATCTGAATCGTTCATACATTCTGTAAATTCATTAAAAAAATATGTCGAACATAAAACTTCATTCTTTATTGAAATCGGTTAAAATTGTAAGTGTAAAAATAATATTAAGAATTTTCGTGTTCGTGTCTTAACTTCAATTAAGTTTTACCAAGACAAATTGGACAAATTGTCCTAATTGGGAAGAAGTTTGTCTGAACAGTGCGGTGCTACTGACAGTGAAGGTCGAAGAGCTCGAAGGGATCGGGGGGTAATGGAGAAGTTGCTACTATTATTGAAAAGAAAACAACTTCTAACAGAGCGTCACAAAAGTTTTAGGATAGAAAAATTGTGTCTTTCAAATTTTCCTTTCAATTGTACGAATTGAATTGGGACTGGATAGCGTACGCAGAATATGTTCCTAAAGATATTTAGGGTCAACACACCCCATTCATCGAAAAATTAAATGGTTGAAAAATTACGATACAAGGAAACATGAACAACAAACGGATAACAGGAAATGGTATCATCATTCTTGTTAAGCAATAAAATAAACCTATTTTTATTCAAGCGACAATTTTATAGAGGCGACGGCCATTGACGTGCTTTTAAAAATATATGCGAAATATTCAGACAAGCCTACATGTACTTATTTTGAAATCATTGTTTATGCTATCTATGTCGCGAGGAAAATTCAGGATCTAAAAGAAGATGGAGGAATGCAGGTCTGATTTACATACGGCTCGAAGTGTTGGATTTACATAATACAGGTCAGGAGGACTTCATGAAAAATTCTTTGCTGTGAAATTATTCTTATCGATATGTAAAGTATTCGTAACAATTTATTCGCCGGTAAAATTTAGCTGACTGAGCGTCGAAGGATCGACCTCATTTTGATAACGAAGATCAGGCACGCTAGACGTTTTATAAATTACTCGCTTTGCGTATATTAATACAATAAAACGACATCCTTTCAAGCCGCAGCTAATTGATGGATGGACACTTCTCAAAGATATAGCTAATGGTAAAAATTCATTACTAATAGATATTAAAAAACTATATTTTTTTAATTTGAAAAAACTGCAATATAAAACATGTTTTAGATTAATGATCGAAACGAAATGTATACAGAAAAATATATGAACTTTTTGTTTTTATCCCAGTCCCAGTAGGTATCACGATCGGGTTCTAAATGAACTGAACGACGTAACGCCCCCAACCCCGGCACCCCCAGTCCCCCGAGCCCTCGGGGATTCCCAGTAAAATAAATACAATTCCGATCGACGCCGATATTGTCTCACTCCATATTGTTAACACGTACGTGATTTTAATTTAGTTCAGATTTTTACCGACTGAAATAAAATGTTTTAGTATATTGCCACACTACCTTTTCACCAATATTGAAGACTTAAGGCAAAAGCTTTAATTTCCTTTAACGCCCTTAGTGAAATTCAACTCAAATACAACAGAACATATTGAATATCGATTTTCTAGAGTGTATGATTGAGTAACTCCATTGATTTAGGGCTAAATATGGAATTTGAGTTGAATCCAATCAGACCGACATCAATAATTCTAATGGTTCTGTTTTATCCGCTTGAGATATTGATATATTTTCACATACATTAAATTTTTGTGGGGGGTCATCGTTAGGAGCGGGGAAAACCGAACCTTATTAAAATTCATTTTTACATTATACATTTTTGTTTAAAACTACATCTTAATACTAGGAGAGGCGAGTATACTGTACAAATTGGGGGCAGGCGATGCTGACGCGTTAATGCGCCAGATACCTCGTAAAGTACGAAGTACTCACGAGCTCAGCAGATTCCGGGGCGCCAAACACAATAAGGTTATTGTGGTTGATGTCGGCTTTTATGTTAGGCAATTACTCAGCGTTTTTCTAATCTTATATCAGTTTTCGATTTCGATTTTGAGTACAGTTTGAATCGTTTAAAGTTAAGTCATAGTATCCTAAAGCATCGAATACAAACCCAAGAGAACCAAGTAAATATAATTGCAGATTAATTAATATAACAAACGTTAAATATACATAAACGTACCGGAAATCTTCTCATTTGAAGTTATTTCAAGTTGTCGTAAACTTGTCTATGATACACCAGGTATAAACAAAACAATAGAGACGCTCCCTCTTCTGACTTCGAAACTTCATCTGAGAAAATGAGGGTTTATTACTTATTGAGAACTGTTTTATACTACTTAATATGTATCTGTATATTATTATTAGCCGACCCATTCTCTCTTCGCTGAGGTGTACTCAAACTGTTTACTCACTCACTCTACCCGCAACTATGAATCATATATCTCTCATCGTTAAGGTAGCGTTCGTAAGAAATGTTTTCGTTCTCCGACTTACTTCAGCAAATCCGACTACGACGAAAGTCTCTTCATTTTTCGAGTTAATATAATATAGCCTATGACACTCTCAAATAATGTGGCTTTCTATTGGTAAAAGAATTTTCAAAATCAGTAGATCCAAAGATCCCGCTACAACCTCACAAACTTTACTTTTGAATCGCGGTCTTTATCTTTCTTTCAATTATTTCAAAATACGGACCGACAGACAAATGGTAGCGTCATCTGTCAGAACTAGTCTGAACTAACTGATAAGTTTGTTCAACTTTTCATACGGTGATAGCGCGTTAATGGCCTTTGGTTATTTAAAATTATAGGTTTCGCTATTTAGATGTTTGTTACCCAAACACACAAAAACGGCTGAAGAATTTCCATGAAAGTACACATATACCTTACTAGCTGTGCTCCGCGGTTTCACCCGCTATATTTTGGATAATTCACACTATATCATCATAATCTATATTATTCTAAAGTTTCATCAAAATCCATTCAGTAGTTTTTGCGTAAAAGAGTAACAAACATCCATACATCCTGTCATAAATGGGAGAGGAATGATACCTATGCATCCGCGCCATACCGGGGCAGGCCTATCAGTACTATTTAAGATACAAGACGACCATATTCTATTAATCAAAAAATGTATATGGCAACACTTAATCACCTTTGTCACTCACGAATAGTGTAGTTATCTATCAGTGAAAAATTTTTTTAAATCGGATTTGTAGTTCCTGAGAAACTCTTCAATTTACAAAATGGCCACCTTATGGCACTTAAATGGCCATATCTTTTTAATTAGAGTATTTATGGCAACACCACATAGCCTATGTTACCCGGAAATGATGTAGCTTCCTATCGGCGAAAGAATTTTCAAAATCGGTTCAGTACTTTTCGAGCCTATTCGCAACAAACAAACATACAAATATACAAACATACAAACAATCAAATCTTTTCTCTTTATATTAATAGTATAGACGTACAGATAATGTGTTTCTGCCGAAACTTTCTCTGCAGTTCTGCAAAAATTAAAGAAATAAAGAAAGAAACGTTTATTTGATAATAAATACACAGAAAATCCCAATAAATATTATACTAATAGCCAAAAAATAATAAAATACGACGCAAACGACGAAAATAATAATAATAAAATATCTAATTAGTCTAAGGAACTAAAGACTTTTTACGTGTTACTAAAATGGTCCTCACTCGAATTTACGTCCTATTTAAGATATCTATACGTATATTGACACGGTAGAAAAAAAACAATGCAATATATAAACATCATTCATCAAATGGTCAAAAATATCTCCTTATCTAAGAGCACCGCCAAGACAAGCCAAGCGACTTGCAAGGGCTCTACTACCCTTTCTCAAAGCGCTTCGTCGTTTTTTTGAACCCTCATAACTTGATATGGATTATACCAATTATTACAAAGAGAGTGGGCTATGAAAAAAGCACCTTTGATGTGCAAGGATATACCCCAAAAAAGAAAGAAAAATGAACAAAATAAAAAATATTAACATAGACAACTTACAAACAGAAGTGAAATCCCACCAAAAACATTATCATGTAAAATGTTGCCAAGACCAGACTATATAGGTAGGGCGTGTAGAGTTAGAAGCTTGGCTCTATAATATGAGATTTAATAATTTTTTGACAGAGGTATCACGAATGAAATCGATTCACCTTTCGTCCTAGACATTAATCTGAAACGTTTTGGGACAACTCAGATTAATAACATACACGCGTAAAGAATATTTATTTCCCGTCCCACACGAAATACTTTTCTTTTTAGATCATGATGAAAATAAAACGAAACGAAACGAAAATTTACGAAAATATATGCGGTACAAGCAAACCTTCCAAACCATTTATAATATTAGTAAGACATGGTAAGTAACTTAGATTACGATTTCTATCACTATTTTTTAATCTTAAACAGACCACGGCCAACTATATTGATAGTGATCTTTTATCGCAAGTAATATGTTTCTAAAACCATTCCCGTGTAATCCCTCCCCTCCCCCGGGCCCGGTCCCCGCTCCCCGCGCCCCGGCCGACACGTTCCACGTATTCCTTAGCGATATTCTATCTTAGACGTTTTATCTTACAGAGTTCTCATTTCGGTAATGTAGTCTTCCCTATTTTTTAGAAGTCTCGAGGCAGTAACGTCTTTGAATATATTTCAGCCAGATTAATCTTTGAATGTGAAAAATTGTTGAATAATCTTGTAATAATGCGACATTATGGTACTAAATGGTCGGAATTTAGAGTGTGATGAGTGATAGTACCCTCACTGTACTCATGACATGCACTCAGTGTGTTTTGCATACAGAAATATAACTATACCTAAAGGAAAAGAGTGCCGTCTTGCGTTAAAAATCGCATGTATGGAAACTAGTGCCATCTATTGAAAGGGCACCGAAAGATCGTTGCATAAGTGTGTGTGTGTACGAATAAATAGGCACACTTTGACATCAATTATAAATTATAATGATTGTTTTCGGGTGATAATAAATTCATTGATCATATTTTGCAGTCTTTGTAATCATTTAACAACTTTTACAGTTTATTTAGATTCATTACTCAGACGACTAAATAATATATGAAATAGATCAATCAGCAAAAGATATTTTATGAATACAGGCACCCTGCAAAGTACGATCAATGAATTTATTACCCTAGTAAAAAATGAAAATAGCTGTAAAATAAAAGACGGACTAATTTTGATATCTTTTATTGAAAACTTGAACTTATATTATCTGTTTACAATGTATTTTATATACACAAAAATACTTATTTGATACGATATAGAAAGAGTAATAACATAAAACCTACTGCGATACTATCAATTAATTTATTTACGGTAATCCATGAAGCCATTTTAAACTTGGAAAAGTACATATAAATTTAATAACAAATTAAAATAAACACAACAGGAACAAATGAAACGTAACAATTAAATAAAACAAACAAAAACGAAATACCAAGGGAATAGTAAAAACAATTTGAAAACACTTCGATTTCAATTTTCAATCTCCAACGGAAACATTGAATTTATGAGTGATATTTTGTGGGAATCTTATTGCCTACTGTAAATAATTGCCAGCCCCAAATTTTATTACCCCAAAATCTGTTTACACCGAATTTTTTTTTATTAAATGTGTTAGTTATCATAATATAATTTATCTAAAAAAAATACTTTTTTATTGCTTATCCGTTTTATAGCTTTACAAAACGTGTTTAGGTTAATATGTCAACGTTCAGAGTGAGTTCTTAATTAACTTTCACTCATCGATACGTTTTATTTTTTCGTAATTAACCCTGTGACGTTACAGGTTTTTTCTATAGCTTTTAACATGTTAGCGAGCTCCCCGGACGGCTTTATATAGATCATTGTTTTTTTTAATAATAATTGCTGAAAAATTAGGTTGTATTTTGTAGTGTTATATTTTGACTAAAATGTGGGAAATTTCAATAGCTGGCTAATTTAACTAACTACAAAAAAAAATTGCCGAAGTTGGATACGTCGATAAAACAGACAGATTTATTGTTTTATCGACATTTTACCAGTAGAGGAATCTATTGTTAATATAAAGAACTTTTTAGCTTTTTAATGTGTTCGCCTTTCCATTAGATGTCACTGGTTTCCATACATTAGGACCTTGTCTGAGTTGGTCTGAGTGTGCCCCTAATTGGATATTGGATAGATCACCTAATTTTAAGTTGGTGTGACATGTTGTGTCGTACCGTAGTTTTTGTATTTAAATTTCTTTTAAAATCTTTTTATCACAGTAAGAAATAGGATTGTTTGGCAATAAAAATATTACGAGTTGATTTATCGTTTTTCAGTACAAAATGTATGGCAAATGTTTTTGGCGATTTCTGACATTTCTAGTACTCAAACCTTAAATGGTCCCATAGAGTCTTGTGATCCCCACACGAAATAAGATCGATAGACATAAAATTTTTTTTGAATTTTAGCATAATGCATAACATTTTCTCAAAAATCTGTAAATGCCCTTACTGATCTGTCACAAAAATCCACCCTGTATATGTATATCAATTGAGTAGCATGATACACTTATTGGCCACAAGGGCATAGGTACTGTGTGTGCGACGAGAGCCCGTAGTCTGTGGTACACTGATGTTCGTTTTTGTTAAACAGTTTCAGACTTATTAATTATACAGATAATCAATTGTATTATTATACAGATGAGTGATACATATTATTATGTGAAATGTAGTATTTCTGAGAACATACCTAAATCGGTATTCAATGATTAATTTATTTACTTTAGTCTCACTTTAAGAAATTTTTTACTCCCCGACGCTAAATGTGCTACGATATTGCTCTAATAAATTATAACCTTAAAATCATATAATAAATAATTTGGTTATCATGCAATTCTGCGGAGTGTTCGCGAGTTTTGTTTTATTTCAGTCGAAAAAAGTCCTAATTAACTTCACAAAAAATATTGTTTATAGAAATCCATCCTTAGGCCAACTATGCCTAAAGGGTGGTCATGTCATTTCAAAACTAATTAACTAAAAAGCTATCCCTAATTTGTTCGTAGATTTTGCGTTCAATGACCAATACTGATGAATTCAATTCATAATTGTTTCTTGTAGCGAAATCTAATAATATTATATAACCTAAATACAATACAGGCACATGTAAATATTATAAAGTTCACAGATAACTGCAAGAAGTATAAGCAAACACTGAATAAGCGAAACCGCTAGAGCTTGCCAGTACACGTTCACACATTCAGCACTTTATGTAAAACTATACTAAATATAAAATATGATGCTGAGCTCCTACTTGAAGTAATTTTGAAGTCAGCAGTTGACCTAAGTGCCGGCGCATAGTTAGCACAAATACTAAGCCTAGTTATTAATCGTCAAAATAGCCACAGAGTTTTAGGCATAACGCCACAGGAAAATATAAAAAAAAACGTTCTGAAAAATGTATGACCAAATTTTCAGGAGGAGAACCCGACCTTGGTCTGAGCAGCAAATGAAACTGCCTCTAATGCTAACCTCTCTCAGGAAAAAGTACCACATGAAGAGTTTTAGGCAAAAATCTTTAAGAATATTGTCCGGGTTACTCTCCAGAAATTAATTTAAATGGCCAAACAATGTTAACCAACTCAGCTAGTTAAAAATATTCAGGTATTCAATAAACATATTTTACTATTATCCCAAAGGATCAATACATTTCTTCGGCATTAATAGTAGCTTATATGTTAATCCAGGTTATAAAGTATCTGTGTACCAAATTGCGTAGAAATTTGTTCAGCCGTTTTTGTGTGATTGAATAACAAAGCGAACAACGAGGCGAAGCCGAGTGTGTTAATAGTATCACATTAGTGTTTTAATACCTAATTATATAGTTGCATACAAGACTATCTACACCCATGATATGAATCCTCTTATTGTAGACTTAATTCACTTCAATGTGTTCTTTAATGTTGTAAGCGATTACCTTCCAACTTATGTTTTCCATTAAATAAAAAAAAAGAATTAAACACTAACATTTGTTTGACACACTCAAACATATTGTTAAAGTAATTTAAATGAAATATACTAAATTTCCGATTCTAATTATTTTAAAATACAGTAATAGTCCCGAGGTCCAATTTTATCTGATTTCGAATTCATTCTTTTGTAATTAAGTTTCATTTCTCAGCATTTCTAAATCAAACGATATTAGATATTCAAAAGAATCTAATGGACCATGATAATTAAATTTCAAAGGATGTCTTTTTAAAATTAAATGCTATGGGCGATATATTCTATATTGTACATAGACGTGATGGTGTTATTATAACCTACCACGATATATCAAGAGCAGCGGATCGACTACATGTCACCGTAAAATTGTAAATACGTTAGATTATAATCTATCTCGCGAATTTGTAAACTGTCGATAGATTGTGAACCGTAAGATACAGCTTACAATTCAACGCATTAGTTTTCAGTAGTGATACCGTCAAATTGTTATGGATAAATCAAAAATAGATAATTATAGATAATTTTATAACAATAAGTCGTCTCTTCCTGAATGTTTATTACTCGATCTTCTATTGTCTAATACTTTTTCGCACTTTTAAAATAATCTTCGGCTTGTAAAATTGCCGTTGAGGTTATGTGACGTAAATTTAAAAAAAGATTTTTTGTTCATGAAATTTCATGTTATATGGTAATTAGAGTAAAAAAGTTTGCAATAATTTTTGTATATATATCAAGGTCAAAAATTGGACAATTTGACTCCATTTATTATGTGTAAATCGTTAAATTAGGTATATCATAAAGATGAGTGAAAAAAGCGTATGTTTTATTATAAATTAAAAAAAAAAGAATTGACTGGGAAAGGAAAAAAAACCCTTCCGTTTTAAAAAGATGTAATATTTCATACAAAATATTAAATATAGTTTTTTATTCTATATAAGAAACTAGAAGAACGTTGAAAACTTTTTTTTATTTTTTCTGTCAAATATTAAAGACCTCTACAATAATGCAGCGCGACGCAAAAATCGCTTATATCGCAAACGTCGCGAGCGTTGCGAGCGTCATTTTCTAGCAATGTCAGAAAGTTTTCACTTATAATAGTTTCATAATAATTTAACTAAAATAAAAACAAATATGTACTGAAACAGTTTTCACTGTCAGAGAAGAAAAGCAATTACATACTTTAACTTTCATGTTGTGTGTTAATAATAATGTGGTTTCAAACTCTTCGTTCCATCTGCACTTCAAAATTATCAACGTGTTTTAATATAACATCAAATTTAACTCTAAATCCTTTATCCTTCTCGTACGTATAGCTGGTGGCAGGCTTGACGTGGTATCGACGCAGGATGCTCACCAATAACACCTTTAAAAAGTGCATGGCGTACCGCCCACCTAATATAAAAAAAAAATATTTTAAAATGGCTAATTTGTAGTCACGGAGTTCATTAAACTAAAAGTTGTTTAATGACAACAAACTAGATCTCACACGAATAATCTGCATTTAGATGAATTCACGATAAGTATAAATAATTTTGATAATAGAAGTCCAAAGTTTGTTTATCAACGTACCGACACAATTTCGGTTTCCATAGCTGAAAGGAATGAACGCGGACAACTGCTCCGGAGTGGCGCTCAGGAACCGTTCCGGCTTGAACTGGTTTGCGTCTGCTCCCCAGTGCTTAGGGTTGCGGTGGATGCCCCAGATATTAGTGATAACTTCGGTGTTTTCACACACCACTAATCCAGAAGCTATTAAATTTATAAACATTTTGTTTTCATCATTCATCATTTTTATGGTAATTAAGCATTAAATAGGTAAGTGGTTCAGTCGTTTAATAAGTAAAAAAAACATTTTTAAGAATCTGTATGTAATTTTACTTACGTAATTCAAAGTCTTTTTCGCATTTTCTTACAATAATAGGTGCTGCGGGGTAGAGCCGTAACGTTTCTTTCACAACTGCATCCAGATATGTAAGTTTGGGTATATCGTCGATTGATATTAGTTCACTTTCTGTATCTCCAAAAACCTCATACAGTCTGAAAAATAATTAATAACAGTCAATAGATGTTTGTTTATTATAATATATATATTTTACCGTCAAGTTGTAAACACCGTTAGGTTACAATCTATCTCGCGAGATTTTTGATAAAATTCTTTGTTTTGTCCATTCTATTTTCATTCCATTCTATATATTTTTTTTTATTATGCCCACTGTAATTTTGTAACTCTATGGTAATTTCATCTTGATTCACAATTTGACCTTAGTATTTGACCATAGTATCTTACGGCTACATACGTACTCGTTGTATACTTTGTCCTGTACATCAGGAAACTGTGACAGCAGCAGCAAAGTGAAGCAAGAAGTCGCAGCTGTAGTGTCAGTGGCCGCCAGCAACAGCACTAACGTCTCTTCCATCAATTCAACTTCTGTGTACTCTTTACTGCTTCCAGAAAAATTAAGTAATAAGTCTAAAAAACTACGTTCTTCCTTTTTTATATTTATGTCTGCAAAATAAGAAGAAAATTGTTATTTAAATTATAAAGTTTGGCCCGTGAGGGGTCGGAGTAGAATACAATTTCGCTCTGCCGCCAGGAGAGCACCTAAGAGCCAAGTAACCCATTCCTATTAGTGGTAGGAGATCTGTTTATCGACTGGCTTGCGAACACTAACATGGAAATCCGACCGCCAAACGTTTTTGACGCGTTCCGATCGCGCCGCATGTACACCGGATCTACCTCCTCCCTCTCCCATTACATTAATGCCGCGGTTCAGTGAACTCTAAGTTCTTGCTCAATGTCCACAAAAACACAATATTCTTCTCTTTTAATATATATGTCGGGGATTTTAAATGATGTGAAAGGAAATGGAATGAGGAAGATGAGGAATATTGGGGAACACTAAAAGGGGGTTATGGTATTGAATGGAATATTGGGTAAACGCAACGTAGATACTCCTATTGATAAATGATCAAATATGATCTCTAACAATTACGAGAGAAACCTAAGCAGTGCCTTGGACTTGTGACCAAGGTGTAGGCTTAAGGAGTTCCTTTAAGTGATCACGACACTCGCCTCCACTGCTAGGCTCTCTGTTTAAACCCAAGGTTAAACGCACATAGACCAAACCTAACACAAGACGAGGCAATTACTTTGTGAGGTACTCACGTGACCTTGATTGGACAGCACTCCTAGCACTAACACAACACTGCACAACACTATCACTATTCAGACACTACTTCACTTCTTGAGAGACCGCGCACGACTAAGACTTCAGTTAGACTGTCGATCGCATATAAAGGGTCGAGGGTAGAGACTGTCAAAACAACGGAAGTGACTACTACCCCACTCCAACGCCATAGACAAAGATAACGATTCGATTAATCGATAATCTTTTACTATGCTCCGACATATATATAGGTGTGAGTTAGGTTTAGGTTAGGGCTGCCTTGTGTTAGGTTAGGTTAATGTAAGTCTAATCTTCAGATTAAACAGTGAAACTAAGCAGTGAGTGTTATGATCATTTAAAGGATATCCTTAAGCCTACACCTTGGTCACAAGTCCAAGGCACTGCTTGGGTTCCTGTCATAATTGTTATATTGAATAGTAACGAGATCATAATGTTTAGTTATATCCTGACCGTGTTGCGTCCGTATAGCTTTTGAGATAGGCCATCCATCTATATCCTATTTATTTTAGTTTCCTAGTCATCATAGTCATCATAATATATTGATGAGTAATCGGTAAGCTAATAGCAGTGTATAAGAAACATAATGTAGATTTTCCTGATTTGTTGTTAAGCTTTTAAAACTTCTAGATAAACTTATCAGTGGCTGCCTTAGTCTTATTACAAAAAAGAAGAATAACCTTGATTTAAAGCTCAATTCCAGGTTTATCTGCAAAACCATGGTTTTCGTATTACAAAACTGAAATAAAAACATTAGCAAATTATAATGTTTATACACTTACCCTTTATATCATGGACACTATTGTTTTCTTGGGATTTTTGTGCCTGAAGGGCTTTCCTAATTAGCTAGAAAACAAAATTCATAAATATTATTTTGGTTGACTAACAATGTAGTAGTGTAGTAAGTGTATCTGTTACTTACTTGTTCGGTAAATTCATGCAGGATAACCTTCATATCTGATTGCGTCTTATATACAGGTAACAGTTTGTAAAAGGTGTCAGAGTGGAGCCAAAATTGAAGAAGGCGAGCTCCTAAGTTTTTAAAATATTCTCCAAACGCGTTAACGAATGGATGGTCCATTTTTTTTTGCAGCTGTAAATCATCTCCATATATTGTTTCTATAATAGATTGTAAATTGTGAATTGTGCTGATAACCGTTATTTAAGGCCATACATTTTATGTAGCCACAGTTTTATTTCTCTTAAAACAATAAATCACTGCTTCATTTTATTCGTGTTCTTTTAATTGAATATTGGCAGAAGGTTTTTTGTTAAAGCAAAAAATAATAATTAAAGATTAAAAATGAACACACTTAAACACTTCGAAAATACACCTCATCAAAGATCCGACAAGTTTAGCTAACTATAAGACCGCGCGGTCTTATAGTTAGCTAAATATAAACTTACCACAAGCGCTGTTCAAAGAACAGTTGGATAAATAATTCCACAGTGGAAAGTCACCCTTCCCTATTACAGACTCAAGTTTTTCAACAACAGCGTGGCTGTTCCGAACAAATACATCAAAAAAATTCCTGACATACTTCGGTGCCATTGCCCGCGAGAGGATCTTACGACGAGGTCGCCAGATATCCACTAAAAACAAACAGTGTATTTAGATTTCATTTGTTCGCGATAAAACATAGCTCATGTCCTTTCTCAAGGTCTACTGTAACACTGTATCAGTAACGGCTTGCGACCACTAACATACGAATCCGTCCGCCAAGTGTGTATGACGCGTCCCGGTCAAGCTGCAAGTGGGTCTAACATCCTATCTCTAATATCTCATCCACTAGGGTCCACTAGATCCGTAGCATTACTGCGGATCTAGTGGATCCTAAGCAAAAGCTGAAACCGTAGCACTTTTTCTCTTCACTCTCCCTCACCACTTTGTCTTCAAGGTTGCAACGCATCGACAAAAAACAAGAGAGTATCTCTTGAATGTGCGATGTCCATGGGCGACGGTGGCCACTTACTATCAGGTCTGTTCGTTTGCGACTTATATTCCATGAAAAAGACCATCTATCCGTCAATAGATGTCATAAACATGTATTTTCGCATTTTCATTAGCCGTATTACTGATTAAAAAGTTTTATCGATTTACTAACCTGGAGCAGAGATTGAGCCGTTGCCTAAGAGATGTCTTGGCAATTTTATCAGGTGTCCCTTATCCAAACAATATTTTAGTACTAATTTTGCAGATTCAGCGTCGCTTATAACTAGAAACATTAGGATATCGATGAAAAACTATCACTAGAATAGGCGACAGTGGCCACCGAAGTGGCCAACCTACTAAATTACGAAGCAGACCATACCTATTTTAATAATTACCTGGGTAGATCATGTTAGGTCCCATCCAAATGCTAGTTACTCCATGTGTATTTCTGTAAGCTTGATGAGCTAAGTCATTAATACAGTTCATAAATACTGGAAAAAATAAACAAACTTTATATAATAGCTCTCGATTCACTAACCTTTAGTGCGATACATTAGAGCCAGTCTCTTTTATGCTGTCGCATAATGTACATGGGTTTTAGTACTATAGTGTTTTGTTTAAGGTCACCCTTACATAGGTCCACGTAAGTTTACTTTGTTATGTAATTTAGTTAGCGAGGTCGAGTGGTAGAAGTGAAAGTCAATATTATGAAAGAGCTCTTTAAACCTTCTCCAGAGTCTCAAGCCCCAGGCACTTCTCGGCTCCATCTCAATTGCCTTTGTATATGTATTGCAGTACAGTAATAGGTATCATTCATCTCTCATTTTATGACACGACTTCTTTCAATTAAAAGGCAAGGTATTGGATTTATGGATTGTGACGTCATAGTATGCAATTCAAAGTCGACAATGTTTAACAAACAACAATGTAATTCGGTTTATTATGTTAATCCATTGGGATTGTTGTAAAATACAAAATATTGATATAATACAGAGCATAATTATTTCAATATAACCATTCACTGTTATTGTAGATCGTGACGTCACGTCAAGCGCGCCCAAATGATCAGGTTTTTCTTCTGAAAAAATATTGAAAGTATTAAACTTTCAATATTTTTTATTTCTTTAAGTTTTAATATTTATAGCACTGGATATTTTTACAATTATATTACGATGTAAGCTGTTGTATAAAAATATTAAAAAATAGATGCAATTTTCTTAATTAAAAAAGTATATGAAGAGGTAGTAAAGATTCTATCTGGAGAACTTTTTGGAAGACGCGATAAACAATAGAAGGAATATAGTTAGGTATTTTTTTTTTGGCAATGATTCCCAACTATTTGGTATCCTCAGTCGCTTTCGAGCAGTGGCAGCTTGCGACCACTTCGCAAACAAAGTTGAAAATTAATTAAAATCTTAGGTATTTATTTATCTGTCGTCTCTATTTCGTCCTAATATTCGTTTAGAAAAGGAAAAAGGCTTCGCAAAACTGATTTTACTGAGGTCTACTATAATAAACGTCAATAATTTAGAGTTATAAAATAAATACCTTTATTATTTCCAACAAATAAATATATATGTCCAATAAAAGGCACGTATGGCTGTTTAGGCTTTGTTTTTTCATACAACGTTGTTGTCTTTTTGCACTTTCTCCAATCCATTATCACCAGTAACACCATGAGCAACAACAACAAGAACACCAACAACATCGTGACAATACCACACACCACCACAGAAAAAGCAATATTACTAAAATATGCATTTACGTCTTTATATTATTCGTCCTCTATGCCCTTGTCTGGTTGTACCGTTCACAAATCAGACTTAAATTCCGCATTTCTTATATTAAGAGTACGAATACAAAGAATCATTAAAAACGCCTGTTTCTCATTTTTATGAAGGTTATTTTTCACATACTGATAAGTATATATAACCTGCCGACATAACATGATGAAGCCGAGCAGTGCCTTGAGTTTGAAGACTGGTTTTCACCTACACTACTCGACACTACTAACTAAAACAATAAATGTCTCAAACACTTACTTTTCCATTATAATGGTAACACTTAACTACCTTTTATTCACGAATCAAAACTATCACTTTTAGATTACAACACTTTTCTGAATTTAAATAAATTTGGAATTATGCTTTAGAATTATTTTTGACTACAATATGAGGGTCTTCAGATGGCGTTCCTAAGAGGTCAGCAACGCATCGGCAGCTCTGCGCGTGTTGCAGATGTCCATGGGAGACGGTGGACCATCAGGTGGATCTTCTGCACGTTTGCCCCCTATAAATTATAAAAAAAAAATATGCGCAAAATTAAGTTTAAATTTTCTTTATCAGATAATGAATGAAATGAGTTCTTTTTTATGAACCCATCATCTGTTGATATCAAGGTTTTTAACTACCGATAACAAAGGACAACGATCGTCAACGGTTACCACTATTCATTTACATTTTAGTAATCTCTCTCTCATTTACAAATTAGTAATTGAGAAAAAACTTTCAGGTAGTAATAAAAAATCCCCCTAGGATGGGGGTCTGCATGTTGATTACGTCTGCGAGAAAAGTGAATATCCCAGCTTAGAATGAGAAGGGAAAGTAATGCATTACTGAGGTAGGGCACAGCAGAAAATTTCCTGCTCAAATATGAAGCAGCCCGACTGGGGTAGTACCTCGACCTTACAGAAGGTCGCAGCTAAATAATACTACTCTAAAGCAGTGTTGTGTTCCTGTTAGTGAGTAAGGTGACCAGAGCTCCTGGGGGGAATTGGGGATAGGGTCGGCGACGCGCTTGCGATGCTTCTGGTGTTGCAGACGTCTATAGGCTACGGCAATCGCTTACCATCAGGTGAGCCGTACGCTTGTTTGCCCACCTAGTTACATAAAAAAAAATGCATGCAACAAATTAAAAATTATAAACAATTTGCTTAGGTAATACTTAAACGGCTCCATATCGTTCATACCGTGTACAAAAAGGTATTTTCTTACCTTCTGGGCACTGCAGCCAGTTCCAAATAATAAACAGTCTGTGTATTGTAGATTACCTTGAATATTCATTATGAAACTGCAATGCTATTTGATAAAATATTAAACAAAATGTAGACAAAGGACATCTGTTATATTAAATGTCATACTTGAAGTGTGTTTATTATGATTCCTAGGGGGAAAAAATCCTAGGGGGATTATCATAAATAAATGTGTCTGTATAATTCTATCTTATATATAAAATTCTCGTGTCACAATGTTAGTTACCATACTCCTCCGAAACGGCTTGACCAATTTTTATGAAATTTTATATGCATATTCAGTAGGTCTGAGAATCGGCTACTATCTACTTTTCATCCCCCTAAGTAATAAGGGTAGCCCACCCCAAATTTATATAGAAAAACAATGTTTGCCGAGTCAGCTAGTATATATATAAAACAAAGTCGGGTTGGTTCGAACACATAACTGGAGGGCGGCACGATCGATTTTCATGGTTTTTTTTAATTTGTTGTACATATCTCCGTCCCGAATATCGGAACAATCATTGAAAACATTAGACAATTCACGAAAAAATTAAAAAAAAAACAAGAAAATAAGGGGTAGAAAATGTTTATGGGTTTCGTAACTGAATTAATTTATTAATTAAATTCATCTAATCTGTAAACTAAATATAGGGAAGCCGTAAAGATCCGACTAACGGACAACTAAAAGGATAAAATTTCAAAGTCATAATTAAGAAAAAGAAACCTAAAATTGAATTTATAATTATCATTACCACTTTTGTTAAAGAAATTACTCTTATTATACATCATATAAACGTCATTTTAAATAATTACTTTTCTGTGTCACTTTTTTTTTAATGATTTTGGTTGTCTATGTATATATGTAACTATGTGTCTATGTACCTTTGTATGTTTCACCCTAGCGCCTAAACTACTGGACCAATTTTAATAAATGAGGTGTAAATAGATTCATAATAATGGCGCGGGTGACATAAGTGCTATAAACATGGAGAGAAATATGATACCCATTACTGTACAGCAATACGTATACACATGCAAATTAGACTGAGGCGAGCGGTGCCTGGGGCTTGAGACCCAGAAGCAGGTTTAGAGAGCTCTTTCATAATATATTAACTCTCACCTCCACCACTCGACCTCGCTAACGACAATAGATAATAAAGTAAACTTACGTGGACCTCGATAAGGGTAACCTCTATCACGACACTATAACACTAACTTCCATGTTCCACCAGAAAGACTGAGACTAATCTATCGCACTAAAGGTTATATAATGTTTCCACGTATACTCGAAATAATATAAAATGATATACCCGCTACTACCACTTTATAACCAGTGTTGCTAACATAAGCTATATATTTTTTTATGACAGAATTTAACCATCAGGTTCTAACGTTGAAAAGAATTAAACTGAGATAATCATCACGTGTTTGGTATTACTTTCAAAAGAAAGGTCTTGGCGAGTACATTACAAATATGTAAATATATCATATAGTTTAAGTCAAAATATATGTTTCAAATGCGGTCGTACAGTCCGCGCGGTCCAGTCGTTTCAGTTATTTACTCGTTTAAGCAAATAAAAACTAACATAACGTAACAATATTACATAAAGGTTATCCCGATCGGGAAAAGGAAAAGTAATAAATAAAAAATAAAGTTTAAAAACATATAACCAGACTAAAACAAAACAAGAAAATAATTCAGACAGAAACCTAGAAATGCATTGGTACAAAAATGGTCAAGGTATAACTGTGGTCGACCCCACTGTATACATTTATCACACGTAATCGTCAAATATGACCTTCACGAACGTTAGTGACATAAAAGTGTTGTTTCATTCGATATTACTGTTAACTATGGTTTAAAAATGACGTTTACGTTAACCGGCGATTGCACTGGTTATTGTTTAATTATCAAATAGCGAGACGAATAAACAAGTTTAGAGACAATTTTCATCATAAATTAGCTTTTATTCAATTTTGTTCTCGAAAACAGTTAATTGGCAGATGAAATAAATTATGTTGAAAAAATAAAGTGTTTCGTAAGCGTATTTATAATAAATAATAACATATTTGTTGAAGATGAATTTATTGATAAATTTAAAGAAGTTGCAATTTTTGTTACTAAGCTAATAGAAACTGAATAAAAAACTATAACCCGGCTACGTTAAAATGTGGTCTAAAAAGGGTCTCACTCGTTGCTTTTTAGTGTTATATATTAAAAAGTAATTTTATTTTAGGTAGCTATGGGTAGGCCTACGAAAGGTGCCGCGCGCCTTAAACTATATAGACTCCATGAAACGGGGACGGAAAAAATGTTCATATAAAATGAAAACTACAGGGCCAACCTATGTTAAGTTTTTATAGTACCAAATAGCGACTATTCCGCATCAAACTAAAGAAGAATCACGTAAATCGGAGCATCAATCTCAGCGTAATCGATATATATGTACATGAAAAAAGTATACCAATCGAATTGAGAACCTCCTCCTGTTTGAAGTCGGTTAAATTTGGATCAAAAGCGAGGCTAATAGATCGTGAGAACTTATACGCTGAAAATTTCTTTTTGAAGCATCGACGTAACGTTGTCTGTTTGTGGGTCTTATATAGGATATCACGGAGAGTGAGCGCAGTAATTGCATGACCTGTTGCTTCCTTTGTCCTTCGTGAAAAGTATGTGATACGTGTGAATCCGTCATTTATGAACCGAATTAAAAATTTGTTTTTGTATTTGGTAGGATATGCTTACAGATTGGTCCCATTTTTTTCAAAATCCAGTACTGATGATGACATCTTTGAGGAATTGAGAGAACTCCTCAAAAGTTATAGGCACACATATAGTAATTTTGATATTTTGAGAAAGGTTACAAGCATTTGCATTCAGAATTTATCATTTGATGAAGTGGAACTGATGAGGAAGACCACAGATAGCCATTATATGGTTAATAATGTAAAGCAACTATTATTATGAGGAAATTTAAAAAATACTTATCATGTTGATGTTACCAGTAGATTCTTAGACCTTCCGGCTTCATCTACCATCAGTTGATGATGACGCCGGAAGGTATGTACTGGAACACAGGCATGGGAAATTATTTCTTACTTTTTAGTGCATTTTTTAGAGTTTGAAGTCGGTTCAATTTTTTGTTAAAAATGTTTTATAATATTTGATGTTATAAAGAATTATCTAGCCAGCATAACATTGCTTCATTGTCTATTGACTTATGAAGCTGATCAGAAAAACCGAATAAAATGTATATAGCAATATAACTAAATAAATAAAATTATTTTTAAATTTATTTTACTTCTTATCACAGACATATTTTTATGTTTTCGTTATTGTTTTTTCGATTCTTTTTATAAAAAATCCCTTAATATCTGTTCAAACGTCACAACAACTGGCCTCACGGAAGACCAGCACTGTATCTGTACGTTTACAGGTACGGACATTATGCTGAGTGGGGACCATTTTGGAATCGCGATCGGCACTTCAATATGTTATTGTTACCATGCTGTTTTTTTTGTAATAGTTAGTTGTAAGCTGATTGTGAAACCAAATAAAGAATTCTATTCTATGTAATTATTATTATTTTTTTTTCTCCCATAACAAGTGAAACCGCCATGTCGTGTCGGTTGAGATTGGTTTATCTTTGATTTTTAATACAATTTATAAGTTTGTTTTCATTATTTGCAACACCACAAGGACCTTTTACTTATTTTATAAGAAGGCATATTTTATCATAATAAGAAAGATAAAACGTTTGTTTTACTTTAAATAACAACCGAAAAAACGAGAATAGATAACGAGGCTCGTGGCACTTTGTGCGGGTGCCGGCGTCCCTTTGTGCTTGGTGCTTGATTGGGGCTACTGCTGTAAGAACAGGACAAATAATGTAATTTGAATTATTTAATGGTAGAAATAAGATTACTTTGTATTAATTAAAATATGATAAGATTAAAAAAAATATAGAACAAATATGGGCTCCTGTAACCCATTTTTTTATTTGGTATAAAAAACAGATAGCTTACCTTTTCTAGTCACAAAATTTTCTTGAAGAAGAAGATAAACACTCAAAATTCATCTAATGAGATTTCTCCAGTCACATTCTGGTCGCTTCCTGGCATTTTGTATTGAAAGTTCATAAGATAAATAAGATACTAATTAATAGTGTGCAAAGAACAAAGTAGTCGTAAGTTGTTAACACTGTGGAAGTTGTAAAAGAACAGTCGTTACGTTATCTTGGATCATTTAATCAGTTAATTAGAGTCCTCAGTGTAAGGTGCTGTCGGGTAATGGAAATCGTAATGTAGTGAGAAACTTAGGATTGATTTTATTGAAGGTTTGTTTGGAGTTATACACTTAAATAACGTAGAGTTTAAATAGAGATGGCTAAAGAACGAAGGAAATCGAGCGAATTAGCATAACATAGACTTTTAGTAACGTTTAGTATATTAGTCATATTTAATTTTTAACACTATTTTTTTCAATTTTGCTGTGCCTTTGAATTACTGAACGTTTTATACTTATCGATTCAAGATATAGAATCAAAGTATGCATGGGAGGGAAGGTTAATATCCTTGAAGAAGCACTCTTCATATAATTAGGACAAAATTTCACTTACAGGTAAGTTCATGTAATCCATGATAAAGTGTCGTAGGTACATCTGTGAGAAAAGATTCTGTTACCGTGATGTCCCTCCTAGACCCCGTATCTTAGATTTTTGAGAGTGCTTGAGAATATCTAATATGTTTGTTTTAGTTTCAAGCAAGAATAATGATGTCCATTCCGTCCAGTGCCATTATTTTATTCCCTCTTTACGTACTTAATACTATTATCTAATCAATTAATAAAAAAAAAGTTTAAAAAACTATAACCCGACTACGTAAAAAAGTAATCTAAAAAGGACGAAACAAGAAAATAATACAAGAAAATAATTGGTTTTTATTGTCTTATACGAGTGAATAACGGCAACGACAGGACCGTGCGGATTATACGACTGCATTTTAAACATATATTTTGACATATACAATAAGATATATTATATACATATTTGTAATGTACTCGCCAACACCTTTCTTTTGATATAAAAAATCTGAGGTATAAATTCCGTCATAAACAAATAATAAATTTTTTATAGCCTATGTCACCTGCGCAATTATTACGAATCTATTGACACCTTATTTGAAAATTGGTTTAGTAGTTTAGGCGCTAGGGTGGAACATACATACAGGAACACATACATAGACTGCCAAATCATAACCCGTCCTTTTGGCCTCGCCGTAGTCGGGTAATAATAATGATGATGATACATAATTTATAAGAGGGTTTATGAGGTGAATGAGGCAGTGAGCAAATGTATTAACACAACCTTAGGCTAGCCTTGTGTTAGGTTATGTTTATGTGAGTTTAACCTTACATTTAAACAGAGAGCCTTGGCAGTGGAGGCGAGTGTTGTAATTACGTAAAGAAGCTCCTTAAACCTACACCTTGGTTACAATTCTAAGGCACTGCTTGGATTGTGAGTGAGTGTGAGATTAAGTGATCGTAACGTTTAATTACCTTCTGTCCGTGTCGCGCCCGTAGCTTTGAAGATAGGCCGGATCCGTTGTGTATGTGATGCGTATATCCGATTGTATATAGCTAACTCATCTTTCTACTTATTCACATTTGGTTTCCCTTTTGCCATATATAGATAGTATAGTTATAATAATACTTTTGACACTCTTTGATTATGACGTAAAATTAAGGGAATCTACATCCATTGGTCAGACTCAGAAGATAGAAAAAAATATATATATCCTATCAGAAACATTTTTGAAAAAAGATAAGATTTTCAACCTTAAAAGCTTTAAAAGTCGAAAAATGAAGTCTTGCTTAGCGAGACCCAGGGAAAGGTTTCCGGATCTCCTTTGATATGTATTATCTTAGATCTAGTTTTGAGGCTCCAGTCCACTCTGGTCTAGATCAAAGACTACATAACAGACAACAAAAACAATAACAAAAAGTTCTTCCTTAAAAGTGTTTATAGTTCTAATGTGTTTAATATATGAGTTAGCAACACCTTCCTTCCTTCTTCATTTAATGGCTTCTAGTTGTGCACAATAGACATGCACAGGGTACTCTGCCAATGTCACGTAGTGAGGACAAAACACACTTGTGAAGTTTGACCGGTGAATCAGAGATTTTATTTTAAGAGACTTCCTTTATAATCAAAGGACTCCATCATGTTAATATAAATCTACAACAACACAATATTAGTTAGTATCCAACGCCAAAAAAAATAAGGTAGCTTACATTCTAATAAATAATATATACAGTTAGTATACTATTTACAGTTTAATTTTGTTAGACTTAATAAATTTACACACAAATTTTACATAACGCGGACAAAACACTAATTGAAGGAAACATTTATCATTAATAGGGCGACGGATAGAAGAAGGGAGAGCATCATATAGTTTACAGAAAAGCTTAGGGCATGAAAACAACAAATGTGAAATTGTGCCTTCGTCCAGGCCACATTCACACAGTGAATGATCTCGGATTCTCAATTTATAAAGATGCACTGGAATGCAGCAGTGTCCAATTCAAAGACGGCTGATCGTAGAGATGACCGAAAGAACCTCATGTTGATGGAAAAAAACCAAGGTCTTTGTGGAATGTCCTGTTGGATTGCTGCATAATGTTTTCCCTTGACACATTTTACTAAATCCCACATTAAGTTCCAGGCATTCATAAGATCGAATTTTGCTATTAAACGTAGAGCATGTGCGTGGTTTGCATAGTGAGTAAAAGTGCCAATTTCCACCGCCTGCTTGGCAAAAGCATCAGCAGTCTCATTACCGACGATACCTGAGTGACCGGAAATTCAAGCTAATGTAATGGACAAACCTTTCCGATGACATGAATATAACACCTCCCGAATTCTGAATATGACAGAAACTCTCACCTCACTACGAAACGGATTATCCCTAATGGCTTGAAGGCAGCTCAAAAAGTCAGTCAGTATTAAAGTATGTCCTATGTTGTGAATTTCTACAAAATTAATGGCTTCTAAAATTGCAATAGACTTTCCTATAAATACTGACGTGTTGGTAACTTTATATTCTGGGGTAGTATGTAGTGTTACTGTGCGGTGAAGGTCCCATGATACTCCAATTTGTTTCAATATGATTTACTAATTTTAACTATAATTATCCAGACACCATAAATATGAACTTATTGATATCATTTAACTATTTCGAAGTATTCTTTAAATTAATCGTAAAACTCAAGTTTTATCGTTTGTACCTTTTAGTACTTACACTTAGTGCATGTCGTTTGTTCAAAATTACTTATGGAAAAATTATTATAAAACAATTTATTTTAATGAAATTTTTTTTGGTTTAAATTTTTTTCTTTTTTAATTATGCTACAGTCCAGTACAAACGATAGTCTTTCGACGTCATAATAAAAAAACTAATTTTCCTAAGTTCGGTTTCTGACTATATTTCCGCCCCTCACAGCTCATTAGGGTACAAAAAATTTAAAAATTGGTAAAATCCGGTATAAACGTGGTACAATCGTATAAAAGTCATAAAATTTAAGTACTACCTACTTAGTTTCCACATAGGTATACGATGAAAGTAAATAATAGTACTTCTTTTTGTAAGTCGCTTATGACAATATTTTTTATTTTGTTAATTTTTTCTTCCCTTTTACTTCATTTCTTGCTTTTTTTCATAGCCCACACTTTCTATCTTTCTCTTTATTCTTCGTTAGTTTACTGTTTATAATAAGTGTAACACCGTTTATAAAGTAATATTTGTCGGTAGATCATTATATCTTATTTCGAATAGACAATATATAACGTTCGTTCCAATAGGATTGAGTTAGTCAGTCAAGTGTTATCGCGCAGTACATATTAAAATAGCGGGACTATTAGTGTCGTGTCGTTTGGTGGCGTGGTGCTAGGCCTTCGTTATCGAATATCGAACTTTAATATTTTAATAACGAAGTCGAGCGGTATAGGTGAGAGTTTGTGCATAGTAGAAGACATATTTAAAACGAGCTCCTGGGTCTCAAGCCTCAGACACTGCTTGGCTTCTACCTAGATTATAGGTTTATAGTGTCCCGTATTCTTAGCAAGAGCAATACAAATTTTAGCATTTATAAGTCTTCAGTAAAAAAATTGTTTATCAGTGAGTCAGTTTAAAACACTATTTACATTATATCCTAATAATATTGTACGAGGGTTCAAAAAAACGAAGAAGGGTTTCGAAAAAAGGTAGTAGTGCTTTCATCGTCTTTCTTTCCATATTCGCTTAAATCGTCTTGGCGGGGCACTACCGAGCCCCCAGATATGTTTTTTTAAAGTAACAGCTACATAATAAAACCTGATACTAATTTTACTTTATTTTACAAGTATGTCTTTTTTTTATACTCGTAAAAACCTACTGGGTTCTCTTGGTGTTAGGGGATCTTTTCCCCGACTGGCTCGCGACCACCAACATACGAATCTGGCTAAAAAGTGTCTTTCACGCGCTCCGTGAGGACCTGACTTCCTTCGTCCATCTCATCCCCTCTCATCCCGTTATTGTTGCAGTACAGTATGTACTTCTTACTAAATTTTAAAAATATTTATTTACAATACAGAACACTGCAGTAAATAAGTATTATTTCATAAAATCGTATCATGAAGATCAATGCCATGTTGCATATAAAATAAAATCATTAGTAAAGCTAATTATTAAGTGGCAGGGGCTCAGCCAAGATGTTGGTGCAGTTATTATTGTTGCTAGTAATATTTATTTTTATTCTGGATCGGTTGAAAAGCAACAAATGTAAGATATTATATGAACAAACCAAGGTGGATTATCCTTGCCTGCCCATCGTTGGACATGGGTACTTATTTATTGGAAATAGTGAAGGTATTATAATTTTATTTCCTTTTATTACTAGGCTATAGCTGTTTTCATCCAATACCTCAATCTATATATAGGATAATTATTTATTAATTTATTAAAATAATTAGGCCTGAGGTAACACGTAGTATAATATAATGTAATTAAAACAAAACTATAATAGATTTGACAAAGGAAATTTATTCAAAATTATCCACATCTAAACTACTACATAAAGAGGTATGATTTGATTATTCGTATGTATTGTGTAATGTTGCCATAAATATAAATATTAAAATAATGTGATCATGTAAGTTCTGGAATATAAGAAGCAACAAACTACTCATCCGATTTTAAAAATTCTTTCACTGATAAAAAGATTTCGTCGTATCCTACGAATAAAGACGTAACTACAAATAACCAACTTTTCAGGGCGAGATTTATTGTGTTTTATTTAAATACTAATTGACAGTTTTGAAATGTTAACATTTAATACAAATGTAAAGGATTCTAGGTTTATTATAAAATTGATTATCAGGCTTATTTTCCCATATTTTTACTAAATTTGTCCCTTAAATCTTTATTCGCGGGAATATAATACGTTTTATTATACTTTATTACTTAATTATGCCCTATTTCTTCGGAATATGTAGGGTCGTAAGAGCACTAAGGGCTTTTTTCTTAGATAGATATTATCTATCTAGAAGAAGTTAGAAGAATCCTTAACCTTTTTTATCGTTTAAATTCAGAAATAAGCAAGCCAAGACAAATAGAAAATTGAAAAATAATTAGAGATCAGGAACTTTAATATCAGCTAAATCACAAGCCGTTTGAAAAACCAAATTCTACAAGTATTTGGTTTTTCTACTATACAAACTAATAATGGACAATCAATACGAAAATAACTCAATGAAACTATTATAATTTACGATAAATTTATACCATATTATCAAAATTCACGATTTTTTCCCGATTTTTTTATTGATACTTCTGGTCATAAGGTAATAAGGTGATGGTGTTCTTGGCGTGCGCGGCAAGTGACCTATGTCATCAACTATAACTTTATAGTTCTTCAACTATACAACTACAGGACCAAAACCGGGGGTATTTTTCGCTTCAAGCGAAGCGCTTGTTGTTCGTTATCCATTAGTGTCCGGACGAGAATGTTTAGGTGCTGTATTATAATCCATTCCTTGTAGGTTTGTGAACCGTACAATTTCCTGTTTGACTGTCGATATTTTTAGGTCATGATGCAGTAACTCGTTAGGTACAAATCAAGGAGCTCCGGTTATCATCCTTAACATTTTATTTTGATGCCTTTGTAGTATTTCAATGTTTGATTGGGACGCGGTTCCCCACAATTGGATCCCGTAAGTCCAGATAGTAGTAGTACCGAGCTGTTTCCTATTTGTGAATATGTGCTTTTGCCAAGTTAGTCTTTAGTCCAAGTGGAGAACGAGTTACTTCACATAATCTGCTTGTGGCACTACAATGTTATTGAGTGTGATTTAGCGACAAGAGCCTCTCCTAATGTGAATACTTTATTAACATATTTGGTTTCGTTTATCTTTATCCGCCACTTCTTAAGCCAGTGAGACATGTTGTTTAAGGTGCTTTGCAATATTTTTGACGCTATAGTTGGGGTTGTTATGGGAGGATGTGACAGCTGAAAATTTACCAGTAGTAACTGATGATGATGTTGGCAAATCCGCGGTGAAAGTAGGTAGAGAATGGGTCCCTACACGCTAGCTTATGGAACACCTGCTTTTATGATGCAAAGGTCGGACATCGCTTGTCTATTTTGAACAATGAAGTGACAGTGTTATAGAGAGGATTTTAGAATTCCAGTTCGGTTTTGATTTTAAAAAGCAGTCCTTCGTGGCATTCGCGATCGAACGCTTGAGATATGTCTAAGAATAAACTAGCACAGTAAGCTTTGTCCTCCAGTGATTGCATGATTTTTTTGTAAGTCGTTGTATCTGACAAATAGTGGCATGTTTACTTCGCAATACAAACTGGTGGACGAGAATTAATCGGTTATTTGTTAGTATCGGCAGTATACGTTGTAGCAGTAATGATTCATATATTTTTGATGGGATTGGCAACAAGCTAGGTTAGTAAGATTTTGCATCTTCTTATTGTTGGTCCGGTTTTCAAGAACATTTTTAATTTGCACTACTTTTAACTGTGGCGGGAAGAATTTAAGTCAAGTTATGGTGTTGAATAGAGATGTCAAAAACGTTATTCCCGCTTCAGGAAATTCCTGCAGAACGCGATTTTTTATGAGGTTATATCCTAGGGATACTTTCGAATTTGATTCCTTTGTAATTTTGATGCCTCCTTTTTTCGAGAATTTAATAAAAATGAATGAATTTCGAGAATTCTACATTGCTGTTGGGAGTATCCAGAGTTTCATTAATTTCTTCTATATAATCTGATGGATCTTCATACGGGTGAGGTGTTAAGACATTCAAAAGATGCTCTGAAAGGGTTTTTACCGTTTCTAAGTCCGTACGTGGACAAGTGCAATCAGTTTTTGTAAAAGGAGGAGAAATACTGACAGGTCTTCTGAATTTTCTGGAGGCTTTCCAAAAGAAGTAATTGGATGAAGCTGTCGCGTCTTGCCACTGTGAAAGTGGCCATTATGGTAGTTTTCGGTAGACGAGGTATGGTTGTTTTAGGTTTCGAGCGGCAACAATTGTGGCTTTTTTTTAAATATTTTTTTCTTGCTGATAAAGTTAGTTCTTTCGTGATTTATTGAATGAAAGTGATGTAAAAAAGAGTATAGATTTCAAATCGGCAATAAAAATAAAAAGCCACTGTGGCTTTTGTGGCTTTTTTCCTAGGTTACAGCGATTTGTTGAGTGACATATATATATTAGGGGTTATAGAATGAAATTTCCGATTTGCGCTGAAATATTGAAATTCGTTTTTTTAATTTAGCCAAAATCAGGCCATGTTATCCATTCCTTTTGTATTAATTATTATTCAAATATATTATTTCATATTCAAGACTGTTTCAATACCTGTAGATTACTTTTTGAATTGTTGAAATCGTACATCCCATTCAAAAGATATTACGAAATAAAATAACTATCTTAGAACGATCAGGACACTGACAATTTTTTTTTACAATTACAGTCATAATGATCAAGTATGATCCGAAAATAAATGTAGAAACAAGAGATGAGATAGGCATTTTGGATTGAGATTCGAATATGGCAGAATATGTAATACCTTTAGTAGACGGGATGGTGGGACTAGGGGGTAAAGGCGTTATAGTGAGGTGTCACGACATTTGGACTAGATGTCCAGGTCACTACAGTAAAAACCGGTGTTACACATTTACAGGCTGGACTTAGCAACCCCGAACAAATCCCCCAGAATCTTCTTGTCCGTCGATTTTGCCCCGTCACGTCGGAGCATCGCAACAATCGCGCCCGATCTTAGCACACAAATTACGCCAGGTGGATTCGACCTTCCATTACAGGGGGAGACCCGCCTGGTCATTACACCTGCGGAGTGATGTCGATTAATTCCCATGAGAAATGAGATAACCAGCCGAAACCGATTCAATCATGTCTTCGGACCTGCCAAACCTGAAGTCTTAAATTGTCCTGAACCTGTAATTGTCTCAGGGTTGGGAGTTAATGTTTATTTATTTTTTTATGATTTTTTACCCTAGGGAGCTTGGGTAATGAATAATTAATTCTAAAGCAATACGCCTCCTCACAGTAAGGGAACTAGAAGAGCAGAATATTGTTTAAGGCCACCCCGCCCGTGACCCACGCACCCAATCTTGGTGCATTATCGATTTTTCCTTCCGCCTTGACAAAACTTAAAGCGAGTTTAAATCTCCCACCCTTACCAAAGCTAAAAGGACGTATGACCTTCAAAATTGCCCTGGCCCGGATACGCAGACGCGCAAAAGTGCTACTCCCCGAAATTTCCCTAGTGAGCAAACACTCTCCCACGCCCATCAAATGCAGACTAACCTACGAGATACATTCATATAGTAAGACGTGATTCCAGCAGTTGCCCGGAGTACACCAGCCCACAAAATCGAGGTGGACACACGAGGAGGTTTTACCAACTGGTTCCTCATTTTTGGGTTGCCCGGCCTATGTAATAATTTCGTTCAATTTAATATTTCATTTTGTCATACATATGTTATTATAATTACTACACACATCTTTATGTCATATATCTTTAATACTTTCAAGGTAATGCAGGTATTTAATAAAATTAGTATATATTTGCAAAAAACTATTAAAATAATTACGACGTTAGGTACTGTAGAGGGACCACTACATAAAATAATTATATTTACTGGTCGAACGCGTACCACGTGTATTTAGGTTTAATTTTACATTTCAACATTATCCATACAAATATATAAAATTGGAGTGTCTGTTTGTAATATTAAAATAAACGCTTTTTACTAAGTGCATGTCGGCGCCCCGCCAGACTCGTCCCCAGGATTCAGATTATAATCAATCTCTTCCTTAGAGCGCCCATATGCACATGTATGTATACTTGGTACATATTATACCATAACCACATTTTTTACAATTTTTGTCTGTTTTTTTTTCTCTGAAATGGTTGGAGCGATTTTGACGGGACGGACGGGACAGCGTAACAGACAAACATAGGATTACGATAGAGGAGTCGTCATTTAGTTCACATCTATGTTTTATTGTTTTTATTGTTAGTCTATATCATAAATTCTCTTTTCAGCTTTAATGCATCGCATTCAAGAAATAAACAAACAAACTTATAAACACGAACATGGCGTTATTTCTCTTTGGATTTGCAATCAGTTGCATATAGGTATTGTATAATTCCCTTATTATGAAAGAATAATATATCTATTGAAATCCTAGCTTGGCCTCAATATTTATAGAAATTTAAATATTTTCTCTTTCTAACATTTTACTACTGAGTTTATTTTTTTAAATGTTTGTGGTATCTAATTCTTAAAGTATTTCAAATTTAGACAGCAATAATTTACTTTCACTCACATTGTAGAAGTGCTCTCATCAAAACGGTTTCTAATAGACAGACGTGGACAACGTAATTAGAATTGCTTTTACGTTTTGAAACTCTTTTGCCTGACTTGAGCGGTGATGTATTATTATATTATGTAGAGTAGACAATGTCTAAACATATATAATTTAAATTTAATAACGATAAACTGGATCTATTAAGATTTAATAAGCGATTTAATAAGATTTAAACAAATTTACCTATATCACACTTTTTTACACTTTTAAGTAATAATTATTCAGCAACGCTTTTAAGTCACAATTTAATAAATTTACTAACTGATTCGACTCATGTGGATGATACATATGCCACATGCATAGATAACATTTTTTGTCGGTGTTAAGTAACCGAACAATTAATTATCAATAATTTAAGTTCCGATCATTATGGTAAAAATAACTTTTTGCCGGTATATGGTCTCGTCTTGGCAACATTTTATATAAAAATGTTTTTGGTGGGATATATTTACCATGTTTACCTACCATGTCTGTTTCATGGTAGTGTTCCTCTAATCACATATATAATCATAGGAGGTATACATAGATGCGACCACGGTTCTACCTTAACCATTTTTATACCGATGCATTTCTAGGTTTCTATCTAAATTATTTTCTTGTTTCGTCCTTTTTAGACTAATTTTTTTTACGTAGTAGGGTTACAGTTTTTAAACTTTATTTTTTTTTAATTTGATTTTTGTTAATTCTGATGCTCTTATATCTATATTCCTGTACTTTATGTTTTCAATAAAGTGCTTGTCTATCTATCTTTCCAACTTAACCTGATTGACTTGTAATGTTTTTAAATTATTTAAAATGTATTTTGGTCGGATAAATTAACTTCGATTTTAACAACGTGTAATTAAAAAATACACGATAAAAACATCACAGAGCCGCTATATTTAAATAATTGAACTACGAAAAAAACACTTTACAACAAATTTACTTGTAAAATAGACTATCAATGTTGCTAGTTTTAAATAATAATAGGCTCACAATAGCTATGTAAAATTATTACACCAAGTCTCCCGGAGGGAACTAATGTCCCTCTTTTCCCCTAAGTATTGAAAGTATGGATAAGTTACGTTACTGTATGTTAAATACATAACAAAAAAAATTAATTGCTTAATAAAATTGATTTTAGTTTCCCTACAAAGTGTTAAAAAAAATAATAAATTTATTGATTAAAGAAGACGTCCAATTTTATCGGTAACTAAAGAAATTGAAAAGAAGGATGGAAATAAATTCATAAAATTATATTAATAGGTATATCTGACATAAAATCTGCAAAGCCAGTTTTAAAATATTGCTTGGAGAAGGGATACGCGACGAGTTTCTCCCACCACCTCATAGGCAACGGGACGATCTTTGCACCAGGTATGTATTTCTGTATTTATTATAATTCAGACAATATAATATAAGCAGCCGATATAATATATATATATATATATATCCTATATATATATATATAGGATATGGCAGCACATGCTGCAACTCTGCCAATATATGAAAAATATGTGATTGCTAAAAGACCTTATTAAACTCGAACTTATTTTCCCACTTTAAATGATATTTCTTTAAGTCGTTCTTTGACAACTTATTACGTAAAGTATTAATCACTACATAGTATAAAACCAAGTCGCATCCTGCTTTCTATCTGTCCACGTGTATGCTTATATCTTTAAAACTACGCAACGGATTTTTGTATATAGAGAAAGAAACCGTGCGAAGCCGGAAGCGGGTCGCTAGTTAAATATAAAATTATTGAATTATTTATTACTGTTTACTAAACTAGAAGCTGGTAAACCGTAGTCTAGTAGTTATGACTTTGACATCTTATTCGAGAGATACAAATTCGATCCCCACACAGACACACGCCAACTACTTGGATTAGTTATATATGTTTAAGGCAATATATACGCTATAATAGCGCAGGGAAACATTGTGGGGTAAGCAGCACATATGAGAGTGCTGTGTGAACTCTGCCAAAACGCACTGGGCCAGCGTGGTAATTATGGCGTAACACCCTTCTCATTCTGAGGAGGAAACCCAATTCAACAATTTACGGGCTATGAAGATGATGAAGCCAGATGGCGTTGGCGGTAGTTATAACTTGTATGACACTATACTTCCTCGGTTGATGAACATTGAGTCGTTCTTTGGTTCGGAGGTTATATCGTAGTCGTGTCGTTTATGACTAACAAAATTCGAGTATCGTATCGCATCGAACGTGTGTGTGTATTTTAGTCAACTTTATGACACTCGTTGTCAATGTAGAGTCTATTTGTAAGTGTGTTAGTTGTGTGTGTCTTGCTTTATACAAATATGAGAGAGAATTTGGCAAATACTGCAATATGTATTTATTTATTTCCATTACAAAGTTTTTGTACTATATGTGACACTTACTGATTAAAGTTCGTTCCGTTTTATTATATTTCCTTGTGATCAGAAAATGTGATTTTTCTTTGTAGTAAATATCTGGCGACCTCGTCGTAAGGTCGTAGCGCGCGCAACAGCTCCGAAGCACGTCGACAGCTTCTTCCAAGTGTTTGTGCGCAGCAGCAGCGCTGCGGTGGAGGAGCTCGCCTCTGTTGCGGGGAAGGGAAACTTTTCCATCTGGGATTATTTCTGCCTTTATGCCTTGAATTCTGCTTGTAGTAAGAAATTTGTCATTAATTATGTTAGTATTTATCAATTCTAAGAAAGAGAGGTGTCGGAGGACACCAATTTCGGAGGTATTTTTAGTCTAATTAATTATTATCATTAACAATCTTGTCAAAAAACAAAAAAATATTATGATCATTATTTGGAGTTTTTTAGATTCCTCGCTTATTTTATTCACGGCACGAATTATAATATTTTTTATAAAAATTGAGTACTGACGTGTTATATTAATTAATGTTATCTATAGATATTATAAATAAGAAAGATTTGTATTTTTGTATTCGTGTAGGTTTTAACGAATAAACTCAAAACGGCTAGACTGATTTAATTATTTTTCATTAAAACTAGCTGAGCCGGCGAACGTCCATACCGCCTAATATACAATGAATGTCGTATTACAGATGTTTGAAATATTGACAGTTAAGAAACCCTTACTGCCTCCGATAGTGAAAAAGACGCGTCTAACATTTTTGCCGAAATTGAGTTATATATAATATATATATTGCCAGAATCAAGAAAAAAGAGCGCATCTGACAGCAATTCCCATATTTTGCTATCTCACTCCATTACAGATTTATTGTAACGAAAATGGGCGCAATTATGAACTTTTTTCTATTAGTCAGAAGATGAAAAGACCGATTTCGTTTAAACTTAATTGACAAGGCATATGTTTCAGATAGGAAATTGATGCAACTGACCATATGCGTCTTCGCTACTAGTTACAAAAGTCATGCACACTAAGAAGGAAAGTCATCATCTGTCACAAGCGCCCTCTCAACCTCGTACATTAAGTTTTTTGTCCAGAGTATTTGGTACATTTGTATGTCTTTGGCCGTATTCTAGAAAACGCCTAACTTATAAGTAGTGTATAATTGAAATTAGAATATTTACTTTTATTAAAAAATTATTAATTAAAAGTAGAACATTTACTTTGGCAAACTTTTATTGTCGTATCATGGTTGTAACGTAATTCGTAAAGCTGGTAAATAATTAAATACTTTTCAACTTCGGAATGAAAATCTGTTAGTATACTAAATCTATACATAAAATAAATCTATAGACTTGCCGTGTCTGTACATTGCGTGTATATAAAAAAAAATACTAGAGGGGTATTCATATATCCTATAGATACGATTTCAAAAGTTTTTTATAAAATTTTTCTGTTTGTCGTTTGTTTGTGCGCGATAAACGCAGAAACTACTGACTCCACTCGATTGACGTTTTTATATAACTGTAGTGCTAACTTCGGAGTAACATTTAGTCTTTGTTTCATCGCAATCGGTTCACTCAATCAAAAGATATATTCATTTACAAATTTTATTCATGTAGTTGAACCTGTCACACGTCCTGTAGATGGCGCCACGTGTTTGTTCATTGTGTCATAATATAATCACTAATATATATTTGGATTTTAAAATACTATTATATAATATTTTACAATAATATAAAAAGTTTTTTTAATTTTTAAATAAGATATTTTTGAAGATTTGCTACATGTTGTTTATTTTATTAATTTTCTTTTTCTTCTGTGATATAGATGGCGTTGTCGGTGTGAAGTGTAGTTATTATGTATTATTTTATAGTTATATGTTTATTTCGATATAATCCAACGGTTCCAAAATAAAGTACTTCGGGAAATTGTAAACGCTCCCTGGTACGTAAGAAACGATGATTTACACCGGGACCTTAACATTGACGTCGTGCCTAAAATAATCAAGAAACACGCTGAAGCACATGAACGAAGGCTTCACCATCATGTGAACGTCGAGGCCATCCAGCTCCTTGATATCACACAACTAGTGCGAAGGACAAAACCTTTCGAGTTAGTGTAGTGACTATTAAAAAGAAACATTCCTTAGTTGTGAGTGAAGTAATAAAAAAAAAATAGTGTAGAAACATTAAAAATATTAATCACAATAACAGTGTGACTAGACTTTTAGAGACACTAAGAAAGTGTTAATGGACGGATTCTTAGGTATTATATTACATTAATTTAATAAGTTTAGGTCAAAATAAAATTACTCATTAGTCATTTTAGTTAGGCTAGATTGTAATTAGATTATTATAGAGCTTCATATTAATTTGATGCATTGTAATACTAAAAAAAAAAAATATGTTTTTACAGTTATATTTTGTAATATTGCACAAATAAAACAGCCAGACTGAGGGGACCACAGCGCCATTGCTGCAGATGCGGTCGAAATTTTTAACCTATTATAGAAAATTTTGAAACATTTATTTGCGTTTTTAAAATTTGCAGATCGGTATGATCTATATATAACGGGACATACTTTTTAACCCCCGACGCTATAACGACGCGACGGGGTGTTATACGTTAAACGTGAATATCCGTATGTCTGTGTCTGTGGCAGGAGAGAGAGAATGCGATTAGATTACATGCGACTTTTTTGTATGAAAGTCAATTTGCTGTAGATGGTTCTGAGCTAAAATGTGTGAAGATCTGATCAGCCGTTTGGAGACTCTTCTCTAACTCATTTCCAACAAGTCTGTTTAGTTTCAACTTTATTGTAAAGGTTTTTTAAGACTTTGCAACATTGATGATATTGCAGCATTAAGTAGTGTGTATACCAACTCCTCAGTCACTTACAGCACACATTTCGTGGTGAGGCTAATGAGGATAGTTTCTTCGGTGGTATCTCTTACACATGTCAACATTAAGTAGTCTGGGCTATATCCAACTCCTCAGCCACTTACAGCAGACATTTCTCGTGGTGAGGCTAATGAAGATAGTTTCTTCGGTGGTATCTCTTACACATGTCAACATTAAGTAGTCTGGGCTATATCCAACTCCTCAGCCACTTACAGCAGACATTTCTCGTGGTGAGGCTAATGAAGATAGTTTCTTCGGTGGTATCTCTTACACATGTCAACATTAAGTAGTCTGGGCTATATCCAACTCCTCAGCCACTTACAGCAGACATTTCGTGGTGAGGCTAATGAAGATAGTTTCTTCGATGGTATCTCCTACACATGTCAACATTAAGTAGTCTGGGCTATATCCAACTCCTCAGCCACTTACAGCAGACATTTCGTGGTGAGGCTAATGAAGATAGTTTCTTCGATGGTATCTCCTACACATGTCAACATTAAGTAGTCTGCGCTATATCCAACTCCTCGGCCACTTACGTTAAACATGAGTGTGTATTACGGTAGAATGTTTCTATCATATTTTGAGAAGCATAAATAACTATTTTAGTTAGGTTTTTTAAATTTTTTATTAATAGTTATTATGAAATTAAATTGATTATTTTTTAAAAAGATCTCTTCCAAGGCGGAGCGAGACGGGTCGCACCCCCCACTTCCGGCATGCTACGTCACTCGATTGTTCTCCGTTTTTATTTGTTAGCTTATACTTTTGATATAATCATCAACAAGGCACAGGGACGAGCTCAGCGCGTTGCAGGAGTAGACGAGAGTGCTAACTGTTCCTCGCACGTCAATGTAACTTGATGTAGCTCTGTCCCGCTCTATCCCGTTGGCAACCCTCACAATCTCTACACATTCATATCTGACGGTTCTACTACCAATATTGTATACCGGTAAGCTTTAGAATAATCTGTAACGAGATTAAATCTAAGTGGTGTAAT
Organism: Limenitis camilla; assembly: GCA_905147385.1. Classification (NCBI taxonomy): domain Eukaryota; kingdom Metazoa; phylum Arthropoda; class Insecta; order Lepidoptera; family Nymphalidae; genus Limenitis; species Limenitis camilla. The sequence continues at coordinate 369,480 of LR990232.1, read as the reverse complement.
AAGTTTCATATAGGAATGATTAATTGGGTTATTAAGATTATTTTTTTCGTTTTAATTACTGATGTATGTAAATATTTAGTAAATAATTGGCTACTGATAACATCAACCTGCCGATGGGTACTGAGGGTTCATGCTTTGTGTTTGCTTACTTCAATATACCAGATCATGTGGTGAGGAGTATACGTAGACAAGTAAGACGCAGACGGAGTTGCGGGCACAGCTAGTGCTTAAATAAAAAGACGTTTATAACCTAATGTGCCGTATCTTCTTAAAATTGGAAGATAGCGAATGAACTTGATATTATTCCTAAACATACTTAAATGATGATTCGAGATTGAAAGGTTTCAATTAAGCGTAAGATATTTTACTCGTTTTTTTTTGCTAAGATGAAAATGATTTTATGAACAAATCAAATATAAAGTATAATCTTTAATATATAGTTTATTTTCTTTTAGAGACAGCAAAGAAATTCCCGATTTTGTCATTCAAACATTTTTTCCCCCATTTTACCTTTTTGTTAGATGCGTCTATTCAACTATCGGAGGCAGTATGACTATTTTTTATATTAACATTTATTTTTTCCTTTATTTTATTTATTTCGTCAGTTTTACAATGTTATTAATAGTTATTCTGCTATTCTGGACTGGGACAAATACAACAAATTAAAAACCATGAAAATCGGTCGAGCCGTTCACGAGTTATAAGTGTTTGAACAACTGCGGATACCGTAGAGGGTCATTTCGCTGAGAGCTATACGGGGGTACGGTACGGTGTCGTGGACGGCGGCGACACTTCTCGCAAGCGACCCGCCTTGGGCTCTCCAGACGGAAGTGCACGCGAAAGTGTACAGGTTCCGTGCGAGTCTGAGGGCGGCAGGTATGCGGTCCAGAGAGGAGGAGGTTGGACGAATCAGGACTCTAGCCTAACGAGCCCTGATTTAAAGGTAGAAGGAGAACTTGAAGTTCCCCAGTGCAGGCCTGGCGACGGTTGAGGCGATCCGTCCTCATCGTCGTCATCGGCGTCTTGTCCTATCGCAAATACTTACCGGGCATGGTTGCTTCGGTAAGTATTTGTGCGAAGTTGCTAGACAGGAGGCGACGCCGACGTTTCTACGAGAATGGAAAAAGAAAAGGGGCTATAGCTATATATAACAATAGTAAAAGATTGCGTTTAATTATATCCTGGCCATATTGCGCTCGTAGTTTATATTGTAGGCCATCCATTTCCCATATCCATAATTTGTTTCCGACACACACATATCGGTATATATATATGATGGTAAAATTATTTAAATGTTTGGACACAACAGTTATTTATCAATTTTATTATTTTCTAGAAAATATATACGGAGAGGATTTAAATATTCAGAAGAATTTGGATCATCCCTTTTTTCATGCATTTGTGGAATATTTCAAAAATTTAGGGAAACGTTTTTTTAAATTTTGGCTCTACTCTGATATCATTTACGAGTTATTGCCGGTCTATAAGAAACAAACGCATATGAGGAACATTATGCATGACTTTTGTAAAAATGTAAATGCTAGCATATCTTGTTGTTTTGTATGTATTTTGATTGTTAAATGTAATAAATAACTGATGAATGTTTTTTTCAGTCCATCAATAAAAGAAAAAGATTCTTGGTAGCATTAAATACTTCAGGCAATAATATACAACACGATGCAACATGTAAGTGTGAGATTTTTACAATATCTATATCATCATATTTTTAAAACCAAGAATTGACAAAAAATTTTTGACAGGTAAAACTACAATGAGGCCTTCCGACGCTTTATTAGACTTGATGATGGAGTATTCTAGTGACGACCAGGAATTTACTGATGTGGAACTGCTCGAGGAGACAATAGTATTATTGTTAGCTTCCACGGACACTTCTGCTACTGCTGGTTGTTTCACTTTGCTTCTGCTAGCTCACCACCATGATGTACAGGATAAGGTTTTCAATGAGTATGTATGATTAAAAAAATAGTGTAGAGTTCGCTCAATTCCTCAAAGACGCCATCATCAGAACTGGATTTTGAAAGAAATGGGACCAATTTGGTAGTATATGTAAGCATATACTACCAAATACAAAAAGAAATTTTCAATTCGGTTCGTAAATGACGGAGTTCTGAGGTAACAATCATAAAAAAAAATACAACCGAATTGATAACCTCTTTTTTTTTGAAGTCGGTTGAGAACAGATTCCCTTCTTTATCACACACCGGTATTTTATTTTCTTTTTTATAATGGAAATAGACATTAAAGAAATAATAAAAAATAGTTGTACAATTAATAACTTTATTCAACTTTTACTTCCCAAAATAAATTTCAATTTTAATTGTATACACTTTAATATCAGATCTATGATTAAAAACTACAATAAACTTCTGCAAACTATAAATCAATGTACATATCCAATCGATATAATCTTAAATTCTGAAGCTAACGTGTCATATAATAATGTAGAATTGTTTAATATACCCGGCTGTAATACACACTGGCAACTACGTACTAATAAGAAAGGAGGTGGTATTATTGTTTACGTAAAAAATTATATTAAATTTACACCTTCGTATCTCAAAACTATATCGTTTGAAAATTTGACTGGAACCATTAAAATGAGTAAAATTCGTGACTTAGTTGTCTGTGCTGTGTATAGACCTCCATCCACTAATAAAACATCATTATTACATCATCATTGAAAGATTCATATCTGGAAACGCTGATCGATTAGCAACTAGTAATGATAGTAGTTTAGTAAAAAAATCTGCAAAAAACAAAAAAAAATCCGTACCATGGATTGACAAAGATATAACAGGACTGTATGAAAAACGAGAACTTCTATTTAAATCCTTGGTAAAAAGTTAATTTGACCCAAAAATTAAATTAGAATACAATAAGACTCGCAATAAAATTCACAAAGTCTTAGAATTTAAAAGAAATACATACTACATAAATATTATTAATTCTAACTTTAAAAATATTAAAAAAAAATTACCATATAGTAAATCAAATGCTGGGAAGAGTAACGGCATCTATAGATACCGCTATACTCAAGGCTTTCAGTGCTCAGGGTCTCGTCATCAATACCATTGCGGATAACTTCGCAACCACATTTGACAGAGTAGTCAAGGATATTATCCCTAACTGCGATGTAAAATTAACTGACCCTAATAAGTCTTGCAAGCCGAAAGATTGTAGTATTTTATTTCAAAAAGCTTCTACTAACAAGATACAAAAAATAATGAAGACATTAAACTCTAACAAATCTCCAGGACTTGGCAATATCAAAATCGTCGATATAAATATCATAGGACAGGATATTTCTGCAGCTATTGCTGACTTAATAAATTGTAGCATTAAATCTAGAACATACCCCAATAAACTTAAAACTGGTTGCATTCGAATGTTCTACAAAAAGGGAAAACACGACGACTTCTCAAATTACCGCCCTATAACATTGCTTTCATCCATTGATAAAATCGTCGAAAAATAGATCTGTGAGCAAATACATACATTTTACAGAAACCACAATACGGGTTTCCACAGGGTACGTCTACATTAGACCTTTTGTCAAAACTCTGTGACGATCAATACTTAAACGACAAAGAATACGTCTTAGCTCTGATTATAGATTTCTCGCGCGCGTTCGATACGCTAAACCATAAGTTTCTAATTAAAAAACTAGAAAACAGCGGTATTTGCGGCCCACTACTCAAATGGTGCGAAAATTATCTTGAGAACAGAGTTTCTGCTGTTAAAGTTAATGATATCCATAGTAAACCCATATTCGCGTCGGAAGGCACGGCCCGAGGGTCAGTACTAGGACCTTTTATGTAACTAGGTCGGCAAACAAGCGTACGGCTCACCTGATGGTAAGCGATTACCGTAGCTTATAGACGTCTGCAACACCAGAAGCATCGCAAGCGCGTTGCCGACCCTATTTCCAATTCCCCCCAGGAGCTCTGGTCACCTTACTCACCAAAAGGAACACAACACTGCTTTAGAGTAGTATTATTTAACTGTGATCTTCTGTAAGGTCGAGGTACTACCCCAGTCGGGCTGCTCCATATTTGAGCAGGAAATTTCCTGCTGTGCCCTACCTCAGTTACCTCTCCATTTTTTTATCCTACGTTAACGATATGAGTTATTGTATTAGTAAATGTACTTGTTATCAGTTTGCGGATGACACATGTCTTATAGTTGCTGACCGAGATCCAGTAAGAGTTATAACTTCTTACAATCACGATCACAAATGTCTACATGACACTCACAAGGAGCAATGCAACTGCCCTTTGATAGAAACTGTCACAACTCACGTACATTTAGGAATTACTGTTGACAGTAACTTTAATTGGACAAGCCACATCGAATATGTGTGTAATAAATTAAGAGTTTTGACAGACAAAAAAGCCTTCCCTATAAAGTTAAACAAATAGGTCTATAATTCACTTCCAGAGTCGCATATACAATATGGTCTTAGTCGCTATGGTCATTCTTATGTTACATATTTTAAACAAATATATAAGCTACAATTAAATATTTTAAAAACGATTGTTTCTCCCAATATAAAATATAAATTTCAAAACGATGAAATTGGTCTGTTTAGGCATTGTAACGTATTACCGGTATTTAATCAATTTAAATTCCTTTTACTTAAAGAACACTTTTATAATGAATCTTTACGCAAACCAATAAGCATCCTGTATACACTCGGGCAGTCGCTCAAAACCGGTTGTGCACGACTCGTGCGAAAAATAGGTACGGCGAAAGAACTGCCAGCTACATTGCGATCGTTCCTCGACTAAATAAACCGACTACCCCCAGAGTTAATCAATAAAATCACACCTCGCAATTTAAAGCAAAAACTAAAAAAATACTTTATCAATAATTATGATTTGATGCATTTGCCTAGTCTCGAATAAAAGTTTAAAAAAATTAATAAGTATATTACATAGTTATAGTTATATTAGATTTATTTTTTACTTTTGTTATAGTTTTCATTTTAAATTTTACTTATTGTATTTATTATTTTTTTAATTTTATCTTAACAACGTTTTTGTAGCTACGGACTCAAATACAAGCATTGTTTTGAAACCTTTGTGGTTTTTTTGTAAATGCTAATAGATTAATTTTGTAATTTTATGTGTTATTATAATAGTAAATAAATAAATAAAAAAAGTTATTCATTGGTTCAGTAGTAGTATCTACTTTGCGTTTACTTAATAATCCGTTCAATATCACACCCCTACTATTTCAACATATTCCCTTTCGCATTTCAGATTTCATGAAATAATTGGAGATTCAGATAAAGAAATAACACTCGATGATATATCTAAACTAACGTATTTGGATGCGGTTGTGCGGGAATCAATGCGGCTGTACCCCCCAGCCCCTCTTTTACTGAGGAAATGTGACAGAGATGTAGAGCTACGTAAGTAGTTAAAGAGAAAATGACGACGGTTAAGTCGTTTCGGAGAACTTCTATTATCAACACTGTGATGCAAGGTTTTTACAATCTTTACAAAGTATAAAACAAAGTCTCTTCCCGCTGTCCCCTACTACTATTTATGCTTAGAGCTTTAAACTACGCAACGGATTTTGGTGCGGATTTTTTAATAGAGTGATCAAAGAGGGGGGTTTATATGTATAATACATGGGAATTATAGTAGAGAAAGAAATCGTGCGAAGCGCCGGTCGCTAGTTAAGATATAATACTATATTGCATTTCGTTTCATTGCATTTCACTGCATGACATTGTCCATCGTCGCCCAAAGACATCAGCAACATATGCGAGTATCTCATCATGTTTTGTTGATGCGTTGCTGCCCCGAAAATCGAGTAAGAGAGGGGATTGAAGTGAAAAGTGCTGCAGGGTCACTGAGACCCTGCAGCAAGAAATTAGGTCAACTGGAATGGCAGCATTAATGGAATGAGAGAGAGAGGGAGGAAGTCTGACCCAATGCTTCTCCACCGAAAAGTGTCAGAGACGCAAGTGCTGGTCGCAAGCCAGTTCCAAGGGGGTGCTGGGTTACTCGCCTCTTACGAGATGCTCTGTTTCCTAAAAAATAATTTGTATTCTATATATTTTTATTTACATTCTATTTCATTGTTGCATCTCGTATTGTAATTAGTATAGTAGTTATCTATTAATCTATTCTCTATCTATAGCACTGCATTAGCTTTATCGTATGTTGCATCATCAATACCGACTATCACATTTAAAACATATTATAGCTTCAGGATTAGTAATACCTAAAAACTGTGAGGTCGTTACAAGCATCTGGGGAATGCATCGCAACCCTCGGTACTGGGGCGCAGACGCAGACCAGTTCAGACCGGAGCGGTTCCTGACCCCCACTCCGGAGCAGCTCTCCGCCTTCATGCCGTTCAGCTATGGAAACCGAAATTGTGTTGGTTAGTGACATAATAATTAAATGTTACCGAATCAGAGATTCCGTAAAGTTATAATTCGATTGTAGATAATCCCTTTTCTTATATTAACACGTATACCTAATTTAGAAGGCCATAATAATGTTGCACAGCAAAATTACAAAAACATAATGGCCTAGCTCAGCAGTGGGCCATTGACGGGTCGTGATGACCTATATACTACCAGGCCATAGATTTCATTCACTTCTTAACGACCAAAAAAAATAACAAAATTAAATTAGAATGACGGGTTCAAATTACATAGTTTTTTTTTAAATAAGGTAAGGTATCTGAGATTTTGAACTTATATATACGTACATATATACTTAGAAGTATATTTTATTGTTTGAAGGTTACCGCTACGCCATGCTGTCACTGAAAGTGATGCTGGTGAGCATCCTGCGACGGTACCGCATCAACCCAGCGACCAGCTTCACCTACGACAAGGAGTTCAGAGTTAAATTTGATATTATTATGAAACATATAGACAACTTTGAATTACAAATAGAGCATAGAATGTAAAATAAAAGTTAAAAATAAAATAGTCTATAAGTAATAAAGATAAAAACATTGGAACGATGTTCATTTGCTTATGTATTACGGGAAAAATTTGGGAAGGGTAGCCAATTCGCCTTAGCGCAACACATCGCCTTTGTGGGAGAACATACGCTCGCACACGCAGCTTCCTCCGCTGCGTCACCGCTTTTTATATGGGTCATCCCATGCCAAATCGACAAATTTTTTACTTGACCCCCTTCGATTTCGCTAAAATTTTCTATCTTTTTCTACCCCCCAAAAGACATTTTTCATAATTAATGCTAGAACTTTTTTTAAAATTGACCGTTAGGGAATTTTTTTTTAATTTTTGTTTTCAAATTTAGTTTCAAAATAAAATGTGAAAAAATTTTCAGAACCCCAGATATATGAAATATTTTGTTTTTTTCGTCATTTTCTCAAAGTCCGACCGTTTTATGTTATTAATTTTTACTCAAAAAAAACTTTAACTAATTCTGCAATGATCCCTTCTAATTTTTCAGGTAAAAAATGTGTCGATTTCGCATGGAATGACCCATATACACTCTAGAGGTAGGACAGACAAGTACAGCGTAAAGGTTGGGATGAATAAATCCATTATAATTTTTTAACTATTTTATATATAGTATAACTCTATGGTAAATTTTACAAGTTTTCTTCTATTGATTGTACTTATTGATTACCTACTATAATAAATACATACTTAATGTCACAATTCTTTGATTCCATTTATTTTATTTGACTGACACTTTCATTCCTAACTCTGTGGACACAGAATAGCTTTCGGACATCAGTATCTAACGGTGTAATTTTACTGTGATATATATATATAACACATATAAATATATATATATGTCGGAGAATAGTAAAAGACTATCGAATAATCGAATCGTCATCGGTATCTATGGCGTTGGAGTAGAGTATCGACCCTTTATATGCCATCGACAGTCTCACTGAAGTCTTTGTCGTACGCGGTCTCTCAAGAAGTGAAGTAGTGTCTAAATAGTGATAGTGCTGAGCAGTGTTGTGTTAGAGCTAGGAGTGCTGTCCGATCAAGCTCACGTGAGTACCTCACAATGTAATTACCTCGTCTTGTGTTAGGTTAGGTTTATGTGCGTTTATCCTTGGGTTTAAACAGAGAGCCTAGCAGTGGAGGCGAGTGTCGTGATCACTTAAAGGAGTTCCTTAAGCCTACACCTTGGTCACAAGTCCAAGGCACTGCTTAGGTTTTTCTCGTAATTGTTAGAGATCATATTTGATCATGTATCGCATTTATTTCGCGAGTTTTCATTCGAAGGCACAGATCACATTTGTGATGGAGGTAAAGAAACAGGAAAACCCTAAGTTATTTGAAATTACAAAGTTTACTGGAAAAATAAAATAACCAAAAATATGTCACCTACCAAAAAGATATATTTATTTTAGTTATTTATAAAAAAAGAAAATATTACATTTTTGCCATTATATTCGCGGCAACTTCTGTCTACTGTAAAAGGCGAATACCATTTCATTCGTGTAACTTTTGTATGATTTATAAGTTCAAAAGTTTCTTAATATTAAAGCGTTATTGGAACAAAAAGTTAAAATAATTAAATATTGTATGACGTTGTTATACAAAATAAATAATAAACATATTATATATTGCCGTAATCGTCAATAAAATGGCATTGGATTTATCACGAATTTTACTTATTCGAGCAAGTTTTATTTTATTCGTTACCATTGAATAAAAATATTTCTTTAACTAACGGCCCGTCCCGGCTTCGCACGGGTCGACAAATCTTTTTATAAACATTTTGCTCTCCCGCATTTCGGTGCCCCCTCTCATACCGTGTTGCTCGCTGCGCTGCGTGAAGCCACACCGGCGCGGCGCATCGGCGTGTATTTTTTGTTTATAATGATATTTTTAATTTCGTAATATCTTTTGAATGGAATGTCTTATTTTAATAATTTAAAAAGTAATCAACAGGTATTGAAACAGTCTTGAATACGAAATAATTTATTTGGATAAGGATTAATACAAAGTTATGGAAAACATGGTCTGATTTTGATTGGCATTTTTATCAACTTTTAAAATATAAAAAAGTAGTTATAGTGACATAACTACAGTAGTTGGACATATGGTCTCGCGAAGTTTTCAACCGACTTCAAAAAAAAGGAGGTTATCAATTCGGTTGTATTTTTTTTTTTTTTATGTTTGTTACCTCAGAACTCCGTCATTTTTGAACCGAATTGAAAATTTCTTTTTGTATTTGGTAGGATATGCTTACAGATTGGTCCCATTTTTTTCAAAATCCAGTTCTGATGATGGCATCTTTTAGGAATTGAGAGAACTCCTCAAAAGTTATAGGCACACATATAGTAATTTTGATATTTTGAGAAAGGTTACAAGCATTTGCATTCAGAATTTATCATTTGATGAAGTGGAACTGATGAGGAAGACCACAGATAGCCATTATATGGTTAAGAATGTAAAGCAACTATTATTATGAGGAAATTTAAAAAATCATTATCATGTTGATGTTACCAGTAGACTCTTAGACCTTCCGGCTTCATCTACCATCAGTTGATGATGACGCCGGAAGGTATGTACTGGAACACAGGCATGGGACAACGTAAACTAGTCGTGTTTGGGTTTAATGGAATTGTCTTAAAGAGTACTTTGGCTGTAAGTATTTTTTTAATGGTAATGTCTGTCTGTCTATATCGTAGCTCCCGAATAACTATACCGATTTTAATGCGAATTTTTCTGCGTGTAAGCAGATGGGATTAAGATGCCATTGTTTTCCAAGTTTGAGATGTAAATGTGAATCTGTCTGTGACATCGCAGCTCCTGAAAGAATTGGATGTTTTTGATGCGGATGTTATCTGTGTGAAACAAACGGGATCAAGATGACATTGTTTTATAAGTTTAACAGTGTATCTGTGTGTCTGTCTGTGACTTCGTAATAACGTTATAAATGAACCAATTTTGGTGCGGTTGTTTATACTCGATTTTCAGATGATCTAGATGGTTCTTACCTATAATTCTTGAAGAGCTGAAGGCTATCTGTTGAGTGGGTGCAGTAGATTGGAGATGGAAGGGTGAGTGGAGTGGTACAGTTTAGTAGTTGAGATGATGGTTGAGTGAGTAGGTACTTTGTAAATGGTGAATTGATGATTTAGTAAGTGATTAAATAAGTAAACAGATGAGAGAGTGAATTAGTGGATGAACGATAAATGAGTTTCAGAACATATTTACTAAAAACCAAGAAATAAAACATTTTTAACAAAAAATTGAACCGACTTCAAACTCTAAAAAATGCACTAAAAAGTAAGAAATAATTAGCTTATTTATTAGCTCCCCTTTATTAGGACAATAATATACAATAATTGATATTTTTGTAGTCGGTGCCAGCAATAGTACAAAACGTGGTATAATACACATTATTTCGTCACGGATCGTCCAATAGATAGATTCTCTCTCACGACACGTCTGTTCACCTGGCTGGGCTGGCTGGCACCGACTTCAAAAATATCAATTATTGTATATTATTGTCCTAATAAAGGGGAGTTAATAAATAAGCAAATTATTTCTTACTTTTTAGTGCATTTTTTAGAGTTTGAAGTCGGTTCAATTTTTTGTTAAAAATGTTTTATTTGTAGATATTGATACGTTCTATAATATTGTGGAACATTATTTTGTTCTATCATCAATACTTTCCGCAGCGCATGCGATGGAAAACATTTTATGGCTAATATTTTTCCACCTTGGGTTGGCTTTAGTGAGAATTCAAAGACAAAATTATGTTTAAAAACAAAATAATACTTGTAATATAAAATATAATTTTGATTTAAATTATAACACTTTATTACTTATAAGGTCTTACGTAAATATCTCGCTTAAAACCAAAGTAGTTGACCTTCATGTTATAACGACAGTTGCAATATGCAGATATTGCGTTCCTAGCATTGCTTTAAAAAAGATTTCTTGATAATAGTAAAAAAATATACTCTATATCTCACTATATATATATTGTACTAGGGGCCCGTCCCGGCTTCGCACGGGTGGATAATTTTTTTTTTCACATTTTGGCTCCCGCATTCTGTCGCTCCCTCTATCGCCGCGTTACTCGCTGCGCTGCGAGGCACCCCACACCGCGTCCGCGACCCGTCAGGGATTATTTTTTATTTATCTTGATATTTTTATTTCGTAATATCTTTTGACTGGAATGTCCGATTTTAATAATTCAAAAAGTAATTAACAGGTATTGAAACAGTCTTGAATACGAAATAATTTATTTGGATAAGGATTAATACAAAGTTATAGAAAACATGGTCTGATTTTAATTGGCATTTTTATCAACATTTAAAATGTAAAAAAGTAGTTATAGTGACATAACTATAATAGTTGGACATATGGTCTCGCGGAGTTTTTTGTAGATATTGATACGTTCTATAATATTGTAGAACATGTCTTTGTTCTATCATCAATACTTTTTGCAGCGCATGCGATGAAAGATATTTTATGGCTAATTTTTTGGCACCTTGGGTTGGTTTTAGTGAGATTTCCTGAGGATCTCTAATTTTTTCTTTTAATAAATATAGCCTATGTTACTCAGGGATAATGTAGCTTTCTAATGGTGAAAGAATTTTTGAAATCGGTCCAGTAGTTTTTATGTTTATTCGTTACATACAAAAATACAAAAATACAAATCTTACTTCTTTATAATATTAGTATAGATATAGATGGAACCTGTGGTGCGCAAGTCCAACTCGTTCTTAACCAGTTTTTTGAATAGCATCTCTTCTGGTTCTTCCACTCGTGTTAATTCTTGTAAATGGGAATTGTCATGGTTAATTTAGAGTATGGGAGGTATGCTGTGGAGTACGACGACAATAGTCACATGTAATCTAGATTTGAACCGAGCAGTGCCCGAGGCTTGAGACCCTGGAGCAGGCTTTATAAACGTCACCGATGGACTTTGCTACCAAATTATACAATGATAAAGTACAGTCACCAAGCAACACTACACTAATACTACTATAATATGTACTGCGCGATATCATTTGACAGACTAACTTAATCATATCGGAACGAACGTTATATATTGTCTACTCGAAATAAGATAAAATGAAGTACCCGCAGTTACTGATTTATAAACGTCGTTGCTAACAATATTTTGGCTATCAACTCAATTCTTCCCAAGAAATTTGGATTTTTTAATTTAACGTTTCTATTTAAAGCTTAAATTTGGTCAAAAAAGTTATATAAGACTAGTCGACTACCGTGACTTCGTCTACGTTAAAGTATATGTTAAATTAAGAATATATGTACAAAAATAAAAATAAAGGAGAGAGAGAGACTCTCGTAAAAAAAAACCGAACAGAGACTGACCATTCTGTACAGAGATAAAGATAAATATTAAAGAGAGAAAAAAGAGACAGGATGAGAGAGAATGATAGTATATAAGAGGAAGCGAGACAGAAATACTGTAGACTTCCTCAGTGAAAGAATTTTTAAAATCGGATCAGTAGCTACAAAACGGCCGTGTTCTATTAATTAAAAAAGTGTTTATGGCAACACTGAATCATCTTTGTCACTCACGAAAAGTATAGTTTTCTATTAGCGAATGAATTTTTAAAATCGGGTTAATTACGTCAAAATGGCCAAATTTGTGAATTAAAAAATGTATATGGCAACACTGAATCACCTTTGTCACTCACGAAAAGTATAGTTTTCTATTAGCGAAAGAATTTTTAAAATCGGGTTAATTACGTCAAAATGGCCAAATTTGTGAATTAAAAAATGTATATGGCAACACTGAATCACCTTTGTTACTCACGAAAAGTATAGTTTTCTATTAGCGAAAGAATTTTTAAAATCGGGTTAATTACGTCAAAATGGCCAAATTTGTGAATTAAAAAATGTATATGGCAACACTGAATCACCTTTGTTACTCACGAAAAGTATAGTTTTCTATTAGCGAAAGAATTTTTAAAATCGGGTTAATTACGTCAAAATGGCCAAATTTGTGAATTAAAAAATGTATATGGCAACACTGAATCACCTTTGTCACTCACGAAAAGTATAGTTTTCTATTAGCGAAAGAATTTTTAAAATCGGGTTAATTACGTCAAAATGGCCAAATTTGTGAATTAAAAAATGTATATGGCAACACTGAATCACCTTTGTTACTCACGAAAAGTATAGTTTTCTATTAGCGAAAGAATTTTTGAAATCGGGTTAGTTACGACAAAATGGCAAAATTCGTGAATTAAAAAATGTATATGGCAACACTAAATCACCTTTGTCACTCACGAAAAGCATAGTTTTCTATTAGCGAAAGAATTTTTGAAATCGGGTTAGTTACGACAAAATGGCAAAATTCGTGAATTAAAAAATGTATATGGCAACACTGAATCACCTTTGTCACTCACGAAAAGTATAGTTTTCTATTAGCGAATGAATTTTTAAAATCGGGTTAATTACGTCAAAATGGCCAAATTTGTGAATTAAAAAATGTATATGGCAACACTGAATCACCTTTGTCACTCACGAAAAGTATAGTTTTCTATTAGCGAATGAATTTTTAAAATCGGGTTAATTACGTCAAAATGGCCAAATTTGTGAATTAAAAAATGTATATGGCAACACTAAATCACCTTTGTCACTCACGAAAAGTGCATTTTTCTATCAGTGAAAAAAAAATTAAAATCGTATTAGTAGTTCCTGAGAAACCCTTCAATTTACAAAATGGCCACCTTATGGCACTTAAATGGCCATATCTTTTTAATTAGAGTATTTATGGCAACACCACATAGCCTATGTTACCCGGAAAGGATGTAGCTTCCTATCGGTGAAAGAATTTTCAAAATCGGTTCAGTACTTTTCGAGCCTATTCGCAACAAACAAACAAACATACAAACATACAAACAATCAAATCTTTCCTCTTTATATAATAGTATAGATAGATAAAAAATATATTAGTTCTTGATTGATCAGTCTATCCCATAAATAGTAATAAATATAAATTTGTTGGGATAAAATAAAAATAGAAAATGTAAACTTCTAATACGAAACATTTTCAAACATGTTTTCCTAAAAAAGGACGATGGGGAGGGGTTAAGAATATCCAGCGGTAATGACTTTGAGAAATATCAGGGTAAAAAGCAGTGATGAAATTTTTTTATGGCTGTTAAGGGACAAACGAGCAGACGGCTCACCTGATGGTCAGTGGCCACCGTCGCCCATGGACATCACACATACAAGAGAGTGACTCTTGTTATGCCGATGCGTTGCCACCTCGAAGATAGAGAAGAATGCTACGGTTTTAGTGAACCCTGAACGAGAGTTCACTAGAACCACAGCATTAACGGGATGGAACGGGGTGGGGGTAAGTCTGCGGCTACGGCTGCGGCGGAACGTGTCAGAGACACTTGGCGGTCGGATTCGCATGCTGGTGGTAGCAAGCCAGTCGGGGAACAGATCCCCCTACCACCTAGAGGTGCTGTGATACTCGGCTCTTACGAGATGCTCTCGCAGCGGCAGAAAGGAATTGTATTCTCACCCGTCCCCTCACGGGTTAGATTATGTCATAATATCCAGGCTTTACTAAATTTTCGGTCATTTAAAAAGAACACTTACTAAAAAACTTGCGTCCGGTATTGTGTAGTCTGTGTTAGTTTTTAAGAGGAAATCAGTCGTTGTGTTTCCTCCTAGGATAATGAAGTTACAGAAGAAAAAAATACCATGCGATATATACGTACCTCTGCCATGACTGTACGTTTTGTTTTTTATTATTATTTGATTAATATAATAGAAAAAAACTTTTAAAATAAAAAAAAACGACTGTTTATTTACATTTGCAAACATCCAGCAAACTAATTATTACTAACATAAACCAAAAAAGCAAAACGTCCAGGCATAGCTTAGACCCTGTACTGCATTTTAACGAAATAAATATTAAAATTGGTCCAGATTTCGAGGAGGAAACAGGGGATTACGAAAGGACGATTTTCTTAATGTTACGTAGGTAAAATCAGTTCGAGATGTAGTTCTCTCTATCGCACGGTAAGGGGTAAGGTGTTATGAGAGGGTGTGTGGAATGTGACGTGAGATTATTATAATGATTTGATGTTACTCAAATTAGTGTTGCCAACATCTTAATTAACAGTATGTTTGTATATGTGTATAGGTATGTATCTAGGGGCACGGTAGTATACCGCCAAGACGAGCTAAGCGAAGCGCAAGGGCACTATTACCATTTCTCGAAGCGCTTCGTCATTTATTTTTGAACCCTCTTAACTTGGGTTTGGATTATACCAGATCTACAAAATTCTTAATACATACATGATGTATGTAGTGGACTCATTAAACATATAAAGTTTTAATTACATAAAACATTTTTAACAAAAAATTGAACCGACTTCAAACTCTAAAAAATGCACTAAATAAAAAGTAAGAAATAATTAGCTTATTTATTAACTCCCCCTTATTAGGACAATAATATACAATAATTGATATTTTTGAAGTCGGTGCCATAACAGTTCTTAAAGGGATGAAGACCTACTTTAAGAGTTATCAACCGACTTCAAAAAAAAGGAGGTCATCAATTCGGTTGTATTTTTTTTTTTTTTTTATGTTTGTTACCTCAGAACTCCGTCATTTATGAACCGAATTGAAAATTTCTCTTTCTATTTAGTAGGATATGCTTACAGATTGGTCCCATTTTCTTCAAAATCCAGTTATGATGATGGCGTCTTTGAGGAATTGAGAGAACTCCTCAAAAGTTATAGGCACACATATAGTAATTTTGATATTTTGAGAAAGGTTACGAGCATTTGCATTCAGAATTTATCATTTGATGAAGTGGAACTGATGAGGAAGACCACAGATAGCCATTATATGGTTAAGAATGTAAAGCAACTATTATTATGAGGAAATTTAAAAAATACTTATCATGTTGATGTTACCAGTAGATTCTTAGACCTTCCGGCTTCATCTACCATCAGTTGATGATGACACTGGAAGGTATGTACTGGAACACAGGCATGGGACAACGTAAACTAGTCGTGTTTGGGTTTAATGGAATTGTCTTAAAGAGAACTTTGGCTGTAAGTAATTTTTTTAATGGTAATGTTTATCTGTCTATATCGTAGCTCCCGAATAACTATACCGATTTGAATGCGAATTTTTCTGTGTGTAAGCAGATGGGATTAAGATGCCATTGTTTTCCAAGTTTGAGATGTAAATGTTAATCTGTCTGTGACATCGAAGCTACCGAAACACTAACCCGATTTCGATGCAGAGTTTTCTGTGTGAAACAAATGGGATCAAGATGACATTGTTTTATTAGTTTAACAGTGTGTCTGTGTGTCTGTCTGCGACTTCGTAATAACGTTATAAATGAACCAATTTTGGTGCGGTTGTTTATACTCGATTTTCAGATGATCTAGATGGTTCTTACCTATAATTTTTGAAGAGCTGAAGGCTATCTGTTGAGTGAGTGCAGTAGATTGGAGATGGAAGGGTGAGTGGAGTGGTACAGTTTAGTAGTTGAGATGATGGTTGAGTGAGTAGGTACTTTGTAAATGGTGAATTGATGATTTAGTAAGTGATTAAATAAGTAAACAGGTGAGAGAGTGAATTAGTGGATGAACGATAAATGAGTTTCAGAACATATTCACTAAAAACCAAGAAATAAAACATTTTTAACAAAAAATTGAACCGACTTCAAACTCTAAAAAATGTACTAAAAAGTAAGAAATAATTAGCTTATTTATTAACTCCCCTTTATTAGGACAATAATATACAATAATTGATATTTTTGTAGTCGGTGCCAGCAATAGTACAGAACGTGGTATAATACACACTATTTCGTTACAGATTCGTTCAATAGAAATAACTATTACTATTCTCTCTCACTATACGTCTGCTCACCTGGCTGGGCTGGCTGGGCTGGCTGGCACCGACTTCAAAAATATCAATTATTGTATATTATTGTCCTAATAAAGGGGAGTTAATAAATAAGCTAATTATTTCTTACTTTTTAGTGCATTTTTTAGAGTTTGAAGTCGGTTCAATTTTTTGTTAAAAATGTTTTATATACGCTATAGTGCAAAAAGTAGTTAAACTAAAGAAATAAAAATATTACTTATCTTAATATATTCATATTATATTGAAGTCATATTTTATATTTTAAACTACCAGATTATATTGTCTAGTATAACTACCTATACTAAAGATATACAGAAATGATATGTACTACTATTAATAAATACTGATAAATACATATCTTTCTATATCTATCTATTTACCTATACATATAATAAATTTGTAGACTTGCCGTGTCTGTACATTGCATGTATATTAAAAGATAGTGCTTACGAGATAACATGTTGATACCGTTTCAAAATAAAAAAAAGAATGAGATGAATATATATAATAATATAAAATAGTATGTATATTTCTGTCTCATTCTTTCCTACACATTTTTGTATTTGTGTCTCTTACCTGTCGTTTTTTCCGTTGCATCCGGTTTGAAATCACAACGATTCTAAAGAAGTTTCACTTCAAAAAAATAGTCTGTTTGTCGTTTGTTTGTGCGCGATAAACCTAAAAAGAACTGACTATATCTGACCTCTGATAACTTTTTGACAGTATGCGGCATATGGTCTCGTCTGGCGACATTTTACATGAAAATGTTTTTGGTGGGACTCGATTGCCGTTTATATAAAATAGAAGTGGTAACTCCGGAGCAACATTCTTTGTTTCATCGCAATCGGTTCACTCAATCAAAAGATATATTCATTTACAAATGTTATTCATATAGATGGCGCCACGTGATTGTTGATTGACTCATAATATAATCACTAATTTGTATTTGGATTTTGTATTTTTTGTATAATATGTTATAATGATTTACAATTTTATTTTATAATGTCAATATTTTTTTAAATAAAAGACGACATTTTGTATAATTTTCGCTATAGTGTTGCCTCTTTATCGTTTTTACTCGACTACCGCGAAACCAAAAGATTATGGCAGTCTATGTATGTATGTCCCACCCTAACGCTTAAACTACTGAACCAATTTTACTGAATGGAGTGTTAATACATTCTTAATAATGACGCGGGTGGCATAGGATATATAAATTTTATAACCCCGAATACCGAACCGAAACGGGTGCGACCACGGTTCTACCTTGACCATTTTTATACCTATGCTTTTCTGCGTTTCTATCTGAAGTATTTTCTTCTTTCGTCATTTTTAGAGCACATTTTTTACATAGTCGGTTTATTCATACGATACATTATCTAAGAGTGCGGGACTGAGACTAATCTATCATACTAAAGGTATATTGTCTACACGTCGGTATACTTGACATAATATAAAATGACCTACCTGTTTCTACGACTTTATTCATTAAAACGTTATTGTAAGCGTTCTCTATATCGAGAAAACAGGCCAGTGTTGGTATATTCTGAGCAAATCCAATTTGGATTTGTGTCACTTACCTTACCAAACAATCTATACTTGTATGAGCACGTCTAAATCTCGTAGGATTACTTGGTTTCATAATCTTATTTTTCTCTATAAATCATTCCATTCTCTTAGTAAGCATAATATTAAAAATTTTGCACAACCAAGATATCAGGAATATGGGAATTTATTATTGTTTCCTGCTTTTGGAATAGCCATGATAGAAACCTTACGCCACTGCTTTGGAATACTACTAGTTCTTAAAATCAAATTGTATATTTTAAGAAGCAAGTATTTAGTATCCGTCGGTGGGTTAAAAATCATAGAATAGCTAATTCCATCACGTCCTGCGGCAGTGTCTTTCTTTTTTAAGCTATTATTTAACTCGTATATATTAAAATCAGTTTCGAGATGAGCGTTGGAAGAACAAAGCTCAGGTTTTCAATCATGACTGAATCAGGTGCTAATTTTTGTAGTAGCTCTATACATTTATTATTCGGTAAAAGTGATGAGTAGCTGTTGTAATTTTATCAATTGACTCACAATAATTATGCCAATCATCTGATTTTGCTTGGAAGAGCTCATGTTAGGTTTCCTTTATTTTAGACTCTAACTTTTCCAAATTTCTGGGAGTGGGATTTCGTCGTAACTCTTTCAACGCAAGACGTCTCTCAGCTACCAGTTTGGATAAAGTAGGATTCCAATACCTCTTCGAGGTAAACTTGTCTGAAGGATTTGAACAAATTTTGTATTTTGGAATAAATATGTCAGCAGCATTAATTATAGCTTTCATGAATTTATTATACAAATTTTGAACATCATCATTATTAAAATGTAATTCATTATTAAAATGTAATTTCGTAAATACCTTGTTTAAATATTCTCTGTATCCGTTCCAGTCTGCCAATTTAAAATTTCTTTTTAATTTAAAATTCAAAGTGCTTTTATAGGTCAAAGTGTATTTAACTATTAAGTGGTCGCTACCTAAACTCTTTTTTTATTTATTACAGCCCAATCAAAATAAATTGATATATCCGTAGAAGCAAAAGTTTTATCTGGAGCTGTTTCTTGCAATCTATCATTGACCATTTTAATCCTAGTTGGACTACCATCATTGAGAGAAATTAAATCATTATCAAGTGAAGCATTATATATCTGAATTCCTCGTTTATCATTCTTACAGGACCAATTAGTGTGATGCCCATTGTAATCACCAGCGACCATGGATACTTTAGAAAACTTAGAAAACAAATTATTCCAGTTCCATCTTCCGTTGTATTTACAGAAGAAGGACAATACACACATATAATATTCTCTAAATGTGTCAAATTTAGGAGTTTAACATGAACAATTTGTATATTATTATTTGTTATATCTGTATTACATAAATAAGCATTAATAGACTTGTGTACAATGATTGCAACACCGTCGTACGAGTCAAATCTATCATTCCTCTAGATATTATAATCACTAAATTTAATAAAAGATTCAGGTTCTAACCAAGTTTCACTTACCAATTCTACGTATATATTTTCTGTATTAAGTAAAACCTTGAACTGTAAATGTTTCGGTCGTAAGCTTTGTGAGTTCCACTGTGCTATTTTTTATCTTAACTTAAATTCTGTACCCATAATGTTATATTTTTAAACACTTTTTTCACAAATTCTCCACAACCAAAGAAATTTATTATGTACTCGCTCAGTTCTTCGAATGCTTTCTTCATACACATTTTGTTCTTTTCTCCACATGACATATTATCTGTGAAAATTACAGCTTTTATTTTATTTATTATTCTTTTAAGTAAGTATGACAGATCCTCATCTCTTTCATCGTTCATTTTATCGTCCTCTTTATCAATTTCTTCGTCATTTTCTGATTGTATTTTAAAGTTATTACAATCTTCAGTCGGTCTTTTACACTTTTTCTTGTTTTTCTTTTTCATATGACTTGAAGTTGGGTCCATAGATTCTTCAGCCATGCTTTGATCGTTGCAGAAAATATCTCTGTATGTTTTAGATTTTTGTTTTTTGTGAATTTCTTCATTGATTTCTACACTCACTATTATGTCTTCTTTTTGTTTTTCTTTTAAATAAAATTCTAAAGCTTTCCTTTATTTATATCCTTTTTGACTCATGATAGAACGAATTTGTTTTTCTTTGTTTTTATACATTTGAAGGACTTTATTTCGCAGTTCTCATGATTTTCTCCACATTTAGGGCAAAAAATCTTCTTTGTTGAGCTTGTTCTTATATAATGTCCAAACTTCCAGCATCTGAGCATTGAGTAACTGGGAATGTGTATGGTTCTATTTTGAATGCATCCATATCCATATACATAAAGTGGCAAAGTTATACTTTTGAAACAAAAGCGAACTGTCACTGTCTGTCGAATCACCTTTATCTGTTTGTCTTTGTAATCGTTTGACAGAAACTATTTCGCTCCAACATTCAAATTCTTTTAATATTTGTTGCTCACTTATTTCGAGTTCAATCTGTCTTACTATGAAATATATTTGGTTTACCTCATTAGGAGCCTGACATCTGTATCCCATTTCTTGTAACTTCTTACAATTTAAAATTTTATCAACATCAACTTTTGTAGATAATGTAACTATAACTTTGTAGGGGTTTTATATTTAATTCGTAAAATGTTCGGCAAATCTAATGATCGCATAAGTTTAGCTAATCCGACTTGTTTTAATAGGGGTTCCTTAGACGTTATGTAAACTTTAAACAAATCTTCTGTATTCTCCACGTCATCTGAGTAGCTACGTGCAAGCCTTATAGACTTTCTGGCCACAATGGTGAATCTGTCATGATTACCAAGTTGTTGGTCATCCTCTGAAACGTTATTTATCGATCTTTTGTCCGCTCGCGAGGCCAAAGAATTTTCCGGCATTGTCGCATCGGTGCAATTAGTTTCTTCATTTATTTGTTGGTCTTCCAAAATAATACTGTTCAAATCTTCACTACTTCTACGTATTATCAAATCCGTCGCACCCATACTTTTTTCACTCATTTTACTTCACTTACCCAAGCTGAGGGTATTCGTAAAAAATTTTAATTAAAATATTAAAATTATCCGTACGTATTCACGCAACGCCGTATCGGTCACGACTCGTAACCGAGGTGATAAAGTATTATCCATCCGCGCGAAGCCGGGACGGGCCGCTAGTCTTGTCTGTCTGTCTGTCAAGACCCTTTTTTTAGGAACGCGTGAAAAGTATTAAGGTAAAATTACTTTCTAATATACTCAACTTCCCGATGACCTACAATAATTAAATTTATTATGAAGGTTTCATAACAATTATAAATATACATTTCTTTTTATATCGCTACAAAATGATGATTGTTTTTCTCAGAAAAACGTGAAGACATCCAAATAAAATGAATATGAAATATTCGAGTCTCTAGTCTCTTGGAGATGTAAAAAAATCAAACTTCTCAGTCAACGTAATGACTTTTTATTACTTTGACTTAGAAGTTTGATTTTTTACAGCCGCTTTTATCTCTTGTAATGTATTTTGATTTTCGACAAGAATTTGATGATGATTTTTGGCAAGAAGCAATGTCTTATAGCACTAGCTCGAGGAAAAATTAACAATTAAAATCAAATAAACAGTTATTTTATTCCAAGAAAGAATGACATAGTTTAATATAAAAAAATATTTTAAAATATCCATGTGAAATAAACCTTAAACTATATTTGACGCGTACGTCAAAAGACGTAAAATGACAGCTCGTAAATTATTTTTAAGCGATTTCAAAAAAAAGGGTATGTATTTAGCCAAATCCAAAAATACTTTATTGCACAAAAATAAAATATAAAAACTTACAGAACTATCAGTAATTATAAATATGCAATGGCAGCCTTATCGCTCAGAGTGATCTCTTCCAGGCAACCTAGTTTTACGCAGCAGAAAAAAATGTGATACAACATGGTAATCTGCGGTGCATAAAGTATTACCAATTTGTATATTATAGGATGTCGAATGTATTGTGGTAACTCGCACCACAATATTGTCGTTTTGACAGTGAACGAATCGTAGCACTTAGTGCTAGAGATCGGTATCTTTAGTTTATTATGGTGACGAGAAAGGAGATCAAGAGGGATAGGAGGATGTGAGCTGTGGATATATCGCTCTTTCAGGTAACAAGGAGCAAACTGATGAAAAAGTGTAGTATGGAGAAAAGTGCATGTGAGTTACGTCCTTGCTTCATTGTTAACCACTTTAATTTAACGCGATGGTTGTATTTTTATAAGCCGTGAATAAATCCGATTATTGTCTTTCCAGCTTGATGAGCAATTACTGCGATAAATCTAGGTAACAGGAATCGGTATAGTCAAGTATAGGTAGTGGAAGAGACTGAGCCAGGGATATTTTAGTTTGCAAGTGCACGAGTTCCACATTTGCACTTTTTTTATTTAATACTTTTCCCCTTTCCGATCTTTTTGGATACCAAACACTTGATGAGTTGTTTAGTTTAATTTTTTTCAAAAATATGTTCTGAGTTTTTAATTCCGTTACGCTGTATAAATTTCATCAAAATTCTATATATAACTGGTTAAGAAGTTTAGGCGATACAATGGACATACATACATACAGACTGCCAAAATCTTCCTTTTGGCTTCGCCGTAGTCGGGTTAAGAGGAAATCATTCGATTTATTTCTAGTCATTTTATTTACATTAAGGTAATGATTATCACTTTATTTATATTTGTTATCAAAAATGTACGTTTTTCTATTGTCGTATATTTGCTATATAATGTTCAAAGAGGAAATCATAATAATTTGGCCATTTTTCTATATATATTGATTATTATTTTAGAGATCCGTATTGAAACTAAAAAAATTTATAAGAAAGCGAAACACTGCAAAACATCCTGTTGGAACTTCTTCAAAACAGTCCCGGCTTGGACACGGGGTGCAATCATTAGACTTTATTGACTTTATTTCAATTCAAAATATTCCGATTTTTTTTTAGGAGAAAATTCCGGATCACACTTTTCCGGTTCTTTTTTATTATGTTATCAGAGTTGTCCCGGATTATGTTTCCCTACGATTGTCCCGAACATGATAAGTTTGCATCTGGCAACTTTATCAGGAATACAGAACCCAACATAATAGATCGACATATATTTTATTTATAAATGTTTAGTTATTTTTATTTAGTCTTATTCAAGATGCCGAAAAAAATACATATAAATTCAGACGTATAGATACAAACGTGCTTTAAAGACCTTCATCAAGATGTTGGTGCACTTGTTATTGTTGTTAGTCATATTAATATTTATTCTGGATCGGCTAAAAAGCAACAAATTGAAGATATTATATGAACAAACCAAGGTGGATTACCCACGCCTGCCCATCGTTGGACATGGATATTTATTTATTGGAAATAGTGAAGGTACTATACTTTTATTTCTATGTCCTAGATATCCTAGATTATGATTTTCATACATTTAGTGTAGTATTTATAAATATATTATAAACACAGAGGATTTGTTTTACAATAAATAAAAATATAATTAAACACGAAAATAAATCTATAAGCTACATCATATAAGATCTAAGAGGATCGTGTATCTTTTATATTATATTTACATCGTACATTGAATTTCCTTTTTTTTTAGATTTAATGCTTCGTTTTCAAGATGTATCCCAACAATCTACTAGAAACGAACATGGTGTAATTACATTTTGGCTTGGCAATGAGTTGTATTCAGGTATCTTCCTTGAGCAATTTATTAAATAAATAAGGATATATATAATATTGAGTTATAGGTAGATAATTAAATTTTGAATCCATGCAACGTCAAAGAAGATTTGAAGTTTTAACTAAAACCGTCCAGGTACCTAATTCTAGTAATGATAAATTGAGATCTAACTAAAGAAATTGATGAACTAAAGTGTTTTCTAGCTATAACTGATCCAAAAGCCGCAAAGCCAGTGTTGAAACTTTGCATGGAGAAAGGATACGTAATGAATTTCACACATCACCTCATCGGAAACGGGACGATCTTTGCACCAGGTCTGTGTTTAGATATAATATATTATATTTATATTCATATAAATATATGAGACCGATGGACTATTTCTAATTACTTAGTAAGAAAACCGAATACACTTTTTAAAAATTCCCTCACCTATTTACGGGTATCACGACTATACATAGTTTACTAGCGACCCGCCCGGCTTCCCGTATATTCCACAATGCATTATATTATTAGATCTCTATAGATGTGCACGCCATCAGCCAACAATTCGGTGCCCCTTGCCCCACTGTCCCTGCGTTACGCATTGCACTGCTAAGGGCCATACCAGCGCAGCGCGGCGGCATTTTCTATTATTATATAGTACTAGCGGCCCATCCCGGCTTCGCGCGGGTGGAATATTATTTTTAAAAATATATTGGCCCTCCTGCATTTCGGCGCCCCCTCTCTTGCCGCTTTACTCGCTGCGCTGCGTCGCTACACTGGCCCGTCGCGTCGTCGAGTATTTTTTGTTTATATTGATGTTTTTAAATTCGTAATATCTTTTGAATGGAAAGTCCGATTTTAATAATTCAAAAAGTAATTTACAGGTATTGAAACAGTCTTGAATACGAAATAATTTATTTGGATAAGGATTAATACAAAGTTATAGAAAACATGGTCTGATTTTGATTGGCATTTTTATCAACTTTTAAAATGTAAAAAAGTAGTTATAGTGACGTAACTATAATAGTTGAACATATGCATTGGTTATGATGAAATCAGAACCGATATAATAAAAATTAATGCTAAATATATACTGACAAGTTTATGTTATATAGTTAACTTATCATTTGAACAAGGTATTTTTCCCGAAATTCTAAAACAATCTATTGTTAAGCCATTGTTCAAAAAAGATGATAAAAGAATTATCTCTAATTATAGACCTATTACTCTCATCCCAATAATTTCTAAAATTTTTGAAAGAGTAATGTATGATAAAATTATTGTATTTTTTGATAAGTATAAATTACTTTGTGATAATCAGTATGGTTTTAGAAAGAATTGTTCAACTTCACTAGCAGCATATTCTTTAGTCAAAACTGTGACAGAATCACTAAATAATGGATATTTTATCATGTCCTTATTTATTGATATGACAAAAGCATTTGACATGGTTCCACACAAACGTTTAACTCTGAAATTGGAAAAATATGGTATAAGAGGTGTAGCAAAGAACTGGATTGATAGCTACCTAAGTAATCGAAAACAGGCAGTAGAAATATCAAAAATTATCAATGTTAACAAATACTCATTTAAATCAAAATGGAAAACTTTGAATTGTGGCATACCGCAAGGGAGTGTGCTCGGCCCCCTTTTATTTTTGATATATATCAATGACCTACCTAAGGCTTAAAATCACGACAGTGTTTTATTTGCAGATGATGTTACTGTAACAATAAAAACTAAAGATAAACGAAACCTTGAAATGATAACCAAGTCAGAATTGGACAATATAATCTCGTGGTTAGAAAGAAATAGTCTAAAAATTAACTTATGTAAAACTAAAATTATAAACTTTAAACCGTATAATAATGTAGATATTACATTTTCAATACAATATAGAAATGAAATATTACACCTAAGCGAATTTACAAAGTTTCTAGGAATTATCATAGATAATCATTTGAACTGGAAGGAACATATCGATAATATTTGCTTAAGATTAGATCGCTTTGTATATGCTTTGAAGAGACTGAAACAAACATGCAGCATGCAAACAGCTTTGTCTGCTTATCATGGATACGTTTCCTCAATATTGCGATATGGACTAATCATATGGGGAAATTCCACTGATATTCAACGAGCATTTGTAATACAAAAGAAGTGCATCCGAGCAATATGTGGTGTTAATTACTGGGAACATTGTAAACCTTTGTTTAAAAAAGTAAAAATACTCCCACTACCGTGCCTATATATTTATGAATTGATAATGTTAGTAAAAAAACATCCGAGCCTATTCCCAGTGCATAACGAAGTGCTGGGTAAACAAAACAGCCGTGACCCTAGCAAACTGTATGTGCCCAAACAGCGCTTGCGACTGTATAGTAACAATGTAGGTTGCATGGCAGTCAAAACTTACAATAAACTACCTGATGCCATAAGGACTATGCCGCTAAAAAAACTGAAAATTTGTTTATTTCAGTTACTCTTAAAGGAATGCTTTTATTCCTTTAATGAATTCCTTGAATACAATTTTGACTAATTTTATTATTTATTTCTAATCTAATTTGTACTTGATCAATCAAAATTACTAAATTAAATGAAATAATATTATAATCATTTATAACAATATTTCCACGCCATTGTAATGGCAAAGCATGCGGCCAATATACTGTTTATAATCTTTTGTAATATACCGTGCTTATGGGAATAAATGAATTTGAATTTGAATTTGACTATTATGGTCTCGCGGACTTTTTTGTAGATATTGATACGTTCTATAATATTGTAGAACATTTTTTTGTTCTATCATCAATACTTTTTGCAGCGCATGCGATGAAAGATATTTTATGGCTAATTTTTTGGCACCTTGGGTTGGTTTTCGTGAGATTTCCTAAGGATCTCTAATTTTTTCTTGCAATAAATATAGCCTATGTCACTCAGGGATAATGTAGCTTTCTAATGGTGAAAGAATTTTTGAAATTGGTCTAGTAGTTTTTATGTTTATTCGTTACATACAAAAATACAAAAATACAAATCTTTCCTCTTTATAATATTAGTATAGATTTAGCTTAGATAGACATTTTTTAATCCGTAATATGTTTTGAACAGAATTTCCGCATTAAATAATTCAAAAAGTAATCTACAGGTATTGAAACAGTCTTAAATACGATTTATATCATCAACCATCAATAGTTTCCGCAGCGCATGCGATGAAACATTTTATCTTGTACGTTATGTTAAAGAAATTTTAGTTGTACTAATTTTTTCTATAAAAAAATTAAACTTATGTTACTCAAAGAACTGAAAGAATTTTTTTGAAATCGGTTCTATAGTTTTTGAGTTTATTCGTTACAAAAATACAAATCTTTCCTCTGTATAATATCATTTATTATTATATTTTATATCTTTATTGTATATCACAAGAGGATAAGGATACAGTAAAATTAAATTTACACTAAATTAAATAAATTCGTAGTAAAGCGGGCGGTCTTATGGCTAATTAGCCATCTCTTCCAGACAATCCAGTCTTGGAAGGAGCAGAGGTTGAAATAAATAAAGTAGGTGGTGTAGTTACAATATTAGTATTACTAATAAGTGACAACCAAATACATAAAGAACTTAAATAATAATATGTATGTCGGAGCATAGTAAATGATTATCGATTAATCGAATCGTTATCGTTGTCTATGGCGTTGGAGTGGGGTAGTAGTCACTTCCGTTGTTTTGACAGTATCTACCCTCGACCCTTTATATGCGATCGACAGTCTAACTGAAGTCTTAGTCGTGCGCGGTCTCTCAAGAAGTGAACATCTAAGTAGTGCTAGTGATAGTGATAGTGTCAAGTGCAGTGTAGTGTGGAAGTGCTGTCCAGCTAAGGTCACGTAAGTCCTTACAATTTAATTGCCACGTGGTTAAGTAAACACAATGTTAGGTTAGGTTAGCCTTAGGTTAGGTTAGCCTTGTGTTAGAGTGCGTTTAACCTTGGGTTTAAATAGAGAGCCTAGCAGTGGAGGCGAGTGTTGTAATTACTTAAAGGATATCCTTAAGCCTACACACCTTGGTCACAAGTCCAAGGCACTGCTTAGGTTTCTCTCGTAATTGTTAGAGATCATATTTGATCATTTATCGGTTCAATAGGAGTATCTACGTTGCGTTTACCCAATATTCCATTCAATACCATCACCCCCTTTTAGTGTTCCCCAATATTCCCCATCTTCCTCCTTCCATTTCCTTTCACATCGGTTTAAAAATCCCCGACATGTATATATACAGTTATAACAGATTAATAGATTTTTTTATATTATAATACAACATGTTAACCATAAATACATTTAATAAATAGATATTAATTAATATAATAAATGTCGCCTAATTATTAATATAGTGATCTTTCAGGACCTTCTAACTTCTGAAGCCTATAAATTATATTATAATATAGTATAGTATTGTTACGAGCTTGAATTCTGGATTGGAAGAAATTGATAGATGCTTCGTTGGTAAAGGATTTATTCAGAATGTTCATGAAACCCAATTTATCTTCACAAAAATAACCCTACATTACGATCTCGCACTATTTACGTCTTCGATATTTACAGTCCTTATTTTCAATCTGCACAGTTCCACACTTATTACGCGCACTACTCTCGAAACACTATTTCCTTGCTGTTCCTCGGTATTCACTTCACAATAATCCACTACTACGACTAGGCACCACTTTCTTTACACTTCGATATCTCTTCAAACTCACTTCTTCACTTCGGAGAATCAGACTAACTTGCAATCAATAAGCCTTTTATATAGGATTTCATATAGAAAATTCTCGTAAATTAATTCTAGAAATTAAAAAAGAGATTGTTTTGACAACCTAGAAAGATCCAGAGTTATATCTCACTCAAACACATAAATTTGCTTAATGCCGTCATTTTTCCACATGTCAGCCATAGAAGGCTTGCTCGAAATTTCTGGCGATTTACATCTTACCGTCTCTCTCGATTCATCTTGTCTTATTCTATTTTGACTTTTTCTAGCAAGTTCGAACTAAAGCTTGGTCTAGACGAATTGTGTTGATGTTTTTTCGCAACAGTATAATATAGTATTAAAAGTCTAAACGATTCTGTTTTGCAGTAAACATTTGGCGTCCTCGTCGTAAGGTCGTAGCGCGCGCAGCAGCTCCGAAGCACGTCGACAGCTTCTTCGAAGTGTTTGTGCGCAACAGCAGCGCTGCTGTAGAGGGACTTGCTTCTGTTGCGGGGAAGGGAGATTTTTCGTTGTGGGATTATTTTAGCTCCTATACCTTGAATTTATCCTGTAGTAAGATTTTTTTATGTAGCATTAGCTCTAGCAGTACTATTTCTTTTAATAATATTTCCCCCAGTAACAATTTATGAGACATAATTTAAATCATTTTTTTTTCGAGTTGTTTATTAATAAGAATTATAGTCTTAACTTTATGGAACAATTTTGAAGTATTGCAATATAAATAAATTTGTATTTTTAAAATTACCCTAAGAATCATAGTAACTAAGTGATGTGATTATATTTTCGGATTCAAAAAGTGCTCTCCAACATGTAATAAAATGTACGTCTAATTATCAGGGCATTCCTATTGCGTACACTATTATTAAAGATATATATAAACTAAAGACTAATAATGTAAATATTTTGATTCATTGGATTCCTTCTCATGTTGGTATCACGGAGAATGAGGAAGTGGATAGGTTGGCGAAAGAAGCTACTTTTATTGGTATAGTAACGAAGTATACTATGTGCTTGTCAGACTTAATATGTATTATTAGGAATGCTTGCCGCATTATTTGGTCCGAATATTTTGACGAACGTTCGCGTAAGAAAGGTATTTGGTATAGTACGATCCAGCCATCTCTTCCTTATTTTCCGTGGTTTTATAAAGGTAAATTAAGTAGGAAAGATATTGTTTTAGCGTTAAGACTTCGTTGCGGGCATATTCCATTAAATAAGTTCGCATACATGATGGGTAAGGCTGAATCTCCCGATTGCTCTCTATGTAACGTGGTTGAGGATGTGTATCATATATTGATGGAATGTCCCCGCAATGAGTGTCGTCAAATATATTTAAATTCTAATAGCAGCAATATAGGCTGGTGCAACAGTCTTTTGGCGTCTCCCTTGTCGGAAGATACGGTGGGGCTCTATAGGGCTGTTCATTTAGCTTTATTAAAAAGAAGTATGTGAATAATGTCTGTGAGTGTAATTATGAGGGTGATATAATCAGTCATGATTAAACCCTCTTTAAAATATTAAATAAAAAAAAAAAAAAAAAAAAAGAATTTATTCTTCACAGAAGTTCATAAAATAAAATAACAGTTTGTTTTCAGGAACAATATTCGGAGAGGATTTAAATCTTCAGAAGGATCATCCCTTTTTCCATGCATTTGTGGAATACTTTGAAAACACAGCAGCACGTGTCTGTCAATTTTGGCTCCACTTTGATACTATTTACGAGCTATTGCCAGTGTACAAGAAGCAGACAATTTTGAAGAAAATAATACATGATTTTAGTAAAAATGTAAATAATGACATATCTTAGATTTTCGTATCTATATTTATTTTTCATTTATTCGAATATTAATGAAGTATATTTTTCATAGTTAATTAATAAAAGAAAAAGATTACTGCAAGTATTAAACACTTCAGAAATTATTAAAGATGTTGCATGTAAGTATAAAGTATTTAGAATATTTCTTATATTTAATTTTAAACTGTTCATTATTTCATATAAACCATTTTTCTACAGATGAAAAAGCAAAACCTTATTCCCAGACTTTCCTAGATCTATTAATACAATATTCTGGTAATAGTCAAGAGTATAATGAAAAGGAATTACTGGAAGAGACATTAGTATTTTTGTTAGCTTCCACGGACACTTCTTCTACTGCTGGTTGTTACACTTTGCTTCTGCTGGCTCACCACCATGATGTGCAAGACAAGGTTTACAAAGAGTATGTAAGATCTGTAGCTGCTGTCGTTAAATCAAGATTAATATTAAAATTAGCTGAGAATATATAAGATTTTGAATGTAAATGAGATAACTTGTTATTGATGACCTTGATAGTATTCTTCAATAATTGCTAGCTTAGTGATTGGTATTATAAATCATATTTCAGAATTTATGAATTATTTGGTGACTCAGAAAGAGAAATTAAATTTGAAGACATTACAAAATTTACATATCTAGATGCGGTTTTGAAGGAATCCCTACGTCTGTATCCCCCTGTGCCTATTATTGTGAGGAAATGTGACAGAGATTTCGAATTACGTAAGGAATTTATTTTTATTTCACAAAACAAATGCTTTTAAATTTTTACTTATTATATTGCAACATTTAATGATCTTTTATATACAATATCTACTTCGAACAGCTTATAAATTCCTACGTTTCTGCATAAAAACGATAACAGTGTAATTGTTGATGCTTATAAGATCTATATTTTATTTTGTATGAAATTACCAGATTTTGGCATACCAGCCAAGAGTTTGGCATACAGATACTTCGATAGGACGATAAATGTGAAATCCACACAAATTTAAAGATTGAAATGTTTGTTAATTTGTCACTTGTTTCTTAGTTTACTAGGGTCATCAGACTTAAATCTCACATATTTGAATTATATATTAGCCTCAGGATTAGTTATACCTGAAAACTCTGAAGTCGTTATAAGCATCTGGGGAATGCATCGCAACCCTCGGTACTGGGGCGCAGACGCAGACCAGTTCAGACCGGAACGGTTCCTGACCGCCACTCCTGAACAGCTCTCCGCCTTCATGCCCTTCAGTTATGGAGGAAGAAATTGTATTGGTTAGTGTTTTTTTAAATATGTAATTTTATCTTGATATATCTGTTACGAGAATAAATTTAAAACCAATTCAACCAAAAAAATAAAACTGGTATAATTTTGGTAATGACATTTATTATTTTGTTATCCCAGAGGAATCTGCTTACTGATACCTCCTCAAGCGGGGATATAGGAAGGTTATGCGATATTGGTGCGACTATCTCTGAAGTACAAAACTACTTTTTAAGGAGGTAGCCCGATATGCTAAACATCTAGGGTGTTCCTCTCTCTCGGGACGAGGTTAGGGAGGTCACTTTCTCTACGCAAAGGGCGGGAGTTTATGTCCGGCGGGAGTTAATATTGTTTTAACTTTATAATTTCTTTAAAATTATGTCTTAACCTAGGAGGAAGAGGACAAGCCTTGACTAGTTTGGGACAAAGTTGCTGCCGCGTTATCGCTGGGGATACGTAATTTACTTTATTGTACTTTGCTTTCTATTGAGTACTAATTATAATTATATTATTTAAAGGTTACCGTTACTCCATGTTCTCAATTAAAGTGATGCTGGTGAGCATCCTGCGACGGTATCGCATCAACCCAGCGACCAGCTTCACCTACCATAAGGAATTTAGAGTTAAATTTGATATTACGATGAAACACGTTAATAATTTTGAAGTACAAATAGAGAGAAGACTTTAATAAAAATCATCAGACACAAATGTTTTGGTACAACAATATATGAACACATGATATCAGTATTACGACACACATTTCCTGCATCATAATATGATTTTTGACCTGAGTGTACGTTGCCAACGATTAACGATTATTAATGTTATTTCAATAAATCATATTTCTAATAAAATTATTTCATTTATGAAAAATGATTCACCTTAATGCTTTATAATTGTCAAATCTTAGCATAAGTGGCGGTGACGTCAGTAGTTTACCTTGACTTTTACGAGAAAGTTAGTTGCATTCCGAGTGTTCCTGCAATCACTTTCCTATGTATTAAATTAAATATTCGTGTATGTAGTCGAACCTCCAATATATTTTTTGTATGCACTAGCAGGCTCATAATAATCTTTACATATATATAACTACTTAAAAATTTAGAGATGATTCATTGCGTCATTGATTATTTAACTTTTGTAGTTAGATGATGAGAAATTTTGTAGTACCTTCCTAATATGTTTTACTTTAATTTTGTTAAAAATTCTGATAGACGAGTCCTTAGAAGATAAAGCGGAAACTGAGGGAAAATTGATGTTTAATTTTTTCCTTTTTTTTTTGTTCAACCTTTATAATAGTGAAACCGCTACTCTAACCAGTGGGTTAGTACTCTTAAATAGATCACGATTAAATAACCATTAGAAAGAGATTCATGAGGGTAACGTAATATTTATGTAACCACAGCAAAGCGACCCGTGTGCCCTCGCCTCGCTTAGTTAATACGATCTGCTATGAGAAATTTCAACTTGTATTATATTATATAAATATTTTTTTTTTCGCGGGTAGATTTGAAATTGTCCACTGATTTTTACACTTTTAAAACTTTTGTGTGGAAATCTCTTGGTATACTGAAGTACCAGATCGAGCTTGTTATGCTTGGTGTAGACCGCTTGGAAACACACTCACGCAGAAAAGTTTTCCTCTTCTACAGTCAACTTATGCAATGAGAATAGTGTTAGCCTAGTTTGAAATTGTTTATTTTTTTATTGTACTATATCTTATTTATTTTATTTTGTTTTATATAATATTTATATTATAATATATTTTTTTTATAATTTATCATAATATCATAATGCAAGATGAATATTTTTCGTGCTTATCTGATGATTATGACTCATAATTTATGAGAGTGCTGAAAGTAGTAATAATTCTAGTTTATCAGATTCTGAACCTCTTGATCAAAAGTTATCACAGATATTTGAAAGTAATTAAAATTATCTTTCATTGGTGCATATCAACGCGCAGAGCATTATGGCTCACTACTCCGACCTTCTTACATCTTTTGGTTCCGGCGTAGTCGATTGTATTCTCATCTCAGAAACTTGGCTAAAACCATCGCTCCCTTCAACCAGCTTCTCTCTACCAGGTTATAAACTTTTCCGCAATGATCGCACTGATCAGGGTGGCGGAGTTGTTGGCATATATTTGCGTAGTAACATCTCGGCCTATGTCTTTTTATGCTCCCACACACAGTTCTCTGGCTCTCTTGAGTATTTATTCTTGGATTTAGAAATACGCCACAAAAAGATCCTGTTTGGTATTGTGTATAGTCCAAATGAACAATTCAACTATTTTGACAAAATGGAAGAAATACTTGAAAGCCTCAATCTAGCCATCTACGACCATGTGATTTACATGGGAGACTTAAACACGTGCTTATTAAAAAATGACACCAGAGCCCACAAGTTAATTGAAATAATATCTGCATACAACCTTAATATCCTCCCCATGACCTCACCAACTCACTATTTCCCTAACTCCAGGCCCTCTCTTATTGATTTGATTACCGTTTCTAATCCCAACCTTGCTGCTTTACATGGTCAAATGACTGCCCCCTTTTCCCATCTTAACTTATTATTTCTCGCTTACAAAGTGCGTCACCCTAAAGTTAGAGGCAAGGTTCTTCTGTTGCGTAATTTCAAGCATATGGATCTAGAACGACTGAGAGAGGACGTGAAAAATATTGACTGGTCGCCACTATTATCATCTGATAATATTGATGTCAAGGTCGAATCATTGACTACCGAACTGATTAAATTATTTGATATTCATGCACCGATATGACCTGTACGAGTGAGACATGCCCCTGCTCCCTGGTTAACACCAATAATAAGAAGGATTATGTCTAAGCGAGATCGGGCTAAAACCAAGAATAAAAAATATCCTTCTCAGGAAAATTTTGAAGCATACAAAGACCTATGTAACCTCTGCAACAGAATGTGTAGGGACGCCAAACGCCGCTATATTCACGACACAATTCAGGATCTCAACCAATCACAGGTTTGGAGATTCCTGAGGTCTCTTGGTGTAGGCAAGACCACGAACACTTTTAAACATAACTGAGGATATACGAATTGCTATGGATAGCACCAAGCTCAGTGTGTGACGTTGACTTTGACATCCTTCTTGGTACTCTGCGTGCGGTAAATGTTTCTCCCATTGTGATAAACTGGTTCAAATCCTATCTCTTCGGGCGCCAGCAATGCATAATAACTAATAGTAACTCATCAGATTGGTTATGTCTTAATGCTGGGGTTCCTCAAGGCGGCGTACTATCAAATTCAAATTCATTTATTTATTGCGAATATAGGTTACAGATACATAGATGTTGACATAAAATTGAATTAGATCCAATTTTATGTCAACATCTATGATAAAATTGAAGTCTCATTTTAAATAGCGATAATTGTTGTATCTGAAGAATGGTCGATGGAAGGTGATTATAAAGCTGTGGTCCAATACAAAAGAAGCTTTTACTAAAAATGCTAGATTTGCTTTGAGGGCAGCGAACTTTATGCGTAAGTCGTCTGCACCCCAAGTTTTCAAATAGATTACTGTTACATTTTATGAAAACAATGGACTCGTAAATAAAGAGGCTCGGGAATGTAAGTATCTTGTAATTTTTAAAGTATTCTTTGCAGCTTTCGGTAATCTTTAGCCCAAACATTGCCCTAATACATTTTTTTTGCGCCTTGAATACTGTCAAATTTTCGCTTTAGTTTCCCCAAAATATTATTCCAAATCTCAACGTTGATACAACATATGCATGGTAGACTGTTAACTTTGCCGATACATTTACTGTTTTTCTCAAAATATACAATGCGTATGAAAATTGTCCTAACTTGTTGCAAATCGATGATGTATGAGTCTTCCATTTCAATGTGTAATCAATATTTAATCCCAGGAATTTAGTTACTAATATTTCATTTATTTTTTTGTTATTATAGTGTATATCTAAATTTTTTACCGATTTTCGATAGGCAAAAGACATTATATTAGTTTTTTCTAAATTAATTACTAAGTTATTACATTCTAGCCAGTTAATTATATTTCCCATAGCAAAATTAATGTCATTTTTGAGAATATTTATATCTTTATTAGCAAAAATAACAGTACTGTCATCAGCAAACATAACCATATCGTGGGAAGTGGTTTTAGGTAAATCATTAATATAAATTAAAAAGAACAGAGGTCCTAAGATACTGCCTTGAGGTGACACCATATTGTACAGTTCTAATATTTGAAAAATAATTAATTAACTTAAATTTTTTTCCTTCTGGACATATTCTAGATATTTGTGTTAGCTGTTTTCTATTAGTTAAGTAGGACTTAATAAGACTTTGTGCATTACCTAGAACTCCGTAACATTCAAGTTTACTTAAAAGAATTTTATGATCGACAAAATCGAAAGCTTTCGTTAAATCCATTGACAAGACACATACCGGAACTTTGTTATTCAAATTTAACATAATGGACTTCAAGAGATTATATGCTGCTATGTTTATATTTTTATTTTTGCGAAAACCTGTTTGTTGTGGTAAAAATATATCATTCTTTTCGAAGTAGTTGTATAAATTCTCATATATAAACTTCTCAAATATTTTGGACAAAATCGGAACTAGAGCTATGGGTCTATAGTTATTCATGTCCTCCTTATCGTTTTTTTTAAAAAGTGGTTTTAGAACCACAGTTTTTAGTTTATCAGGATAAATACCATCAGAAATACATTTGTTAATTATAAAACTTAAAACAGGTGAAATTATAGTAGCAACGTATTTTAAAACCTTTATTGATATTTCGTCATAACCAGTACTATTAGTGCATTTGAGAGATTTAATGATTCTATAAATGTCAGAGGGTATACTAGGACAGAGAAAAAGAGAATTAAAATTTTTATACTTAATTTTGTTGGTGGTTGTTAAGGTATGGTTGTGGACGTGATGGTTACTTACTAAGTCAATGAAAAAGTTATTAAAGGAATTTGCGATATCTGTGGGATCGTTAATAATTTTAAAATTGGTTTTTATACTTTGAATGTCTTCTCTAGGTCTATTTATATTTAAATTTTTGTTAACTATATTCCAAACAGCCTTAGATTTATTGGTAGCTGAATTTATAGCAAAAGTATTTTTAGATTTTTGGGTTAGTTTTACGATTCTGTTTAAGCAATCACCTTTACTTTTTTCAATTTTTATAAACAATATCTCTCGACTATTATCTTCTCCCTTCCATCTGTATGCAGACGACTTACAATTATATAGACATTGTGTATTAAGTGAGCTTCCTCAGACGGTTGCAGTCCTAAATAAAGATCTTACTGCAGTTCAATCTTGGGCTGAATCCTTTGGTCTTCTCGTTAACCCTAAAAAATCTCAACCTATAATCATTGGCAGTAGTAGACTGAGAAGTAGGGTTGACTGGAATACAGTACCTGACATCTTATACTCTGGATTCCCTATTGCTTATTCTAATAAAGTCAAGAACTTGGGCCTTATTATGGACTGCAATTTATCTTGGGTATCTCATGTTAACGAAATTAAAACGTATGCATTTTACGTTTCATTCTCTCAAGCGTCTCCAATATTTTCTACCCTTTCGCACCAAAATTATGCTTGCGCAATCTCTTTTACTGCCCATTCTCGACTACGCCGATGTGTGCTATTTAGATGCTAACTAGCTCCTCAATCAGAGGAGCTAGTTAACAAATTAGAGCGCCTTCAAAATCTTGCTATACGCTTTATTTTCGGTATACGTAAGTATGACCATGTTTCCTCCTTTCGCGCTCGACTTAAATGGCTCCCTATCTGGCTTCGCCGTGATATGCTCATTCTTTCGGTTTTATTTAATATTCTTAATGATCCTAAATCACCATCATATCTACGATCCAGGTTTAATCTGCTTTCCACTCCAATTTGTTCAAAACGACCATGTAACACCACGATGCTTCATGTGCCTAAAAGTAATACAAATTACGTTTTGCACTCTTTTTCGGTACGTGCGGCAGAACTCTGGAACAAGCTTCCAAAAGACATCCAGCATAGTCCCTCAATCGGTTCTTTTAAAAATAAAGTAAAACAGCATTTACTTGCACAAATTTATTCTTCATAATCATCGAATATGTAAACATATTTTATATAGATATTGTTATATATTTATGTGTATATATGTATTTATATGTACATGTATGTATTTATTTAGGTAAGTATATATATATGTTTATTAGTGTGTATGTATGTCTATGTATGTATGTCTATGTATGTATGTGTATGCATGTAAAAGTGTGTACTTATATCATTGTCGTTAATTATTTAATAACAGTATTATTTGCACTATCTTTGCCCGCTATACAACACTTTAACTCACTTTCGTAGGTTGGTTGGAAGAGATTTCTTTTAGAGATAAGCGCGCCTTTGACAACAGTCTTTATTATACATTTTGTAACAATTTTTTTTTCATGTGCAATAAAGAATATAATAATTAACCCGATACCAGTTGGTTGATTAATCGATAGCTCAGTGGTTATTAATTTATTAACTTTACGACTCACCCTCTCACCGTGCCTCCGATATATCACAATACACAACCACACAGGCACTTTTGTTTATTTCTTAAGCCTGCGTCTTGTGTTTTGTGCCAAAAATGACCTTACTGTTTTGTTTCTGCTGCAATACGCAGATCATTATAAAGTATAAAAACCATACAATAAATTTCTCGAATAACTAAGGTACAAGTATGGCGAGATAAAAAAAGAAAATTTTGCCTTGATTTTGTGCAATACCTCGAAGAAAAACCTAAAAACTAGGTTCAGGATTATGACAAAATAACAAAGTAAAATACAATTTTTAAATCAAAAGTTAAGTGGTGCCAAGACAGACAAGACCAAATGAAAATGGATAACATTGCTATGGCTCACTATGACAGAGATTTTAAGAATTTTTGGAAGGGTACGCGCAATCCGAGTGTTGGGCCGGGCCTTCCTGTTAGCGTTGACAACAAAAGCGAGCATAAAGAAATAGCTTAACTTTTTAGGGAGCTTTTTACGGTAAAGTCACTGCTCAATGTGCAGTGTGCTGTGAATGACAATGAGGTGTCGGTCGAGGCCAGGCGGACCTTTAACTTTACAATAAAACAAACTGCCGAAGTTATAAATAGAATGCAGAGAGGGAAGTCGCCTGGTCACGACGGGCTCAGCATTGAGCATTTTAAATATGCTGGCGTTCATCTACCATGAATTCTCACAGCGTTTTTTAACCTCTGTCTCTCTCACTCATATCTACCTAAGCTATTCATGAAGACTGTTGTGGTTCCTATAGTGAAAAATAAAACGGGTGACCTCTCAGATAGGACAAATTATCGGCCAATCTCGCTTGCAACTACTGCTGCAAAAATACTCGACAGTATGATGGATTCACTTCTGGAAAAATATCTTAAAATAAATGATGCACAGTTAGGTTTTAGGCCCGGGCTATCTACAGAAAGTGCTATTCTAATCCTAAAGCATACTGTTGGGTATTACACTGCAAGAAAAACGCCTGTGTATGCCTGTTTTCTCGACTTGTCTAAGGCTTTTGATCGTGTTGACTACAACATCTTGTGGCGGAAATTCGAGGAAACAGACACGCCTAGAGAGTGTATTAAAATATTAAAACACTGGTATTCAAGGCAGACGAATCAGGTGAGGTGGGCCGATGCGTTGTCTTATGAGTACAAGCTCGAGTGCGGTGTGAGGCAGGGTGGCCTGACGTCTCCCAAATTGTTCAACTTATATGTCAATGGACTGATAGACGAACTCAGCAGAACACATTCGGGTTGTTAATATAGACGGTATTTCGGTCAATAACATCAGTTACGCTGACGACATGGTGTTGCTGGCGACGTCTGTTAGTGCGCTTGGTAGGCTGTTAAACATTTGTGAGACGTATGCTAAGGCTCACGGTCTAGAGTACAACTCAAGAAAAAGCGAGGTCATGGTGTTCAGTGCAGATAAGTTTAAGCCGTATCACGTGCCTCCTGTTGTACTAAATGGTGTGCCCTTAAAAGTTGTTAAGAGGTTTAAATATCTTGGTCATATTATTACCAGTGATCTAAGTGATGACCAGGATATAGAAAGAGAACGCAGGGCGTTGGCGGTGCGTGGAAATATGCTGATTCGCAGGTTTGCTCGATGTACTAGACAAGTCAAAATAACACTGTTCAAAGCGTATTGCCAAACATTCTACACGAGCAGCTTGTGGGTGGGGTATACGAAGCGAGCCTACAATACCCTTAGAGTGCAGTACAACAATACATTCAGAAAGCTGTTGGGCTTGCCCAGCAGATGTAGTGCGTCCGGCATGTTTGCTGAGACACGCACGGACGGGTTCCGGCTATCATGCGTAAAAGAATTGTATCCCTGCTTGGTCGGGTCAGGAGAAGTCCCAACAGCATTCTGAGTGTAATTGCTGACAAATATAATAGCCAAATATTTAAGTACTGGATTGGGCAAATTAGAGGGATAGCACTCAGTACCATATACTGAATAATATGTAGTAATATATGTTATATTATTATTTAGGTTTAAGTTTATGTAGACTAACATAGTTTTTTAAGCCTTTGTTACTAACAACTATGGAGAATTTGTGCTCTGAAATAAAGATTATATTATTATTATTATTATAAAATACAAAATATAATTTTTTATTGTTCTGCCTACCTGCTACAGCTACCTTCACTTAGTGATGTTATTGAACTTTATAACCGCAACCGAAACTATCGGATATTCAAAATAAATATGTAGGTATACTTAACCAAATCTGAAATAAAGGTATTGTGCAATATTACTGTAATATTAACGTTACATGCCTATTTTAAACAAGATGTGGGTATAAGATCCAACTTTTTAAGTAATTAAGCAGTTAAAATATGCACGAAGCAAGATTGTACGAGTTACCTGGCCTTTATCTGAGCTAGCAATAAACAATACCCAAATAACGGTAACATTTCACTAACTTATGTTAAATTAAAATTCACTCTACGAAATTTGTATATAGAACAACATCAAGAATGAACAATGTTGCTAGCGCAAATAATTTCGGATACGGGCCTAGCCTATGTGAAACACGTTAAAACAAAATATTTTGTCCTTTAATCTTAAATATCCTTTAATCTTTCTGTTGTAAGTTAATATATTTTGGTTCTATAACTGGCATAGTAAAACACATGTCTTTATATTTTTTTTTTAAATTGTAATAGAATAAATTTTATGTACGTTATCATTAAACACATTTTCTTATCTTTATGACAAGGCTGTACGGTGTAATACCTTTGGCTTTTTGATTAAATAAAAATAGAAAATAACATGTGTCCGATGTACGTTACCATTACACACATTTTCTTATCTTTATGACAAGGCTGTACGGTGTAATACCTTTGGCTTTTTGATTAAATAAAAACAGAGAAATAACATGTGTCCAATGTACGTTACCATTACACACATTTTCTTATCTTTATGACAAGGCTGTACGGTGTAATACCTTTGGATTTTCGATTAAATAAAAACAGAAAATAACATGTGTCCGATGTACGTTACCATTACACACATTTTCTTATCTTTATGACAAGGCTGTACGGTGTAATACCTTTGGCTTTTTGATTAAATAAAAACAGAAAATAACATGTGTCCGATGTACGTTACCATTACACACATTTTCTTATCTTTATGACAAGGCTGTACGGTGTAATACCTTTGGATTTTTGATTAAATAAAAACAGAAAATAACATGTGTCCGATGTACGTTACCATTACACACATTTTCTTATCTTTATGACAAGGCTGTACGGTGTAATACCTTTGGCTTTTTGATTAAATAAAAACAGAGAAATAACATGTGTCCGATGTACGTTACCATTACACACATTTTCTTATCTTTATGACAAGGCTGTACGGTGTAATACCTTTGGATTTTCGATTAAATAAAAACAGAAAATAACATGTGTCCGATGTACGTTACCATTACACACATTTTCTTATCTTTATGACAAGGCTGTACGGTGTAATACCTTTGGATTTTTGATTAAATAAAAACAGAAAATAACATGTGTCCGATGTACGTTACCATTACACACATTTTCTTATCTTTATGACAAGGCTGTACGGTGTAATACCTTTGGCTTTTTGATAAAATAA
Organism: Limenitis camilla; assembly: GCA_905147385.1. Taxonomy (NCBI): domain Eukaryota; kingdom Metazoa; phylum Arthropoda; class Insecta; order Lepidoptera; family Nymphalidae; genus Limenitis; species Limenitis camilla. The sequence continues at coordinate 327,361 of LR990232.1, read as the reverse complement.
AAACAGAGAAATAACATGTGTCCAATGTACGTTACCATTACACACATTTTCTTATCTTTATGACAAGGCTGTACGGTGTAATACCTTTGGATTTTTGATTAAATAAAAACAGAAAATAACATGTGTCCGATGTACGTTACCATTACACACATTTTCTTATCTTTATGACAAGGCTGTACGGTGTAATACCTTTGGCTTTTTGATTAAATAAAAACAGAGAAATAACATGTGTCCAATGTACGTTACCATTACACACATTTTCTTATCTTTATGACAAGGCTGTACGGAGTAATACCTTTGGCTTTTTGATTAAATAAAAACAGAGAAATAACATGTGTCCAATGTACGTTACCATTACACACATTTTCTTATCTTTATGACAAGGCTGTACGGTGTAATACCTTTGGATTTTTGATTAAATAAAAACAGAAAATAACATGTGTCCGATGTACGTTACCATTACACACATTTTCTTATCTTTATGACAAGGCTGTACGGTGTAATACCTTTGGCTTTTTGATTAAATAAAAACAGAGAAATAACATGTGTCCAATGTACGTTACCATTACACACATTTTCTTATCTTTATGACAAGGCTGTACGGAGTAATACCTTTGGCTTTTTGATTAAATAAAAACAGAGAAATAACATGTGTCCGATGTACGTTACCATTACACACATTTTCTTATCTTTATGACAAGGCTGTACGGTGTAATACCTTTGGATTTTTGATTAAATAAAAATAGAAAATAACATGTGTCCGATGTACGTTACCATTACACACATTTTCTTATCTTTATGACAAGGCTGTACGGTGTAATACCTTTGGCTTTTTGATTAAATAAAAACAGAGAAATAACATGTGTCCAATGTACGTTACCATTACACACATTTTCTTATCTTTATGACAAGGCTGTACGGTGTAATACCTTTGGATTTTCGATTAAATAAAAACAGAAAATAACATGTGTCCGATGTACGTTACCATTACACACATTTTCTTATCTTTATGACAAGGCTGTACGGTGTAATACCTTTGGCTTTTTGATTAAATAAAAACAGAAAATAACATGTGTCCGATGTACGTTACCATTACACACATTTTCTTATCTTTATGACAAGGCTGTACGGTGTAATACCTTTGGATTTTTGATTAAATAAAAACAGAAAATAACATGTGTCCGATGTACGTTACCATTACACACATTTTCTTATCTTTATGACAAGGCTGTACGGTGTAATACCTTTGGCTTTTTGATAAAATAAAAACAGAAAATAACATGTGTCCGATGTACGTTACCATTACACACATTTTCTTATCTTTATGACAAGGCTGTACGGTGTAATACCTTTGGCTTTTTGATTAATAACTACGTAGCGTACGGGCAATAACTACGTTACGGACTTTTTCCGGTTAGGTTACCTCCGCATCGCCCCATAAGGAACTTCGTTCCAAAAGATACACCGCTTTAAGACAGTGTATAAGATTTTTACATTCGGTGTTGACTAACACATTGCAATATGAATGGTAGCCTCGTTGTTAGCTATAACTGACTTGTTGATTGAAACAAGCGATTTTTTTGTAGTTGTTTGACCAGAAGCATCGCAAGCGCATTGCCGTCCCTATCCCCAATTCCCCCAGGAGCTCTGGTCACCTTACTCACCAACAGGATCACAACACTGCTTTAGAGTAGTAGATAATGGCCTAGAATATGTTAATAAGGAGATGTCTGATCATTTTCAAAGTCATGGTATTGTTCATCAAACAAGAGTACAGTACCGTACAGTCCACAACAAAATGGTGTGGCTGAGCGAACTATTCGGTCAGTAGTAGAAAAAGCTCGTTCTATGTTAGTTGAAAGTTCTCTTTCTAAAGTTTTTTGGGAAGATGCATTGCAAACGTCGATTTATTTAAAAAATAGATCTCCACATCGTGCCTTAGCTAATGGTATTCCTTTTGTAAAATGGCATGGCCATAAACCAATTCTAAGTCATCTTAGAGATTTTGGTTGTAGGGCTGATGAATTCTAATTCATATTCCTGACAGTCAAAGACAGAAATTAGATTTAAAGGCAGGAGAGTCAATATTCGTAGATTACTCTGATGATTCTCATAACTATTTATTTCGGGATATTCGTTATCCAAGAAAATTAGTTAAAGTTCATGATGTAATATTTTTTGAAGAATGTTTTACAGACTTGAAGAAAAATCGATTTAATGATGAACCTAGTACATCGGATTCCAACTCAGTTTCTGTTCCCTTAAATGTATTATCAGAAAATGTCAGAATAAGAATCAATGATAATAGAAAAACAAAAGAGTCACCCCTTGAAATTAATGAAATTGTTGACATACAAAATGATACACTGACAGATGATGATAATTTTGAAAAAGCATCAGCTGATATTCTTTCTGAAGATATAGAAACTCTTCAAGTAGAAAAGGGAAAGGAACTCATATCAGATAGTATTTCTGCAGAAGAATTAGTAGCGAAAAGGTATCCGACTAGATATCGGAAACCACCGGCTTATTTTTCTTATTACACTTTTAGCAATGATGTTGAACCGAAAACATATTTCGAAGCTATTCAATCTGATGAAGCTGATAAATGGAGATTAGCCATGCAGAAAGAGTATGATTCGCTAGTAAAATTAAATACTTGGAAATTGGCAGATAAACCAGATCAAAAAGTTATTCCATGTAAATGGGTTTTTAGAGTTAAAAATGATCAACACAACAAAATACAACGCTAGACTTGTGATTAGAGGTTTCAACCAAGTTGCTGGTATAGATTACCATGAAACCTTTGCTCCTGTATTCAGATACTCGTCTCTAAGAACCTTATTTGCTATCAGAAATTGTAATCCAGGCAGTATATGTAGATGACATTATTATTTTCTATAAGAATGAAATAACTTAAGAGACTGTCAAAAAGGATTTGAAATTCTATTTCTCGCTTAAAGATACGTTAAATTATTATTTAGGTTTAAATATATCTTAGTGCAATGAAGAGATTCGTGTTAATCAAATTTCCTATATTACAAATTTGTTAAAAATATTTGATTTTCAAAATGCAAAGACGTATGCTACACCGCTAGCTAATAATAAATTGGAACTTAATGATTTAGAGGATGATAATTCTAAGTTTCCTCATCAGAATTTAATGGGAGCACTTATGTATCTTGCTATTAATACTAGGCCGGAAAATTGAAAAATCTCTTATTAGTTTTATTGATGCTGATTGGGCTAATTGCGTCAAAGACCGTCGCTCATACACTGGCTATTCTTTTAAACTTTCGAATGGTTCAGTGTCTTGGAGCTCTAAAAAGCAGCCTACTGTTGCTTTATCTTCTACATATGCCGAGTACATGGCATTAAGTGATGCTGCTAAAGAGGCTGTGTACTTGAGGAAATTCATCTCTGAGGTTTGTAGTATTGATTATCCGAGTATAATGATATGCAGCGACAGTCAGAGTGCACAGAACTTAACTCTTAATCCTATACACCATAGTAGAACAAAACACATTGATACTAAATATCACTTCATTCGTGAAAAAGTATCTGACAATAATATTGTTCTTAAATATACTAAGTGTAGTGAAATGATAGCGGATGTTTTAACTAAGAGTTTAGGCAAAATTGCACATTATAAATGTATAATAGGTATCGGATTAGTTGAAGCTTAATTAGTTTTTCTTTTGCATCTCCTTTTTGTAATCAATGCTTAGATATGTTATATGATTAAGGAGAGATGTTGTAAGTTTATATATTTCGATTCTATAACTGGCATAGTAAAACACATGTCTTTATTATTTTTTTTAAAAATTGTAATAGAATAAATTTTAAATATATTTTTTTGTCACTTCAAATAAATAAAATAATATAGTTGACATTTTTTTTTATTTATTAGTATTTTTCAACACTTTATTTTAACAGAAAATGAGTGTTAATTATGATGTTGGCAACACTTATAGTTTGAGTAGCATCCTGTCACTTGATCTTGTTGTTGGTACGAGTGATATGAGTTGCATCCTGTTTCTTCAATAGCCAATTGTATTGTTCTTGATTGGCCAACTAGTAAACACAAATCAAGGAAGTGGTGATTGCAAAATAAATATGCCATCACGACATAACAATCATGGATTACATCGCGGGTATTCTTAGGAGCAACGTCGTCATAATTTTAGTCCGCATAGAGTACTAAAACTTCTTCTTTTTATTAATTAACACTAGTAAGTATTCCAATTTAACTATTTTTTTAAATGTCAATATGTAACTTTATAAGTAACGGACAATCCGAATTTTTTTATAAACCGCATTTGAAACCGATATAATGTTATTTTACATCCGAATCCATATCCGGACCAGACACATCCCTATGTGTAACTAGTGTGCGGTGTGCGGTGTGAGGTCATATTTATTCCTACGTCAGACTCTAGACAATTGAGGTTTTGAAGATTTATTTATATACAAATAAAAAGAAAGGTATTACTTACTACTTGTTATAACGTAATACATTACCCTATCCTCCGTCTTCACCATTTACTAGCAGTCTAGTAAGGAACACCGTTGATAACTTTATATTCGCGGGTAGTAATTTATTCCGGACTGCATATAACCTATGTTTCGGTACATTTGAATCAGCAGTCACAGTGCCCACTGCACAGCCATAATGGTCAAAAGGCGAGCTCCGTTTGTGTCGTATTGCGTATCAATTATTAAAGTTTGGAGTAAGTGTTTGAATTTTGAACCTTATTCCTTCAACAGTACTGTCTATTTTTGCTTGTAGTTTTTCACATTAAATTCATTTTTTTTAGTATTCTACTTTATAGTATAAAATTCAATTTCTAGTCCATTTCATTAATTCGTGCTAATTCATTGTAATTATTCACTTCATCCAAATAAACGTCATATAATTTGTGTGGTGTTTTAAATCAACTACGAACCCCACATTGATTACTCGGTGTTCCGTTGTAAGTGGACATTATTATTGTGCCTGTTACTGTATGGGTCCCATCATCCCATATACACAACAGACTATTGTTAATATTTATACTGATATAAGTTACAAGATTCATGTGGAATCTTGGGATCCTCACCGACTCTGGTAAGGATCCCAGGATTCCACATATTTTCTTATTATTTGTATAAATTATTACTGAAAAACATAAATTTAATTGCAAATTAATTTGTTTTCATTACAGTCTTAAGTTGAAGTAGATAAGGCAATGCATAATTATTAAAATATATTCAATACAGTACAAGAGGGTGTGATATAGAACGGACTATTGGGTAAACACAACGTAGACACTGCTACTGAATCGATAAATAAGTTGTTGTGACCAAGGTGTAGGCTTAAAGACGTCTTTTATTTAAGTGAATTACTCGCCTCCACTGCCCAGATTATCTTAAGGTTAGGTTAACCTATTACCTATTAACCTAAGACTAACTTACGCGCCGACATATTAGTTTTCATTTAACTAAAATCTTTAAATGCCTCTCCTATAAAATTTTCTTCCTTAGGGTAGCGATAGTATTGGATTATAATCAGCTAAACGATCGCCGAGTTGTATCAACTATCATAATATATCTCTCATCGCTAATGTAGCGTTCGTAAGAAACGTTTTCGTTCGACGGTTTGTTCTCCGACTTACTGCACCAAATCCGACTACCACGAAAAACACTTCGTTTTCGGGCTAATAACAGCCTATGGCACTCACAATTTATTTGGCTTTTTATTGGTAAAAGAATTTTCAAAATCGGTTCAGTAGATCCAGATAATACCCTGTAGAAACTCACAAATAAGAAATACCAAATAATAACAATTTAATGAGGGCTTAATACTTAATTTTATTAATAAACTAGCTGTGCCCGCAACTCCGTCTGCATCTTACTTATCTACGTATACTCCTCACCACATGATCTGGTATATTGAAGTAAGCCAACACAAAGCGTGAGCACTCGATGCCCATCGGCAGGTCGATGTTATCAGTAGCCAATTATTTACTAAATATTTATATACAGGTCTACTCCTGCAACGCGCTGAGCTCGTCCCTGTGCCTTGTTGATGATTATATCAAAAGTATAAGCTAACAAATAAAAACGGAGAGTAATCCGGTGACGTAGCGTTCTCACTGAAATAGTTATTTATACTTCTTAAAGTATGATAGAAACATTCTACCGTAATACACACTCATGTTTAACGTAAGGTTGAGGAGTTGGATATAGCGCAGACTACTTAATGTTGACATGTGTAGGATATATCATCGAAGAAACTGTCCTCATTAGCCTCACCACGAAATGACTGCTGTAAGTGGCTGAGGAGTTGGATATAGCGCAGACTACTTAATGTTGACATGTGTAGGAGATACCATCGAAGAAACTATCCTCATTAGCCTCACCACGAAATGTCTGCTGTAAGTGGCTAAGGAGTTGGATATAGCGCAGACTACTTAATGTTGACATATGTAGGTGTCCATGAATCAGGCGTATTTAAAAAAGAATAAACAAAATATCTTGCAGATCAACTTTAATGACGACGACGTAAAAAATTATAAAAAATTAGTAGGTAGTAGTAAAAATAAATATTGTTTAACAATTATCATAGACATGCCCCCGGGCGTTGAAAGCACGTTCTTTCAACAGTCTTCAGGTTGTGGCAATGGGCATATTTTGCTAAAAGCTCTCCGCACAATTCCACTGGTGGTCTTAATGTCTGCAACCCTCACGACACCATCCGTTCCTGGTTAAATATTGATAATTCGACCCAGTTTCCATTTGAGCGGTGGAAGATGATCATCTTTTATAACGACGAGGCTATTCAGTTTAAGAGGTGCTCCAACGCTTCCAAAACTGCTGGCGAAGTTGCTCAATCCTTTGGTAACGAGTCAGCTTATTAAATTTTTGGTCTTCATAATTCGGTGAGGGTAAAGATGCAAGAGGGCGTTCAATGATAAAGTGACCGGGGGTCAAAGGCGTCAAATCTCCAGGATCCGTGGAAATATGAGTCAATCGGCGGGAATTCAATACGGCCTCAATTTGCACTAATAAACTATATAGCTCCTCATATGTAAGATTACAATTGCCCAGTACTCTTTGTAAATGGAATTTTGTAGATTTGACGCTCGCTTCGGAAAGACCGTTATAATGTGGAGAATACGGAGGCGTAAAGTGAAAATTTATACCTTCATCAGCAGCAGTCTCAGATAAAGTACTACTATAATTTTTAAGAAAGTTTGCAATATCGTTGTACGCACCAACAAACGAAGTGCCATTATCGGAATATATATTCTTGGGTTTACCCCTACGCGACATAAATCTACGCAAAGCCAACAAAAAACAATTACTTGTTAAATCACCAACCAATTCAATATGCATCGCCTTAGTAGAAAAACAAACAAAAATTGCGATGTATGTCTTAACTAGCCTACATCCACGCCCTTGACGACTGATAATCATTACAGGTCCAGCATAATCTAGTCCTACATTTTCAAAGGGATAACTAACTGAAACGCGTTGGTGTGGCAAATAGCCCATTAAAGGAGTAACTATTTTAGGTTTAGCTCGAACGCAACGCATACATTGCTTATAACATAATTTAGCCAAATTCCTACCTCCAATAGGCCAAAAAGTTTCTTTAATTGTGCTTAACAATAATTGTGGACCAGCGTATAGCAATCGTTTATGTTCAAATTGAAACAAAAGCTTTGTAAAATGATGCTTAGAATGAATTAAAATCGGATGTTTTTTATTGAAAGAAAAATCACTATACTCTAAACGTCCTCCAACACGAATTATTTTAAGTTCATCAAGAAATATATTTAATTTTATTAATGAATTTTTAGAAGGTAAGATTTTATTATTTAGTAAATAATCATATTCCGGAAAAGACTGGTTTTGTGAAATTATAATTAAAATATTTAATGCAATATCTAATTATTCTAAAGTTAAATATTTCTTTTTAATAACCTCCCTTTTACAAATTTTTATAAAACGTAAAACATATGCCATCGTACGTTTAAGCCTGGAATAATTTGAAAATTTAATAAAGTTTATTATGTCGTCGCTACAACCTTCGACTGCAATATTTGCGGTAATTACGTTACGTAATTCTGGGAGTATTTCAGAAGTAGTGGGCAACAAAGGCCACTGAGACTTATTAGATTTTAGAAAAGATGGTCCTGACCACCAAATATCGAGTGACTTAACAAGAGTTTTAGCATCTACTCCGCGTGATATATGGTCGGCAGGATTATTTTTCGTAGGTACATACTTCCATAAACAATTATTGGACTTTTCTAAAATTTCTGCAACCCTATTACGTACAAATGGTTGCAATTTACTAGGAAGTGTTTTTAACCATCCTAAAACGATAGTAGAGTCGGTCCAAAAAAACGTACGCCTTACCTTGATTCGAAGGGCACTTAGAGCTTTTTCATAAAGTCTTACACCAACGAGGGCTGCACAAAGTTCTAGTCTTGGTATGGTTGTAGGTTTTATTGGCGCGACCCTACTCTTCGCCATTAATAATCGAACTAATATTTCACCATTTTCATTTCTACTACATGCATATAAACATGCTCCAAAAGCACATTGTGAAGCATCTGAAAAAATATGCAAATCGATATATTTATAGGAATCCACTAAAACTGTACGTGCAATGCGTAAATCATTAAGAATTGGTAAGCAATCTATAAATTCTTTCCATGACTGAGCTATATCTACTGGCAACGAATCGTCCCATGACAATTTTTGTAACCATAATTTCTGCAACAAACATTTTACACTAACTATGCAAGGAGCAAGTAAACCAAGTGGATCGAAAATTTGTGAAATTACTGAAAGTATGCTACGTTTTGTCATAATAATCGGAATATTATTACATATTTTAAAGCAAAGTTCATCGGAAAATTATTGCCAGCCTTACCCTAAAACTGACTTAATATTAGATTTATCACCAATATTTAAATCTAACGGTGGAACTTCTACATCATCTAAATCCGATACATTAGACTTCCACTTTCTTAGTGGCATTTGCGCTGATTTTAAAGCATCTGTTACGCCCTTTCGAATATATAATAATTCATTGACGGTATCTGACCCAGTGAGTAAGTCGTCCATTTAAAAATCATGTAAAATAATATCAGTTATTTTAGGGTCTAAACATTCAAGACCTATTCGTTTTAAACAACGTACTGCTAAAAATGGTGCACTCGCTGTACCATATGTTACAGTGTTTAATTTATATATTTCTAAAGGATCATGTGTATTGCTGCGCCAAATAATTTGTTGAAGATACCTGTCATCTACATGTACTGTAATCTGCCGGTACATTTTCTCGACATCTGCTGATAAAATATATTTATGTTGTCTAAAACGGAGTAAAATACTTAATAGATCGTCCTGTATAGTGGGACCGACCATTTGAATTTCATTAAACGAAACTCCCGTGGTAGTAGGACTACTAGCATTGAAAACAACCCTTAATTTTGTTGTAGAACTGCTATCACGCCAGACTCCATGATGTGGTATCAAATAAGAAAATTCATTAACTTTAAAATCAGATTTAGACATATGTCCTAATGTAAGATATTCTAACATAAATTCATTATATTTAGTTTTAAGCAAAGGTTGATTATTAAGACGACGTTCAAGTGAATGAAAACAATTTTTAGCACGTTGATAAGACTCACCTAAACAATCTACATTATGCTTTAAAGGAATTCTAACACAGAAACGTCCATCGGGAAGACGTGATGTATTATTAACGAAGTGCTCTTCGCACATTTTCTCTTCCTCCGAATAATAGGACGATTTAGTACTAATCTCTTCTAATTGCCGAAATCTTGACAGGTTTTCCTGTATAATTTCATTTGAATCGACAGAATTATTATTTGATTCAATTTGTGCTACATTACATTTAATTTGAGATGGTAACCGATTCGATACATGACTGCCAAGTGTGGGTCCTGAAACTATCCATCCTAGTTTAGTTTCAAAAAGGATCGGTTTTTCGGTACCTAATTTAATAGTATTTGATCCTAACAAATCCCAAAAGAGATCAGCACCAATAATTAAATCTACATCACTAGGTATGTAGAAGTTAGGATCGGCTAAATTAATATTAGGTTCAATATTTAACATCGAAATGTCTATACGACTATAAGGCACTTTGCTTATGATCGACGGTAATACAAAACAAGTAACATGTGCACAATAATTATCATCTAAAGATTTGATTTGTACACTACACATTTTGCCAATAGGTAACGTGCAATTATTAATTCCTAATATGGATCTTTCGACATAATTAACTTTTAAGCTTAATTTATTGCACATATTCTCTGTAATAAGACATGATGTGCTTCCACTATCAAGTAATGCACGAGCAATATGGAATATATTTTTTCGTTTATGAGAATCGTGCAACTTGACGAGGGCAGTCGATAATAGTACATCGTGATTGCTTTTACACGAATTACTTATATATGCCGACAAAGTAATGTTAGAAGTTGGAATTTTATTCGACGCACCACTTCCATCAATGCACAATGATCCAGCATTAACTGGTGACTGCGATTTTGAATCTGTAACATGGATGAGAGTGTTATGCTTACGTTTACATATCCTACAACCTGGTTTTTTACATTGGTTGGCATAGTGACCGATATGTAAACAGTTATAACATATTCTATAATTAGGCAAAAGTTTTAATCGCTGTTCATTATTAAGACCTAAAAACTGTGGACAATTTTTAAGTTGATGATCCCCTTTACATTTAAGACAGGTTTTTGGATTAGAGGAAGCTATTGGAGAACTATTATCCACCTGAGATGAATTTGTTACAGAAACCATACTTCTAATCTTGGTATTAGATTTCCCAGAATTTACAGGAGTGTTATTACGCGATAACTCTAATGCCTCTAAGAGATCTGCACGATTACGTAAAAATTTTAAAAATACATCTAATGTTAACGGTTCATCCTTACTAAGGCGACCCTTTAATTCCTCCCATTCTCGATAAGTCTTACTATCGAGTTTTTGTGTGGCAATATGGATCAGAAGTGTGTCCCAGTGCTTTGTTGGCTCTCCCAAGGAATCCAAAGCTCATAAGTTTTTATTTAATTGATCAATCATACGCTTAATAGATACTGAAGACTCCTTAGCTATAGAATCAATATTAAATAATGCCGTTATATGATTTTGAATTAACAAACGTTTATTGTCAAATCGCTCGCATAGTATCTTCCAAGCAACAGGATAAGTTTTCGCTGAAAATTCAATGGACTGTATAACCACGGCAGCGGTGCCCTCTAATGACGCTCTTAAGTAGTGGAATTTATTTATATTGTCAATTTCGTCATTGGAGTGGATGAGACTAGAAAATGTGTCATGGAATTCTAGCCAATTGTCATAAGACCCGCTAAACTTAGGCAATTGTATAGTTGGTAACTTAACAAGGTTATTGCTATTGTTATTAGCTCGCGATGAATCTTTGTCACTATCAGGAGACGCTTCGCTTGATTTCGTAAAACGCGTAACTATACTCTGAGCTTGGGATAATATTCTATAATACTGCGATTCAAAGTCATTTCTTTCCTTTAATTGAGATTCCATATCTTCCGTTATACATTCTAATCTAAACTGTACCTCGTCATATTGTTCAAAGATATTATTAATTCTATCAATACGTAACTGAAGTTCGTTTACCTGAGACTGGCTTATTGGCCCTTCAAAATTCGCTAAATAATTATTAAATAACGTAAGACGGCCTTTAAAGCTTGCACGCTTTTTTATAAGATCTTTTTCTTCCGCCATTCTCTCGGTGAAGCGAACGCCAAAGCCTGGAACGTTATACAATAAAAAGCTTTAAAACTAATTTATACAATTTTTATTAGGGTAAGTTAATTAGTAAACAAATCTCACTAACAAATCTAATTAGTTATGTAACAAATTAAAGTGTATATAAGTACCATATAATATATACACAGTAGGCACACAATAGTTTAAATTATATAACTATAACAATAAATAATGTGTAGAAAAAACCTAAATACTCATAAACATTTATAATAACTCAAACTAATTTTATAACTTTTATTAATCAAATATGGATATACCTACATCTCAATTAATGAAATAACACGATCATTTATTTAATTTACGTCTATATAAATCAATACTAAATATGTTCAATTATTCTAAATTACTATTTTACTTTAATGAACACAATTAAACAATTATATGAAAGCAATGAACCTTTAACAACAAGTGAATGACTACATTAAGTTAAATTAATAATAGGTAGCTATGTACTAACCTTTAAACAATTGTTTATTCCTTAAATACTACCTGAATATTAGAGTACTGGGTGAAAATTAAGTACTGAAACTGCTTAACACTGCAAATTCCATAAACCACGTCATATTTCGAAGCCTTGTTAAGTGACCCCGGTAATCACTTGTGATGTCACTTATTTTTCCACAACGAAATCCAGAAACTCCTTATTACGCTGATTACTTTAATTTTAATTATTCGGCCGATGGACCATGTCCATGAATCAAGCGTATTTAAAAAAGAATAAACAAAATATCTTGCAGATCAACTTTAATGACGACGACGTAAAAAATTATAAAAAATTAGTAGGTAGTAGTAAAAATAAATATTGTTAACAATTATCATAGACAGTAGGAGATACCATAGAAGAAACTATCCTAATTATCCTCACCACGAAATGTCTGCTGTAAGTGGCTGAGGAGTTGGATATAGCCCGGACTACTACGGTTTTTAGTGAGTATTCTGGTAGTTCCGGCCAGCGAGTCTCACATACCCGCCTGGGATGCGTAATGCATTTTCCATCGATAAATCCGTCCGTATTCTTAAAACCTAGTAGTAATTATTTTTTTATACAAGAGACTAGCCGACAAAGCGCCTTTATATGGACAGTAGCTTCTTTCCTAGATTACCTTTTTTTCCCTTAATTCCTGTTTAAAGGAGCGCCTAGTTGAAGGAAGTAGTAGGGGAAAACAATGTCGGTATATGTCTAAATATGATGACAACAGTTTATCGACGGCACGACTAAGTTGGTTCTACAATTCAAAATAGTCCGGATTTTTTTTAGGAGAAAATTCCGGATCACACTTTTCCGGTTCTTTTTTATTATGTTATCAGAGTTGTCCCGGATTATGTTTCCCTACGATTGTCCCGAACATGATAAGTTTCCAACTTTAACAGGAATACAGAACCCAACATAATAAATCGACATATATTTTATTTACAAATGTTTAGTTATTTTTATTTAGTGTTATTCAAGGTGCCGCAAAAAATACATATAAATTCAGACGTATAGATACAAACGTGCTTTAAAGACCTTCATCAAGATGTTGGTGCACTTGTTATTGTTGTTAGTCATATTAATTTTTATTCTGGATCGGCTAAAAAGCAACAAATTGAAGATATTATATGAACAAACCACCTTGGATTACCCACGCTTGCCCATCGTTGGACATGGATATTTATTTATTGGAAATAGTGAAGGTACACTTTTATTTCTATGTCCTAGATTATGATTTTCATACATTTAGTGTAGTATTTATAAATATATTATAAACACAGAGGATTTGTTTTACAATAAATAAAAATATAATTAAACACGAAAATAAATATATAAGCTTCATCATATAAGATCTAAGAGAATCGTGTATCTTTTATATTTTATTTACATCGTACATTGAATTTCCTTTTTTTTAGATTTAATGCTTCGTATTCAAGATATATCCCAACAATCTACTAGAAACGAACATGGCGTAATTACATTTTGGCTTGGCAATGAGTTGTATTCAGGTATCTTCCTTGAGCAATTTATTAAATAAATAAGGATATATATAATATTGAGTTATAGGTAGATAATTAAATTTTGAATCCATGCAACGTCAAAGAAGATTTGACGTTTTAACTAAAACCGTCCAGGTACCTAATTCTAGTAATGATAAATTGAGATCTAACTAAAGAAATTTATGAACTAAAGTGTTTTCTAGCTATAACTGATCCAAAAGCCGCAAAGCCAGTGTTGAAACTTTGCATGGAGAAAGGATACGTAATGAATTTCACACATCACCTCATCGGAAACGGGACGATCTTTGCACCAGGTCTGTGTTTAGATATAATATATTATATTTGTATTCATATAAATATATGAAACCGATGGACTATTTCTAATTACTTGGCAAGAAAACCGAATACACTTTTTAAAAATCCCTTCACCTATTTACGGGTATCACGACTATACATAGTTTACTAGCGACCCGCCCGGCTTCCCGTATATTCCACAATGCATTATATTATTAGATCTCTATAGATGTGCACGCCATCAGCCAACACTTCGGTGCCCCTTGCCCCACTGTCCCTGCGTTACGCATTGCACTGCTAAGGGCCATACCAGCGCAGCGCGGCGGCATTTTCTATTAGTATATAGCTTAGATAGACATTTTTTAATCCGTAATATGTTTTGAACAGAATTTCCGCATTAAATAATTCAAAAAGTAATCTACAGGTATAGAAACAGTCTTAAATACGATTTATATCATCAACCATCAATAGTTTCCGCAGCGCATGCGATGAAACATTTTATTTTTAATTCTTGTACGTTATGTTAAAGAAATTTTAGTTGTACTAATTTTTTCTAGTAAAAAATTAAACTTATGTTACTCAAAGAACTGAAAGAATTTTTTTGAATTCGGTTCTATAGTTTTTGAGTTTATTCGTTACAAAAATACAAATCTTTCCTCTGTATAATATTATTTATTATTATATTTTATATCTTTATTGTATATAACAAGAGGATAAGGATACAGTAAAATTAAATTTACACTAAATTAAATAAATTCGTAGTAAAGCGGGCGGTCTTATGGCTAATTAGCCATCTCTTCCAGACAATCCAGTCTTGGAAGGAGCAGAGGTTGAAATAAATAAAGTAGGTGGTGTAGTTACAATATTAGTATTACTAATAAGTGACAACCAAATACATAAAGAACTTAAATAATAATATGTATATATACAGTTATAACAGACTAATAGATTTTTTTATATTATAATACAACATGTTAACCATAAACACATTTAATAAATAGATATTAATTAATATAATAAATGTCGCCTAATTATTAATATAGTGATCTTTCAGGACCTTCTAACTTCTGAAGCCTATAAATTATATTATAATATAGTATAGTATTGTTACGAGCTTGAATTCTGGATTGGAAGAAATTGATAGATGCTTCGTTGGTAAAGGATTTATTCAGAATGTTCATGAAACCCAATTTATCTTCACAAAAATAACCCTACATTACGATCTCGCACTATTTACGTCTTCGATATTTACAGTCCTTATTTTCAATCTGCACAGTTCCACACTTATTACGCGCACTACTCTCGAAACACTATTTCCTTGCTGTTCCTCGGTATTCACTTCACAATAATCCACTACTACGACTAGGCACCACTTTCTTTACACTTCGATATCTCTTCAAACTCACTTCTTCACTTCGGAGAATCAGACTAACTTGCAATCAATAAGCCTTTTATATAGGATTTCATATAGAAAATTCTCGTAAATTAATTCTAGAAATTAAAAAAGATATTGTTTTGACAACCTAGAAAGATCCAGAGTTATACCCATCTCACTCGAACACATAAATTTGCTTAATGCCGTCATTTTCCCACATGTCAGCCATAGAAGGCTTGCTCGAAATTACTGGCGATTTACATCTTACCGTCTCTCTCGATTCATCTTGTCGTCTTATTCTATTTTGACTTTTTCTAGCAAGTTCGAACTAAAGCTTGGTCTAGACGAATTGTGTTGATGTTTTTTCGCAACAGTATAATATAGTATTAAAAGTCTAAACGATTCTGTTTTGCAGTAAACATTTGGCGTCCTCGTCGTAAGGTCGTAGCGCGCGCAGCAGCTCCGAAGCACGTCGACAGCTTCTTCGAAGTGTTTGTGCGCAACAGCAGCGCTGCTGTAGAGGGACTTGCTTCTGTTGCGGGGAAGGGAGATTTTTCGTTGTGGGATTATTTTAGCTCCTATACCTTGAATTTATCCTGTAGTAAGATTTTTTTATGTAACATTAGCTCTAGCAGTACTATTTCTTTTAATAATATTCCCTCCAGTAACAATTTATGAGACATAATTTAAATCATTTTTTTTCGAGTTGTTTATTAATAAGAATTATAGTCTTAACTTTATGGAACAATTTTGAAGTATTGCAATATAAATAAATTTGTATTTTTAAAATTACCCTAAGAATCATAGTAACTAAGAATTTATTCTTCACAGAAGTTGATAAAATAAAATAACAGTTTGTTTTCAGGAACAATATTCGGAGAGGATTTAAATCTTCAGAAGGATCATCCCTTTTTCCATGCATTTGTCGAATACTTTGAAAACACAGCAGCACGTTTCTGTCAATTTTGGCTCCACTTTGATACTATTTACGAGCTATTGCCAGTGTACAAGAAGCAGACAATTTTGAAGAAAATAATACATGATTTTAGTAAAAATGTAAATAATGACATATCTTAGATTTTCGTATCTATATTTATTTTTCATCTATTCGAATATTAATGAAGTATATTTTTCGTAGTTAATTAATAAAAGAAAAAGATTACTGCAAGTATTAAACACTTCAGAAAATATTAAAGATGTTGCATGTAAGTATAAAGTATTTAGAATATTTCTTATATTTAATTTTAAACTGTTCATTATTTCATATAAACCATTTTTCTACAGATGAAAAAGCAAAACCTTATTCCCAGACTTTCCTAGATCTATTAATACAATATTCTGGTAATAGTCAAGAGTATAATGAAAAGGAATTACTGGAAGAGACATTAGTATTTTTGTTAGCTTCCACGGACACTTCTTCTACTGCTGGTTGTTACACTTTGCTTCTGCTGGCTCACCACCATGATGTGCAAGACAAGGTTTACAAAGAGTATGTAAGATCTGTAGCTGCTGTCGTTAAATCAAGATTAATATTAAAATTAGCTGAGAATATATAAGATTTTGAATGTAAATGAGATAACTTGTTATTGATGACCTTGATAGTATTCTTCAATAATTGCTAGCTCAGTGATTGGTATTATAAATCATATTTCAGAATTTATGAAATATTTGGTGACTCAGAAAGAGAAATTAAATTTGAAGACATTACAAAATTTACATATCTAGATGCGGTTTTGAAGGAATCCCTACGTCTGTATCCCCCTGTGCCTATTATTGTGAGGAAATGTGACAGAGATTTAGAATTACGTAAGGAATTTATTTTTATTTCACAAAACAAATGCTTTTAAATTTTTACTTATTATATTGCAACATTTAATGATCTTTTGTATACAATATTTACTTCGAACAGCTTATAAATTCCTACGTTTCTGCATAAAAACGATAACAGTGTAATTGTTGATGCTTGTAAGATCTATATTTTATTTTGTATGAAATTACCAGAGTTTGGCATACAGATACTTCGATAGGACGATAAATGTGAAATTCACACAAATCTAAAGATTGAAATGTGTGTTAATTTGTCACTTGTTTCTTAGTTTACTAGGGTCATCAGACTTAACTCTCACATATTTGAATTATATATTAGCCTCAGGATTAGTTATACCTGAAAACTCTGAAGTCGTTATAAGCATCTGGGGAATGCATCGCAACCCTCGGTACTGGGGCGCAGACGCAGACCAGTTCAGACCGGAGCGGTTCCTGACCGCCACTCCGGAACAGCTCTCCGCCTTCATGCCCTTCAGTTATGGAGGACGAAATTGTATTGGTTAGTGTTTTTTTAAATATGTAATTTTATCTTGATATATTTGTTACGAGAATAAATTTAAAACCAATTCAACCAAAAAAATAAAACTGGTATAATTTTGGTAATGACATTTATTATTTTGTTATCCCAGAGGAATCTGCTTACTGATACCTCCTCAAGCGGGGATATAGGAAGGTTATGCGATATTGGTGAGACTATCTCTGAAGTACAAAACTACTTTTTAAGGAGGTAGCCCGATATGCTAAACATCTAGGGTGTTCCTCTCTCTCGGGACGAGGTTAGGGAGGTCACTTTCTCTACGCAAAGGGCGGGAGTTTATGTCCGGCGGGAGTTAATATTGTTTTAACTTTATAATTTCTTTAAAATTATGTCTTAACCTAGGAGGAAGAGGACAAGCCTTGACTAGTTTGGGACAAAGTTGCTGCCGCGTTATCGCTGGGGATACGTAATTTACTTTATTGTACTTTGCTTTCTATTGAGTACTAATTATAATTATATTATTTAAAGGTTACCGTTACTCCATGTTCTCAATTAAAGTGATGCTGGTGAGCATCCTGCGACGGTATCGCATCAACCCAGCGACCAGCTTCACCTACCATAAGGAATTTAGAGTTAAATTTGATATTACGATGAAACACGTTAATAATTTTGAAGTACAAATAGAGAGAAGACTTTAATAAAAATCATCAGACACAAATGTTTTGGTACAACAATATATGAACACATGATATCAGTATTACGACACACATTTCCTGCATCATAATATGATTTTTGACCTGAGTGTACGTTGCCAACGATTAACGATTATTAATATAATTTCAATAAATCATGTTTCTAATAAAATTATTTCATTTATGAAAAATGATTCACCTTAACACTTTATAATTGTCAAATCTTAGCATAAGTGGCGGTGACGTCAGTAGTTTACCTTGACTTTTACGAGAAAGTTAGTTGCATTCCAAGTGTTCCTGCAATCACTTTCCTATGTATTAAATTAAATATTCGTGTATGTAGTCGAACCTCCAATATATTTTTTGAATGCACTAGCAACTAACTACTTAAAAATTTAGAGATGATTCTTTGCGTCATCGATTATTAACCTTTTTTAGTTAGATAATGAGAAATTTTGTTTACCCGTGAGGAGACGAGTTAGAATACTATTCCCCTCTGCCGCTGGGAGAGCATCTCTCGTAAGAGCCGAGTAACCCGGCACCCTCTTGGTGGTAGGGGATCTGTTCCCCGACTGGCTTGCGACCACCAGCATGCGAATCCGACCGCCAAGTGTCATAGACGCGTTCCGGTCGAGCCGCATGTGGGCCACTTACCCCCTCCCTCTCCCATCCCATTAATGCTGCGGATCTAATGGTTTCTGGGCTCTTGCTCAAGGTCCGCTATGTCAGCATTATTTTTTTCTTCACTCCCCCTTCTCACTCTATTCTCAGAGATGTAACGCATCGCCAAAACGAGAGAGTATCTCTTGTTTTTCCGATGTCCATGGGTGATGGTGGCCACTTACCATCAGGTGGACCATCAGCTCGTTTGCACCTTATCTATTATAATAAAAAACCTTCCTAATATGCGTCCTTAGAAACGAAACAATAAAGCGGAAACTGAGCGAAAATTGGTGTTTAATTTTTTCCTTTTTCATTTTCTTAATTTCAAGCAAACCCAATGATTGTGATAAGAATAGAAATTAAAGTAACAACCTTTACAATAGCAAAACCGCTACTCCAACCAATGGGTTAGTGCTCTTAAATAGATCACGATTAAATAACCATTAGAGAGAGATTCATGAGGGTAACGTATTATTTATGTAACCACAGCAAAGCGACCCATGTGCCCTCGCCTCGCTTCGTTAATACGATCTGCCATGAGAACGGTTCTTTACACCGTCCATATTTCAACGTGTATTACATTTTATAAATAATTAACCCGATACCAGTTATCTGTTACCTATTTAGGAAATTTATAAGCATAAGGTAGAAAGTTTAAAGCCGATAACTTAAGATAATTCGAGTATAAAAAGCCTCAACAGTTCGGCTGTTGTCGAGCTTTACTCCTTCGTGAAGCGAAACGAAAGCGAACTGCGAAAGTGTGGGATGATCTACCGGAGTCTGTGTTGGTACAAAGCAAGAGTAAACAGGCATCTTCTACTAAGGCGTATTCCAGTCAAACGCCAACCTATAGTATGTAAATAAACCTCATCTTGCTGCCTCACATGATGCTGAACAACAGCGTTTTGTACTATGCTAATATTTTATTTTATTTATTAAAATTTAAAATTATTTGTTTCACAAAGCAGTCTGCTTGCTAAATATCTAATCTTACGTTGGGAACTCAATTATTGTTTTTGCATAATAGTCTATAGCACTTAAGCATTCGTTACTTTAGCATTTTTGTAGTGATTTGACATCTTACTTTTCTGCTACTATTGCGAAACATAGGTATAATATAAGTAAGGAGAAAATATCTAGGATTATGAATAGAAGACATCGATGTATTCTATGTATTAAAGTTTATATTTTTTATATTCGAAATAAAAAAATCAGTAACTACTAAATCTGGGGAGTGATTACTAACTGTTGGGAGAGTTGGTATTTGCTAATGCGAAGAGTATATTATATATTAAGCAAATCCGAATGCTCGTGTTCAGTGCAGTATGTGAAAGAAAGTGCTTAATAGGAAAACTACAACAATAAATTCTAGTAATCCTATACTTAATCTGTCTATATCAAAATGTTAATCAGAATCTTAATATCCTATTTGATAATATCACGCAAACAGAAGTGTGAGCCACAATTTTATGTTTATATGAAAAGGAAGCACCCTAAGAATTTTGATGATCGTCAGTGAGTCAGTGACGAAATCCGTGTTTTTTAGATATCAATAAAATCTAAAGTATAAGATCTATGCCACTGAAACTTTATATTTTATAGATCTAGAATAATCCTATCCCATGTTATGGGGGTTCAAAAAAACTAAAAAGAGCTTCGAGAAATGGTAATAGTGCCTTTGTGCTTCACTTGACCCGTCTTGACGATCTGGGATGGATCGCAACAAATATCACTACATAGTATTAAACAAAGTCGCTTCTTGTCTGTCTGTCCCTATGTATCCTTATACTCCTTATACATTAAAGTAGAGAAAGTAACCGTGCGAAGCCAGAGCGGATAGTTAGAGTTAAATAAATTAAAACTATACGACATACATGTACGTGTATTATATATATTATATACTTAAAATTCTTGAAAATAATTAAAATGTTTTAGTTATTTTTCATATAAATATAAATGTAATTCCGCAATAATTAAAGAATTAAATTTTTTGTAACAACATAGTTTTGCTTTTATTAAATGAGTTCCTTGTTTGGTTTATTACTTTAAATTACATTAAATATTTTAAGGAAGTTAATGTGTATTTTTTACCTTTTATAAGAAACCGACACCGGTTACAATTCACAAATAAAGGACAAACCGACAATCTTACTTTTGCTTTTATATTCCTAATTAATTTTATAATTTCGTAAGGAATATTTAAGAAACGTAGTAATACTATAAACGTAATAATATAAATAGTAAATACTTAAGAACAGAAAAATAGGTAATAATAAAAATAGATAAGAGCTTGGTGAATTTGACATAGGCCATGATTTTTAAGAATACGAAGAACTGTACGTTCTCGCGCGCCATCTATCGATGTCGAGCTGAGTGACCGTTATGTCTGAGAATTTAGTTATATGTTAATATAATATTACGTTGCCAATTTTTTAAAATTATAAAAATGTTAAACGAGATGTATCGACTAATCTTATATATTTTATTTATTTACTAGCGGCCCATCCCGGCTTCGCACGGGTGGAATATTTTTTAAAAAACATTTTGGCCCTCCCGCATTTCGGTGCCCCCTCTCTTGCCGCGTTACTCGCTGCGCTGCGTCGCTACACTGGCCCGTCGCGTCGTCGTGTATTTTTTTTTATATTGATATTTTTAATTTCGTAATATCTTTTGAATGGAAGGACCGATTTTAATAATTCAAAAAGTAATTTACAGGTATTGAAACAGTCTTGAATATGAAATAATTTATTTGGATAAGGATTAATACAAAGGTATAGAAAACATGGTCTGATTTTGATAGGCATTTTTATCAACTTTTAAAATATAAAAAGGTAGTTATAGTGACTTAACTACAATAGTTGGACATATGGTCTCACGGAGTTTTTTGTAGATATTGATACGTTCTATAATATTGTAGAACATTTTTTTGTTCTATCATCAATACTTTTCGCAGCGCATGCGATGAAAGACATTTTATGGCTAATTTTTTTGCGCCTTGCCTTGGTTTTAGTAATAATTTCTGAGGATCTCTAATTTTTTCCCGTAATAAATATAGCCTATGTTACTCAGGGAAAATGTAGCTTTGTAATGGTGAAAGAATTTTTGAAATTGGTCCATTAGTTTTTATGTTTATTCGTTACATACAAAAATCCAAAAATACAAATCTTTCCTCTTTATAATATTAGTATAGATATAAATTTATTACAACGTAACAGTGTTTCCTTAACTTGATTACAGTATAAAAAACAAGTTTATAAATACAAGGAAATATTTTAAATCTAAATTAAAAACTAAATAGAAACTATTTAAAAATAGTCTTTTTTAAAAAGATATAAATGTGTAATATGTAGGTAAAATAATATTAAGTTCACTTAACGAGGCAATAGTTCGAGAACCATTACAACTGTATAACGGTCGAGAGGTATTCCTCGCGGCATCATATCGCGCTCATTCATGTTGCGATTCATCAATACAGTGAAAACTTACGATGCTACGAGTACTATGACATTTTTTTACCAGCTTTGAACATGATTAATTATTTAATTTAGAAATTTGAAGTATACATATATACATAGTATACACAAAATATATATAAATATATAGTCATATCACCTACATACTAGATAAACACATATATACCAACAATCTACATATAATGTGTGTGTGCGTGTGTGTGAGTGTGTGCGCGCGCGTGTATGTGTGTGTGGTTTGATGTTACGATTCTATGATTAAAAGTTGTTCTGTTTGACTGTAGGATAGTTGTTTAAGATATTTGTGGATATTTTTTTTAAATTGGTATTTGGATAAATCTTTTACGGTAATCTTTAGTGAAATTGTATTATATACGTAAGGGGTTAAAAATACATAGAATGATTTTCCAAAGGAGGTATTATAAACTTTGTCTTGTCTTCTTTTAAAAGGACATATATTAAGCGTAATAGTGTGTTGGGTTGATATGATATCTGATAATAAATTTGCCTTACTGAGAGAAATGGTAAGTCACTGTAAAAAGATTCAGTAGGGTATCGAAATTCCATGAAGGTGATTACTTTCAAGACCGCACGTTAAGCACGCACGTACGGTTGCACGTGGGGCTCAAGTGTAAGTAGCGTTGTTTTACCTACTCCTCCTCATACAGAAACTCCATAACTTACTAGTGATTGACAGAGTGCATAATATACGGAAAAGAGAAGCTTGTGGTCACAAAAATATCTAAGCTTTTTAAAAATAAAAATTAATTTTCTGATACGCCCACTTAGGGATTCTATCTATATTTCTTTCCAATTAAGGTGGTTGTCTATTGTTATTCCTAAATACTTTATACTTTTTGCCTCTCTTATTTCTGCACAGTGACAATCTTTAGACGCCGTAGGATATGTAAGTCTTTCCGCTAAGAACATCACCAATTTTCAACGCCAGTTTACGTTTGGATAGGTAACTTGAAAAAAGCTTCAAAGGCAACCCACGTATACCAATCTTATGTAGTTTTGGAGTTAATATTGGGATGAAAACTGTGTCAGAGGCTTTTCTTAGATCTAAAAATACGCCAATAGTCTTAAATTTTTTATCAAGGTTATCTACAACAGGTGATAGAAGAATAGCTTTCCATTTACTTTAGCGAGAGCTGGCAATAACGATATTGGTCTGTAATTTGAAATGTTGTCGGTGTCCCCCAACTTAAAGATTGGTATTACAATGGATTTCTTGAGAGTTTTTGGGAACATGCCTTGTTCAAAACAAAGATTGCAGATGTACGCAATAGGAGTGGCCAACATATGTACTGCTGATTTAAGAAATGACGACGTTATCCCTTCCCATCCAGATGAATTTGTATTCTTTAAAGACTAGATTACATTACTAACTTCGTGTATATCATTTGGAAAAATAAAAAATGAATTCTTTTGATTTGGTGTGTTCGGTTGCTTAGCTAAAAGTTGCTCTTCAGTCTTATTCGCTCTAACAATTATTTCATTAGCCAACTGTTAACCTACATCTGCAAAATATGAATTAACAAAGTTATTAGAATCACTTGGGGTGGGTTTAATTTTCAGAATATCAGACATGACTTCTGATTTATTATTTAAATAGCAAATTTTCATGACACAGTTCCATTGTATTTTTGTATTATATCTATTTTCAACCGACTTCAAAAAAAGGAGGTTATCAATTCGGTTGTATTTTTTTTATTTTTTATTTTTTAATTTTTATGTTTGTTACCCCAGAACTCCGTCATTTATGAACCGAATTGAAAATTTCTTTTCGTATTTAGTAGGATATGCTTACAGATTGGTCCCATTTTCAAAATCCAGTTCTGATGATGGCATCTTTGAGGAATTGAGGGAACTCTTCAAAAGTTATAGGCACACAAATAGTAATTTTGATATTTTGAGAAAGGTTACAAGCATTTGCATTCAGAATTTATCATTTGATGAAGTGGAATTGATGAGGAAGACCACAGATAGCATTTATATGGGTAAGAATGTAAAGCAACTATTATCATGAGGAAATTTAAAAAATACTTATCATGTTGATGTTACCAGTAGACTCTTAGACCTTCCGGCTTCATCTACTATTAGTTGATGATGACGCCGGAAGGTATGTACTGGAACACAGGCTTGGGACAACGTAAACTAGTCGTGTTTGGGTTTAATGGAATTGTCTTAAAGACTACTTTGGCTGTAAGTAATTTTTTTAATGGTAATGTTTGTCTGTCTATATCGTAGCCCCCGAATAACTATACCGATTTTAATGCGAATTTTTCTACGTGTAAGCAGATGGGATTTAGATGCCATTGTTTTCCAAGTTTGAGATGTATATGCGAATCTTTCTGTGACATCGTAGCTACCAAAACACTAACCCGATTTCGATGCAGAGTTTTCTGTGTAAAACAAATGGGATCAAAGTGACATTGTTTTATTAGTTTAACGGTACTATCGTCTCCACAAAGTGAGTAATAGCTTCATGGGGCTTGGTGTTCGCATCTATAATAAGATTCCACAGACTATATTAGACTTGCCACTTCAACAATTTAAAACTCTTATCAAGAAGTCATTAATATATAAAGCATACTATAATGTACAGGATTACTTAAATGATGAGAATGCTTGGAGTCTAAGTGACGTTGACTCTCAAGTTAAATGATTTGTATAACAGACTATGTAAACATGGCTTTTTGATGCGAGCGACTGTTGAGTTTCTAGCCGGCTCTTCTCAACAGAAAACTGCTTTCCGAGCTGGTGGTAGCTTCAGACAAACTAACTGACCGACAAATTTTTGACGTTTCAAAAGTACTTTTCAAAAAAGTCTAATTGAAATAAATAATTTTGATTTGATTTGATTTGGTGTATATGTGTATCTTTCTGTGACATCGTAGCTACCGAAACACTAACTTGATTTCGATGCAGAGTTTTCTGTGTGCAGTAGATTGGAGATGGAAGGGTGAGTAGAGTGGTACAGTTTAGTAGTTGAGATGATGGTTGAGTGAGTAGGTACTTAGTAAATGGTGAATTGATGATTTAGTGAGTGATTAAATAAGTAAACAGATGAGAGAGTGAATTAGTGGACGAACGATAAATGAGTTTCAGAACATATTCACTAAAAACCAAGAAATAAAACATTTTTAACCAGCCAGCAATAGTACAGAAAGTAGTAGTATAATAGTACAATTGTAAACACTATTTCGTTACAGATTTGTTCAATAGATATACCTATTACTATTCTATCACACTACACGTCTGTTCCCCTGGCTGGGCTGGCTGGCACCAACTACAAAAATATCAATTATTGTATATTATTGTCCTAATAAAGGGGAGTTAATAAACAAGCAAATTATTTCTTACTTTTTAGTGCATCTTTTAGAGTTTGAAGTTGGTTCAATTTTTTGTTAAAAATGTTTTATTTCTTTAGGTTTTTAGTGAATATGTTCTGAAACTCATATCAAACTTGTAAAACAATGGCATCTTAACATTAATCTCGATTAAAGACTTCAATATTTCTTTTCATATTCAATGATTATTATGACACCAAAAACATTTTCATGTAAAATGTAGCCAAGTCGAGACCACATACTTCGCACTGTCAAAAAGTTATCAGATCTCATAAAGAGCCAAGTTTCTAACTCTAACGAGACCGTCTTATATATTTATATATCACACGAATTCATATGGATTCGATTTTTTGGACTAATCTGTGTCCGCCATGTTGCCGGTATTTAACTGTCAGTACGCACATCTTGCGCCTCCGCCAGCCGAGATAGAAGTGATCGACTGAACTGACTTGCAACAGACTGACACAAACTGTCAAAGTCGTACCATCGACAATCAACTATCTGACACTGACACTGAGTCTAACACTGTACTTTAATAATCTGTGACATTGCATTGTTGTTATTCAAATAAATTAAATTACCACCATTATAACTATTTCTCCGACATATTATATATTAAATTTTTTTACTGTTTATTACTTTTCTGTTATACGACTCTTCTTAAAATAGCACATATTAACTAAGGTAGCTTGTGAAGTGCGCGTATAGAGTTGTAAGTTGCTTAAGACATTTTTTTTTTATTTTGGTCATATTTTGTTTCTTTATTTGTGATGTACTCTAGCACATCAGAGGTGTCCTCATCCTCTATATTAAGTAAAAACACAATATAAGTGCGATACAGATTCAGCTTTTATAGGGCTTCAGGAAGTACCCTAAAATTTTTGTTTATAATCATGGAGTCAATGACGAAACACTATTGACATTATATCCCAAGAATTTTATTTATATGATATAATCCAAACCCAAGTTACGAGGGTTCAAAAACGACGAAGCACTTCAAGAAATGGTAGGAGTACCCTTGCGCCCAGATAAGTTAAAAGTTAGTGTTTTTTGGCATAACACTTCATGTTTTTTAAATAGATGGCAACATTATAAATTTCACTAGTATTATTATAAAAATTAAATATAAAAGCAAAAATCTGTTTGTGAAATAGAAAGTTGTACCAAAGCAGCAGTCGGAGCAGTATAACTGAGTTAGGATATCGTTTATTCTGCCTTTGTGGCGTGATACACAATTTACCGCCTGGTCGACTCTTAAACTTATTGCTTTTATTCCTTTTATATAAAATAAACATTACAAACCAATATTTTATTATAGATATCAAAACTCAATCAAGTTAAACGAAATCATAATTGTTCAATGTTTACTTAGAAGTGAACTTTGATTGACAGACCTGATTGACGTGTTAAATGTACTTTGTAAAAAGTATAATTAAAAAACTATTTTGAATTAATTGAATTGAAATTATATCGAAAGAAAGGTATCGAGAAATACCGTTTCGTATGTACTCAGTGTAAGTAATGTCAGTGTATTACCTTGGTAACGAGATTGTTACAATTGTTACTGTGAATCAGCTCTCAAGTTAACAATGACTTCAAAATACAACCAAGAACCATTTAGATTAAATTAGACATTTCAAACAAATAAAACTTCATCAGAATCGGTCCATTATCTAGGGTGCTACGATGCACAGACAGACATACAGATACAAACGTTAAACTTTTAACATCGCGTCGTTGTAGCGTCGAGACATAATAGAAAACCCTGTGCGTGTGCTTTATTAGGAGAAATAAATGAGTATAAGCACGTATTGTTGTATTTCTATAGTGTAACAAAGCATTGTTGTATAACAGTAGAACCGTATCTCCCTCCTCTATCTATTATTGAGGGAATCAGAGTTCCAACATAATTGCCGGCAATTTACTCACTTGCCAGTTACTGTTACTGTTGCTATTGTTGCGGCTATTGTGAACATTTGTCTTGTATAGTTGTATACTAAGCAGAATAGAAGTCTGCAGTATTTCGCTAAATTTGAACAAATTAATATCATAATTTCTAAAGTAACAATTAAGAATCGTAGGTAATACTTAAGAATAGAAACTACACAAACGAAACTGCGATTTAATATACTGCTTACGCCATCTATTGGGAGATGGTCTGTCGTGTATGTTACGCAATCACGCTTAAATCACTAAACCGGTTTTGTTGAATTTTGGTACAGAGATAAATTAAAGCTTGAGGAAGGAAGTAGACTATGTTTTGGTCTGAAAATAATACTTAAGAATATAAGGCAAACAAATGTATGTGCTCGTAACCAGAGATCTGATATTGAAATACAAAATACCTATTTCCATTTTGTATTTAAATACTTTTGTTTTAAAAACATTTTGTATTTTCCTTAAAATACCTTTTAAGACATATCTTGTATTTGTAGAATGCAAAATACATTTTAACAAAAATAAATTTTGGCATCACCAATAAATGGCAACACTAAATTGAATGGTAATAAATATCCGTTAATTTAATATTTTATAGTCAGTCTAAAATAGTTTGATACGGATGTCAGCTAATAGAAAATCTGTCTATGGTGCTTTCGTTTGACAACACAAGTAGTCTTTGTTTTTCGTATGTACAAATATATTAGTGGAACCAGTGATGGACAAGGAACAAACAAATTGTAGAATCAGGACTAATATCAGTGTTTAATTTATTTTCATAATTACTTTGACATAATTATTAGTTAACGGACCTCCTAATGCTGTTTAATTGGAGGCGTCCATTAATTACATCAATAATAACCTTGATACTGTATGACGTATAATGGACGTGATTGTCTCAAAAACAAATAAAATAAGGGCAAATTCTCTTAAATCCATAAAAGTATTTTATTTGAATAAAGTATTTTGAAAATATGTATTTTGCATTTTGTATTTAAAATAAAAAATACAAAAAGTATTTGCATGTAGCTCGTAAGCCATCTATCGAGGTGGGGATGAAGTGCATGTTGTGTGCGCGTGCCGGTACGTCTTTGGGAATTACTCATATATAAATTATGTTGATGTTAAAATTTTTAACGGCGAGGAAAAACATCGTGAGGAAATCTGCACTCCTGAAAGTTCCCTTACCTTCTCAAAGGTGTGT
The DNA here is from genome assembly GCA_905147385.1 of Limenitis camilla. NCBI lineage: Eukaryota > Metazoa > Arthropoda > Insecta > Lepidoptera > Nymphalidae > Limenitis > Limenitis camilla. The sequence goes on along the minus strand of LR990232.1, from coordinate 298,231 downwards.
AAAGTAACCAAGCTGCACTGGATCAGCATCATGGACTATGGCCTAACACCCTCCTCACTCTGAGGAGACCCCGCTCAACAAAGGGTAATGATGAACCAACGCAAAAAGAAAACATGTTAGAGTGAGTTTTTTGTTAGGTTAGATCTTTGAATACTGTAGGTAGGTATGAGGTAAAGGGCCAGGTAGGTATTGGTTTTAAAAAACTTTAATAGCCTTAATAAAACGATTTTTGAGTTTTTCCTTATCGAAGAAAGTTGATACAAAGGCGCAGATTGCCGGATAAAAGTTTAAATGGATCCAAACAAAATAATGAAATGATTCATACAAAAGTTGTAGGGATTTGATTGCCTTATTGTGTGATAATAAAACTGGTAACTGGTAACATGCTACGAATTTTATGTGTTTTTATTAGCTTGTCCTTCCTTCACGCTGTTTCAGAGCAAAAGATTGGCGTGAATTCTTTGCATTTAAATATATGAAGGTTTTTACAGTACCCTAGACTTTTTTGCAGACGGAATATAGGGAAATAGAAAAGGAATATAGAAAAGGAAAATTAAAAAATAATTCCTTTGGGTATCTACTAATAAAATAAATTTTAATAAACGAATCAAGACTGATGTAGGGTCTAGATATATTAATATTATTATCAATGTTTCTTCGATTTTCTATTTATAAAGATTTAAATAATAAGGTAATCACCCTAAATCTATATCTATCTATACTAATATTATAAAGAAGAAAGATTTGTATTTTTGTATTTTTGTATGTAACGAATAAACATAAAAACTACTGGACCGATTTCAAAAATTCTTTCACCATTAGAAAGCTACATTATCCCTGAGTAACATAGGCTATATTAATTAAAAGAAAAAATTAGAGATCCCCAGAAATTCTCACTAAAACCAACACAAGGTGCAAAAAATTAGCCATAAAATATCTTTCATCGAATGCGCTGCGAAAAGTGTTGATGATAGAACAAAAAAATGTTATACAATATTATAGAACGTATCAATATCTACAAAAAACTCCGCGAGACCATATGTCCAACTATTGTAGTTATGTCACTATAACTACTTTTTTACATTTTAAAAGTTAATAAAAATGCATATCAAAATCAGACCATGTTTTCCATAACTCTGTATTAATTCTTATCCAAATAAATTATTTCGTAATGAAGACTGTTTCAATACCTGTTAATTACTTTTTGAATTATTGAAATCAGACATTCCAGTCAAAAGATATTACGAAATAAAAATATCAAGATAAATAAAAAATAATCCCAGACGGGCCGCCGGCGCGGTGTGAGTGCCTCGCAGCGCAGCGAGTAACGCGGCGATAGAGGGAGCGACAGAATGCGGAAGCCAAAATGTTAAAAAAAAATTATCCACCCGTGCGAAGCCGGGACGGGCCCCTAGTGTTATACATTTTACAGCAGTCAGTGTGCAGGTAATTTACATTTAAAATATTAATTCTTAAAATATTGATTATAGAGCTGCGACGGGTGGGTACTATTACACTTTGCTTATCGAACACTCTCATCATTGCATTGCTCCAATTTTTATTTTATATTCGCCATTACCGTAATAATATTTATTTATAACGTGTCTATTTACGAGGCAGCTGACTTAGCAGCAAAACAGGCTATTACTGATGGAATTCCCTATCAGTGTATACCTATGTATTGCGAAATTTTAAACAATTTTAGACAGAAGTGTAGGCGCGATTGGCAAGAATATTTAGATGAGGGTTCACGAACCAAAGGTATTTGGTACAAAATAATTGTCTCTCAGCTCCCTTGGTGCCCCTGGTTTTACAAGTTAAAATGGAGTAGGCAAAAATATTGTAATTCTGTTAAGACTTCGTTCCGGGCACATTCCATCCATCCATGTTTAATTTCATAATGCGTAAGTCAGTCACTAACAAATGTTTGAGATGCAATTGCTTAGAAGACAAGTATCACCTTTTGATGGAATGTACTCGGAACCAACCGCTTCGACCTAGATTACTTCGTAATAATTATAATGTGGGTACTTGTAATAGTGTATTAGCTACTCCAACTACGGACGATGCGAGATCAATTCTGAAAATGTTTTTAACACATTAAGTGTAGCATAAAGTTAAATTAGAATTTATATGAGGTAAGACTGTGCGGGGGTGACATAGTCAACTTATAACTTTGGATAAAATTAAGAATAAAAAAAAAGTGTCTATTTATAAAATGTCATTCATGTTTGTAGAATAATTTAAATAAGACAGCGTACTGCGTAGTCATCAATTTTTATATAACAAGATGCGATGGGCTCATTAATAGATTTCCCAGCGGGGCTATCAGTCACGCTCACGCTGCTCTCGCTGCTTTTAACTTTGATTATTTGTTATTCATGCAAAATACAGTAGATGTGAATTAGATAAATTACTGTGAGTCAGTCAGATTCCCATATCACAATAGCTGGACTCAACTTGTGGACTGATAAGATTAGTAACATGTCCTTTAGACTGAAAGCCGAGCTATTCAGGGGACTGTGACAGCGCCCACTACTCAGTTTCACAAAATAACCTACTTGTATTAATATAACGTCTAGTGCCCCTGATCAACAATTCTACTTGGAAAATAAAGTTTGACAAATTTTATTACAACAAAAACGTCCAATAAAATAACATAAGGCGAGATCTTAACGTAATGTGATTTACTGATCTCTATTATCCGCAATAACTCGAGAACTGGGGCTGTGGGGCACGGGGGCAGGGGGCACGGGGAAATGGGGGCATGTACTCGCACTGTACGAATAACGACGACCTTCACACAAAGCTACGTGATTTGGCATCCCGCCCGTGACCCACTTACCCACTTGTCCAACAATATCCCCTAACACTGTCTATAAGTCATCCCCTATCATTTACTACATCACGATAAGGTTATTTATTAGTTTTACGTATATAATACTGGTATGGACAAATTTTAAATTTTCAAATATCACACGTTTAAGTTAAAACTTAAACCACCCCCGACTGAAACTCTAATTTAATATAGTCAAGTATCGATACCAAAACGACATCGATTTATAAGAATCGATATTAACTTGTATAAGTTGATTGTTTGTATTGTTGAAAACAAAAAACTTATACATATTCGATACTTGATATCGAAAAGAAGGAATCGAGAAATACCGTCTTATGTGGACTCAATGCGCAAGCAATGTCAGTGTGTTACCATGGTTACCTGATTATTATAATATATTAATATTGTAATAATGTAATTGAGCTGATAGTCTTCAAACGGCTGACTAGATTGTGAAGATCATAAATAAGAACCATTTCGATTTAATTACCTTTTAAACAGATAAAACTTCATCAGAATCGATACATTATATTTGGCGCTAAGATGCTACAAAAAGACAGACAGATACACACGTTAAACTTGTAACATCACGCCTTTGTTGGGTCCCAGGTTAAAAATAGTGTTAATTTTATTTTAGTCTACTTAACTAAGTAATTAGGTAAGTATGTGGAGGTTGTTGAGTGTTACAATTACTTGACAGAATCATGGCAAGTTTCATACATTGATTTGTACAGAAAATTTTCAGGACAATTAATTTTTTCCATTGCTTAGAGAGTACTGTAGGGATCCTGGTAATATGAATAATGTATTTTTATCAGGGAGCAAACATAAAATATTCTAAACTATAAATAATGGACTTCTGATTTTTTTTCTATTGCCATATTTGGTATTTAAAAAATAAAAATGTCAACTGTCAAAGAGATAATAATAATAATCTTTATTGCTTCTAAAAGATACACAATACAACTTATGCTAAAAATTATAACAATGTTCATTTAACTAATTACCTAACATAAACTTACAATGTGGGTAGAACATAAAAATCTTTTAAAAGAATGTAACAAAAACAAAGAAGGCTAAGTTCGACCACTTATGATAGGAACTTTAATTATTAAAATTTTTTTATTATTTATTAGGTTTTGTTTTGGTAGTGTATTTTTTTTCTATGTTGACAAGTATCTAAACTAGGCCTAGCCTGTATCTTAGATACAAGTCTCTTCCTAAATTGGTTAAAAATAATAAAATAAAAACACTAAATCAGCACTGCATCAAAACATAAAGTGTGGATTAGGTAATTCTTAATATGGTATATAAATATACGTTTATAATTTAATTTATATATTTATTTATTAATAATCCTCTTACGACTATTTTTATTATGGCTTGTATATAATAGAAATTTGAATATGAATATATATGATTGATTTTTTCTTGTAAATATATGTTTAACATTTAATACAAAATATATATATTTTTATTTTTAGCAATATTGTTTGAATATAAATAAATAAGCTCATTTTATAATTGTAAACAATTGTTCAATTTCATCGTAATTTAATGTTTTTAGCCAATCCGTAATTTTTATTTTACAATCTTTATTATTTAGCGGGTATATATTAAGCAACTGATTAACTCTGTTGTACAGGAAGGGTCCTAAGAAGCATTGGAATTTTTTTGTAAAAGAACACCGATAGAACTTTAACAGACATACATTATAATTTCTACGTTTTTGTAGTAAGTTTGGCTCAAAAGGGGTATCTTTATGTTTCTTTAATAACGTATCAGCTATAAACAATGATCTTACTGATAATACGTCAGTCTCCTTATAAAGCTCATTAGTGGGAAACCTGTAGGATTTGAATTGAATAACTTTAAGCAAAGCTCGCTGCGCCCTTTCAATTTTAATCATGTGAGTTTTCCTCGCTCCTCCCCACGCTCCTATACAATATGATAAAATTGACTGTGCTAAGGCATAATAAATTATTTTTAGTAGTTTACTATCTGCAACATGGCGCAATTTTTTAAATATATAAATTAGTTTGCGAGTTCTCTCTGACAACAAGTTGATTTGCGGAATCCACGACAAATTTTGGTCTAATATTATACCAAGATATTTAATCATTGTAACTCTTTCTAAAGTTGAACATTGACAAAATGAATTTGAAGCAGAAAGGTTTATACAAGAATGAGCTCTAATAGTAAAATCATTATTTGGTATATGATTCTCATAAATTCCGAAAGTAATAAATTTGGTTTTACTAGTATTAAGTGTGAGTAGACTCATGCGAAGCCAGCGAATTATAAGTCTCATACCATTTTCCGCCTTAGCCCTAACCTCTTCCCATGAGTTGCCATGAAAAACCAGTGCTGTATCATCAGCAAACGTAAATATTTTGCAGTTACTGACATAAATTTTACATAGATCATTTATGTAAATTAAAAATAGAGTAGGACCAAGTACACTACCTTGTGGCACGCCATATGTCACAGGTTCCTCGAGACTCGTTATCTCACCTATTTTAACAATTTGTTTTCTATTTGAAAGGTAACTCTCAAATAACTGCAGCGTTTTACCTCGAATACCAATTTTTTCCATCCGTTTGAGAAGTTGAGGAATAGAAACTGTGTCAAATGCCTTCGCCAAGTCTAAAAATATACCAACACATTTGTTTTTCTTATCCAGATTTTCAGCAATAAAATTTGTGATTCCCATAACAGCATCAGAAGTAGATTTTCCAGCCCTAAAACCGTATTGGTTATTTGCTATAAGATGATAATTATCCAGAAATGACAACAGTCGTTTATTTATAACCTTTTCTAGAATCTTTGAAAGGGCTGGAAGGACTGATATTGGTCGATAGTTACTAACACAGTTTCTTACTCCATTCTTATGAATCGGATGAATTAAAGCTATCTTGAGTATTTCGGGGAAAACGCTGGTATTGATGCAAAGGTTAACTATATGTGCTATGACTGGAACTAAGTATTTTCGGCAAGTTTTTAAGAGTGTATTATATATTCCATCTAAACCTATGGCACATTTGTTCTTAAGTCCTACAATTATAGATTCAATCTCATTTTCATCGGTGTCTAGCATAACCATGGAGTTAACGGAAGATTGGGTACCAAGATCAATCTCAAGATTGAAATCATCAACCAAGGGGTTATTAATATCTGTCAATATTTCATTTGCGAGAGTTCTTCCAACGTTTGCAAAGAATTTATTAACGTTATTAACTGACTCTTCAGGAGTTTCAAAATTTTTTAAAAGATCATCCGGAACCGTTTTTTCATTTTTAGTATATACTATCGACTTTACTGTATCCCATGTCTTTTTAGAATCTTTTGAGTGTTTTCTTATTTCACCTTCTTCATAAGTTTTTTTTAACCTTTTAAGCAGATCGTTGCAGAAATTTTTATATCGTTTGTAAGTTATAGCTAAAACTTCGTTATCAGGTTGTGCCTTAACTTTTAGGTGCATTCTATCTCGGTTTTTAATGCAGCGAATTAACCCTGGCGTGATCCACGGCTTTAGACAGCGTGATTTACGAGGAACTAATATTTTTAAAGTATGCTTAGAAAGATAGTAAGAGAGTAGGTTTGTAAATTGTACAGTAGCATAGTTTGCATCCCTAGACAGCAGAATTTCATTAAAGCTAATTTTTGCTACATCTGAAAGAACACTTTATTAATATAATAGTTAGGTTTCTTAATATAATGTATATTAGATGTTTCCATACTTGTCATGACTGCTGCATGATCAGTAAGAGGGACGTTTAACACTATGGTAGTCATAAAGTGTTTTGTTTTAACAATACTGTGGTCAAGGCACTTTTGCCCTCTTGTAATATATGAATGGCTAACTAACAACCCATGATAAGCCAGTAAATTTAGATAATTTTCCGAATTAGCATCTTCACTATTAGGTTTTATGTCTATATTTATATCTCCCATAATAATTATATTTCTATACGTTTTGTTGATCGTTAGTAAATTGTCTAACGATTTAATAAAAGGGTCAATATTCCTTTCGGACGGAGATCTGTATATAGCTATAACAATTGTATCAGGATTTATTTTAACCAATAAACAGGTTGCGTCATTCAAAACTGGTTCTTCAACGGAACACTGTAGGCTAGTTTTGGCATATACGATCACTCCATCATTTTGATTTTTATTATTTTTAGAAAAATGTGTATCACAAGTTTGTATATTAGGAAAGAATGAAATTGTTTGATTCCAAGTTTCTGTTAGGATATATAGATCGAAGTCTACACTGATTCTTGCTAATAGTACTTGAAAATCGTCAAAATTTTGATTTATACTTCTAATATTTTGTGATATAAATTTGATACTTTGATTATTCGATGTTTGATTTAGTAAGGATTTACACGATTCCGGTTCACATAAATATGATCTCCCTGAATTAATTCCATCAATATCATTTGAGATAATATTATTAATTACTGTATCCATCATTAATGATTAATAAAAACAATGGCTTAGTAATATATGTTATGGCTAAATAAAATGAGCTTTGTAAAGGACTAGTGTTATTAAATGTATTTAAACAATTTAAATGAGCTAATTTACTTACTTCAGTATTGGGGGAAATTATTATTTGTCTTAGAAGGTATATCTCAAAATATTTATAAGTTAAGGAACTAAAGATATATACTATTACAAAATTTAGAAAAAATATCATAGAGCATATATAAGTTAAGTAACTAAACCTTAACCAATTACTACTTAGTAAACAGGTGTAAATTACCATAACTAGTCATTTTGCGATTTTTAAACTAGCCAGATCTCCTTCAGTTTTTATCTCAATGTGTGTTGAACTATCTGTTTTACGCAGGAAGATCTTTCCGTTGGTCGTCCAACAATACTTATAACCGGCTGTTGAGGCAAAATTCCGAGTTAAATAAAAAAGTCGGCGTCCTTTACTTGTAAGACCTTCTGATACATAAATAGGCACTGCAGGTCCACTCAATCCAAGAAGAGACGAGTTAATCCGAGAAGAAGGGTAGCGTTTATTGAAAGCCTTCGCGTTTTTGACAATAGCATGTTTGGTAGAGGTTCTTGTAAAATCCACAACTATAGTAGAATTTCCAGTTTTACCTTTGGCGCGAAAAACCTCCTTGATGTCACAGGCACCGACTTCTACATCTATAACTTTACTAATATTAAGAACAATATTAGTAAGGTCAAGTTTAGTTTCACTTTTGGTTGGGCAAGGTACATTTCTCAGTTCCACAGTTGTAGACTTTAGGGATCTGTGTAAGTCTTCGAGTTTTTCTTCGAGGGTCGATATTTGTTGTAGATGATTTTTTCGTTCACTCTCTAATATTTCGACTTTTTTTGACATGCTTTCATATTGGTCGGACAGGAATTGTAATGACTTCTCTATTTCTTGATTAGATGACTGTATTGAATTATTTTGTATCTTGATTTCAGCAATGTCCTTTACCAGCTTGTTAAGGCTTTGATTTTGAACCTCCGCCATATCCTTAATCATGGATAAAATTTCCTCCTTAAATTTAGACATATAATCTTCACAACAACTTTCTCGGGGTCTCTTGGATCGTTGGGGTATAAAGCGGGTATCGGAGGTTAGCTCTTCAGCTAAATTTGAAACCTCCGATTCCGAAACTGTGTGATGTATTGGACTACAAAAGGGCGGTGTTCTTTGAATTCGACTCATTTTAAAAATGTCTTATGTTGAAAGTTTATGTAATACACTTTATGAAAAAGATACCTTCTTGTTAAGAGTTAAATATGATCTTTCTATATTCCAGTTTGTACACAATGCACTATATTTACTTGTATTTATTTTTTACTATATATTTTATACGAAATTATTTCACAAATTGACGATTTTAACTTTAGTTTCAAAAACAAAACAATATTTCGTGCGCGGCACGCACGTCTATTCACTGTTGCAGTCCGAGCGGAAGAGGAATTTGAGACATTTGCATCTATCCATAAGGAAATATTAAAACTCGACTTCGCTCGCGTTGTTGATGGTGAACGCAGTGTAGTGTGATACTTGTGATCTTTTAAGATTAAAATAGGTGTTTAAATAGGTGGTGTTGGGTTATATAAGGGTATACTAACATTATCGGTTGTGGTAAGTTTATTTATATAGCATTTAGTGGTAAGTATGGGGTCAGAACCGCCTGATCCCGGGGGCACGAATTTCATCGAAGTCGATTCCCCATGTCCCTCTAACACTTCAAGGAAACGTCACGGCCTGCCCATTGATTCCAGATCTGCAATTAAAAAAACCATTGTTGACCCTTCCTCAGCTACCCCATCTATAAATAACCTATACATTCACCCTTCTATGACTGACGGACCCAAACATTATTATGATGACGACACAGGCCCCTACATAGTATATGTCTCTAGAGAGATTCCCGACCCTGCCGCAGGTACTATCATACGCGCACTTAAATTTGGACAATTTTTACATACTCACAAATTTGTGGGTATATTAAAAGATGGTGTCAAAAATGTTGGACGCAACAAAATCTCTGTACAATTCTCCTCCACCATGGCAGCAAATGACTTCTTGGCTAATCCTGTCCTAGGAATGGCTAAGTATAAAGCTATTATTCCAACATTCAACGTTACTAGGATGGGATTGGTTAAGGGTGTACCGGTTGATTGGTCAATGGAGCTATTTGCTAACTCTGTTGACCTACCCTCTGGGTGTGGTGAAGTGCTCAAGGCAAGGAGACTTAACCGTAAAGTTAATAATGAAGGAACTGTCACATGGGTACCCACCCAATCTGTGGCAATAACATTTAGAGGCCAAACTTTACCAGATAAAATATTTGCATTTTATTCCTCCCTTTCTGTAGTCCCCTATAAATTACCTACAATACAATGTCTAAATTGTTGTCGTTTTGGACATGTAAAGGCTCAGTGCAGATCTCAGCCAAGATGCTACAGGTGTGCTCAATCCCATGCTGGTGACACTTGTAATGTTACATTAGATAATTCAACTTGTTTATATTGTTCTAGTAGGCATTATACTATTAATAAAGATTGTCCTGAATTTTCGAGACAGCAAAGCATCAAAATTGTTATGTCCCAGAAAAATATTTCCTATATCGAGGCAGCATCGCGTTTCCCCACAGTGCATAGATCATATGCCAACGTTGCTAAAGAAATGTTTGCTCCTCCTCCTGTTTCTGATTCCCCTATTGCATCATCTTCCCATACTAAACCGACTAAAACTTACAGACAGACTGTTTTCAGATCTCCCCGTCCCCAAGCTCTTCAAGCAAAGGGATTTGATAGACAAGCACATCAGTCTATTGTTAGCACCCCCTCTACTTCATTACCCAATGGATGTGCCATTGACAACACAATAATGAATTCCAATAATTCATTAAATAACCATAGAAACCTGTTAGTATCTCTTACTGAGGTACTTGTTAGCATTATTTCAACAGCCAATGAAATGCCATTACCGTCCAACGTTGCCCATAATCTATCCCAAATTTTTGAAATCCTCAAAAATGGACCCACTCAGTTTTCTGCAGTGGAACAGTAAAAGTCTTAGACCCAAAAAAACTGAACTCATTTCAATAATTAACTTACACAAGCCTGCCATTGTTGCCATCTCAGAGACATGGTTAGTGCCTGGGTCTCAGTTTCGGGTTCCAGGTTTCTCCTGTTTACGGGATGACAGGAGTGATGGGTTTGCAGGTTGTGCCGTTCTTATACGGCACCCTACTCCCTATTCTTCTATCCCCCTTCCTTCTCATAGTGAACAGATTAATGCTGTCGCTGTGAGAGCTTTTAATATTTCTTTTCTATCTTTATACATCCCCTATCCCTCCTATTCTCTAATTTCTGAACTACATTCCATCTTCTCTTCTTTACCAGATCCTGTTTTGATCATGGGTGATCTAAATATTCATCACACAATGTGGGGATGTCATGGTTCTGATAATTTTGCTTCGCATCTGTTGGACATCATTGATGATGTAGGTCTCTGCATTCTCAATGACGGTACGCCCACCCGTAGAGTCAATCCTTATCAGAATCCTATGACAGCAGTTGATCTATCTATTTCTTCCCCATCTCTAGCTTCTCAACTGTCCTGGCAAGTGCTTACTTCCACTTGTGGAAGTGATCATTTTCCTGTCATTTTAGAATTTAACAGTAGAATCTTCCCATCCGTGAGATATAAACCCACTCTGAAATATAATGTAAGAAAAGCTGATTGGCCAGCTTATGCTAAATCTGTGGATGACATTATTAGTAAGGGTCATGATGGTCTTTTTTGTTATGAGAGGTTCCTTAAGGCCATTGTACTGTCAGCTGACTTACATATTCCCCTGAAAAAATTGGCTAAGGATCATCTGCCTTCCAATCCTTGGTGGGATCAGGAATGCACTGATCTTTATTATCAGCGCCTTTCTGCTGAGAAGGAATACTCGAATTTTATGTCGGAAGGAAATTTTATACAATATCTAAATATGAATTCAAAATTTAAAAAGGTTGTAGAAAGGAAAAAAAGGTGTACTTGGATAAGTTTCTGTGAGACCCTGGAACCACGTTCACCATCTTATTTAGTCTGGATGAAAATTAAAAGATTTCGTCGAGTATTTAACAGTCCAGAGTGTCCAAGTTCCAACAACCCTTCAGAATGGATTAACGGTTTTGCTGAAAGGCTGGCGCCACCTTTTGTCCCTTCTGAGGACTTTTTTTTTAATTTAACACCTTCATCTATCTTGATGGACGAGATGGATGCCCCTTTTTCCTTTTCTGAGCTTATGACTGCTCTAAATGGCTTAAAGGATACTTCTCCAGGGGAAGATGGTGTTCCATATTCATTCATTCAAAATCTTAATAATAATGCAAAACAATACTTTTTAAATTTAATTAACACTCTATTCACATCTAATCTTGTCCCTGAATCTTGGAAATCACAAATTATCCTTCCCACCCTGAAACCAGGTAAATGTCCTTCTGACCCAAACTCCTACAGACCTATTGCTTTATCATCCACCTTAGCCAAGGTTTCCGAACATCTTTTTAAAAATCGATTGGAATGGGTAGTGGAAAGCAGGAATATTTTAGCACCCTCCCAATTTGGCTTTCGGAAGGGTTTAAGCACTCTGGGTAGTCTCAGCATTTTTACAACAGACATTCGAGTTGCATTTTCTAAGGGAGAGTATCTAGTTGGTGTTTTTCTAGATGTGACTTCAGCCTATGATAATGTTCTGCTTCCGTTGCTCAGGCAAAAAATGCACCAGCTGAGTCTACCGCCGAGGCTGAGTAATTACATAGCTAAGCTACTTTCTTGTAGGTCCATATCTGTTAAGCACGGGCTACTTACTGTTCCCCCCAGACTTGTCTGGAAGGGCCTTCCCCAAGGGTCAGTCTTGAGTCCCCTGTTATACAGTCTTTATACCCAGGACCTCGAATTGTCTGTTAATAATTTTTGCAATATTCTTCAATATGCTGATGACATCGTCCTCTACTATAGCTCAAAATCAGTTGAGGACATAACTTTTCGCATCAACTCTGCTTTGCACTACCTAGGCCAGTGGCTATTTGATCATGGTTTGTCTTTGTCCATTACAAAATGTAAGGCAGTTATATTTACTAAAAAACGTCATATTCCTAACATTGATATTGTTTATGAGGAACAACGCATTGAAACTGTTAACAAAGTTAAATTTTTAGGCCTTACCCTCGATAACAAATTGAACGGAATTGCCCACGCTGATTATATCAGTAAAAAATGCGAGGCAGGCGTAAATGCCTTGTGAGCTGTGTCTGGTGTGTGGTGGGGTGCACACCCTTATACTCAAAAACTGCTGTACGGTGCAATTGTTCGCAGCCATATTGATTATGGTCTGTTTGTCCTGGACCCCTTTAATAAAGCTCCCAATGAAAAGTTAAACAAAATTCAAAACAAATGTCTTAGGATAATACTAGGTGCAATGAAGTCTTCCCCAATTAATGCCCTACAGGTTGAATGTGTTGATCCTCCGCTAACTATCCGGCGACAATATCTATGCGACCGTTTTGTTTGTATGGCGTTACAGTTATCATCTCATCTCCTTTGGCCGCGCCTGTCTTTGTTGTCCCAACTCTGTGACCCAAATAAGCCTGTCTCTTCTCTGTTGGACAGTTTTCTTAGATTTACAAGGCTTCCCCATCCACTCACAGCTTTTCCGTCTAATCCATTATATACAGTCAAATCAAATCAAATCAAAATTATTTATTTCAATTAGACTTTTTTGAAAAGTACTTTTGAAACGTCAAAAATTTGTCGGTCAGTTAGTTTGTCTGAAGCTACCACCAGCTCGGAAAGCAGTTTTCTGTTGAGAAGAGCCGGCCAGAAACTCAACAGTTGCTCTTTTCAGTAGCTTATAAGTCCCTTGTCTATAAACCTAACATAACTACTGACTTAGGTTTAATCAAAGGAGCCCCCGGTAATAATATAAAATTGCAGGAACTTATCCATCGTAACTGGCCAAACCACCTATTAATTTATACTGATGCATCCAAACTATCTCTTGATGGTTTTGTTGGTGCAGCTTGTTGGGTGCCCAGGTACAAAATTATTCTGCAATTTAAATGTCCCCCTGAGTCATCTGTGTTTACAGGTGAGGCTGTGGCCTTGTTTGAAGCGATTAAGTACACAGAGTCCCATAACATTAATCAAACACTTATACTGACTGACTCGCTGAGTTGTTTAATGGCTATTAAAGAGAATCCGTTTCGGGCCAAGCGTAGGCATTCTATTATTTTAAAGATTCGGGAAGCACTTTATTCTTGCCATCAGAAAGGGTTTATGATCACTTTAGTTTTTATCCCGAGTCACTCAGGCATTTCTGGTAACGAGACTGTTGATTTATGCGCCAAATCAGCAGTTCATTATTGATCTCTCGAACATTTTGCTAACTCATCCCAAGACCTTTGCTCGTTCGCTAAAATTCATCTGGACCAATCCTGGAACAAATACTGGATTTCATCGAAATTGGTTAAAGGCAAATACTATGCCTCAATACAATCTGACATTCCGAGACGACCCTGGTTTTTTGCTCAAAGGTTTGCTGATCGATTTGTTACTACAACTATATGTCGTCTTCGTCTCGGACACGCATGTACCCCTGTGCACTTGGCTAAGATCAGAGTCAGAGACAACTCGTTGTGCGAGTGCGGCTTAGACGAAGGCTCTGCCTCTCACATTATTTTTAACTGTTCAAAGCTTTTACACCCTCTCTATGACGTTCTCCCTCGTAAAGTCCCCCGTCCTTTGAGTGTTAAATGTTTGTTAATGTTTGTGTTTAGTCCCTTATGTACATTCTTATGTAAATATATTAAAACTAACAATATTAAATTATAAATAACAATCTGTAGTATTTTATTATTTTTACTTATATTTGATGTGTGTGTGATTTTTTTTTTTTTTTTGTTGCAGATTTACTAACAATCGCTACCTATTTATCATGTACATATACTTAGCCAAATTAATGTTTAAATTATATTTTTTACCGTACTCTAGCTCAATTTGACTGTTTTCTCCATCTCACGTGACATTGGCGGAGTAAAATGTGCTCAACTTGCACGCCTAAAAGCCATAAACCTAAAAATTGAATTGAATTGAAATATTAAAACTTAACTGTCATTTGACAAGTTTTATATATTTATACGTGAAAACCATCATTTCTTAATGTTTTTTGTAAAAAATTTATAATACAACAATAAGTGAAATAATCTATCAAAGCGTTACGAATTAAAAGTAAATGTAAGGCAAATATGAATATTAAAATAACATATTATTCTTACTTTTTATCGTACAGCAATATAAATTATCGTATTGATCCATTTATTATCGTAAAATTAAACGCTGATAGTTGAGTAAAACGCATTATGTCAAATGACATTTATAGCAAGTTCAGAAATAGATATAAGGTTTAAATTTTATTGATCCCCATATCTTATAAATATTCTGATTGCACCTATTATTTAGGCCTCAAAAAGCAGTTCTAAAGTTATTTCAAATTCTTAATTTTATTTTTGGTACCAATTCTGCCATGATTCTATACACCTTGGTCAAAAGACAAGGGAAGCTCTTGGCTTCCTGTCATTATAAAAAAATAGTTAAAATGTTCATAAATATAAAATTACGCAACAGACGTAACAAACCCGATGTATTATGACATTAGTCACAATAGCTTTCAACAAAACTTGTCGTAACCTAAGAAGCAGTAACGCAATAAACACATTAAAGAAACAGTTTCTGTAAAATCTAATGAAACTTATCGTTTCTATAATTATTATATCATGAACAATATTCAAGCAATAAAGCGTGTAACAGAAAACTTGTGTTAGCTACGATCCAACTCCAAAAGTAGGGAGTGGGTTCAATAGCGGGCGTCGTATCGCCCCGGCCTCGACCCCACGTCTTCACAAGTATTCCTTGTGTACGAGTATACGAGGAGGAGTATGTTGGACACTTAATCACGACCCACGACCAGCCTCACCTAAATAACATTGGAACAAAAATATATTGCATTTCTTAATGGTGCAAAGATCACGATTTCAAATGAATTTTGTAGCCTTGCTTGCACTTTGCAGTAGATACTTTATATTGATTTCTTTAAAAAATCTCACACCCTTTGGGTCGCAAAATGATAAGTGATTTCGTAAAGCGAAGATTGACCATAATAGTAAAATGAAGTTAGTACTTATTGAAAGTTATCTTAATTAAATGTAAGGTTGGGTTAGTCAAATACTGAGTAGTAAGATCAAGCAGTAAAGGTCAAGAACGTCCTTAAACTTTCTCTTTGGTTTCCTCCTTGACCTACCATATTTCTAATGATTTTAAAATAGGATCCAAGGATAGTATATATGGATCTCTGTTAGATGTTAAATTACTATAATACAAGTTTTCTGTCTCTTTAAAGTCTAAAGAAACGTAGGTACGTTTATAGTAAATATGTTGTTTGAAACCATGCAAAGTGCCGCCTCCTTCCTATAATGCCTTCCAAAATCCGGCCCTGATCAGGTTTTGGCATTTTCTGGACGGTCTTTTGTAGTCTTATCTTTTGTTTCAAGTAGATTGTTGTGTACAAGGCTTAAGTTTCAAAAGTCTATTTCCATCTGCTTAGCGAGTTCTCACCTTTTCAAGTTGGGATCCATCAATATAAAGTATAAATAATGATGTGCAGGAGCAATAAATCAATATCGAATGAATGTTTCATGTAAAAATATAAATACGCTTTACACGTGAGCTTTAGGAGAAGGTAAATTATGTATGGGATAAGATAAACCATGGGTATAGATACATATTATAATATTGTTCGGTTTATTCTTTGAATGTTAATTTCTGAGTTTGAATTTAACTATCCTTCAGACTTTTAATTACTTTTTTGGGCTTCGTATATAATATATGACTTTTAATGTGAAATACTAGGAAACGCTCCAGCTTCGCACGGTTTCTCTACTAAAATATGTACTGTACTATTCGTATACACCTTCCTTTTGATCTCTCTGTCTATTTATAAAAACCGTATTAAAATCCGTTGTTTAGTTTAAAATCTAAGCGTGCAAAGAAGGGGAAGCGACTTTTTTTATATTATGTAAAGATGATAAACAGGGGGTCTATTTACGAGTGAATTATATGCATCGCTGGTCCTTGGGTTGGACTCCATGACAGTTAATTTATAAGCTGCAAGACAAGCAACTTTTCGGCCAAAATTTTAATAAGCAGCAAATAATATGCGAGTTGAGGCGGAAGTAATGAAAAAGCTGCTTCCGTTGAAAATTGGCAACAGCACAAAGTTCTCTACCTTTTGTGTAAACAATTCAGTTTGTTTTGGTCTATTTATTATCGCAACAATTTTGCGCTGGAAAATGATAACGGTTGGCCATCGTCTGAATATAAATAAAATTGAGCTCTCATTTTCACTAAAATAATTAACTTTAAATGGGTTTGTAATCTTACTTCTTCTTACTTATATTATTAAGTTATAAATGTGAAAGTTTATATATTTGGATGTTTGTTGTTCAATCAATTGTAGGTACAAAACGTATTTAAGTAAAATTTGGCACACAAATACTTCATAATATGGATTAACGCATATGCTAATTTTACTTTATAGTTCCTGCGGGATAAAAATGAAATATGTTCATTGAACGCTTCAACATTTTTATATATCAATATATTATAAATTAAAATGGTTTTTGTTAAACCCGGGATTGCACCCGTGCTAAGCCGAGGCGGTTCGATTAGTTTAATATGTAATAGATACTTGATTTCTCTTTAGCAAGGGATTAAAATATTTTTCACACAGCAGCATTGCTGATTGAGGATAATGTGCTAATACTTCTAATTTCCCTATTAATAGTTATGATATTTTATGAAATATATTTCAAAATATTTAATTAAATTCTCTTAATGAATGATGAAACATTTAATATTTAATTCAATTCCATGTTAAACCTTTTATAGAAAAATCACACAAAGAGGTATTTGCGTAGGGCTCGACGCGTTGATATAAGTTGTTAAGTTGTTGATATAAGTGGACATCACCTGGAGTTGAGGTGTAACAAATAGTGTGTCGCTATATCACGGATATTGGACCTCTCGGACTAAGGATCATGTGAGTTTTTACGTCTTATTTATTATTAGTCCCCACATCATATTTGTTATTTCGTTTTAACACAACCTTAGTTTAGGTTTAGGTTAGGTTAGCCTTATGTTAACCTAACCTTAGACAAACAGTGAGACCGGGCAGTGGAGGCGAGTGTCGAGATCACTTAAAGGAGCTCCTTAAACCTACACCTTGGTCACATGTCCAAGGCACTGCCTTGGTTCCTGTCCAAAAACTACAGAAACGTAAGGTTCGGTTCATTTATTCATCCTAATCGGCTCTCTCTCCTCTGACTTTGTTTATATTAAAAAATATTCAGATCAAAAAAATAACAAAATCTGCCCGCAGAGTATTAGTTGTGTAACACCCACTTTAGTAAAGACAAGTTTTATAGAAAGATACTGTGACAAATTTTAGGCATGTCGCAATTCCAGAAATCATTACACCGGTGTGTTACGACAATTCCTCACTCTAAACTTCTTCATAATCTTTCCGTTTTTAAACTTTAGTAAACTGTGCATTTTAGCTTAAACTACTTTTAAATTAATTTTGTATGTAATAATGAAAATTTTTTAAATTAAAATAAATATCTTATAATTTTCAGCTTGGATAACTTTCATCAAATATCTGTATATTTGAGAAAAAGTAGTGGGGATAGTTTACAACCTTTACTATTTTTACAAATTGTAGGCACGTTGGAGCAGAACCGTTGCGTAAGAACCAATCACTTATGGCGCGCACCTCTCGCCACACGATCTCGGCTCATCATCACGACCCGTCACTGGCCCACTGCTGAGCCGGGTCTCCTCCTAAGAATGAGGAGAGTATTAGGCCATAGCCCATCACGTTGGACCAGTGCGGGTTGACAGACTTCACACACCTTTCCTCACAATGTTTTCCTTCACCGTTAAAGCAAGTGATATTTAATTGCTAAAAACACTCAGAGTCAGAGGTGTGTGGGGGATCGAACTCGGACTTCCCGAGTAAGACTTAAAATCTCAACCACTGGGCCATCACTGCTTTTAAAGAGGCCCTAATAGTGACTTATAAGCGTTCAAGACTTAGATGACTTCCTATATTTACGGATAATATAACTTAGGTTTTTACGATTGTTGTACATTTTAAAAATACTTTATAAAACGGCTTTTAGGCTTTACGGCAGTGAACACCGCAAAGTATTTGAAACGTAAAGAAATCAAATGAAAGAACATAAAACACGATAAAAACCGTTTTATAAAGTATTTTTAAAATATAATTAACATCTTTAGAATCAGACACTTTTATTCAGTTTTTTGTGTTACTGTTATCATCAAAAACCATCTCGCACAAACGTTAATTATAATTAAACTTAGTTATTGTTAAAATTTAAATTATTAATTTCAACGGCAGCTATTTTCAACCGACTTCAAAAAAAAGGAGGTTATCAATTCGGTTGTATTTTTTTTTATGTTTGTTACCTCAGAACTCCGTCATTTATGAACCGAATTGAAAATTTCTTTTTGTATTTGGTAGTATATGCTTACAGATTGGTCCCATTTTTTTCAAAATCCAGTTCTGATGATGGCGTCTTTGAGGAATTGAGAGAACTCCTCAAAAGTTATAGGCACACATATAGTAATTTTGATATTTTGAGAAAGGTTACGAGCATTTGCATTCAGAATTTATCATTTGATGAAGTGGAACTGATGAGGAAGACCACAGATAGCCATTATATGGTTAAGAATGTAAGGCAACTATTATTATGAGGAAATTTAAAAAATACTTATCATGTTGATGTTACCAGTAGATTCTTAGACCTTCCGGCTTCATCTACGATTAGTTGATGATGACGCCGGAAGATATGTACTGGAACACAGGCATGGGACAACGTAAACTATTCGTGTTTGGGTTTAATGGAATTGTCTTAAAGAGTACTTTGGTTGTAAGTATTTTTTTAATGGTAATGTTTGTCTGTCTATATCGTAGCTCCCGAATAACTATACCGATTTTAATGCGAATTTGTCTGTGTCTAAGCAGATGGGATTAAGATGCCATTGTTTTACAAGTTTGAGATGTATATGTAAATCTGTCTGTGACATCGCAGCTCCCGAAAGCCCGGGTTGATTTTGATGCGGATTTTTCTGTGTGATAGCAAATAAGATA
Organism: Limenitis camilla; assembly: GCA_905147385.1. Classification (NCBI taxonomy): domain Eukaryota; kingdom Metazoa; phylum Arthropoda; class Insecta; order Lepidoptera; family Nymphalidae; genus Limenitis; species Limenitis camilla. Next base: position 278,617 of record LR990232.1, on the reverse strand, counting down.
AAGATTCCATAATTTTATAAGTTTCACAGTGTATCTGTGTGTCTGTCTGTGACATCGTAATAACGTTATAAATGAACCCATTTTGGTGCGGTTATTTACACTCGATTTTCAAATGATCTAGATGGTTCTTACCTAAAATTTTTGAAGAGCTGAAGGCTATCTGTTTAGTGGGTGCAGTAGATTGGAGTAGAGTGGTACAGTTTAGTAGTTGAGATGATGGTTGAGTGAGTAGGTACTTTGTAAATGGTGAATTGATGATTAAGTGAGTGATTAAATAAGTAAACAGATGAGAGAGTGAATTAGTGGATGAACGATAAATGAGTTTCAGAACATATTCACTAAAAACCAAGAAATAAAACATTTTTAACAAAAAATTGAATCGACTTCAAACTCTAAAAAATGCACTAAAAAGTAAGAAATAATTAGCTTATTTATTAACTCCCCTTTATTAGGACAATAATATACAATAATTGATATTTTTTGTAGTCGGTGCCAGCAATGGTACAGAAAGTAGTAGTATAATAGTACAATCGTACACACTATTTCGTTACAGATTCGTTCAATAGATATACCTATTACTATTCTCTCTCACTACACGTCTGTTCACCTGGCTGGGCTGGCTGGCACCGACTTCAAAAATATCAATTATTGTATATTATTGTCCTAATAAAGGGAGCTTAATAAATAAGATAATTATTTCTTACTTTTTAGTGCATTTTTTAGAGTTTGAAGTCGGTTCAATTTTTTGTTAAAAATGTTTTATTAGTTTTACAGTTAATTAGTAGAGTACATATTTTTTATGGCAGTTACGGGGCAAACTAGCAGACGGTCCAATTGATGGCAAGTGGCCATCGTCGCCCATGGACATCGCACATAAAAGAGAGGGAGTGTTGTTTTGCCGATGCGTTCCCGCTTTGAAGATAGAGTAAGGAAGGGGAATGTAGAGAAGAATGTTACGGTTTCAGTGGATCCTGAACGAGAACCCAGAGTTCACTAGAACTGCAGCATTAATGAGATGGGACGGAGAGTGGGTGAGACTGGCTCACATGCGGCTCGACTTGTTTTCTAATTCGTTTCGTATAATTCGTAGTTCTTCACGGGTCAGATTATTTTGTATATACATGGCATCGGCACAAGAAAATAATAATATGCAATTTAAACGGAACACCGAGTAACCAATATTAAACACATGCTCCAATTCCTTGGTAATGGAGATTCAACGTCGCGACACCACGCCAGTGTATAGCCATGATGGTCACCAAGAAGGCTCCATTTGACAACTACCTCAAGTCTATCGGAACAGAGGTTATGTATAGGTAGTCTTGGAATAAATTAAAAGGAACTACTCGCGAAAATAAAGTTGTCAATGGTGTTGCTAATTATATTAACGCCATCTCTCGGCAGTCGAAAGAATCAAACAAATCAGGAGAGAGCATAACGCAACATAAATTTCTCTCAGGTAGACATCGTCACAAGTTGGAACTTAACTATCACAATCTGCATTTCATCATTAATATGAACAGATTTAACTGAAATATTCAAAAGTTTTAATAACGTTGCAGCACAAGTTTGCAGTTTGTGTTTTGTAGTGAATAATGGTAGCAAACGCCGCATGCATGTTATCGACAGTGTGCGGTCAGCGCGTCGGCAGGTCATTGTTCCGCCTACCTGCTACAGCCACCTTCACTTAGTGATGTTATTGAGCTTTATAACCGCAACCGAAACTATCGGATATTCAAAATAAAGATGTAGGTATACTTAACCAAATCTGAAATAAAGGTACTGTGCAATATTACTGTAATATTAACGTTACATACACATTTTAAACAAGATGTGGGTTTAAGATCCAACTTTTTAAGTAATTAAGTAGTTAAAATATGCACGAAGCAAGTTTGTACGAGTTACTTGGCCTTTATCTGAACTAGCAATAAACAATGTTACCTTTATTTGGGATAAAGGTAACATTTCACTAACTTATGTTAAATTAAAATTTACTTTACGAAATTTGTACATAGAACAACATCCAGAATGCACAATGTTGCTAGCGCAAATAATTTCAGATACGGGCGTAGCCTATGTGAAACACGTTAAGACAAAAGATTTTGTCCTGTAATTTAAACATCCTTTAATCTTTATTATTTTTATAGAAAATGAGTATTCCAATTTAATTATTTTTTAAAATGTAAATATGTAACTTTATACGTAACGTACAATCCGATTTTTTTATAAACCGCATCTGAAACCGATATAATGTTATTTTTACATCCGAATCCATATCCGGACCAGACACATCCCTATGTGTAACTAGTGTGCGGTGTGCGGTGTGAGGTCATATTTATTCCTACGTCAGACTCTAGACAATTGAGGTTTTAAAGATTAATTTATATACAAATAAAAAGAAAGGTATTACTTACTACTTGTTATAACGTAATACATTACCCTAACCTCCGTCTTCACCATTTACTGGCAGTCTAGTAAGCAACACCGTTGATAACTTTATATTCGCGGGTAGTAATTTATTCCGGACTGCATATAACCTATGTTTCGGTACATTTGAATCAGCAGTCACAGTGCCCACTGCACAGCCATAATGGTCAAAAGGCGAGCTCCGTTTGTGTCGTATTGCGATGGATGCTGAGGTTTGGAGCAAGTGTTTTATATTACTCGGTTTCCGTTGTAACTGCATATTATTATTGTCTTGTACGTATTAACTGTGCCCATGCCCATGGGTCCCATCATCCCAAATAGATAACACACTATTCTTGATATTTATACTGATATAGGTTACAAGATTCATAGCGACTCTGGTAAGGATACCAGGATTCCACACATTTTCTTATTACTCGTATAAATTATTTCAAAAAAACATATAAATTAAGTTTAAATGCAAGAATTCAAATTATTTCATTTTATAATTTGTTTAGTTTTCATTAGAGTCTAAAGTTTAAGATATGATAAAGCAATGTATAATTAAAATTATTTCGTTTTATCGTAATAAAGAATAAAGGATTACTGATATTATTTTTAAATGGTGTGGTATAAAAAAAAACAAAATCAGACATAAAATGTTGGCGTTTGACTTTGTTTTATTTAAGTCTAAAACCTATTACCTAAGCCTAACTTACGCGCCGCCATATTAGATTTAATTTAGCTAAAATTCGTAAATGGCTCTTCTATAAAATAAGGTAGCGATAGTATTGGATTATAATCTGCTAATCGATCGCTGAGTTGTATTCAAACTGTTCCCATATTCATCATTCATTTATTCATTCATAATCTACCCGAAACTATCATAATATATCTCTCATCGTTAAGGCAGCGTTCTTAAGTAACGCTTTCGTTCGGCCGTTTATTCTCTGACTTACTGCAACAAACCCGACTACCACGAAAAAGACTTTTCATTTTTCGGGTTAATATATAGCCTATGATACTTAAAATTTATCTGGCTTTTTTATCGGTAAAAGAATTTTCAAAATCGGTTCAGTAGATCCAGATATTACCCCCTAGAAACTCACAAACTTTAACTATTTATAATATTATAAAAAATAACAAATAATGATTTCTTAGGTTTTCACGGTTGTTATACATTTTTAAAATACTTTATGAAACGGTTTTTATCGTGTTTTATGTTCTTTTATATTCCTGACGTTTCAAACACTTTGCAGTATTCGTGGTCACAGGACAGACTGGAAAGTGACTTCAGAAATATAAAAGAACATAAAACACGATAAAAACCGTTTCATAAAGTATTTTAAGAAATAACAAATAATAACAGTTTAATGCTGACTAATTATTTAATTTTATTAATAAATATATAACACGAGATTACAACGAGAGCATAACCGAAGCGTAGTCACTAGTCATCCCTTCGGTGCTCGTGCCCCCATCCTCCCGCAGCGCGCCCCTCTACTCAAAGTCAGGAGTCTTTTGTCACTGCTAATCCATACAAATAAATAAAATTAGAGTGTCCATTTGCAATTTCCGATTGCAGTCAACGGTAGTTTAGTTACCTTTGATATAAAAGTAGTTTCGAGAAATTTTATGTCTGCACTTTAAAAAACAATCAATAATTTTAGATTTAATTTAAATTTTATATTTATTTTATATAATTAATATTTATTTTCCCTCTACAAGAAAAGTAGCTTAGATAAAAAAATTAAATTACGTAAAATAATATTTTTACTGTAAAATATTTTGTTTTTGAACATTTAAACCTTCCTTCTATTATATTGACCATATATATTTTTTCTATAATTCCCCAGATTATTAGGAATTCTACCCAGAAGTGTATAAAGAAAGTATAACTTTTGTTCATATTTGCTCTAAAATAATAAAAACTAGACCCAATCCAGATCTTTTTCTAAATATATCGGAAGAAACAAAAAAAAAATTTTTAGCCGTGTTATTTGTAACAGCTCATTATTTTTATCAATCAACCAGACCAACATTTTCCTGGTAACGAAAGAAATAAAGAAGATTTTTTGTCCACTCTTATCTACATACACGTTATACACCTTTATGTTTCACGAACTAAATTTTCTATAGATTTAATGCGTGAAGGTGATGAGATTATTTAGAGATGAGATGAGGTTATTAATAAATGAAATAAAACACACAGGTATACAAACTTATCAAATATGTATTATTATTCTTTTTACTGACACTTCTATATGAATTCAACATTTATTTCCTGCACAACTCTCCGCGATGAACTTTCAAATATGATAAATTTAAAAACACAGTGATAAACATAAAGTAAACACTAGAAATAAAAATATACTTGATACTCCTCATTTTCGTCTCCCCAAAGTTAGTAATAGTTTCATGGGGCTTGGTGTTCGCATCTGTACTAATATTATAAAGAGGAAAGATTTGTATTTTTGTATGTAACGAATAAACATAAAAACTACTGGACCGATTTCAAAAATTCTTTCACCATTAGAAAGCTACATTGTCCCTGAGTAACATAGGTTATATTTATTACAAGAAGAAATTAGAGATCCTTAGGAAATCTCACGAAAACCAACCCAAGGTGCCAAAAAATTAGCCATAAAATATCTTTCATCGCATGCGCTGCAAAAAGTATTGATGATAGAACAAAAAAATGTTTTACAATATTATAGAACGTATTAATATCTACAAAAAAGTCCGCGAGACCATATGTTCAACTATTATAGTTACGTCACTATAACTACTTTTTTACATTTTAAAAGTTGATAAAAATGCCAATCAAAATCACACCATGTTTTCTATAACTTTGTATTAATCCTTATCCAAATAAATTATTTCGTATTCAAGACTATTTCAATACCTGTAAATGTACTTTTTGAATTATTAAAATCGGACTTTCCATTCAAAAGATATTACGAAATTAAAAATATCAATATAAACAAAAAATACACGAGGACGCGACGGGCCAGTATAGCGACGCAGCGCAGCGAGTAAAGCGGCAAGAGAGGGGGCACCGAAATGCGGGAGGGCCAATATATTTTTAAAAATAATACTCCACCCGCGCGAAGCCGGGATGGGCCGCTAGTCTATAATAAGATCCCACAGACTGTATTAGATTTGCCACTTCAGCAAATTAAAACTCGAATAAAAAAATCATTAATTAGCAAAGCATACTATTCTGTCCTCTTATATATAACGTTGGTTGGTGGATGGTTCAGGGCCGAATTGAGAGTGGTCGGCACCGGCTCTCGCTAGTTTGTCAGCTTTTTCATTTCCATCTATACCCGAGTGACCAGGAACCCATCTAAGCGTTACTTTGTTGGTAGTGGCTAGTGTTTACATTACCACGTGGCAAATATATTGTAAGTACCCTTCTCCGCAAAGACGCTAACGAAGTTATCCGCGTTTTTAGTTGCGAATAGTTAATTTAATTTTTAAATAAAATACTGAGTGCTAATATGCTGCGAAGAATAATAGGGCTACATTAGAACGCAAGGTGTATTAATGGCAATTCGGAGCTATATGGATATGCGAGCAGATTTGTTTGTGACTAACAACACAGTATATAATTGTGAGCACAATACTACATTTCTCGTAATTAGGTAGTAATGAAGCCATATTTTATTTACACAATTTAAAAAGAGATGAAACTCGGTAATTAGTTACGATCGATCAGGGATTTTCTTCTTAATCTAAGACAGAACGCAATATTGTATAAAATCGTCAATCGGTCACCATCGTGCTTGGCCCCTGCGTTCTTAGTTCAGTACAAGTTCTGTTTAACGATCTTAATGAGTTTATATTAGCCTAGTACAGTAATTCATAGTGCAGATTTTAACTACTATGTAGCTCGATCGTACTCCTCCCCTCGCTTCGCTGAGCGATGAAGACTTCGGCAGTAAGAGAACCGTTCTAGACAAAGCGAAGTCTGCGGCAACATTCCTCTGAACCTGATATCCCTTTTCTTGTGTCCGCATTGAGTGGCATTGACCGTAAATTTTTAACATTTTAGTATTATTTTATATTTTAATAACTTTACATATCAATGAGTTATGTATTTACTGATTACCATCACGCACTAAAGGACTCGTGAAGACGAATCAAAGAAGCCGAAACTCAATGGGGTTGCGTCGTTTCATTACAGAGTTCCTATGACTACGTTTCAGCTCCATCATCAGATAGCACCATCCATGTCATCATAATATTGCATTATCACGCAATTTACACATGTATGCAAAATTTCAGCTCAAGCGGTAACCGGGAAAAATAGGAAGACTTATCGTTTATTGTTTTTGGTGATTTCTGATATTTCTAGTACCTACTTACCGATAGCTTAAATGGTCCCATAGAGTCTTTTGATCCCTATACGAAGTAGGATCGATAGGCAAAAAACATTTTTTTTAATTTGTTTATGTGTTGATTTAATTACTTTTTTGGCTGACTCTCAGCTCAGTGGTTCAGGCTTTAGATTCACGATCGATAGGTCGTGGGTACAAATCTCACTCATTGGACTACTAACGTCGCCCACTCTTAATACAAGCATTTAGCTTACTTGGAAGGGTTACGGAATACTAGTAGTATGTGATCCATACTCCTAGTATACTAGGTAAAGGTTTTACTATTTAGTTAAGCCTTTACTGACCCGTCCCAAAACTCCACCCGGTATAATACATTAGACCCAAATTCCGCACTTGAATTTATCTATACTATTATATAAAGAGGAAAGATTTGATTGTTTGTATGTTTGTTGCGAATAGGCTCGAAAAGTACTGAACCGATTTTGAAAATTCTTTCACCGATAGGAAGCTACATCCTTTCCGGGTAACATAGGCTATGTGGTGTTGCCATAAATACTCTAATTAAAAAGACATGGCCATTTAAGTGCCATAAGGTGGCCATTTTGTAAATTGAAGGGTTTCTCAGGAACTACTAATCCAATTTTAATTTTTTTTTCACTGATAGAAAAATGCACTTTTCGTGAGTGACAAAGGTGATTTAGTGTTGCCATATGCATTTTTTAATAAATAGAATATGGCCATTTTGTCGTAACTAACCCGATTTTAAAAATTCTTTCGCTAATAGAAAACTATACTTTTCGTGAGTGACAAAGGTGATTCAGTGTTGCCATATACATTTTTTTATTCACGAATTTGGCCATTTTGACGTAACTAACCCAATTTTAAAAATTCTTTCGCTAATAGAAAACTATACTTTTCGTGAGTGACAAAGATGATTCAGTGTTGCCATATACATTATTTAATTCACGAATTTAGCCATTTTGACGTAACTAACCCGATTTTAAAAATTCTTTCGCTAATAGAAAACTATGCTATTCGTGAGTGACAAAGGTGATTCAGTGTTGCCATATACATTTTTTTATTCACGAATTTGGCCATTTTGACGTAACTAACCCAATTTTAAAAATTCTTTCGCTAATAGAAAACTATACTTTTCGTGAGTGACAAAGATGATTCAGTGTTGCCATATACATTATTTAATTCACGAATTTAGCCATTTTGACGTAACTAACCCGATTTTAAAAATTCTTTCGCTAATAGAAAACTATGCTATTCGTGAGTGACAAAGGTGATTCAGTGTTGCCATATACATTTTTTTATTCACGAATTTGGCCATTTTGACGTAACTAACCCAATTTTAAAAATTCTTTCGCTAATAGAAAACTATACTTTTCGTGAGTGACAAAGATGATTCAGTGTTGCCATATACATTATTTAATTCACGAATTTAGCCATTTTGACGTAACTAACCCGATTTTAAAAATTCTTTCGCTAATAGAAAACTATGCTATTCGTGAGTGACAAAGGTGATTCAGTGTTGCCATATACATATTATAATTCACGAATTTGGCCATTTTGACGTAACTAACCCGATTTTAAAAATTCTTTCGCTAATAGAAAACTATGCTTTTCGTGAGTGACAAAGGTGATTCAGTGTTGCCATATACATTTTTTTATTCTCGAATTTGGCCATTTTGACGTAACTAACCCAATTTTAAAAATTCTTTCGCTAATAGAAAACTATACTTTTCGTGAGTGACAAAGGTGATTCAGTGTTGCCATATACATTTTTTTATTCACGAATTTGGCCATTTTGACGTAACTAACCCAATTTTAAAAATTCTTTCGCTAATAGAAAACTATACTTTTCGTGAGTGACAAAGGTGATTCAGTGTTGCCATAAACACTTTTTTAATTAATAGAACACGCCCGTTTTGTTACTACTGATCTGATTTTAAAAATTCTTTCACTGAGGAAGTCAGTACAGTATTTCTGTCTCTTTTCCTCTTATATACTATCATTCTCTCTCATCCTGTCTCTTTTTTCTCTCTTTAATATTTATCTTTATCTCTGTTCAGAATGGTCAGTCTCTGTTCGGTTTTTTTTTTCGAGTCTCTCTCTCCTTTATTTTTATTTTTGTACATATATTCTTAATTTAACATATACTTTAACGTAGACGAAGTCGCGGTAGTCGACTAGTAATTAATAATATTACAAACTAAAATACTCAAGCGGTCAATTTAATTAATACATTCTTTGCACATGAAAAAAAATATTTACAAAAAATTTATATTCATTGTCAATTTGTCATCTAGGAAAAAGAAAAAAAAACCCTATATAGCACCTGGATGTATCCGCAACAGAGACAAAGTACATAAAAAAGCAAAATTATTCCCAAATAATAATATTTCACGTATATTCACGTTCACGTTGGTCGCCCGCGGACCGAGAAACGAGAAAAAAAACAAAGTTATATATTCAATTTATTACTCATTCATCAGTTCATTATTTTTCTGTTATACAAAAGTTCTTGTAGTAATTAAACGAAAAGGCCAAGTCACATATCTTGACTAAGGTGTAGAGTTTGTGAAGTGAGAGCTTGTAGAGGTAGGTAGGGAGGGCGTGTAGAGTTAGGAGCTTGGCTCTATTTGAGATCTGAGAACTTTTTAACAGTGCGAGGTATATGGTCTCGTCTTGGCAATATTTCATATGAAAATGTTTTTGATGGGATAGATTTAATTAGAAAAATAAGATCAGTAAGGCAGCAGTTATCCTTAGATTATAATCTAAAGTATATGTCGGAGCATAGTAAAAGATTATCGATTAATCGAATCGTTATCGTTGTCTATGGCGTTGGAGTGGGGTAGTAATCACTTCCGTTGTTTTGACAGTCTCTACCCTCGACCCTTTATATGCGATCAACAGTCTAACTGAAGTCTTAGTCGTGCGCGGTCTCTCAAGAAGTGAACATCATCTAAGTAGTGCTAGTGATAGTGATAGTGTCAAGTGCAGTGTAGTGTGGAAGTGCTGTCCAACTAAGGTCACGTAAGTCCTTACAATGTAATTGCCACGTGGTTAAGTAAACACAATTTTAGGTTAGGTTAGCCTTAGGTTAGGTTAGCCTTGTGTTAGATTCGGTTTATGTGCGTTTAACCTTGGGTTTAAACAGAGAGCCTAGCAGTGGAGGCGAGTGTCGTGATCACTTAAAGGAATTCCTTAAGCCTACACTTTGGTCACAAGTCCAAGGCACTGCTCAGGTTTCTCTCGTAATTGTTAGAGATCATATTTGATCATTTATCGGTTCAATAGGAGTATCTACGTTGCGTTTACCCAATATTCCATTCAATACCATCACCCCCTTTTAGTGTTCCCCAATATTCCCCATCTTTCTCCTTCCATTTCCTTTTCACACCATTTAAAATCCCCGACATATATATATATATATACAAACAAGTCTGTAAAGAAAGCAGTCTCGCACTAATGATAATTATTTTATAACATGGAGTACTTTAGAGCTTCTAACATTAAAATTTGCAGAATTCTCATACAAAAAACCATCCCCACTTTAAAGGGTTGGGGGGTAAAAGTTCCAAATTTTATAATTTTTGTTATTGATGTATTAATACTAGTCTAAGTAATAAACTGTATACTAAGTTTTAGCTTTCTAGGACTTCGGGAAGTACCCTAAGCATTTTGATGATCATCAGTGGGTCAGTGGCAAAATCGACGTTTTTTAGATATCAATAAAATCTAAATAATAAAAGCTATGTAATTGAAATTTTATATTTTTAATGAGTCTACTAATGCCATCATTTCCCGAGAGTTTTGTAAATATGGTGTAATCCAAACCCAAGTTATGAGAGTTCAATAAATCGACGAAGCGCTTCGAGAAAAGGTAGTAGTGCCCTTGCGCTTCGCTTGGCTCGTATGGCTAGATAGATCAGGGCGATATTAATTTCAGCTTGTATACTTCAGGCGGCTTGTATACCCTAAAATTTTTTTATCGTCAGTTAGTGAGATAATATTATTGACATTATATCCCGAGAATTTGGTTTATCTTGTTCACATTATTTCCATGCTGTAGGTACTCTACATTGTATGATCCTGTAGTATCTAAAAGAACGGTTTAGTTTTCTGAGGTCCGAAAATGTGTTCTTTCGTGACCTCCGGTCATGAAATGACGATCGTCTGATCCCTAGCAAACACCAATTTTTATAATAATTCTTTTACGATAGAAGTTGCCAACCTATGGAATATGCTACCAATTTTATTTATATATTAAAAAGTTGTCTTTTTAACTATTATTTATCCTCTCAACAGTAGTGTATGTGTTGTATATAATTCATATATTTAATTTTTTCTATTATTTATGTATATATTTTAGTGTATGTATTTAGAATTTAATTTTATCATAAATGTATTTATCAATACATGTTACGTGTAACTGTTTGCACTATCCTTCCTTTCACCGAAGGCTGTCTGTTAAAGATTAGCAAAGACCGCCTTCGCATTCTCTCTGTTTTAGTATTATTTGTTATGCCGTTATATTCAATTTCCTGTATTTAGTGTGTGCAATAAAGTGCTTATAGCTAATTGGCCTATTAATAGTTATGATATTTTATGAAATATATTTCAAAACTAGTTCTGATTTTAGATGCAATACTAGGACACTGTAGTTTTTATTTGAATTACCCAAGAATATAGTAAATATTTAAGATTATAGAATGCTCTTAAACAGATGGAATACAATATTTCTGATGAAGCGTTTTGTACTTAATTTAGTTCCATGATAAACCTTTTATAGAAAAGCACACAAACGAATAATCCATAAAGATTTATTTGCGTAGGACTCGCCGCGTCGAACGTTCAGCTGAACGATAGTATATACTGACATAGGCGAAACTTGAAGCGTTAGTAGCTCAGTGTTTCGGGCGTTGGATTCACGGTTGATAGGTCGTGAGTTCAAATCGAGGTGATCGAATCAATCGAAATTAGTGAGGACATTGGACTACTGGCGTGGCCCACTCCTGACACAAGAATTTTAGCTTAGTTGGAGGGGTAAAGGGAATACTAGTAGTATGTGATTTCTTTTTTATTAAATATTTTTTCATATTAAATAATATTCTTCACAAAAAATAATAAAATCCATCACCAATGTATTTATTTTATTACCCTCTCTAAAGTTATGACAAGTTTTATAAAAGCTATTGTGACTAATGTCGGACATGTCGTAATAACAGAAACTATCACATCCGTGTGTTTATTGCTCTGCCGCGTCTTTGGTTACGACAAGATTTATATGAAGATTGTCACTAATGTCGGACATGTCGTTTACGACAAATTTTATTGGAAGTTACTGTAAATAATGTTGGACATGTCGCATGAAAAGAAACGTTAAAATCGATGTTTTTCTGTGTTAATAAGCATATAAACCAAATAAATCCATTGAGTGAATCATCAATACATGAAAGGTAGACGTGGATGGAATGAAGCAATAATCCTCTTCGTAATGGAGGGATCAGTTGTGCAAGAATTTCAGATAACATTTATACTGCGGGTATTTGAAACAAAAGGATTTCAAAATAAATACCATGTGCAAAATGTTAGGAAACCCTAAAGTCTTACACATGGTATTTATCGTACTGGTTTATACTAATAATAATAAATATTCTATATTAAGATAACTAAGACCTACTTTGTTACTAGTACCAGCTAACAGTCTATGTCAATAGACTTACATTTATAGTAATTATAATTATTATCTTAATATACACTATGTTAGTGTTAACAATATGTCGGGGATTTTAATGATGAGGAGGAAAGAGGAGAGGGAAATATTGGAAAACACTACAAGGGGTGATGATATTGAGTGGACTATTGGGTAAACGCAACGTAGACACTTCTACTGAACCGATAAATAATCAAATATGATCTCTAACAATTACGAGAGATGCCTAAGCAGTGCCTTTGACTTGTGACCAAGGTGTAGGCTTAAGGATTTCCTCTATTAGATCGAGACTCTCGCCTCCGCTGCGAGGCTCTCTAATTAAACCCAAGCTTAAAGGCACATACACCTAACCTAACACAAGACGTGACAACTACATCGTAAGGTACTCACGTGACCATAAACGGAAAGCACTCCCAGCACTAACACAATATTGCACTTAACACTTCACTAGCACTATCCAGAGACTACTTCACTCCTTGAGTTTGATATTGAATTTGAATTTGAGAGAACGCATATAAAGGGTCGAGACTGTCAAACCGACGGAAATGACTACTACCCTACTCCAACGCCATAGATAGCGATCATCATTCGATTATTCGATAATATTTTACTATTCTCCTACAAATATATAATATCATCATATTTAGTCACAAGTATTTTCATGTACTGCTTCAAGATTGGAGAATCAACCTTATCCACCAGTGTCTTCAGGATGCACTTGGTGCTTGTTCGTAATCATGCCAAGAGTGATGACGCTTTTTTTCTTATCAAACGTCAGTTCCCTCTTGTGCAAACATGTCAGATGTAGTGCAATACCGTGGGAAGCATCCTGATAGCGTCATTGTACTGCACTCTCAATTAGTCTATACACCTCAGAGAATTTATCTACTCACTAACTTAATACTGACTGAGTATGGAAGTGTTACAATTTCTACCATAAACTTATTTTTAACCGACTTCAAAAAGGAGGAGGTTTTCAATTCGATTGGTGTATATATTTTGTTTATGTATGTCGAGGGATTTTAAAAAACGATGTGAAAGGAGATGGAAGGAGGAAGATGGGGAATATTGGGGAACACTAAAAGGGGGTGATGGTATTGAATGGAATATTGGGTAAACGCAACGTAGATACTCCTATTGAACCGATAAATGATCAAATATGATCTCTAACAATTACGAGAGAAACCTAAGCAGTGCCTTGGACTTGTGACCAAGGTGTAGGCTTAAGGATATCCTTTAAGTAATTACAACACTCGCCTCCACTGCTAGGCTCTCTATTTAAACCCAAGGTTAAACGCACATAAACCGAATCTAATACAAGGCTAACCTAACCTAACATTGTGTTTACTTAACCACGTGGCAATTACATTGTAAGGACTTACGTGACCTTAGTTGGACAGCACTTCCACACTACACTGCACTTGACACTATCACTATCACTACCACTACTTAGATGACGTTCACTTCTTGAGAGACCGCGCACGACTAAGACTTCAGTTAGACTGTCGATCGCATATAAAGGGTCGAGGGTAGACTGTCAAAACAACGGAAGTGACTACTACCCCACTCCAACGCCATAGACAACGATAACGATTCGATTAATCGATAATCTTTTACTATGCTCCGACATGTATGTATATTAATTACGCTGAGATTTATGATCCGATTTACGTGAATTTTCTTTTGTTTGGTGCGGAATAGCTGCTATTTGGTCCCATAAAAAATTAAAATAGTTTGACCCAGTCGTTTTAATTTTATGAACCTTCAAAAAGGACGAGGTTCTCAATTCGACTGGTATGTTTTTAAAATTTATGTACACCGATTACGCCGAGATTTATGAACCTATTTACGTGATTCTTCTTTAGTTAGATGTGGAATAGTTGCCACTTGGTCCCATAAAAATTTAACATAGTTTGGCCCTGTAGTTTTCATTTTATGAACATTCTTTCCGTTTCTTTCACCTTTCGTAGGCCTATCCATAGCTGCTTAAAATAAAATTTCTATTCAATATATGACAATAAAAAGCAACGAAATGGTATAGTCTACCTGATTTACAGAACAACCTATTACAGACACTAAAAAGTAAAAAAATAAAAAACCTATGTTAAAAAAACCGACTTCAAACTAAAAATGCACCAAAAAGTAAGAAATAATTCCGTTATTTATTATTCTCTCTTTATTGAGACAATAATATATAATAATTGTTATTTTTGTAGTCGGTGCACGGTAAGATTAATACATTAATAAAATGAGTATTTTGAGTAAAATTAAATAGATTAAAAATCGTTTAAGCATAGAATGAATCAAACTTTTGAGCGGAGCAGCAAACTGTAGTGTACATATCTCCCCCCCAGACGCCAGATGCCACTAACTCCGAATAATTCCTTACTCTAAACTTCTGCATGATCCTTCCTTCGCGTTTTTAAACTTTAATCAACTGTGCATTTCAACTTAAACTACTTTGAAACTCATTTTTCAGCAATAATGAAAACCTTTTAAAAATTCAAAAGAATATCTTATAATTTTCAGCTTGGATAACTTTTATCTAAGGCCCATGCGACTATCTGTAAGTTTGAAGAAAAGTAGTGGGGATGGTTATATAGTTTATTTCACAACCTCTTATATTTTGGGAATAAATCAGGCGCGTCGGAGCAGTATCGTCGCGTAAGAACTAATAATGTCTGGCGCATACCCTGTGATCTCCGCTAAAGAGGCCCTATTATTGACTTCTCCGCATTCGAGACTGAAGAATTATACTTAGATGACTTCTATTACTAATACATAAATGATATAATAATTCTAATTATATAATTAATATATTTAGAACCAGACGTTTCTTTTCAGTTTTTTGTGTTACTGTTATCAGCACAAACTATCTCGCGCAGACGTTAATTATTAGTAAACTTAATTATTATAACTATTTAATTATTAATATAAAACGGCAGCTATTTTTAGTATTACAATTCATTAGTAGAGTACATATTTTTTATGGAATTTCAGGGACAAACGAGCAGACGGCCCACTTTATGGCAAGTGGTCATCGTCGCCCATGGACATCGCACACACAAGATTTCATCTTGTTTTGCCGAAGCGTTGCCACCTCAAAGATAATTCAGTAGAACTGAACGTGAACCCAGAATTCAGAGTTGAGTTCAGATCATTTTGGGCAATTAATCTCCTTTAACTGTGAGTTAAAAAAAGGAAATAAAAATAAAAAGATTGTGTTTGTTCCTACGAACTCCAAACGTATGGAGAAATTTAAAGGTAGTATTATAGCAAAACTCACATACTTAAATTTTGACAACAATAACCCTGATATGTTATATAACACACTATTTAAATTAATAAAATCAGAGTTTACTGCTATATTCACTACCAAGACAGTCAATTCGGGTGGTCTCTTGTCATTTAATGATTGGGCAACTGTTGGTATTCATCGAAGTAGAGAAAAACTATATCAACTTTATAATGAGAGATCATACAACCATTCAGAGTCCTTTATAGCCTTTGTTAAAGCATATTCAAAGTTATTTAAAAAAGTGTGTTCCATGGCAAAGTCGTTACATATTAAACAAAAAATTTATAATGCACAAGACAAAATAAAAATGACATGGAATATTATCAATTGGGAAACTGGAAGAGTCAGAGATCGTAACTTCAAGTATAATCTCATTTATAATAACATTAATATCAAAACTGATCAGGAAGTTGCATCCACGTTTGAAAAATATTTCTCTGACATTCCAATCTCAACAACTTGTTCTCTCATTTCATCTGCCAGCGTTGCTGAATCATTATTGCTAGAAAATGTTAAAAAATGTGATGTACTGTTCGAATTTAGTACTGTCAACAGTAAAGATATAATTAAAACATTTAAAACCCTAGATATGAAGAAAACAGCTGATATTTGGGGTATTTCTGTTAAAATAATTAACTCCATAATTGATGCCATTGCACCGTATCTAGCTACTATTTTCAATACTTGTATTAAACGTGGCGTGTTTCCTGACCTGATGAAGCATAGTAAAGTAACGCCTATATTTAAATCTGGATGTATAACTGATCCAAATAATTTTCGACCCATCTCAGTATTGCCAACGCTTAGTAAAATTTTTGAAAAACTAATTTTAAACCAAATGTTGATTCATTTTAATTCACAGAGACTTCTCCATGTGAAACAATTTGGTTTTACTAAGGGTTGTTCAACAACGGATGCCGGTGTCGAATTAATTAAGAATATCTTCGAGGCCTGGGAGGAATCACAGAATGCACTTGGAATATTCTGTGACTTATCTAAGGCCTTCGATTGTGTACAACATGCGACTCTGGTCAGAAAGCTGCGCCACTATGGCATCAAAGGAACTGCGCTCGACCTTATGAACTCCTATCTAAACAATAGAGTTCAAAGGGTTGACGTGAATGGCAAGACATCTCCTGGGGCTCGTCTGCATATGGGGGTCTCCCAGGGTTCTATTCTTGAAACATTTCTCTTCCTCATTTATATAAACGACCTGCCAAACCTTGTAGAAAAAAAGAACAAGATAGTATTGTTTGCTGATGACACTTCACTAATATTTAAAGTGAAACGCTATCAAACTGAATATGACGATGTAAACAATGCTCTCTCTGATATTGTACATTGGTTCAGTGCTAATAATCTAATGTTAAATAGTAAGAAAACTAAATATATAAAATTTACGACACCCAATGTTAAGAAAATAGAGAGTGGTGTATTTATAAATGGAGAGGAGTTGGAACCGGTGGAATCTACCGTATTTTTGGGCATCACTGTCGACTCTAAATTGCAATGGGGCCCCCATATTGAGAGGTTGGCCAATAGACTCAGCTCTGCAGCATACGCGGTTAAAAAAATACGCCAATTAACTGATATAGACACGGCTCGTTTAGTTTACTTTAGCTACTTCCATAGTATAATGTCTTACGGCATTCTACTTTGGGGTAACGCAGCCGACATAAACACGATTTTCATACTGCAGAAGAGGGCTATTCGCGCAATCTATGGTCTCGGCCCTAAAATATCTTTAAGAGATAAATTCAAAGAAATTAATATATTGACTGTTGCTTCACAATATATTTTTGAAAATGTTATGTATGTGCGTAAAAATATTAATGATTTTATTAGAAATAGTGACTTGCATGACATCAATACTAGGAACAAACACAAACTTGTTACTCCTACTACTCGATTGAGTAGAATTAGTAATTCTTTTGTTGGGCGATGTGTATGCTTTTACAACAGGATCCCAGAAAACGTTCAAAATTGTTCTATAGGAAAATTTAAAAAGTTAGTTAAAAAACGTTTGTGTGACAAAGTCTATTATAACATTAAAGATTTTTTGGAAGATGTCACGCCTTGGGAATGATGCGTTCGCTCCAGGCTTTCTCAATGTATAAATATACTTTTTATAAAAATTGGCGTTTAAAAAATCAAAGATAAAAAATATCCAAAAGAAACAGTCCCGCTGAGTTTCTTGCGCCCATTCTTCTCAGGTCTGGGTTAGGCCGTTTCCGAAAGGGTGGTAGATTCCGACGTTCAATAAGAGAATGTAAATTCCAACATTGAATAAAAAATTTTGACTTTGACTTTGACTTTGACTAGAGCCGTAGAATTAATGGGATGGGAGAGGGACGGGTAAGTCTGGCTGACGTGCAGCTCGACTGTAACAAGTCAATGAAAATTGGTGGTCGCAAGCCTGTCGAGGAACAGATCCCCTACCAAGGAGTGATGAATTACTCGCTTAATTATGATGATTCTACATCATAGCAATTTATTATGTATTTTTCTTATGACTTCTTTTGTCATAGGTTATTATTTCTCATGATAATGTCAGTAAAATTATTCTTCTAAATTATAAAATTATAAAAACTTCTGATTGGAGTTTTAAAAATGAGAATTGTATTCTAATTCGTCCCCTCAGGGGTCAGATTATTTTGTTATCTACATGGGACCGGCACAAGACAACATTAATATGCAATTATAAAATTTGCTCGCTCTCGGTGAGGCATCACGTGTCGCGCGTTTGGAGCTTACTTATTTAATATTTACTGATGAATAAGGTGTGCGTTTACCATGCAGTACCACTGTAAAAAATTTAAATTGTTTCTGTCAATTAAGAAATCAGAAAAATATTTCATATGCAAAGGCAAATACGGAGGATACTTCCACAAAACGAAAGCTTGTCTGAAAATGTGACAAAGTGTATGGATACTGGAAAATGTTCGCATTGTTATGAAAATGACGAAATAATCAGTAAAACTCCACGGTCAACCTCAAGTTCACAGTTTTCAGGAAGTCCGGAAAGCTTCGATTACTCCGTTATCCGTTCGATCGTAACGGTTTTAGGACCCAGTTCCTAAAACCGTTACGATCGAACAACTCTTAAAAGGACTAAATAATAAAAATTCGCATTAAAATCGGTATAGTTATTCAGGAGCTACGATATAGACAGACAAACATTACCATTAAAAAAAATACTTACAACCAAAGTACTCTTTAAGACAGTTCCATAAAACCCAAACACGACTAGTTTACGTTGTCCCATGCCTGTGTTCCAGTACATACCTTCTGGTGTCATCATCAACTAATGGTAGATAAAGCCGGAAGGTCTAAGAATCTACTGGTAACATCAACATAATAAGTGTTTTTTAAATTTCCTCATAATAATAGTTGCTTTACATTATTAAACCATATAATGGCTATCTGTGGTCTTCCTCATCAGTTCCACTTCATCAAATGATAAATTCTGAATGCAAATGCTCGTAACCTTTCTCAAAATATCAAAATTATTATATGTGTGCCTATAACTTTTGAGAAGTTCTCTCAATTCCTCAAAGACGCCATCATCAGAACTGGATTTTGAAAAAAATAGGACCAATCTGTAAGCATATCCTACCAAATACAAAAAGAAATTTTCAATTCGGTTCATAAATGACGGAGTTCTGAGGTAACAAACGTAAAAAAAAAAAAAATACAACTGAATTGATAACCTCTTTTTTTTTGAAGTCGGTTGAAAATGGCACTTATCGTCGAAATACGTGATAATACTAAACTCTATGCAGTGCAATATGACGAACTTCTTCAAATGCATAACGATCTACTTGCTGCTTTCAAAGAAAATGAAAAGAAAACGGAAGACCTCACTAACAGATGCAACTTTCTACAAAAAGCAAATGAGGCGTTAGAAATGAGAATTCATAATATGGAGCAGGCAGAGAAAAACAAAAACTTAGCAATTTTCGGAGTTAAACAAAAAGAAGAAGAAAACATTATGGAAGTAGTAAAAAGCACCGGAAAAAAATTTGAAGCGAAAACGTGCTTGGAGAGTTCCAAATAAGAAGAAAATAAACAGTGAAATTAAAAAGAGCCCACAAATAGTAACAAAATTTCGCTTTATGGAAGAAAAAGAACAGTGGTTTGAGAAAACAGGTCTTATAAAGAGTAACAAAGACATATACTCAGATGGAAGTAATTCTTCAATTTATATTAACGAAGATCTCACTAGACAGAATAAGGATTTATTATGGAGTGCAAAACAAAAGAATTCCAATATGATGATAATGAAAAAAGAATTCCAATATTCTCATTAATCGATATAGAAAAATTAATTGAAAAGGAAGGAGAACAACAAAGAGGAGTGAAACGAATAGAGTTTATAATATAATTTAAAAATATAAAATTAAAATGGGAGATAGCTGGGTTTTCATACACATATATCGTCATATTTGGTTTGATAGCATTTCCACTTTAAATATTAGTGAAATGTCATCAGCAAACAATACTTTCTTGTTTTTTTTTTACAAGGTTTGGCAGTTTGTTTATATAAATGAGGAAGAGAAATGTTTCAAGAATAGAACCCTGGGAGACCCCCATATGCAGACGAGCCCCAGGAGATGTCTTGCCATTCACGTCAACCCTTTGAACTCTATTGTTTAGATAGGAGTTCATAAGGTTGAGCGCAGTTTCTTTGATGCCATAGTGGCGTAGCATTCTGACAAGAGTTGCATGTTGTACACAATCGAAGGCTTTAGATAAGACGCAGAATATTCGAAGTGCAGTCTGTGATTCCTCCCAGGCCTCGGAGATATTCTTAATTAATTCGACACCAGCATCCGTTGTTGAACAACCTTTAGTAAAACCAAATTGTTTCACATGAAGAAGTCTATGTGAATTAAAATGAATTAACATTTGGTTTAAAATTAGTTTTTCAAAAATTTTACTAAGCGTTGGCAATACTGAGATGAGTCGAAAATTATACATCCAGATTTGAATATATGCGTTACTTTACTTTTATACAAGTATTGAAAATAGTAGCTAGATACGGTGCAATGGCATCAATAATGGAGTTAATTATTTTAACAGAAATACCCCAAATATCAGCACTTTTCTTCATATCTAGGGTTTTGAATTATTTATTAGAGTATTGAATGTTTTAATTATATTTTTACTGTTGATAGTACTAAATTCAAACAATACATCGCATTTTTTTACATTTTCCATCAATAATGATTCAGCAACGCTGGTAGACGAAATGAGAGAACAAGTGGTTGAGATTGGAATGTCAGAGAAATATTTTTCAAACCTGGATGCAACTTCCTGATCAGTTTTGATATTAATGTTATTATAAATGAGATTATACTTGAGGTTACGATCTCTGACTCTTCCAGTTTCCCAATTGTGTTAGCAACACTGTTTATAAAGTAGTAGTATCGGGTAGATCATTTTATATTATTTCAAGTATACCGACGTGAAGACGATATATAACCTTCAGTGCGATAGTTTAGTCTCAGTCTCTCTGGTGTTTTCGTGGAGTGAACATGGTAGTGTTATAGTGTCGTAATTAAGATTATCCTTCTCGAGGTCCACGTAAGTTTACTTTATTATATATTGTCGTTAGCTAGGTCGAGTGGTGGAGGTGAGAGTTAATATATTATGAAAGAGCTCTTTAAACCTGCTCCTGGGTCTCAAGCCCCAGGCACCGCTCGCCTCATTCTAAATTGCATGTGTATACGTGTTGCTGTGCAGTAATGGGTATCATATCTCTCTTATCAACCGACTTCAAAAAAGAAAGAGGTTATCAATTCGGGTGTATTTTTTTTTTACGTTTGTTACCACAGAGCTCCGTCATTTATGAACCGAATTGAAAATTTCTTTTTGTATTTGGTACTATATGCTTACAGATTGGTCCCATTTTTTTCAAAATCCAATTCTGATGATGGCATCTTTGAGGAATTGAGAGAACTCCTCAAAAGTTATAGGCACATATATAGTAATTTTGTTATTTTGAGAAAGGTTACAAGCATTTGCATTCAGAATTTATCATTTGATGAAGTGGAACTGATGAGGAAGACCACAGATAGCCATTATATGGTTAAGAATGTAAAGCAACTATTATTATGAGGAAATTTAAAAAATACTTATCATGTTGATGTTACCAGTAGACTCTTAGACCTTCCGGCTACATATTGTACGATTGTACTATTGCTGGCACCGACTTCAAAAATACCAATTATTGTATATTATTGTCCTAATAAAGGGGAGTTAATAAATAAGCTAATTATTTCTTACTTTTTAGTGCATTTTTTAGAGTTTGAAGTCGGTTCAATTTTTTGTTAAAAATGTTTTATATTAATTTAAATAGTGTGTTATATAACATATAAGGGTTGTATTCAAACTGTTCATTAATTCAGTCACTCTTTCATTTATTCAATAATAATCTACCCGCAACTATTAATCATATATCTCTCATCGTTAAGGCAGCGTCCGTAAGAAACGCTTTCGTTCGACCGTTTGTTCTCCAACTTACTGCAGCAAATCCGACTACCACGAAAACTCTTTACATTTTTCGGGTTAATACCTGTATAGCCTATGACACTCACAAATGATGAGGCTTTTTATTGGTAAAGTATTTTTTATGTTTAAACACTACAACTAAGAAATTTTCAGCGTTAAGTTAGCGTTAAAATGGAGGTAGAGATCCGGGAATAGAGTTTTTTTATTGGAAATATCCTCCCGTTTAAGAATCTTTTTTTGAAATTTCTGAAATACGTAATAGTCTATAAAATATTGGCGAAAATACTACCAAATTACAAATTTAAGGTTTAAGGTTTAAGACATTTATTTCTCCAAAAGAATAAAATTCACTTACAACAGAGAAATACAAAATACTAATTAGTACTAATTGTTTATGAACTACGTGGATACATAATATGCGGGTAGTACAAAAAGTAAATTTCTACCGACAACAAATTGTAAACATTGGTTATTAAGGTGCTTATTAAGTATGACTAATAGTAGTTGCTATTGGACAGTTGCTATAAAAATTTTATTTATTGTATAGAATATGAAATTATATTTATTAAGTACCTTAATAACTTACAAATGATTAGTTATTTTATTTTGTTTAGAATAAATTTCAGTTTATCTTAACACAGTTTATATAATTATATAATATAATGACGAGTGTTTTAAAACAAAATTTACTTTAATAAATATATAACACGAGATTACAACGAGAACATAACCAAAGCGTGGCCCCACTACTCAAGGTTGTGCATCTGCTGTATATTATAATACTAGTTGACCTGCGCCGGCTTCGCCCGGATGCTATTTACCACGTTTACTTAGATTTAACAAAAAATGTTTAATTTTTATCCCACAGGAACTATCAATTTTACCGGGATAAAACGTAGCCTATGTGTTAATCCAGGTTAAAAAGTAAATGTGTGACTAATTTTAGCGACATCCGTTTAATCTTATATAAATAAAAGCTTGAAAAATTGTTATGCAGCACAATTACTTCGGATAAGGATCCTCATTTCAATATTTTATTGAATCTTGACTTTGAAACAATAAAGAAAATCCATATAGAACTCAAAGTAGTAAACATAATTAACTTGAAAAATACTTAGCTTTTTTATCTAATGTTATTATCAAACAATCTCAAAACTTAAATATAAACACAAAACCGTTGGTAATGTAACATACAAGAGACTTGTTCACGATGTTACTGTACTTGTTGGTGATACCTGTACTATTGCTTTTGGTCCTGGATCGGTTGAAGTGCAACAAATTGAAGATATTGTACGAACAAACCAAGGTGGATTATCCTCGTCTGCCCATTCTTGGACATGGGTATTTATTTGTTGGAAATGGTGCAGGTACTTATTATAAATATATTTACGGGATCCTTTCCAATGTAATAATTACAATTAACTCTACATAATTGAGTAATCAGATAATTACTCAATTATGTAGATCATAATCTTCAGTTAAACGGTCATCAAATGGTCAATGGTAGTTGCCCTTGATAGGAAAGTAGTTTCGAGTAATTTTATGTCTGCATTTTATTATTTAATTAATAATTTTAGAAAATTGGTTCTAATTTTTTTATATATTTATTTTTACTTTATAAAAAAAGTAGCTTACGAGAAAGAAATAAGATTAAAAATTTTGTTTACATTACGTTCTAAACATATATCCTCCTAAAATCACAAATAATAGAGCCAATCCAAAATTTATATTCATAATCTATGTACTTGGAAATCTAATAATCCGTTAATACATCTACGCCAATTTTTTTTTGTTCAACTGTGTTATTGGTAACAGTCTCAATGGTATTTACATATTATGTACAGTTAACTACAGTTCTAAAAAATTAGCTTGTTTTGAAAATTACAAAAATCCATACATATTGAGACATTATTTTTAGTCATCTTGACCAATTTCATGGTAATGAAATAAAAAAACGTATGTACTTACACGTTATGCAAATGTATGTTTCACTAATTAAATTTTTATTTCAGGTTTAATGCAAACAATTCATGAAATATCTCGACAAGCTTCGGGAAACGAACATGGAGTAACTACTTTCTGGATTGGCAATCGCCTGTATTCAGGTAACTTTCGTAATCTGTTAAGTAAAATTAAATATTGAACTTTAAATAAAAGCATCTCTTTAAATTTTTCCCAAATATTATAAAAAAATTGGGTAACAAGACATATGTTTACAAAAGGTTATCTAATACAACTGAGGTAGGGCACAGCAGGAAATTTCCTGCTCAAATATGGAGCAGCCCCACTGGGGTAGTACCTCGACCTTACAGAAGATCACAGCTAAATAACACTCTAAAGCAGTGTTGTATTCCTGTTGGTGAGTAAGGTGACCAGAGCTCCTGGGGGGAATCGGGGACAGGGTCGGCAACGCGCTTGCGATGCTTCTGGTGTTGCAGACGTCTATAAGCTCCGGTAATCGCTTACCATCAGGTGAGCCGTACACTTGTTTGCCGACCTAGTTACATAAAAAAAATGAAACAAGTATAGAAACTCATCAATGTTTTTATTATTATTATTACATTTGTTTATTATAAACAAGTAAAACAGAAATAATACATATAAAATAAATCTAAACTAAACGAGTACAAAGGCAAACTTATTCCAAGTATGAATCTCATCCAGTCAAATCAATTGATTAGATGGAATTATTTTTCCTTAGACTACTATATTAATTCAACATTTATGTTCCCTGCACAACACTTTGATGAATACTTAAAATAATATAATAGATTTTCACATAAGATCCGTCATCAATTCTGTCTCTCTAGGCCACGCAATAATCTTTTATTTAAAATTCTCGTGTCACCATGTTAGTTACCATACTCCTCCGAAACGGCTCGACCGATTTTTATGAAATTTTATAAGCATATTCAGTAGGTCTGAGAATCGGCTACTATCTATTTTTCAAGTGATAAGGGTGGCCCACCCCAAATTTATATGGCAAAACAACGTTTGCCGGGTCAACTAGTTATACTATATAATATATTTTTTTAGCTATATGCGATCCAAAAGCAGCAAACAGTGTTAAAATATTGCTTGGAGAAGGGATACGTGGTTAATTTTACACATCACCTCCTTGGCAACGGGACGATCTTTGCACCAGGTCTGTATTTAGATATAATATATCTATTATATTCTAGCTATTTACATTTATAAAAATTAATACCTATTTCTCTTTTTGTTGTGTTTGTTATTGGCAAGAGAAGGTTCTTATGTAAGAAAAATTCGGCCGAGTGCGAGTGAGGAACTCGCCCACTAAAGGTTCCGTACAATTTCAATATTTTTATCGACTAACACTATCAAATTTTGATTTTCGTATGCCGTTCAATAGTAGAAATATCATCAATAGTAGTAATGAGGGACAAGGGTTCAACAAGAAATCAATTAACCGACTTTAAACTCCAAAAAATGCAAAAATAATTATAAATTAAATAAAAATAATTACATTAAAATGATTTTGAAGTGGGTGAGCATATATCAATAAAATATATAAGTATCAGGTCAAATATAGAACCTCCTTATTTGGAGTCGAGTTAAAATATTTTACAAGTTGTATATTCGCTAAAATACCTTTAGATTCATTTCACACGATACGACAATAAAAACGTCAATGTTTGCGATTTTACTAACGATAGCATATTATCTTCGGTACAGATTTGAACCCTGATGAATATTAAGCTAAAGAGAGCTTTGAAAATTTGAGTAACTAGAAGAGGTTCCTTACTTTAAACCTTATTGACCAGTCTTAAAATTAAAAATTTAATAAATTAATTAATGAAATTTATATTTTACCAAATAATCTATTTAAAAACATTATTTCTTTCTTTCTTGTAATAAATTTATTTAAAGTTTTTAAATTTCAATTTCATAAAATAAAATTTTTTCACCAGAGTTTAAAAATATTTGGTATCTGTATCGAGGGGAGGTATTTTATATAACATATACGAATATTACTAAAATCGCAATCATCTTTCACAGTCACAACAGTCGTTTTTCAATCAAAATACATCAGATAAAACCTTTTTTTTACATAGAGATTAGTCTTTAAACGGATGATCAAATCTTCACATATTGTAACTAAAAACCATCTCCAATAATTTGGGTATTTAACAAATTTTTTAGATAAGAATACTGTCTTTGTTTAAAATAGTTTAAACATTTAAGTGATTTTTTCTCACAGTAAAAATCTGGCGACCTCGTCATAGCGCGCGCAGCAGCTCCGAAGCACGTCGACACTTCTTCGAAGTGTTTGTGCGCAGCAGCAGCGCTGCGGTGGAGGAGCTCGCCTCTGTTGCGGGGAAGGGAGACTTTTCATTCTGGAATTATTTCTGCCCTTATGCCTTGAATTCTACATGTAGTAAGATTGTTTTTTAATTGTTAATAACGTTTGACTCGCTAGTGGTCTCTATTAGTTTATTGTAATATAATTCTCACCTGCTTGATCATAGTCAACTATCAGTGTAATGAGGTGTGAAATTTATTGACGATCACCTGAAGCCTTTCAAAGGTTATAAATATTTTCAGGAACAATATTCGGAGACGATTTAAAACTTCAGAAGAATCACCCCTTTATACATGGATTTGTGGAATATTTTGAAAACGTAGCAGCACGGTTTTGTAAATTTTGGCTCCACTGGAATACCCTCTACGAGTTATTGCCGGTGTTCAAGAGGCAAACTGATGCAAAGAAAATAATACATGATTTCTGTAAAAATGTAAATAATAATCTATCTTAGTTTGATACTGTTATAATACTGTTTCTAGCTAATGACTAATAATTCTAATGCACTTTCTACATTAAACTAAGTTCCAAAGGCACACATGTTATTCGTAAGACCTATGTTTCTATATAACAATATCTAGACTTACGTCAAACCAATGAGAAGCTTTATTTCTTTTAAATCACAACTACACGACAGATAGATTTAGTACTAATCGGCTTAAATATAATAATTCAGTATATTTTTTTAGCTTGTTAATAAAAGGAAAAGAGAACTGCAAGCATTAAACACTTCAGACCAAGTTATACTTAAAGATGTAGAACGTGAGAATGGACTGATTTATAAAATTAAGAATAGAGCTGCTGTTTAGTTTTTAGCAACTAATTGACAAAATTTTTCGACAGGTAAAAGTTCAAATCTCAATTCTGCTACTTTCCTAGAACTTTTAATAAAATATTCTGCTAACGATCAGGCGTACACTGATAAGGATTTACTCGAAGAGTCGTTAGTATTATTGTTAGCTTCCACGGACACAACTGCTACTGCTGGTTGTTTCACCTTACTTCTGCTGGCTCATCATCATGATGTACAAGATAAGATCGACAAAGAGTATGTATATGATGTTTAAAATTATTTGTCAGCACAAGCAAAATCTATGCATTTCTTGCTACAACATCAGTATCTTCTCACAAATTATCATTTACGCATGTTTATTTTGTATCCAAATGAGATAAAGCATCAAAGAAGAACCAGTGTTTTAGTCTAGTCGACACGTTAAAAATGGTCTAAAATAGAGATACTACTCTTAAAATTATGTCCAAAACTTGTATTAACACATAAAAAAATGCAAAAGTTGTGTTGTGAAGTGTGACTTGGGCCCTAGGTGCCAACTGTAAAAGCTAGTAGCCTGGACCTCATCGTCGTGTCATACGAGTTGTTTTGACGCACTCCTCACTTAACCACTGGCTGTTGTAGAGTCTACAGATGCTCCGATGTCGAAGCGCTTACAGTTGGCGCTCGGGCCCAAGTCACACTATACAAATTCACGTATTCTCCGCGGATTGTAGCAAAGTAAGCGTGGTGATTTCTTGTTAAACATGAGTCTTCGCAAAGTAAAGCCTGAATCAATTCAATATTTAAATAAAGATTGATTTTCATTTTATTGAGTTAGTGTAATATTGTTGTTATCATGATGCATTGATGTATATTTTTTTATAAATAATGACATCAGAAGGGTGTTAGATATAAAGAAGTTACCTGAAGGAGTCCCTTCCATCCTCTTGTAATATTTAAATATAAAAGAAAGAAGAGGTGAGCAGTCCCACTGTCGAAGTCCGGGTAATACAGTCGAGACTGCGGTGATGAAAACCGAAGCCTTAGTAAATCAGCCGAAGCTGTAATAAGAAAAAGGCGTGAACCTTGTGATGGAAATGAATCCAATAAAACAGCAATGCTGCGAAGTGTCCAAAGACAAAGGGACAAGCTCTGGTTATAAATAAAATGATAAATAAATCACTGGTTCTCTCTCCTCACTAAAGATGTTTACCCACAAACCATCTATGATAAATACTTTTTAAGATCTCTTAGTATATCGGTAGTATATGAAGTACATGAATAAGTAAGCTTAAGAACCGTCACAGCTAATAAACGCCTTTATCACATAATTCTAGGCGTCATTCCGGGTCCAATGCTATCTATCACACATAATTTTAAGAGCAGTATCTCTATTTTAGACCATTCTCAAATTGTCGACTAAACTATTTTGTCTTTTAAAAAAATCAAATCTTCATCCATATTATTTAGAAGTTACTGTAAATAGAATTGTTTATTACCAATTGAGTCTTTAGTATCTTTATATTAATTATGCATAAGGGAGACATAATTGTTTATTTGATTTTTATTATCAAACGCTTTCCAGAAGCCATGAAATATTTGGAGATTCAAACAGAGAAATTACATTTAAAGATATTTCGAAACTTTTATATATGGACGCAGTTTTGAAGGAATCACTACGTCTTTACCCTCCTGTGCCCATAATTTTGAGGACATGTGACAGAGATGCAGAATTACGTATGGAAAAATTGTTTATGTTTTTTTTTTACTAGATTGCATCATTTATGTAATTAGTGCAACTGTGCCTTCACCTCCGCTCTCTGTATTTTATCATGGATAACAATAATATGATTGAATCCTCATTTTGTGTTGAAATAGACTAATTTACTAATTTATCAGAACACAGAGTATAAAATCAACTTTCCCAAAGATGTGTCTTTTGTTTTGTTGATTTGGATGAATGGCGGCCCCATTCGAGTTTTACGTGAGCATGTAAGGGAGTCGGGGGGATCCTTGCTTTAGTAATTTTTGATGACATAGGGGATGAAAAACTGATTTTTACATTTAGAAATCAAAATAAATTGTCATCCGTGAGTTTTCAACTGTGAGGTCGTTACAAGCATCTGGGGAATGCATCGCAACCCTCGGTACTGGGGCGCAGACGCTGACCAGTTCAGACCGGAGCGGTTCCTGACCGCCACTCCGGAACAGCTCTCCGCCTTCATGCCCTTCAGTTATGGAGGACGAAATTGTATCGGTAGGTTATAATTTTGATTGCATTTTCTTTTGAAAAGTTGTACAGCTAAAGTAGGTTCTCTCTAGAGGGTAGGTGTCAGCTAAGATTTTTTTTACGGGGGTGCCCCTCCTAAGGGGTGGAATGGGGGTTTGAAGGTTATATGAAAGTCCTATGCTTTTAAAGTTTGAGGTTAGAAAAGCGGGAATATGAAAATTGGCATTTAGATTATTACAGCAGCGGGAAAAATTATCTTTTTATAATCTCATAGAAAATCAGAACTTCTACGCGGACGAAGTCGCGGGCGCCCGCTAGTATATATATATAACAAAGTCGAGGTTCTTCGAACACTTATAACTCGAGAACGGCTGGATGGATTTTCATGGTTTTTTATTTTTTGCGTTTGTCTCCGTCCTGAATAGCAGAACAACATCGGAAAATTGACAAAAAAAATAATGAAAGAAAAATCATTTTTCCACACAAAATGTTGATGGGTTTCGTAACTGCCAAACATTTAATGTTCATCCCGTCGATACGGTAAACTCTCCTCAAATTAAAGAACGTAATTAATTAAAGGTTTCGAATCGACAAGATATATCCACAATATTCATATAATGGCGTATATTAAGTTTTAAAAATGATTCTACATTGGTGGATATTCTTTAAAAAAAATTATTCACCCGCGCGAAGCCGGGACGGGTTGCTAGTATAATAATAAAATAAAATAATAAATAGAACTAATGAAGTTGTGGTAAGTGTCATATTGATGGCGTGTGTGTCAATAACATTAGTCATGCAGTTGACATTGTGCTCCTGAAAGCATCTGTCTGTGCTTTTAGCGAAATTTTTAGGCGTCTGTGATAACTATGCATGGATTGATCTATAATGTTAAGAAAAGCAAACGCATGGTCTTTAGAGCCAGATGAAAATCAATGCTTTCTACTGACCCTCCTGTTATACGCACATTAAAAAAGTAATATGCATAACTGTCTATCCGCAAGTAACGGACAATCCGAAAAATTTAATACATTGCATCTGAAATCTGTATAATGTTATTCTTACATCCGACACATCCCTACGTGTAACTAGTGTGCGGTGTGAGGTGCGGAGCACTAGATTGTTTAGTTTTCAAACCTCCCAACTATTCATATTTATTGTTACGTTAGACTTTACAAGAAATGAGTTTTAAAATTATATATTTCAAAATTTAGGCGATTTGACAAATAGATGAGAGATCCCGGGTACCTACAATAAATAAATTTTCGAGTCTTTGGAGCTATTTTTAAAAAATAAATCAATAGGTAACACCAGCGAACCACATGTCAACTGTGTTGCTAGCATGATTTACGTATTTTTTCCAAAACTGTATTCAATTCAACTGAAAACGCTGAGGGAAACTACTACGGACCAATAGCGTTTCACACAACGTGACACTTTATGCTTCACGTATGATGACAGAATGCTTATTTTATGCTAAATTTATTATTTTTTTTTAATAGTGATCTAAAATAAGTCAAAATATATAAATGTAAGGTAAAATTGTCTTAGTACACACCACTTCATTATTATAAAAGTCTTCGAGATGGGAAATTCTAAAACGATAATTCTAATAAATATATCTTGCGATATTAATTTTATAAATAAAAATACAATAAATAGAGTTGGAGCACCCGAGCGTATCTCCCAATCTATCTATCTGACAGATAAGACTCCTTGATTAACGATCTCTTTTTACACTTGACCTGGATTACTTAGAAAACAATATTTGTTATTTACCTTCACATTAGAAGTAAAAAGAGCATGTTAATGCTGAACTAAAAACGTAAGATTTTTTTAATGACGAAAGAACAATGTTTTGTGCTTGTCCGTAGGACACGTCATAGCTATTTTATAAAATTCTAAACAGAACATATTACTATTTATATCCTACTAATATTATAAACGCAAAAGTTTGTAAGAATGGATGGATGTATGTTTGGGTTTCACGCTAAAACTACTAAATCGATTTTGATGAAACTTTACAATAATATAGCTTACACTTCAGAATAACACATAGGCTATAATTTATAATGTTATATTGTGAATTATCCAAAATACAGCGGATGAAACTGCGGGGCGCAGCTAGTGCTAAATAAAAATTCACGATCAGCACGCTCTTAATATCGATATTTGTGTAAATATCCAAATTGTTTGTAAGTTAAAGTCAAAACGTTGCATTAAGTGAGTCATCCTAATTTGCATATTACATTGGTAAACTAGCGACCTGCCCGGCTTCGCACGGGTAGTCATGTCTATATGTACCCACCACACCACACTTTAGATGTGTAATATCTTATGAATGGAATGTCCGATTTAAATAATTCAAAAAGTAATCAACAGGTATTGAAACAGTCTTAAATGCGAAATGATTTATTTGAATAATATGTATGGATGACTTGCTCTGGCCTTGGTGAGCATTTTCATCAAGTTTTAAAATATAATAAAACATTTTTAACTAAAAATTGAACCGACTTCAAACTCTAAAGAATGCACTAAAAAGTAAGAAATAATTAGCTTATTTATTAACCTCCCTTTATTAGGACAATAATATACAGTAATTGATATTTTTGTAGTCGGTGCCAGCAATAGTACAGAACGTGGTAGTATAATAGTACAATCGTACAGAGTATTTCGTCACGGGTCGTTCAATAGATATACCTATTACTATTCTCTCTCACTACACGTCTGTTCCCCTGGCTGGGCTGGCTGGCACCGACTTCAAAAATATCAATTATTGTATATTATTGTCCTAATAAAGGGAGGTTAATAAATAAGCTAATTATTTCTTACTTTTTAGTGCATTTTTTAGAGTTTGAAGTCGGTTCAATTTTTTGTTAAAAATGTTTTATATTGCTATTTTTTGCATCTTGGGTTACATTATTGAAATTTCGTTAGAGATATCTAATTTTTTCTAGTAACAAATATAGCCTATGTTACTCAGGGATAATTTAGCTTTATAATGGTGAAACAATTTTTTACATAGGTTCAGAGGTTTTAGATAATTTTATTTGTTACAAACAAACAAAAATACAAATCTTTCCTCTTTATAATTTTAGTATAGTGGCGGTAATGTGTGTAGTACTTTAATTTTTTTTAAAACAATTCTTGGAATTTACATACTATATTGTGAGGAAGATATCGTTAGGCTATAAAGCAGAAGTGATGTATCTGTTCTTTGTAGAACGCTCCACGTCCAGTGAGTGTGAGTGAGTGAGTGGAGCATATCTTTGTAGAACGCTCCACGTCCAGTGAGTGTGAGTGAGTGAGTGGAGCATATCAATATGTGCCACTGGGTATTATGATGCGCTTCATTTCTTATTAAAATACAGCCTTAAATTATATCAATATATAAGTCACAGTGAGAGAGGTATCAAAATAATAAATGATGATATTAAACAGACCATTTGATAAACACAACGTTACTAAACTGATATAACTAAACACCACGATCTCTTACGATTTGTCATAATCGTAAACCTAAGCAATGCCTTCAACTTGTGACTAAGGTGCAGATTTACAGTCACGGCTTAGCACCAGCAACACAACACTATTTTTACTCTTCCATTTGCACCACTTCCGACTATTTACACTCAAAAAGATTATTCATTTTACTAAACAGTGGCAGGAGCATCTCTCCACTAGTATAGGAGATAGTAGTAAAAGGAATTGAAATTAAATATTTCCGTAACCTAATCAACACGCTGATATAATTATATAAAAGAATAACTAATTGTCAAACCTATCACTGAACCGCCCAATCTTCTGAGACTAAACCCGTAAACCCTATGACGTATTTTTAACCACTAAAATTTTAATTAATTTTTTTTAAATTAATTTTTAATTAATTTTTTTTAAAAAAAAAAACGATTATTAGCAGTATGGATCACATAGTACTAGTATTCCCTTTACCCCTCCAACTAAGCTAAATGCTTGTGCTAGGAGTGGGCCACGCCAGTAGTCCAATGTCCGGGATTTGAACCCACGACTTGTTGATCGTGAATCCAACGCCAGAACCACTGAGCTACTGACGCTTCATTAAAATACTGACTAAAATGCTGAAAAAGAGGATGAAGTGATAGTTTGTGTAAGTTTTACCTAAATTGATGTCTGTTTGAAAAGAATATATTTCTGTAGAGAATTGATCAAATAAGTTTCGTATGATTTTACGCAAAACCCTGTTCAAAAAACATTTTCGGTATTTTATAAAATTTCTATTTGATTGCAATGTTTTCAATATTCTATTTAGATTCGTTATAAACACATTTTTTGTATGAACTTTGTTCATCACGTTTGGTGAAAAAATATCATAATGATTTGAAAATATAAAAGTCCGATAAATATTGTAATTAACATCTCATCTTAACAATCTCGTTTTTATTCCTAAATGGAACTTTGAGGGTTTCCTTTAATATATTTGTACATACATGTATTGCTTTCTTCTGTTCTCTTATCTATCCATATATTTTGTTTCGCATGAGAAGATTGTAATTTTCTTCAACGAAAGCATTACAAATATAAATAAATAATTCGAAAATCTTACTCAATATAACATTGCCTCTTTAAGCTAGCAACACCGTTGATAACATGATGTTCGTGTAGTGTAATATTCATGTTGTGATGATAATAATTTTAAAAATATTGACATCAGAAGGATGTTAGTGATAAAGAAGGTGACTGAAGGAGTCCCTGCCTTCCACTTATAATATTTATATATAAAAGAGAGAAGAGGTCGGCAGCCCCACACCCATTACCTACTTGTTAGCAACACTGTTTATAAAGTAGTAGTAGCGGGTAGATCATTTTATATTATTTCAAGTATACCGACGTGAAGACATTATATAACCTTTAGTGCGATAGATTAGTCTCAGTCTCTCTGGTGTTTTCGTGCAGTGAACATGGAAGTTAGTGTTATAGTGTCGTGGTTAAGGTCACCCTTCTTGCGGTCCATATAAGTTTACTTTATTATCTATTGTAGTTAGCGAGGTCGAGTGGTGGAGGTGAGAGGTAATATATTATGAAAGAGCTCTTTAAAGGGGTCTCTAGCCCCAGGCACTGCTCGCCTCAATCTACATTGCATGTGTATACGTATTGCTGTGCAGTAATGGGTATCTCTCTCCGTGTCTATAGCATGCTATGGTTTCCAACCAAAACGTGAACCCTCCTGGACAGAAGGTGGGAGCTATTTATAGTGCGCCTACATTGTTGATGCTACATTAGCAAGGATCGAAGTTCGGGTAATACAGTCAAGACTGCAGTGTTGAAAGCCAAAGCTTTAGTAAATCAGCTGAAGACGTGTATAATAAAAAGGCGTGAGCCTTGTGATGGAAATTAATCCAATAAAACAGCAAAAGTGCAAGGTGTCCAAAGACAAAGGGACAAGCCTTGATTATAAATAAAGTGATAAATAAATCGCTGGTTCAAACATCAGTTTTAGGAACTCACAGCACTTAGGCGGCTGACAGCAAGTAATGCACATAGTCATATTCACATAAATGTGTTATCGTTGCCACCAGAGTGGATATCGTTGCAGCCATGGCTGATACAAATATGTGTTTTGATCCAACTTCATGGAATGTGAAATATGAGGTATGTACAACTCGCTTTAAACAAACAACACTCCATCGAACATAGGAGCCAAAGAAAGAGACGTGATACGCCAGATCATTATTTTACGTGGCAAGCCACGGGCGTAAGGAGACAAAGTAGACCACACTGTCCTATACGCTAATAAACATCAGGATAATTCACCACCAGACGCTCTAGCACTATGACATGCTCCAAAGTCTATTTAAAAGCACTAATCTAAGAGGCAGTCCTGACTAAGACTATTGATGCCACTCATAATGTCCATAAACAAAGTCCACGGACAAAGTTCATAGTTGTACCCAGCATCGCTAGAACGTACCACTACAGCCTCCGCACCGCTCAGCAGCTGGATGCGATGGTGTGATAGACACAACGATATCAACTGAGACGCCAGGACGTTGAAGTATCAAATCACAGTGAGAGTCACGAACAACATCGTTTGAGTCATAAGAGACCTCGAAGTATCAAAATTTTAATATTTTTATTATTTCTAATGTATTAAATGACGTTTAAAATATAAAATTGATTACTTATTATGCACATTTGTAAACATTCTGTTATAATGTTTATTCATTTCTAGTTATTACCTCTTTAATTATTATTATTTAAAATGTTGAATTTACTTTATGTAAGGTTTATAACCGTTACAACCTGCTACCGCGCAGTACATATTAAGTTAGTGAGAGGAATAGCGTGGTGTTGCTAGGTGATGTGGTTAGAAAAAGGTGAGAGTTTACAGTAAAAGACGTCTTTAATCCTGCTCCTAGCTATCAAGCCCCAAGCACTAGTAGGCTTTTATCTAAAATACATATTAATATTGTCTTTTTAGTTAACACTAATACGCAGTATATCTTCCATTATTTATAATATTTAAAGAATGAAAAAATAAATTCCGTCCAACATTTCCTCAAAGAATATTAAAATGTAAGTTGAAGTTGGTTTGTAGTCAACATTTAAGCGAATCATGACGTTTATAAAGGGCTGTTTTGTGTTTAAAAATAAAGAAAAGAAAATAAAAGAAAGCATAATAAAGAACAATTAGTTGAGGACGGCGCGGCTCGCCGAGGGAAATGAAGATACTTGAATAACTTATACTACAGGATACAGGACGTCGGCGGCTTCTCTCTCGCTTACTGATATTTATTGTTTCTTCAATTATTTATATTCGTTTTCGGGTAAATATTCAATTTACCGAACTTCTAAATTGACTTTATTGTGATAGCTTTTTGTAGACTTCTTAAACCTGTCCTAACTGAACCTTATCAGCTCGCAAATTTGAGCGTCTGTAGGTAAGTGGTTGAGGCATTTGATTCACGAGTGGTAGGTCGAGGGTTTAAATCCCACTCGTTGGACTACTGACGTGGCCATAACATAAGCATACTGGTAGTGTGTAATCCAAACTGCTAGTAATTTTTAAAAAATAATATTCACAATAGAGTTCCCGTGAGGGGAGGGGTTAATTGTACTATGCCCCTCTACCACAGGGAGAGTATCTCGTAAGAGCCGAGTAATCCAGTAGGGGACCTGTTCCCCGACTGGCTTGCGATCACTAGCATGCGAATCCGACCTTCAAGGTCGGAGGCGCATGTGGGCCAGACTTAACCCCTCCCTCTTCCATCCCATTAATGCTGCAGATCCAGTGGACTCCAGGCTTTTTCTCAGGGTCCGCTGAAACCGTAGCATTTTTTTCTTCACTCCCCCTCCCCACTCTATCTTCCAAGATGCAACGCATCGCAAGGCATGGGTTATGGTGGCCACTTACCATCAGGTGGACCATCTGCTCGTTTGCACTTGTCTATCATTAAAAAAGTGCCAGCATCATGACACCACACCGTTGTACGGCCATAATGGTCACCAGGCAAGATCCTTTTAACGTCTGGCTCAAGCCTATCACAACAGCGATATCTTTATAAAAAGATGTATGGGTACTATCTTTATCCCTCCCTGTCCGTAACGGGCATGGTTGGATTAGAAACATTAGAGGCAAGAAGGATGATAAAGTAGACAATCCAGATGCGATGTTCAAATGTGGACTCGTGGCTCGGTCGCTTAACAGAGAGGTGCGAGCGTGTCGTAGTTTCCCATTATTTGAACTAGTTTTAGTTCGAAATAAGTACGCGGAACGTGCTCCGCCCTATCGTGCCCTTAAAATACCCTTAAAGTGCCCTTAATTGTGTAATTTTTCATTAATTGAAAAAAGAGAGAGAGTAAGAAAAAGTCTTTAAGAGAAAGAAAAAGAACAAATAATAAAAGAGAGAGGACAGAGCAAAAATAAAATTGAATAGGTAAAGGAGAGAGACAGAAAGAGAGAGAGAGACAATGGAAAGTAAGAAAGTTAAAAGTGACTGATCATTCTGAACAGATAAACATAAAAATTAAAAAGAGAAAAAAAAAGAGTATGAGAGAGAATGATAGTAGGTTTATAAGAGGAAGAGAGACGGAAATAGTCTAGTATTCTCTCAGTGAAATAATTTTTTTTACTTAATAGTGCAGATAATTGTGTGAAGCTGTTCTGAAGAGTTTTGGTGTCGCTTGTATTGCATAATTGTACCTACAGGAATACTCTTACGGAAAATGGGTAGTTGAATCCACAACACCACATAACGATTTTACTACTTTGACAGATAGTAGGCAGATAGTAATTTAAGTTGATAATATCTAAATAGAAGTAAATGTTAAAAAGGAAGAAAGTTTTAGAAAGTAATAAAAGTTCTTAGTTGAAACCCTCCATATTTGGTATAAAATAGTATAAATATAAAGTAGGACAGGAGAGCAGCAGCGATGGCGCGGATGGCGCGGATGGCGCGGATGGCGGCAGGTGTGAATATTATCTACATGAAACTTTAATATTTGCTCGCTTATAGAAGGCGCTACCTGACTACCGTTTCACCTTAAATATTTAAAAAGAATCATTTTATGCTCTTTAAACATTCGGTTTATCCTTCCATATTAATATTTTATAAGATTGTTAAGAAATTTATTACTAGTACGAGAAGTAGTAATAATAATAAATCATTTCTAGTAATAGAGACATAAAAATCTTACTGATACTGCGACGTTGGGGGTCCACCTCTTAAGGTACCCGGCAATGAACTCCCACCGTCACAAAAATATATATATATTTTTTTTTTATTTGTAGTTACTGACAGCTAACATAAGAAGAAAAATTAGAGTTGAAATAAAAGATTCAATATTTCTGGTTGTTATATTTAAAGCTCAGCCATTGGAGAGAGATATGGTTCACAACACTAACCTTACATGGTTTTATTATATTTATAATATACTCAACAATTCGCATATACCACCAAATGTTACATAAAAAAAATCTAATTAGATCTTACTTGAATGGGTATTTATAACCCACAATTAAGCCGTGGCCCAGAGTATTGTCCGGAGCAACTGGATGCTAACTGCTACATAGACTTCATCCGGACCCATCAATATTCCGTCATCAGGTTCCAATGTTAAGGTTCAAAAGAAGTTACTGTTCACTTCGATTTTAAGATCCGACTCCACGAATAAATATTTGCTGGATTTCATACACGATGGTAAGTTAGAGAGGTAGTCTGAATTCCAGGTCCCGAAGAAAATTTGCCTTAGATTTAGGTTTAAGTTTTAATTCTTAGTTTTAATTTTTAAGTTTCAATTTTTAGTTTTAATTCTAGTTTTAATTTTAGTTTTAATTCCCACGCTAGAACAAAACAGAAGAAAAAATCAATAATAATCAAATGCAAACATCGGCTGAACCGTATAATGAGACCAAGCCTCACAATAGAACTCACCAGAGGAAAAGACCATCTGCATTCCCGCCACACCACAAGATGTAACACGAAGATCAACGAAATATGCTTAGAATGAATCAAATATCCAACTGGGGTGAACAATATCACGATTTCACAGTAGTGATTTAATCAATTTCCAGGATTTACTTGGATTAAGGAATCTTCAAAAAAAAAATCTTCGGAGCCCAAACCTTCCGGCCGCCGCTCCGCTCTTGTCTGACACACCTGCCGATAGTATTGCCAGACCTGTCAAGATACCACTCCCAGTTTCGACACTTCCATATACGCATTTTGATTTCCCAACAATTTACTAATTTTTAATTTATGAAGATGATTTTTAAAAAATATAATAGCCCAATTAGTATTTTATTTATTTAAATTATTAATTCCTTAACAAAACTAAAGATTGCATTTTCAATCTGTGCTCACAATCGATGTTATTTTAATCATAAACTAATCTACACAATGATAAGAGATGGCGCTGTTAGCCGCCTTAGAAAATATCGCACCTGTGGAACGAATAGACTACAGATGGCGCTGGTAGCTTCATTATGAATCTAAATTGGTATTAATAAATTAAATCTTTCGTAATGTTAAATGTAAAAAGAAACGAAAAAAAATATACGTGACAATACCAGCAATCTCTCCCAGATATCACATTATTCGACTTGTTTAAAGGAAGCATATTTACCAGTGGGGAGACGGATTAGAATACAATTCCTCTCTGCCGCTGGGAGAGCATCTCGTAAGAGCCGAGTTACCCGGCATCTCCGTAGGTGGTAGGAGATCTGTTCACCGACTGGCTTGCGACCACCAGCATGCGAATCCGCCACCGCCAAGTGTCATTGACCCTCTATTACTTAGTACCCCTCCCCCTCTCATCCCGGTAATGCTGCTGAATGTTCTAGTAAACTTTGGGTTCTTGTTCAAGGTCCACTGAAACCATAGCATTCTTCTCTTCGTTCCCCTTCTTGACTCTATTTTCGAGATGGCAACGCATCGACATAACAAGAGTCACTATCTTATATTGTCGATGTCCATGGCGACGGTGGCCACTTACTGTCAAGTGGGCCGTCTGCTCGTTTGCACCTTAACTGGTGGTAACAGTTTTGTTATACTACTAATAATATTAAACCGCGATTTGGCCGGCTTCACGGTAAGGCAGTATGATTTACTGCAAATATGTATTGTTTCTAGATCATAATTGAATCTGTCTATAGCTGCATTAATATCATCAATAAAAGCGGTCGTATGTATATATGAAGTTATAGATAAGTGTAAAAATTAAATGACATGTTTGACGAGGGCATTGATGTAAATAGAGAACAAAAAAGGTGAGAGTACGCTGCCTTGCGAATCACCAGCGCCAATAGTAAGACAGGAAAAGGATTTGTGGTTAGCCCGGACATATTACTGACGGTCAGAATAAAGGCTTTTAAACCATTCAGTAGTTTGAGACGATAATAGATCTTAGTATTTCAGAGTCTACTGTGCTAAACACATTACTAAAATCAAGTAAAGTAATAATAATTAGTTGTTTATAATTTATATTCTGACCAATGTCATCACAAATTTTAATAAGTGCTGTATTTATGATATAACCGCTCCGAAAGCTCGACTGATATTAAAAAATAATGTTAAGGTTATTTTTGAATATCAGTCGATTATTAATCATTTAGTTAATTATTGATTCATCAAGTAGTGATTGATGATAAAAAGGGAAGGATGATGATAGGTTAATAAAGCTATAAGAATCAGTTTACGGTCACAGTCAACCAATGCAGCTAATTGATTTAGATTTCTGTAATTTTTTCCATCCTTCATCTGGTAATTGCTGAGAAATATTTATTAAGATCAGATAAGTTTCCGTTCATTACAGTTCTAATATCATCAAGTTCTGACAAAGTTTCTAATAGTAATCTGACAAATAACTCAGTTCGAATAGTGTATCAGAGACTATATAGCATATTATAATACAAACCAATTACAGTTATAACTTTATATAAAAATAAAATTAAAATAACAATTTCCAATTCATAGTAGATGCTCTTTCCACAAACTCACGTAATATCATTTAACCGTAGCGGGTCTACGAGATCGCTACGCGCTACGTCGCTACGGGGCTGCGGCGCTACGTCAAAGTTAACAAACGACAACGAGCTCTGCCAACTTTTCCTTGGCATTGTATAATTTTTGCACCCTCAGTTATTTAGACCGCGAAAATATTTTAACGAAATTTTTATTCTTTTGTTAAATACTTTCAAATTATAATTACTTTCCCTTTTGTCGTCTTGCATACATATTTTAATTCCCCTATTCGTCCTTAGGTTTTGACTACTCCACAGTTATTTTTCAATTACCTAAAAATCCAGTATGTAAGCAGAAAAATTATATATAATCTAAAAAACATTTATTATAATATGTTAGCGATATTCGTAGGCGTTTGATTGACATCCCTCTGGGTTTATTTTAAGAATATCCAACTTGCTTAACTATGTATAACCTCTATCAGAATAGAACTGATGCAGTCTATTAACTTCTTTTAGGTGTTTACTATAACCCTTCTTCTGCAACTGATGCAATCTGATATGTGAATTCAGACGGTTAGCATTGTTTCGTGTTAAGTCGCCTTTCTTGAGTTGGAGAGAATTTACTTTGTTGACTAGAGCATAAGAGGGGTGTGTTGTTATCGTAAAAGAGCTTTGTAAGCCTGTGGCCGGGTCACAAGCTACAGTACAGTACATTATTATTATATTAATTTCTGTAATAACAGGTATTTCTTGCAGATATCAGAGCACATATCGATGAAAACATTAGTTACTTTAATCACTTTTAAATCATAAAGCATCTAAAATTGTTTGAGTTCTCGATTAGTAATTAACGAGAAGACAAATTAGCTGAAAATAAAAGGAGAATTTTTCATCATGATATCGTCGATCAAAACAACCTTTGTTTTTGAGCGCTTGCTAAATTGCATTACAATATTGGAATTTTATAATGATCTTTATTACATTCATTTTAAAACGAGGAATGAAAATGAAGAAGAAAGACAATATTGACGCATGATTCATGAATTTATCTATGACTAGTCGACCCGCTCCCGCTTCGCTGAGGTATATGCCTATGAATGTCGCCATTGATTCTTACTTCGCAAACTGCATGAAAAATTTTAATATACTCCATATAAAAGCCCAAAGTATTCCGGCTCATTGTCTGGTCTCAGAGTCGTGGCTAAAGCCATGTTTCATATTCATTACCTGGTTTTAGACTTATACGTAATGACCGCATTGGTAGGGGTGGAGGTGGAGTAGCGATCTATTTACGATCTCATATTTGTTTCAAGATAGTTAGTTCGTCTGCTCAACCCAGTCCGCCCAATTCGGCTGAACATTTGATAATTGACATTATTTTATCCTATAGTAA
This sequence comes from Limenitis camilla, assembly GCA_905147385.1. Classification (NCBI taxonomy): domain Eukaryota; kingdom Metazoa; phylum Arthropoda; class Insecta; order Lepidoptera; family Nymphalidae; genus Limenitis; species Limenitis camilla. The sequence goes on along the minus strand of LR990232.1, from coordinate 236,170 downwards.
ACTTCTTTTAGGTGTTTACAATAACCCTTCTTCTGCAATTGATTATTATTCATCTCTCGAAAACTTACTTGAAAATCTGATCCCTACTTACAACCATTCAATTATTAAGGGAGACTTCAATACCTGTTTGCTTAAAGGCGAAACTAACAGTAGGAAACTGATGGATGTGGCCGAATTTTGTAATTTGAGAATTTTACCACTCACAGGTACTCACCATTCTCCGGGTCACATTCCATCACTTTTCGACCTTATAATGGTTTCTTCTTTAGACTTTGTTTCAAAACACGATCAGTGCTCCAATGACGCCTTCTCCTATCATGATTTGATTTATCTCTATTATAAAATCCGTCCTCCTAAAGCGAAATCGAGAATACTTCTGCAGCGCAGTTTTGGAGGGATGGATAAAACTAGGCATTGTGAAGATGCCCATTTATTGGACTGGTCTGTGGTTGTGACTGCTGAAAGTGTATACCAAAAAGTAGAGGTTTTTAAGTCGATGCTAACACGGTTATATGACACTCAAGCACCTATTTGGCCTATAAAAAGAAAGCATCTTCCAGCACCTTTTTTTTACCTTTTACCAATTCCTACCAAAACTATGCTTGCAATTTCCCTCCTTTTATCTGTTTTCGATTACGCGGATACAAGTTTTATCAATTTTATGGAGGATTAACTTAATAAGCTTGAACGGCTTCAAAATATTTCAATTTGGTTTATTTTCGGCCTCCGAAAATATGACCACGTTTCGTTCTAAGCTCAAGTGGCTCCCTATAGGTCGTCGCCGGGATATGCATATTCTCTCTCTTCTGTCCTGTGTGTTATTTAACCCGATCGCTCCTTCTTACTTAAAGGAGACATTTAAATTTACTGGTTCTCCCACTAAATTACGACCAGCATGATGCCTTATGCTTAAAACGCCTGCTCACAATTCCAAAATTTTCACAAAGTCATTTACTGTACAGGCTATACACTATACTTACACTTTGGAATAATTTACCACATAGCATAAGATTATCAAAGTCTCTACACATTTTAAAAAAATGCGTTAAAGACTTTTATCTTCTGATGGAAAATCGACGATGACTCCAAACTTATTTATGTATGTATTTGATCTTTTAGTATATATAATTTGTTTATTTTCATTGATATATTTTAGTGTATTTTAAATATTTGTTATATCTTCATATATACACGTAGTTATGTTTATGTATTAGAATTTAGATATTTGTATGTAGTTTATGGTTGCACCACCCTATACCCCACTCTAGTATAATTTTCCTACTCTAAAGGTTGTCTGGACGAAATGGCTATTAAGCCATAAGACCGCCATTTGTTAACCACAATTATTATTTTATATTTGTAAAAATTTATACTTTGTGGTGTTCAATAAAGAATAATAATAATATGCTAACTGTTCACTCACTCATTCAGTTATGAATCGCAAGAAACGTTTTCGTTCGACCGTTTGTTCCCCGACTTACTGTAAAAAAGCCGACTACCAGAAAAAGTCTTTTCATTTTTCGGTTTAATAATAGCCTATACACTCACAAATTATGTGGCTTTCTATATTGATATAATAATTTTCAATATCGTAGCGCATACTGAAACTATTTAAGCTGGAATAAAATATAGGATACTCTTTATCCCGGAAAGAAGCATAGCCGGAAAGAAGTATAGTACTTTTGATATATCATTGTCTGTGTTATAGATTCGTAAGTCAGTTAGTGAATATTAATTAGTAAAAGGGTAAATGAGTACGTTAGTACATAAGTAGGCTTTCAATTAACTTCGGGCAGGTACTAGTATAGTGTAAAGTATTTTATTTAACCGTCTGTAGGGAGAGAGTGTAATGTATATAACGTAAGCGAAAAAGGCTAATATTGACAGAGAGGCTCTCGGCACTCAGCACTCAGCACTCAGCACTCAGCACTCCACGGAGCTTGAGCGTTGTAATAATATGAATTTTATCATAGGAACATTATATTTGTTACCAGAACAGAATGTTTATAATAGTAGCATTGTACGTCAATCTATCCTTTATATTTATCTCAGAAATCTGAAATGAAATTGACTTTTTTCAGAACGAAATTTGTCGGTAAATTATACATAAAACGAGCTAATAAAAACGATAATAGGATTTCTAAAATCTTATTGGTAGATTTCATTAAAATATGAATACTACAAAACATCGATCGTAATTACAATTGGATTTAAAAACTCGATTAACGGATAGAGAACTGACTTCGTAAATGCACTAAAGAAATTTGCCGATCGTATCCTACTCTATGGGGGGGACGATACACAGTTTTTATCAAGCGTTAAAGGAGGATCTTTTATCCTTTTAATGATAACATTTATAGTCCTCATATATTACTACTACTGTAATGAAAGAATTATTTAAATCTGTTCAGTAGTTTGTCAACTTATTTGAATAAGTTATTAATCAAACAAACATATTTTTTTTAAAAGTACACTTTTTTATATTTTTGAAAAAGATTCATCATTCGTTAATTATTTGTTTTTTAATTAAAAATTAATCAGCCAAAAAAATTATATCGTTGTAAAACCTAAACTGTAGATATACAATTTATGTTTTTAATTTTCAGATCAAGTTATTAGATTTTCAATTTTTCTGGATATCTCACATATTAAATTTGGAACTGAGAGCCAATTTGAATGAACGAACCGAATCTAATCTGATCCTTTACGATTTGGACAAGAACCCAAGCAGTGCCTTGGACTTTTGACCAAGGTGAAGGATTAGAGGATCGTTTCGCTACCACATATGTCAAATATGATCTCTAACAATTACGAGAGAAACCTAAGCAGTGCCTTGGACTTGTGACCAAGGTGTAGGCTTAAGGAATTCCTTTAAGTGATCACGACACTCACTTCCACTGCCTGGTTTTATTGTTTAAGTCTAAGGTTAGGTTAACATAAGGCTAACCTAACTTAAGCTTGTGTTGACACACCTAAATGTAAGGATTTGCACAATAAGTACGTAGTAAAAACTCATATGATCCTTTTTCGGAGAGGTCCGTAACATAGCAACACACTATTGTTACACTTCCTCCAGCACCACTCCAGGTGATGTTCACTTAAAGACTTCTCGTGAGACTAAAGCATACTGCGTCAGTTGGGGAATATAAAGAGACAATACACTGGTAGCAATACCCTTCCAATGGTGGGGGCAAAAGAAATATTTATGTATATTCGTATATTAGATATGAAGTAGATCTAGTTAAAAATAATCTACCATAATCCATTGGAGAGGCTGTAAATATTTTATTTACTACAGCGAAATTAAAACTGAGGAGATCATTGAATTTTTAAAATACCCCGACTCGGTAATATCCGATACGATGAAAATAAATTAGCTATCCGATAGAAAGGGGGTGGTGGGGGAAGAGGCATGGACGGGGGATGAAACACCGGAGCGGGTCTCTCATGAATAATAAACAATAATATTTTAGAGACTGAAACGGCCTCGTAAACGGTTTAAGATGGACTTACCGTGCGATAAAACGATCTCAATATCGTTGGACAAATTGCTTATAATATAATTCTGGATTAGGAATAATGTTCTAGATCTAAGTCTCTTTAATCTTAACTTAGTAACTAATTACAATTGACATTTTTTTAATACCAATTGACATTTAGTTGTTGGTTTTGATTTTGTAAAGGGAACTTTCTTGTCCCGTTACATAATGACACTACTTACTACTTTTTCACTGATAGAAAACTAATTTATTTTCATAGTTTTAATAATGTTGCCATATTTTGTAATTGATTTGAACGTCACCATTTTGTTTTAACTGATCTAATTTGAAAAAATCTTTTATTAATAGAAATTTACAATCCCTCCAAAGACATTTTCATGTAAAATGTTGCCAAGACGAACAAAAAAGTTATCCCCTCAGATTTCATTTATCCTATATATTTAAAAACTAAAGTATAAAAGATATGGATTTGAAATTTTATTTGTTTATTGAGTCCTCTACTGAAATTTTATTTCGAGAATTTTGAGGATCTGGTATAATCCAAACCCAAGTTATGGGGGTCGAAAACGCTTCTAGAAAAGGTAGGAGTGCTCTTGCGCTTCGCTTGTCTCGCCTTGGCAGGGCACTACCGTGCCCGCAGATAGTTCCGTGTTTTTTTATTTTCCGCTTTTTTTATTTCTTAATTTCTCTTTGAGGTAGTAATTAAAAAATTAAATCGCACTGACTCTCCGTAGTATTAGAAATACATTATCCTACTAATATTATAAACGCGAAAGTTTGTAAGAATGTATGGATGTATATTTTTTACTCTTTCACGCAAAAACTACTGAATGGATTTTATTGAAACTCTACAATAATATAGCTTACACATCAGAATAACACATAGGCTATAATTTATAATGATATAATGTGAACTGTCCAAAATATAGCGGGTGCAACCGCAGAGCGCAGCTACTTTGTAAATATATATGAAAATGGGAATACGACACGGTATGGGAAAGTTTCTCGCTGCGCCTCCGGGAACTTGGTTACCGTAGTCTAATGCGAGAGCACTCGTAATAAGGACAATTCTAAAATTATCAAAACTTTCATAATACGGTCCAAAATATTGGGTATTGTTATTTAAAATAATACAGTTAGCAACACCATTGATGACTTCCATATCCCAAGACTGTATATAACCTCTGTTCCAATAGACTTGAGCCAGTTGTTAAACGGAGCTTGCCTGGTGATCATTTTGGCTGTGCTGTGGTGTGGATTCGTGATGCAGGGTCTCTATCACTAAGGTTTGGAATAAGTGTATAATATTATTGTCTTGTGTGTGTTACTGTGCGATATCGCTCCCATGTAGATAACACTACCTAACACACAAGTATTTTTAGATAACAATATGGGATTGTTTTAAGCTTCAATAGGTCTACATCTAAAGTGAGTGAGTTATATTACCTTCAAAATAGTGTTTCCCAAACAAATCAGCTATAAATCAATACAGCCAAACACCCCCAACCAAACAATAGTCAGGTGTAAAAAATGTTCTCGATCCAAAGTGAAACAGATTTATACGCATACATCATTCCTGACAGGATTTTATACGACGATGGATATAAAAAACCTTTTCTGTATATTAATCTACACATATAATAAAATTGTACCTGCCAATGTAATGCCAGTGTTGCTACACTATTTGTTGTAAATTTGTATTCGCGGGTAGCTCATATCCTATTTTGAGTAGACTTTTGTTCCTAAGATTGAGTTAGTCTGTCAAGTGATATCGCGCAGATTGGTAGCGAGGTCGAGCGGTGGAGGTGAGAGTTTATGCATAGTAGAAGAAGTCTTTAACCCTCCTCCGGGGTCTCATTCCCCAGGCACTTCCTTGGCTTGGCTTCCACCTAGATTTGAGTGTTACTGCGCAGTATAGCTCCCATACTCTTGATGGTACATGGAAGATAATATGTATGAAAACTTATTAGTACTTATATTTAATAAAATTATTACACTTAATCTGATGCGGTTTTAATAATGCAGAAGCCACACATTTGAGTTTATATTCATTGCTTAGCTTCATCATCAGAGCCAGGGCGTTAACAAATTAAACAAATTCAAACTCCAAAAATTTTTACGAAGCAACGTTTTATCTCTCTGTCTGTATGTTCGCGATAAAACTCAAATCTTCATGCGGTCTCAGTAATAGAAAGAGTGTTTAGCTATACTATGTGTATATGTTAGGGTTTCGTAAAATAGAAAATATCGGACAAAGTCAAGTCGTTGAAAACGCAGCATAATCCGTGCAATTCCGGGGCAAGTCGCTAGTACAATATAGCAGTGTTATAAGTAAGTAAAATAAAGATGTTCGTGTGAATAAGCCATTTACCTTCGAGCCGCGCCTTTGACTACAATATAAAAGAAACGAAGTTATTACAAATCCGGCAAAAGTGATTCAAGAGAGCTCCGCAACTTAATGCCCATTTTCAAATTAATTTCAAATCTTTCAACCTTTGAGATACTGTTATGAAAATTTTTACGTAATTGAATCCTCTCAAAGTAAAATATTGAGGGTTTCTGACTTATGGATTCTTATTTTTTTTCACAAAAGTCTTTGAATAGATATTAATAACTTTTAGTAATGGGTATCAAAGAGCTTTGACGATGTGAAAGAAATTTAATGAATAAAATCAGTAGCAAATCTTACTAATATTATATTTCATTAAAATTTGTACGGAAATGTTTACTTTCATAAAGAGTCTAAATATTTTTATTTAATAACAATATATTGATTATTTTTTAAAAGTCTAAAGTCCTACGTGATAAATTGTACACGAGCGAAGACGGGGCGTGTCGACATACATTACATTTACAAATAATAACTACTGTTAGCAACACTGTTTATAAAGTAGAAGTAGCGGGTAGATCATTTTATATAATTTCAAGTATACCGACGTAAAGACAATATATAACCTTTAGTGCGATAGATAGTCTCAGTCTCTCTGGTGTTTTCGTGCAGTGAACATGGAAGTTAGTGTTATAGTGTCGTGATTAAGGTCACCCTTCTCAAGGTCCACGTAAGTTTACTTTATTATCTATTGTAGTTAGCGAGGTCGAGTGGTGGAGGTGCAGGTAAGAGGTACTCCTGGGTCTCAAGCCCCAGTTACTGTTCGCCTCAGTCTAAATTGCATGTGAATACGTATTGCTGTACAGTAATGGGTATCATTTCTCTCTCATTTTATGACACTACGGTATAGACAGTTTAATCCACGACTTCTCGCCGCTCACCTACTAACTGTTAGAGTAGAATAAAGCCGTGAATAGTGAACATAGGTAATGTTATAGATAGTGTATACATTTCAGACATAACTATTTGAATATTTACATTTACACATTTGAGGATAGTAATGTACAGACAAGTACAATCTCGTCCACATCATAATTTTCGAGTCAGTCAAGTGGGACATGCTGGTGTCTGTAAGTAGACTGGTGTGTGTCGAGCCTGTGCTATGTGCTAGAGCAAGTGGTGTGCGTTAGTGTGGGTCCATAAAGACATAACAATTAACAACTTAAATTATCCTTAATAAAGTCAATATTAACTCTATGAAATCACTCGTCGAAGCGTAAATTAACACAAATATTTGTACACTTGCTTTAATTCTAGACTTAGATAACATAAGATTCATTGACTTCTAGTTTGAAGTCATAATAATTCCATTAAAATATTAATTTACTATATATTTCCGGCATTTATTAGTAGGTGTGTCTGTCGGTGTAGGTGTGCGCAATCAATACGCTGGAATGGTGCGCGGGGACTCTACTAAATTCCGCTATGCTCTCTATTTTGGTTCTGGTGTATGTGGCTCAGATGGTTGCGTTAGATTGTTCTATTTATAGCTTTCGGTTACGTATACCATCCTGTATATATAACCTACTAGACGACCCGGCCCCGGCTTCGTCCGGGTTTAACGTGTATTTTAGTTTATTATCACATCTTTTTCGCTATATTTTACATTTTATTTTTTACCACCGTTAATTTATATATAACTAATTCCCAATGATCTTCGTTAAAAGATAGCGTAATCGGACACTCATCCATCCATCTAGGTATACTCATTTGATCAAAATCAGTTCAGTGATAATATAAGCTAGATTGCGTTACAATCAATAGATGGCGTAAGTAGTATATTAAATCACACTCTCACAAACGTTTGTATAGTTTGTATTCTTAAGTATTTCCAACGCTTTTAATATAACTTTTATAATTTGTACAGTAAAAATGTGGAATCAAGTAGCAGCAGCAGAGTCTGGGTTGTATATCATCATCATCATCACCATCATCACGACCCTTCAATGGCCCACTGCTGAGCCGGGTCTCCTCCTCAGAATGAGGAGAGTATTAGGCCATAGTCCACCACGCTGGCCCAGTGCGGGTTGGCAGACTTCACACACCTTTGAGAACTTTTTTGGGAACTCCCAGGAGTGCAGGTTTCCTCACGATGTTTTCCTTCACCGTTAAAGCAATTGCTATTTAATTGCTTAAAACACATAACTCAGAGTCAGAGGTGTGCCTAGGATCGAACCTCGGACCTCCCGAGTAAGACTTGAAGTCTCAACCACTGGGCCATCACTGCTGGGTTGTATATCAGTGAATCAGATACTGTATAGACAAACAAGTTTGTAACAATACAATAAACTATACATACAATATGTTTTAAAAACTATTGTCCATGTGCATACATCAATCCCTTCTATTAAGCTATATTGGTATAGATGGGTTAAGAAGATCGTGAATCCAACGCCTAAACCCGACCTTAAGAACTTAGGTTGGCTGTTTAATATTGATTTATATATATGTCGGGGATTTTAAAACGATGTGAAAGGAGATGGAAGGAGGAAGATGGGGAATATTGGGGAACACTAAAAGGGGGTGATGGTATTGAATGGAATATTGGGTAAACGCAACATAGATACTCCTATTGAACCGATAAATGATCAAATATGATCTTTAACAATTACGAGAGAAACCTAAGCAGTGCCTTGGACGTGTGACCAAGGTGTAGGCTTAAGGATATCCTTTAAGTAACTCTCTATTTAAACCCAAGGTTAAACGCACATAAACCGAATCTAACACAAGGCTAACCTAATCTAAGGCTAACCTAACCTAACATAAGACGAGGTAATTACATTGTAAGGTACTCACGTGACCTTGATCGGACAGCACTCCTAGCACTAACACAACACTGCACAACACTATCACTATTCAGACACTACTTCACTTCTTGATAGACAGCGCACGACTAAAACTTCAGTTAGACTGTCGACCGCATATAAAGGGTCGAGGGTAAAGACTGTCAAAACAACGGAAGTGACTACTACCCTACTCCAACGCCATAGACAACGATAACGATTCGATTAATCGATAATCTTTTACTATGCTCCGACATATACTTTAAATAACTTCATGCGTTTTTGAAAAGAAAGATCTTAATCGACATATGGACTACTGGTATAAGTCTGTAGAGGATCACCTATAAGTACGGAACAATAAAAATGGATAAGGTACACTAAAATTAAAGTATTAGCAGAGTAAGCGTAGGCATGAAGTATTAAGCAAGGAATGAACGTTCACATACGATGTGCGGCGTGCCTCAATGTTCTGGAATGTTCCGAATAAGCCTCAACCTACGCCTCCCCCGGTGGCGGCGTCCCAAACGGAATCCCGATGTAATGAAGTCTGGGTAGAGGTCACTTTGCTCCATACCACGCCATTCACCAGGTATTCCGAACAAATTAATCTCTTCATATTAACCGGGTAACCGGTGACCTCATTAGATACCTTTATCACCTATTTAAGGATGCTGCGAAATTCTCTTTATTGCGTTGCCTTCGCTTCGCTTTACTGTTATTTTATTTAAGCTTAAAACAATGAAACAAACACATTTTATAAATTACATTTATGACTACATTTTAAATTTGTTTACTATTTTATTTATATTGTACTGTTATCTTATTACAAATAGGGTTTTTTATTTCGCGATTTAATGTTTCTGAAGTCTCGGAAATCCCGAAAACTTATAAATGAAGATTATTATTTGGCTTTGCAAAACATACCATAATATTTATTTTATTCATTTTTAAAATACCTTATCTATGGAAATTATATAGGTATATGTATGTTTATTAAATATTGCATTGTATATATAATTTATTGTATCTATGTAATATATAGATTTAAAAATATGAATATATATAAGTATTTTGTATGTATGGGTATGTATGTCTTATTGTAAACTTGTAGTTTTATTGCTATTTATGCACTACTTTATACTATTAATATAACTTCTCTTATATGCCTAAAGGTTGCCTGTAAGAGATCACTACAAGTGATAAGGCCGCCTTTGCATGCGCTTTATCATACGCACTGGCTTTATGTAATTTTTATTCTTGTTAATTCGGTGTGCAATAAAGTAAAAATTTTATTAAATAAGTACAGTACGTGTAGGAATATTGTCTACAGTAGGTAATTGGATTTCGGAAATACGCATGTTAACATAGTATAGAACATATAGGCATCCTAATATGCTGTGCTAGCCATGCGAAGCCGGGCGAGTCGTTAAAAACATGGTTAACAAACTACTTTACATTTTTAAGTTCCTGTACAGTAACAGTTGTGACAGTGATAGGCGTGAGGTGTGAGGTGTGAGGCGCGAGGCGGGACTAATCGATATCTGGAAATGAACAAATCATTTCTAAATTGGACCGCTTGCAGCTGGGTTAGTTGGAATTTTGACCGTCTGTCTATCTCTGCCATATCACTTATTTTTATACTACAAATGCATCGGTTCAATTGTTATTCAATGTTTGAAATTATTGAGCCGACTATTTTAGTGAAAAAATCTACACTATTGTCTATTTCCTCTTGATATATGTGGGATATAGTCGACTCGCACCGGCTTCGCATGGGTGCAAATTTCGTGCAAGTATTATTTAAGTTTTTTTTTGCAATCATCAACCCCCCTTTCTCCCATATAAAGAAAAGTAATCAAAGCCTTTACCCCTCATCTCATAGTGACGTAAACATTACTTCCAATGTACATCAGATTATCGAATAATCGAATCATCATCGCCATCTGTGACGCTAGTGGAAAATTAATATATATTTCCGATAGTCTCAAACGAGTAAACGACTATCGAATAATCGATTATCGATTAATCGCTAGAGTAGAATAATAATCACTTCAGTCTGCCGCACCCGTTGAGGAGAATTCTAGCTAGTTTCATTTATAATATTCTCGTACCAAGACAGCGGAGCACAGTCTTCCTGGTGGTCTCAAGGAGTGGATATTATCTAAGTAGTTCTAGTGAAAGTGTCAAGAGCAGTGTTGTGTTAGTGCTAGGAGTGCTGGCCGATTAAGGTTACGTAAGTCCTTACAATGTAATTGCCCCGTGGTTAAGTTGGGTTCCTGTCTTAATAGTACAAGATCGTAATGTTTAGTTATATCCTGACCGTATTGCGCCCGTAGCTTTGGAGATAGGCTGTTCTTTTTTATAATTTGTATCTGACACAATTTTTAATCTGTTATTAAGCAACTCTAAAAGGCCTTACTCTCGTTACCGCAAATGTGTTTACTTTTTGATTGGTGACGTAATGACCATATCGACTCTTCCATCACCCATGTCATCAATTATAAGCGAAGCAAAGACCCCCCACTCTCCATTAGGCCCGTTAACTTAATGATACCTACGTTTTGACTATTTTTTATTTTTCTAATATTGTAATTTAGTCAACCCGCCTTCGCTTCGCTGAGTTGTATTCAAATCGTTCACTCACACACCCATTGAATTTTTATTCGCTCACTTTTCTGTCTCACTCATTTTTTCTTTTATACAAACCTTAGCTTAACAATGTCTTACACAATAAAAAATAATATCCAATTTGGTGCAGCCGTTAAGAAGTTATGCGCGTACATATAAGTATGAAGTCTATACATTTTTATTTATATACATTACAATTGCTGGCGTAACCACATTATATAAAACGAAACGTCCATTACAGACGCTGAATACACGCATGAAACAGTTTAAAACACAATTATATCTCTACTAGAGTAGTATTCTGTTGGAAGGTTTTTATTCGGTTTTTTATAGCTTACTGTAACAGATATTTGGCAAAGCCTAATTGCGAGCACATTACATTGATTCCGGCAGATGAAATCGCCAGTCATTAATCGCTTAGTTATAATTCGCACCAGATATTTTAACTGCTAAAAATATTTATATTTTTAATACTTCCAAGTTACTTTATTAAGTATTATATTTGGATAAGTATAAGTTACATATTATGATCACCTGATCCTCATGTAAATAATGAAGTCTCATCTCAATGTTGCCGTAACTGTAATTGCCATGTATTTTTATTTTAACATACACTAAATTATTCCCGAGCATGACAATTATTTCATTTTACCAATCTTTATATGAGTATAGTAATAACATATATATGTTATTTCATATATATGTCGGGGATTTTAAAACGATGTGAAAGAAGATGGAAGGAGGAAGATGGGGAATATTGGGGAACACTAAAAGGGGGTGATGGTATTGAATGGAATATTGGGTAAACGAAACGTAGATACTCCTATTGAACCGATAAATGATCAAATATGATCTCTAACAATTACGAGAGAAACCTAAGCAGTGCCTTGGACTTGTGACCAAGGTGTAGGCTTAAGGAATTCCTTTAAGTAATTACGACACTCACCTCCACAGCTAGGCTCTTTATTTAAACCTAAGGTTAAACGCACATAAACCGAATCTAACACAAGGCTAACCTAACCTAAGGCTAACCTAACCTAACATTGTGTTTACTTAACCACGTGGCAATTACATTGTAAGGACTTACGTGACCTTAGTTGGACAGCACTTCCACACTACACTGCACTTGACACTATCACTAGCACTACTTAGATGATGTTCACTTCTTGAGAGATCGCGCACGACTAAGACTTCAGTTAGACTGTCGATCGCATATAAAGGGTCGAGGGTAGAGACTGTCAAAACAACGGAAGTGACTAATACCCCACTCCAACGCCATAGACAACGATAACGATTCGATTAATCGATAATCTTTTACTATGCTCCGACATATATATTAGATGTAACATATTTATGTTATTTTGTATTACTTATGGCAATAAAATCTTTGTTTAGTATTCTCGAGGTTATCACAAATAAATAAACAGACTTGTTTTTTGTTTAATATACATTTAGAGCATTATAATATTGTATTTCTTTTATTGTTAGATCGGTCGTTATGGGTCTCTGAGTATATTAGTGTTCGTAAAATCAGTGATTTGGGTTTATTAGTGTCAGTGTTGTGAAAGCAGTGAAGTGTTTAGTGTGAATCAAATATAACTTATAGAGTTTATTTTTCTTCATGCAAGTTAGCTTATTAGACCAGTTTGTGATTCTGTGTCAGTTAGTGAGCGTGGCATTAGCTTCATGGGGCTTGGTGTTCGCATCTATAATAAGATTCCACAGCCTATATTAGACTTGCCACTTCAACAATTTAAAACTCGTATCAAGAAGTCATTAACATATAAAGCATACTATAATGTACAGGATTACTTAAATGATGAGAATGCTTGGAATCTAAGTGACGTTGACTCTCAAGCTAAATCATTTGTATAACAGACTAAGTAAACATGGCTTTTTGATGCGAGCCACTGTTGAGTTTCTGGCCGGCTCTTCTCAACAGAAAACTGCTTTTCGAGCTGGTGGTAGCTTCAGACAAACTGACTGACTAACAAATTTTTGACGTTTCAAAAGTACTTTTAAATAAAGTCTAATTGAAATAAATAATTTTGATTTGATTTGCATCTGAGAGCAGTATCAGTTCAGTGTATTGTGTTAGTTTTCAATTAGTATTTCGCTCGGGCACCGAGTAGATCAGAAGGTGCTCGGCGACATCGCCATCCAGTCGGGGGATAGTCTCTATCATCAAGGGGTGCTCGGTTACTCGTCTCTTTTGCGAGATGCTCTTCTCGGGAATTGTATTCTAACCCATCCATAGTGATTGGATTACAGTTATTTTTTTTGTTAAAACATACATACTATGTATACAGACTATCATAATCGAAAAGTGTATTTTTGATTAGTTTAGACAAATAGAGAGTTTTCTCAGATGTTATATCAGCCCGTGCGATTGACTCTTCGGAATGGTATCGAGTAGACGTCGTTAGCAGAGCATGACCGGTGGGATGCGCTTGAATGATAGATGACGAGTAAAAGCTCTGCCACCACACCTCCCCTCTAGGACACAGTTACACTGAACCTGTCTCTATCTCTCCGTATAGCACGTGGGAAATATAGAAATTTATTATTTGACCAGATTATATACAGTTTACAGATTTCTAGGAACCTAAGAATTTTGATGATCATCAGTGAGTCACACGAAATCGGAGTTTTTTAGATATCAATAAAAATGAAAGTGTATGACATATGCAATTGAAACTTTATATGTTTAATGAGTCCACTACACACATCATATTCCGAGGTTTTTGTAGATTTGGTGTGATACAACCCAACCCAACAGTAGTGCCCTTGCGCTTCCTTCCTACCTTGTCTACCCCAGATAGGTATTAATTCGCGTCGTTTTAATAAACTACACTAGTTAACACGGTTTTCATATTATGTATAATTATGGTATTAATACTAAATAAAAACAAAAACGACCAATTTTTGCCTTTTTTTATAGTTATTTGATTCAAGTTCTCTTATAATGGACCAACAGTAACATTCAAAAGTCCTTGATGACATTATTCAAAAACCTTTCCCGGATAAAGATCCCGGTAACTATAGACCAATCTCTATATTACCATCACTGAGTAAAGTTTTTGAAAAGATTATTTTAAACCAACTTTTAGAATATTTTAATGAAAATAAACTATTTCATAGTGAACAGTATGGTTTTACTAGGGGTAGGTCAACAACAGATGCCGGAGTTGCTCTTCTTAAGCATATTTATGAAGCATGGGAGAAATCACAAGATGCGATTGGTGTATTTTGCGATTTGTCCAAGGCCTTTGATTGTGTTCAACATGAAACATTTTTAAAAAAACTTAATTATTACGGTATATGTGGTGTTTCTCTGAATCTAATTGCCTCATACCTAAATCAAAGAGTCCAGAGGATTACTATTAATGGTGTAAAATCTTCTGGATCTTTGCTACAAATGGGCGTTCCACAGGGATCCATTTTAGGCCCGTTTTTATTTTTGATTTATATTAATGATCTGCCATACTATGTGAAGAACTTGTGTGATATTGTACTTTTTGCTGATGATACATCTCTTATATTTAAAGTAAACAGAAATAAACATAATTATGACGATGTAAACAGTGCATTATCGCAGGTTCTTCAATGGTTTACGGTAAATAACTTAGTTCTTAATGCTAAAAAAACCAAATGCGTTGAGTTTGCTTTACCTAATGTTAAAAAACAAAAATTTAACCTACGTTTAAATAATGAAATTTTAGATGTGGCGGACTCGACGGTATTTCTGGGTATAACTTTAGATTCAAAACTCCAGTGGAACCCCCATCTATCATCTCTAGCGGGAAGACTCAGCTCAGCTGCCTACGCAGTAAGGAGAGTCAGACAAATGACTGATATCAATACTGCTAGGCTAGTTTACTTCAGTTACTTTCACAGTATTATGTCTTATGGCATTTTACTGTGGGGTAGGGCCGCGGACATTGAATCCATTTTTATTGAATCCATTTTTATTCTTCAAAAGAGAGCTGTTCGGGCCATTTATAACTTAAGAGCGCGGGATTCCCTTAGAGATGTATATAAAAAAATAGACGTTCTTACAGTCCCATCTCAATACATATATTGTAATATTTTGTTCATTTACCAGAATATTCATTTGTATTCAAAACACAGTGACAAACATAATGTTAATACTAGAAACAGAAATAAACTTGTAACGCCGTACTATCGTCTCCACAAAGTGAGTAATAGCTTCATGGGGCTTGGTGTTCGCATCTATAATAAGATTCCACAGCCTATATTAGACTTGCCACTTCAACAATTTAAAACTCGTATCAAGAAGTCATTAATATATAAAGCATACTATAATGTACAGGATTACTTAAATGATGAGAATGCTTGGAATCTAAGTGACGTTGACTCTCAAGTTAAATGATTTGTATAACAGACTATGTAAACATGGCTTTTTGAAAAGAGCGACTGTTAAGTTTCTGGCCGGCTCTTCTCAACAGAAAACTGCTTTCCGAGCTGGTGGTAGCTTCAGACAAACTAACTGACCGACAAATTTTTGACGTTTCAAAAGTACTTTTCAAAAAAGTCTAATTGAAATAAATAATTTTGATTTGATTTGATTTGATTTGACTTTAAAAATTGGTGAAAACGTTTCCCTTGTTCGTCACTCATACTTCATAAGTTTAAAAGGAAAAAGCTCAGATGTGAAAATGAATGTTCAATGACATGTGTACTCATATCTATTAAAAATTTTCAATAAATCGGTAACAATTTCTTGGTAATTTTATTTTTTTTTATTTCCCAAAAAATCTTCTACTTATTACTACAATGCTCGTTTAAAGCGAACTGATAAATAAAAGAAAGAAATTGTGATGTGATAAAATATTTCTGCTAACACTATTAGGTTTAAGGAAGGTAGATTAACATATTTATGTAAACTTGTGGTATTATTATTTGCCTTTAGTAAGAAGAATGACAGAGCTAAGATATTAGTAGTATTTAAAAGTAATATTATTATTTTCTTTTTTCTTTCCACTTCATTAATTCACTAAAACTTGCAAACATTTATTCAAGATCTTAAAAAAGCTATGTTTAAGTATATCGAGTACTTACTACTGGACAGTTACCTTATCCTCTGAACCCTAATTCGTCAGAAGCGTCTCCGAGGGCCTCATACGTTTACATTACATTAGATTTCAATGTCTCACGACTCACCAATAAAGAGCATATTCGATCGTAATCGATACTGAGCTGAGATAAAAGCGGATCATCCCTCGCGACTGTTTCCCAAACTTTATTACATTCGATTGGAATAAAAAGATTAAGTTAGGCGGTAAAAAATTACGGTAACTTTTAGAAAGGTGAAAGATGCGAAATACAAACGTTTTAGGCAACCCTGGAGGTACAAAATTATTTTATAGGTATACTAGTCGAACCGCCCTAAGGTTTTATTAGAAACATTTACTAAATAAAAATATTTAGACGCAATAAACAGGTTAAAATATTATCCCGAAGAAACTTCAATTTTCTCCGGGATTAAAAGTAGTGTATGTGTTAATCCAGACTATAAAGTGAAGTAATTTTATATCCCAGCCAAAACATTTTAATGTAAAATGTTGCTAAGACGAGACCATATGCCTCGCACCGACAAAAAGTTATAAGATTTTTGCTCCTGTGTGTTGCTCCGCTCCTATGGGACGTAACGAGATATTAAATAGCCTAAGTTACTCCTTGTCACATCAGCTATCTGCCAGTGAAAGTCCATTAGCTGGAACAAAAAGCAGATAGACTAAAATTGTAAAAAATGTTATTGTCATCATTGAATATATCCATATACACTATTACAAACAGACAGTCCAATTTTATTTCTTTGTATGTATTAATTCTGTCAAGATTTAAATATTGGTTCATGAAGTCAAATAGAACTTTATGTTCAGCAAGGCGGGCTGTCGGGTTCTTTGTAAGATTAAAGTTAACGATAGCTTTTCATATACTGATAATTCATTTAATGATTTTATTAATTCTAATATGCTTACACGTGCGGTAGCTCACGGGCTTAGATTTATTTAAGCTTAAAAATATTAATTATATTAATGTTAAGTCGCACTTATGTTATTTGATGCTTATTTGAATATTTGATGACATAATTTTAATAGTGAATTTTCTTAGTACTTTCGATTACTTTTTCATTTACAGTCCACTCGTCGATTTTCAAAATTATTGTTTAATTTGAAAAATATTATAATTTTAGGCTTATTTATGCCGCACTTTAATATATTTATTACTAGACGACCCGCCCCGGCTTCGCCCGGGTGGAATTTATTAAGTGTATGTCGGAGAATAGTAAAAGACTATCGAATAATCGAATCGTCATCGGTATCTATGGCGTTGGAGTAGGGTAGTAGTTACTTCCGTAGTTTTGGCAGTCTCGACCCTCGACCCTTCATATGCCATCGACAGTCTGACTGAAGTCTTAGTCGTGCGCGGTCTCTCAAGAAGTGAAGTAGTCTCTGAATAGTGTTAGTGTTGTGCAGTGCAGTGTTAGTGCTAGGAGAGCTGTCCGATCAAGGTCACGTGAGTACCTTACAATCTAGTTGTCACGTCTTGTGTTAGGTTGGGTTTATGTGAGTGTTACCTTGGGTTTAAACAGAGAGCCTGAGCAGTGGAGGCGAGTGTCCTGATCACTTAAAGGATATCCTTAAGCCTACACCTTGGTCATAAGTCTAAGGCACTTATTAGGTTTCTCTCGTAATTGTTAGAGATCATATTTGATTATTTATCGGTTCAGTAGAAGTGTCTACGTTGCGTTTACCCCATGTTTCATTCAATACCATCCCCCCTAATAGTGTTTTCCAATATTCCCCTCACCTCCTTACATGTATTTAGCCATAACTGTTATGTCTGTAATATATTCGAAAACCTTCATTTAAATTTCATGGTGTAAAGGGCCATATTGATCTATATTAAATCCACTATGTATTTAAGGTACTTAATTTGTTTTACTTTACGTACGTTTATTGCTCGTTGAGGTAAACTAGGTCATATTTATTCAAATAATGGGAGCTGTAGGACTATACAATGATTTAGCAGTTTATTTAGTAACATCTGATTTCTTATTTAGTTACAAACTGACTGAATGAAATTGGGACGGATCAGTGGAAGGGGTACATTCGCCTTGGGAATGATGCGTTCGCTCCAGGCTTTCTCAGTATATAAATATATTTGTTATAAAAATTGGCGTTTAAAAAAAATCAAAGTTAAAAAGTAAAATATCCAAAAGAAACAGTCCCGCTGAGTTTCTTGCGCCCATTCTTCTCAGGTCTGGGTTAGGTCGTTTCCGAAAGGGTAGTAGATTCCGACGTTCAATAAGAGAATGTAAATTCCAATATTGAATAAAAAATTTTGACTTTGACTTTGACTCCACTGATCCGTCCCAATTTATATAACTACATGTTGGGACAATATAAAGCAATTTGCTGAGGATATGCTAAACTCATAACAGGATAGTGAAATCTTTCCTTTGTAAGATTTGTCTACAACACTTCACGAGGACATGAGTTTTTGAAAGGCAGACTTACAACGCCACATGTTCACGACGTACAGCTCCTACACTTATTTTAGAGCAAAATGTCTTCACCGTTTTACCTTTTCAAATATGAATATATGTACTTATCACATTCACTGTACTGTACTGCCGTATTTACCGCCTATCCTTTTTATTTTAATTTAATTACACTACCTGTAAGTTTTCTACAAGTTTATTGTTAAGACTTACAAATTATAACCTTAAGCTTTTAAAACTATTGCTTTGTATGCAGATGTAAGAGGTATTGTTAGTTATCCTAGTCAGCAAAACGTATCGAAGTCCCGCAAGTAAAAGCAAATTATAATCAGACATTATAAGCAAATAATTAGTAAATATTATTAAAATCAAATATTTTGTAAACTAGTTCAGATAATTAAAACCCACTAAAACATTTTCAAGCTTCTAACTCTACACGCCCTACCTCTGCAAGCATTCACTTGGCCGCCTCGTTACTGTTTTATAGAATTTATTACATTCAATTTATTACTGTTACGAAAAAGCCAAGCCACATAATGTATTGACTAAGGCCTAAAGTTTGTGAAGTGGGGGCTTGTAGAGTTAGGAGCGGAATCAGATCTCATATAGAGCCAATATGAGATCTGATAAAAGGCTTTTTGTGGGATCTAATGAATTATAACAGTTATGAAAACCGTACATATTCTATGTCGTGATGTAATCTCCTATCAATAAAAGAATAACCAAAATAAGATCATGTAATATTGCGTTTTCGTCAAAAGACACTTACAGATTGTTTCTTTCAGCTGGCAGCGGTGCCCAGGAAGTTAGGACCTCATGATTGATGCTCAGTTTAACAGACTCGACAATGGGGTCTCAAGTAACAACCCCTTCTATAAATTACAGCCACAGATTTATTGTTTCCAGCAAACAAAAATACAGTATTATGTCCTTCTAGGGGATTGGTCAAGAGTCATAAAAATGACAGTGCCTGTGGCTTGAAACGCTGATGCAGGTTTACGGGACCTTTTACAATAATAGAATATAAATCATCTACTTTTCAGGTTAACTATTTTACCTAGCAAAGCGTTAATACTACAACTTAAACTCCAACAAGCAACAGTTACACTTTACTAAAGTAACCCACCTGTCTGAGAACTCCTTAGAATTTAATTCAGGAATGAATGGAATTATTCCCGATAGCGTTTCAGCACTCATACGGACTGCAATATACTCGAGTACACTTGAGCATACTCGAGTAGTGTAAGAGCAAATGTACGTGATGTTATCTAGATATAGAGTTTCAAAAGCTCTAGTAACATTTACATGGATGTTTCTAGAGGAGACTAGAATATTCTAAGACATTTGATGTTAGAGAATATTTCGTTCTTTTTTTTAAGGAAATTGGATAAAGAATTATATTTTCCACTTGATAGGAATTAAAAAGTGATGCTGCGGGATTTTTAAAAACCCAAAATTTATTAGCAGATGGAAATAATATACGAATAGTCAGAAACGCCCAGATTTTTGGAAGAAGAAAATTTGGCTTCAGAATGCTTTACATGATAACGGCCCTCACATTTCGTTGCTTGTGCGCGAATTTTGGCCAAAAACAACATACTAATCTGTTCCCCTGTGGCTTTTTTCTGTTCCCGAATCGGAAGAGGCCTATAAAAGGAGGACGCTACGATTGAGGAAATAAAGACGGCATAGAAGGAGGAGTTGAACAAGATCACAATAAATATTTTTTTGAAATGCTTCAAGGATTGGAAATAATGTTGGCACAAATGTATAGTATCTGGTGGGATATTATACATCCGTTTCTTCATATATAAAATATTTTCTTGTGTACGCGAAATTTTGAAATAAATACTTATATCAGAAACTTAATATTAAATGAACGCAGATTAGAGATGGTAATTTCGGTTGCAATATGAAGGCAAAGTTTAACCAGATCCGATGAGAATGCTTCAAAATTAATCAAGTTGACGTCGTTAAGAGGAAGTTGGTTGAAGATATTGAGGAGAGTATGAGCTTGATACTATTGATGCTATAGCAGAAACTATGAAAGCGATCTATGTAGCATATATACCCTTATACGACTTATGCCAGACATTTCTAAATAACAGAAACTATCACACCGGTGTGTTACTTTGGTCATCTCTTAAGTTGCAATAAGTTTTATATAAAGGTTATATTATTTTTAATCAATTTAGAAATACGATCCTTAGTGCGAATGAAGGTCGCTATCTCTACTGAACTATATCAAAGGGCTGCCGGAGCCGGTGACGACATCGCTTTGAGCGCCCTCACTCAGATAAATCCCTGTCCTGGACAATCTGTCACGATATTAACCTCAGCCCTCTCCCTCTCCCTCCGCACTCTCCTCACTCTCCGCTCTCCCATCCTATAATTTGAATACCGAAACGTGCTTCAATTACCTTTTGTTTGTAATGTTGATTTAACGTTCTAGAGTATCATAGACTAAGAGCTACGTAAACTTTGACTCGAACATAAAAACGGACTGTTTAAATTTTCTTCATATTAAAATGTAAACAATCACATGATAATATAGATAATAAACGTAATTTTGAATCCATACACATAAATAAAATTTTTAGTTTAAGGTTTTGACAGGACTTTTACTGGCTGAAGCAAAAAGCGAACGATGTCGCGCACTGCTCCACTCCTATGGGTCGCAGTCTAGTCTAGTATAGGTCTTAGACTAGTTTTTAATAAGAACAAGCTGCTTTTAAGTCACCGTTCTTACCGTTGTAGAAATTATTCTAATATTTTACCGACTTACGTCTTTTATCAACGTAATGGTTTTTTTATTTAGTCCAGCAGATGGCGCTGTTGTCATAATTTAGATTTTTTTTTAATTGTAACAATTAAAATTTTATATTATTTGATGTGACCCACTTTTCATTCGGTAATTTTTTTATTATGTTTCAAGAAGTATTAATTTTTCTAACATAATAAGATCTAAAATCCACAAGCTTTCTCTAAACATAACTACTTAATCAGTCGATTAGTTACAGCGTGAAAGGGGGACAAACTGACAAAGACTGACTGACACACTCGCATTAATAATTATATCTTACTAATATTATAAATGTGAAAGTTTGTAAGTTTGTGTATTTGGATGTTTGTTACTCAATTACGCAAATATGTTTAAACGGATTTCAATGAAATTTAGTACACAGATACATTATAATCCTTGAAATATTAGAGTTTCTGTGGGATAATGAAATAAGTTTATTGTTATTTAAAAAAAACAAAGTATATTGGACTCGTCTGAAAATGTGTGGGAGAGTGAGGGGAGGGAGGTTTTAGCATAAATATTTGGATATGTTGTATGTATATCTGCATAACCATAAGTAGCGCAAGCTCCTGCAGTATGAGCGCAATGAAACTGAATAATTCTGGGTAGCGACGCCGAGGCGAGGGTCTGATTGTTGTCGCTCGATTATCGTTTGCAAATTGGATATTGCACGAGATATTTCATATGAATACTTCTAAATAGTTAATCATTAATTAATATTTAATGATCATTAATTAACTGACCTGGAGCTATTTGTCATTGATAACGAATACATGGTTTTTGTGTATTCGTTACGTTCACGTATCATCAGAAAATTGATTGCTAGTGTTAAATATGAGTTATATTCTATATGTACAACTTGATATTACTCCTGAGGGTTATACTTTAAACACAAATCTCTAGCATTACTAGAAGAATAGTTACCACGTAAAAAAAATGATTTCGATTGATGTTTATCAGTTGTCCAACATTCAAAGCATAAATGCTCCTCAAATCTATGCTAAGCCTCCAATCATAACTAACAGGACGCTACTAAAATTAGTGTTGCCAATATATGTTAATGAGCCATTTTACAAAATTTTCTACAATCAATAATTCTGTGCAGTGTACAACGATGCTTATCTTACTAATATTATTAATGCGAAAGTTTGTAATATGTTTGGATGTTTATTACTCAACTGATGGAAAGCCACCACATGCTGCAGTTTCAATTGATCCTGGGCAAGAATCCAGAGTTTAGTGGAACTGCAGCATTAAAAGGTTGGGAGAAGAAGAGGGTATATCTAGCCCACATGCGGTTCGACCGGAACGAGTCAAAGATACTTATTTTTAAAAAAAATCCGTAACAAGCTTAAAAATAATAAAGATTACGAGTTTTCTTTATATAAATAAAATTCAGTTTCATGAAACTTTTAATTGGGGCGCAACGCACATGTTACCAATTAACTTTAAAAAAAATGAAGCTAAAAGAAAATTCACGTGTGGATATAATTGACGTCATAGAAATACCAATTTTATACAAAATTTATTCTGAACCATTCATGTGTACCAGGACCCTAGTGGCTGTGGGTGATGAAGGGGGTTACATGAATAATAAACATTTTTTCACAAAGTCTTTTACGTGAAACTCATTTGGGAATTGCAATATTTCCAATCAGCGTTCCACTTTGTGAAAGTTCACATATTAATTTAAATTTTTCGAAGTCACTGCACATTGCCGGCAATCGTCGAGTATGTAGAGAATGTCGTTTTATTTAACAAGGCTTGAAAAATATTATTTAATTATTGTATAACTGCAACTATTTTATTTTTTAAAGAGACTTGAAATTTCCGAAGAACGTTATATAATATTTATGTTTATAAATTTTATAATTTGAAAACACAACCATTTATTAGTTTATGGAGCAAGATCCTGCGACGATCAGATTTTCGTGATTTTACAAAACCTAAAAGTTTATCTGTACTTTGTTACTTTGATAACCCAAGCTGTAAGAACCATCGCAACTGTCAGATGCGCGGGAAAAGTTCGCATAAGAACCAATCGCATCTCTCAAGGTCAAATAGCTATACTTATGTACCTTTCAAAGCAACAACGATCCAAACTTCATACTTGGGAGTCGTTTACATCTCTGTAAGGTTCTCAGAAGAAACTTTCAGGTTTTATAAAATGACGAACATCTGATCGGCGCAGATTCTTGGGCTATAAAAGTTAGTTAGAATTAAAATTGCTTTGACTTGTGACGTGTTTGACGTTTGAATATAACTTGATGATAGATTTGTCAAAATATCTTCTAATATATTAGTGATTATTAAGTCTCGAGTAAAATTTTTTACTGTGAGAACGAATTCTTATATTTTATTAAAAACTTCAAAAATGACAGCAAAGTGGGGGCAAGTAACTTGTTATAAAGTTAATAAACAATTTCATATTACAAGCTCAAAGGGATTCTCATTTTCCGCTTATTAAGATCAATCCGAACAAATGAAACAATTCAAACAATTTGCGAAATTTCTCTAAAAGTAAACATTTAGTATTGAATCAACATGAGGGAGTGAGAGGAAGCAAGGGGAGGGAGGGAGAGGGAGAAAGAGTAATGGTCTCGGTTTTGGTATAACTTGTACCATTCGCTTCACGCCAGCTTGACTTTTAATATTCTTCTATACAAACTTTTTTCTGCCCGCCATCTTTTTTCTAAGCGAAAATGTACAATGAATATGGAAATGTTTACAGGACTTTTCAGAATTTTTACTCTTTGTTTAAATAACCACGGATTATATACCTAGATAGTTTGTATTTTTATATTTTTAGGTAAGACTCAAATTTATTCATTTTTAAGTGTTCCGTACCTTAAAAGGAAAAAAGGAACTCTTATAGAATCACTTCGTTGTCCGTCTGTCTGGCTGGCTGTCTGTCTGTCTGTCTGTCTGTCTGTCTGTCCGTCTGTCAAGACCCTTTTTCTCAGGATCGCGTGGAGGTATCAACATGAAATTAATGTTAAATACTCGCGCCCGCGGTCCCTTGCGGCTGGCACAAGATCAAACTTCTAAGTCCACGCATTGAAAAGATATGATCGTTAATGTATGTGGTCGCTAATATAATTATGAGGTACTTTCCAATGACCTAGCGTCGTGAAATTTACCATGAAGGTCTCATAGCACAAATAAAGGATAAAATTAAAAAACTGTAATTTTTTTTCTACATCGCTAGAAAATTAACTTTTTTTGACTGTCACGAAAGACCCTTTTTCTCAGAAAAACATGAAGATATCAAGTTGAAATTTATACAAAATATTCTAATCTCTAGTTCCTCAAATATGTAAAAATATCAAACTGATAAGTCGATTTAATGAAAACCCGCAGCCGCTTTTATCTCATGTATTGTCATTTTGATTTTCGAGATAAATCAAAATTCCCAGGCTTCGCCTTTTGACCTAGTAACATGTTTTTTGTCACAAAGCAAGGTCTTATAGCACTAGTATGGGGAAAAATCCTAAAAATGCCAATTTGCTGTTACATCACGAAAAAAACGATATTTTATAGATTTAGGTTTTGGCGCATTATTTGAAGAACACGTGAAGTTATCAATTTGTAATTAATAGTAAACATGTAAGTCTATATTAGTATCTTAAAGCTGTGAAAAAATCAATGTCTAAGTGTAAACAATCAATAAATATGGCCATTTATTCTTAAGTGACAACAAGTAGTTTTCTATTGGGCATTCTACAGATGCGGACATGACAAAGTCGATGTTTGACATTTAAGTAATTTTCAAATATGTTACACAATATACCTGGCCAGGGCCACGATACATATACAAAATATTTTTACCGTTTAATCTCCGGTTAACGAGTTTCAATTTTATGAAATTGAAATTTAAAAACTTTAAATAAGTTTATTCCAAGAAAGAAAGAAATAATTTGTAATGCAAAAATGTATTTAAAAAGATTATTTGGTGAAATATAAATTTCATTAAATAATTTATTAAATTTTTAATTTTCTCACTGGGGAATAAGGTTTAAAATATGGCACCTCTTCCATTTACTCAAATTTTCAAAGCTCTCTAGCTTAACTTTCATCAGGGCTTAAAGCTATGCCGAAGACGTGTGTATGTATAACATATTCGAATGTTAGTAAAATCGCAAACATAACGTTTTTATCGACGTATCGTGTAATCTAAAGCTAATGGGCCGCGAATCTGAGTAACGGCTGTTGACGATATGACATTTCGATAAATGACAACTTGTAAAATATTTTAATAGACTCGAAAAAAAGAAGGTTCTATATTTGACAATTCATATTTTATTAATATAATATGTTCACCGACTTTAAAATTACTTTTTATTGTATTTTTGTTATTAAAAATGTTTTATCATATTTTCTTATATTCTTTTTGTAAGTAATTATAAATATTTTAATTGAAATACGCATTACTAATGTCGGGAATAAATGCCCCCCAATACTATTTTTGATAATATTTAAACCCGCACACGAAAATCAAAATTTGATAGTGTTTGTCCCTTTATTGAAATTGTACGGAACCCTCAGAGCGCGAGTTCCACACTCACACTTGGCCGAATTTTTTTTTAAATTTTTGCTAAGTGTGGGTATTATAGCTACCTATTACTTTAACTATAATGTAACTAAGCTTCCTTGTGGCATTACATAGTGACATGTTACAAGCCACATACGCACACTAGAACTGTACTAACAGAACTGCCTGGGATAGGCTATACCCTTTATATAATATAATATTATACTGTTTATACTGCCCTCTCTCTGCACATACACATATGGGGCATTCCTCGCGAAGCGGACAGGTGAAACAACTCGATGTTTCCGATTTTTGTAATATTTGAGTATGTTCTACCTATGCATGTTATTGATACGTGCACCGAATATTTTTGTAATATAACGACTAGTTAAAGTGTTATGGGACTTCGACATTTTCGATAACCGGTCGGCATGCAGTACTTCAAAGCCGACTATAGACTCATAAAGTTATATGTTAAAATAATGAAACCAATGTATTTACTGAGTTTTTTAACTGTATTTTTGGAAACGAAAAAAATTCTTTTTTCC
This sequence comes from Limenitis camilla, assembly GCA_905147385.1. Lineage (NCBI taxonomy): Eukaryota > Metazoa > Arthropoda > Insecta > Lepidoptera > Nymphalidae > Limenitis > Limenitis camilla. Next base: position 209,457 of record LR990232.1, on the reverse strand, counting down.
AAAAAAAAATGCGAATTCAAAAGGTATATATATAATATTTAACAAAACATTTAACCGACTTCAAACTAAAGAATGCACTAAAAAGTAAGAAATAATTAGCTTATTTATTAACTCCCCTTTATTAGGACAATAATATACAATAATAGTTTTTCTTGAAGTCGTTTATAAATGACTACGTTCTGAGGTAACAAACATTTAAAAAATACAATCGAATTGAAAATCTTATTTTTTTTGGAGTCAGTTGAAAATAGATTTTTCTCAACAATTCTGTACCTACTAATCACCACAATGATTGCGGTTCAAACTCAATCAAAAGTGGGTATTGTTTAATGACAAGTTAATAGAAAGCCGAAGTTATAACAATGTGGTCTCAGCTCCCAAGCACACACACCACGTGAACAATTGAACACACAATCAATATAAAACTTTAATTGAAATCGGTCGTGTCGGTGAGTGGGCGTCTGCGCGCTCCGTTGCCGCGCCCATATTTCATTAAACCTTTGGAATCCTATGATTTCACTGTTTTATTGCTAATATCCATTAAGCCATCTATTGTCATGGATTAGACGATGTTCATCACCTCTCCTCTGTCCTGGTTCGGACTTGATCGCGGGATCTGAGTGGTCTCCTCACTCCCACACTTTCCTTTTCCCTTTCCTTTTGCGATGGTACATCTCTCACCACTGACCTGGTGATTCGCTGGATTTCCCTCTGCTGCGCAATCGAGTCATGCAAATCTGTAATGCGGATGGAAGTTCGCATTATCGGGCGGTGAATCTTCACTACTTCCGGACTTATGACTTCTCGGAGTTTCTGCGCCAGGGCATCAGCCTTCTCGTTACCGCTCTCTTCTCTTCACTGATCTCCAAAACTTGCGCTCCCGTCTGTGCCTTCCTAAACCGGAGGGAATCAATTACCAGGGAAACAAGATATTATCCTACCCTAACTATAGCCCGACACGACCTCCATTATTATCCTATCCTCAAATATATAACGATCACACAGATCAACATGCGCTTCATCCCCTATTTCAACCCCTTCAAGCTGTTTTTTCGCGATAGAACGAAGCCTATATCTATCTCTGTACCAAATATTATCAAAATCGTTTCAGTGGTTAGAGCTTAAAAGCGTGACAGACAGACAGAGTTAATTTTGCTTTAATAATAATGGTAATTATTAATTGGTAAATAAACTGTATATATATTTAGAAGCATATAAAGACCTGAAAATTAAGGTTCTGTGGGTTAACTTAAAATTCTACGAAGTAGAGACCTCGACAGTTCGTGTAGGTAACAAATAAGCAAATGAACAAACTTACTGAGAGTATTTGGTGTATGTGTTATGCAGTGATCAGTATTCAGGCGACGCGCGGTGTGAATCTGGACCAGATGCTTATTCATGATATTTACAGAACTCTATATCTACTCGTATATCTTGATGTTGTCACCTTTACCTCAGAAACTATAAGTCACATTACACATTTCAATGTATATAACTATACATTTTAATAAAATCTGGCTCATGCTGTTTAGGACTCTAAGTTCAGTACATGGTTGAGCCCTAACTCCTAACTAGGTTTCCCTGTGTTTAGGATATTAGTTTTCTCCTGCCCTCACTAAAGAGTACATTTTGTTATAAATTGGCCTACTTTGTTTACTACTAAAAAGTATGTTAAGGGTGCGAAGTGTAGTAGTGTTTTCAATATTTTTAATATTAGCTTAATATAAAATATTATACTAACAGTTTTTCTTTTCTTTTTAAATATATAATATAAATTAAAATTAAAAAAAATACATATACGTAAAGTTCTCAAAGTTCTAAAGACAAATGTTATCCGTAAGTTAAAAATATTTATGTGTTTAGTTATAGATATTCTTATTTATATTTATTTTTACTTTTTATCTAACTTGCAGTAATTTATTTTAATATTTCTTTTAGTTAGTACCTACTTACTTTAATTAAATGTTGATCTCTGCTACTATTTAATATAAAAAATATTTAAAAAATACTATTTAAATTTTCGTTCATTTTTAATGAAGTAAATTTTATTATTTTAATATTTTGAGCAGGTTCTCAGTTTCTTCGTAATTTAGTTGTTTAAGCCAATTATGTAATGTATGTTTTAATTTATATTTAGACAAGTGTATAATGTTAAGTTCTTTATTAATACTGTTATAGAGATACTGAGATAAAAAGTTTATTTGTCGATTAATAAACATGGTTCTTACATTTCGATATCCACAAAATGACTTTTGTAAGCCCGACCCCATACAGCTAGACAATAAGTGAGAAGTGGTTGTGCTAAAGCTATATAAATTCTTGTCAAGAGATCTTGGTTTGCAATGTGTCGGAGATTTTTAAAAATATATATTAGTTTTCTTATTCTTTCCATTTGATTACTAATATGCATGTCCCACTTTAAGTGCTTATCTAAATATAAACCTAAATATTTGATTTTATCCGTTGACATTAAAATTGGACAATCACACGAAGTAGTATTCGTGATGTTGGTGCAAGAATGCATTTTAATATGAAAATTTGGATTTGGATTGCTTTTGTTAGAAATTAAGAATGGGATGAATTTCGTTTTCTATATATTTAATGTTAAAATATTCTTCCTTAGCCAAGAACCTACTTGCATTAATCCTTTTTCGGTAGATCTTTTTACATCTTCCCAAGTATCTACAGAAAAAATTATAGCGTTAGGAATATGCAAACTACACAATTCATTGATATATATATTGAAAAGTGTTGGGCCAAGTATACTACCTTGGGGCACTCGAAAAGTGACCTCAGCCTCATCACTGATGTTGTCTCCTATTTTAACAGATTGTCTCCGTTGAGACAAGTGACTTTCAAATAATTCAAGTTGTTGTCCCCTTACTCCAATATGTTCAAGCTTCTTTAGTAGGATAAAAATAGAGACTGTGTCGATAGCCTTAGATAACTCCAGAAATACTCCCAATTTTTTTACCACAGTCTAGTTTATTTGCTATTTCTTTAATAACTAGTGTTACTGCATCAACTGTAGACAGTCGTAAGTTTCTCAATTATTTTTGATAATGATGGAAGTAGTGATATCGGTCGGTAGTTTGAGACGCAGTCACTATCTCCACTCTTGTATATCGGACATATTATTGACTTCTTTAGAGCTTGGGGAAAAACGCCTCCCTGGATACAGATATTACATATGTGTGCAATAGGCATAGCCAAATAATATTTAGCACGTTTGTAAAAGTCGCTCGATATGCCATCCCAGCCAGGAGCACTTTGCGATTTAAGTGTGCTTATTATATCTCTAATTTCTAGCTCCGACGTTGGGATAAAAGCAAAAGATGTATTAGGGGACACATTATTCTTTATGTTAATACTATCACTATTTCGATATTCGAAAGATCTATTTATTATTATTTGAGCCAAAGAAAATCCTATGTTTGCAAAATAATTATTTACATAATTAATGGATTCCTGTGCCGTTTCGCATAGGCTAAGAAGACTATTATTATTATTCTGCTTTTTAACTAAATAAAACAAGGTTTTATATAAAATATATTATAAAATAAGTTTTTATCGTGTTCAGAGAATTGTTAAGTAATTTTTGTTCATATTTTCTTATAGTATTTTTTATAACAATATTTTTTATATAAATTTAGAAATTCATTAGTTGAAATATTTGCATCGTATAAGTTTAGTAAAAAGACCAATCGGTGTTTTATAACTCTTTAAGTGCTGATTCATTTATCTTTTTAACTGTTTTGAACTCCTTGTCATTTTTGGCCTTTGTTTTGGAAATATTAGCTAACACTGTGTAATGATCGGTTATGTCTGTTTTTATAACAATTATTGTAATTTCTAGTTTACTTTTTAGCATAACGTGATCGAGACAACTGTTAGAGCGGTTAAAAGTAGGAAAGGCATGACCAGGTAACATTCCATGAGATGCAACTAAGTTTAAAAGTTCACTTGATTGTTCTGTAATAATATTTGGCCTGATATCTATGTTAAGATCACCTACTATAAATAAGTTGGTATCCATTTTTTTACTTTCCAAAAGGATGTCTAACGATGATATAAAATTTCTTATGTCTTTAAAAGTGGGGGGCCTGTAAATGCCTACAATACAGTAATTTTCAAAGGTTACTACTAGGCAATTTGCATCCAAAACATTGTTTCTGCGACGTTTACGTTTAAATTTAATTTCACGTAATAATAATAATAATAATAAAGAATTTATTTGCCAGAATGTTGTACAAAAGGTGTTGTTATTTAAAATAATAAGATCAGAACATTCAACTAAGTAAACGAATAGTGTGCAAATTGTTGTCATTTTGAATTACATTTTAAAGAAAGAATAGGCAAGTCAAATTGTCAGAATGTCAAAACAAAATAAAACATTTTTAACAAAAAATTGAACCGACTTCAAACTCTAAAAAATGCACTAAAAAGTAAGAAATAATTAGCTTATTTATTAACTCCCCTTTATTAGGACAATAATATACAATAATTGGTATTTTTGAAGTCGGTGCCAGCCAGCCCAGCCAGGTGAGCAGACGTGTAGTGAGAGAATAGTAATAGGTATATCTATTGGACGACCCGTGACGAAATAGTGTGTATTATACCACGTTCTGTACTATTGTTGTCATCTTCTTATATATAAAATTCTCGTGTCACAATGTTAGTTACCATACTCCTCCGAAACGGCTCGGCCGATTTTTCTGAAATTTAGTGTGTATATCGGGTAGGTCTGAGAATCGGTCAACATCTATTTTTTATACCCCTAAGTGATAAGGGTGGCCCACGGTGGCAAAACAACGTTTGCTGGGTCAGCTAGTACCATATACAAATTTAGTTATTTATTGTTTAACACTTCGATTAGTAGTAATAGTAGTTGCAAATGATCTCTAAAAAGGTTTGTCAACAAAAAAAAAGAAATTGTCGATATGTTTGAGTCATTTATACTATGTAGAAGTTCTGCTTGTTTATTTGTGTATTACAACGGAAGGTTCATTGAAAGCATTTAGCAGTAGCTAAGTAGAATAGAGAGGAATGTGGACAAACGACTAGTGCAGCTAGACTTCATACCTGCGGCTAACACAACACATCCTGGAATGGCTACTGGTAGCGATCGCGAATCGCGCTGCACAAATGTTTTAGCTATTCAATTTATTTGCCTTATATATTAGCATTTGTTTATTATTTGCTTATAATTATACAATTTTTTTATATAAAATAGTTTTCATTTACTTACGTATCTACTGTTAAAGTCACATGTGTACCTTACAATAGTTGCCACGTAGGTATGTCAACTTACGTTAGGTTAGGTTAGTGTTAGGTTTGCGCCAAGGTTGGGCGCGGAGGTCACCAGAAGTGATGTTTATTTATCATCAATAATTATTAGCACAATATAAAAGTAATTCATTTTATTTTGCTTTAATATTTATTGATTCTTATGACCTGATTACAAAATTGTATGATTTTATGATAAGTGCTATTACAGTGTAAATACATAATTATCTTTTAGCTGTTTATCTAACGTCCAGCTTAATGTTCTATCTCGGGGTGTAACAAGTAAACAAGACTATTACTGAATAATACTATTTATTATATTGTCTACAAAATCAGAACCTATCCCTTTGCCCAGACGCTTACGTATTTCTTACTTAGCCAATTATTTGTCCAAAACTTTATATAAAACTTCGATTACCTTTTCATTACTACAAAAATAGCATATATAGCTTTACTGTTGCTTGTATCCATCGCTGTGGTATTGGATCATATTACAATTGGATTGTGAACTGACTACCTATTATGCTATATACATATGATACCTGAATTACTAAATAAAAAATGAATTACTAATTCACTACACAAGATAATTTATTTAATATTTTCGTACTCATCGAAAACCATATTCAGAAAAAAAATTAATTACGTATTCGCGACGGAACGAAAAAGTTTTAATGTCAATGCTGAGAGAGATAGAACATATATTTTAATAATTATAAATTGATTATCATTTAAACAAAACACGTGCGGGTGTCGCTGCGCGTGTGGTTACGTCACTGTCTGATCCCTATTATTGTTATTACTACTTTTCTTGGGCTGAGGACTACAAGTCATATTATTTTCTTGATCTAATAAAATAGCAGGTTTTAAACTATCTATTGAAATATCACTTACTCTATTATTTGATTCTATCTTATAACATTTATCAGACCTAGTTATGATGCGATAGGCAAGAAGGTGTGTTAAAGGTTTTTTAACAGTATCAATCTATGTGCTTAAAAATTTTTCGCTACCCGCTCGTGACTTGGGCAGCAGGATATATGATTTAATATTTCGCAACTTATCTACGTATGTAAAAATATCCACATGCATTGCACTCACCTCGCTATAAAAATCGTTAGCTAATAGTAATGACTGACCGAATACTCAGTCAGCGGCACTAAAACCGATGTCACAGCGATAAGCGGCGCGAAGTGCAACCAGTACCATGGATAACTCACTCTCCCACGATAACCTACAAGTTAAAGCTACCTTAAGGGAACTACGCCACCGTTTGATGCCACCTTTCTATTTTCTTATTACTCTGGGGGTGGTACGAGCGCATTCGTATTCTCTGAATACCTAGAAACATAAGTAAATTATTAAAAAGTACGCTCTTCAATTGCCTCCTTTGGTCAGTCGTAATCCTAATTGGGCAACCAAATCGGCATATCGAATTCCCGTTAATTACTCTGGCCACTGTCTTGGCCAATATATTAGGAATAGCGATGACCTCCGGCCATTAATACGCAATAAATATTGCGTAGCGCTTTGGTGGGTAATTTCCCTACAATATCCACGTGTATATGACTATATAGCTCGCTCGGTATAAATGTACCTAAATCAGAAATTATATGACGATTTACTTCACCAACCCTGGCTAAAAATATCTTTTATTTTGAATGTACTCCTTATACCGGGATGATTACCATGAATAGAATCGAATATTGTTTTCTACGCCTTAATGACATGTACGGCCTGCAGCAATAAATTCCGTTCAGTAGATTTACCTGCACACCAGGTGGGCCTATGTCCTGTGGCTGCGTAATTTGATCGTCGCTTGCCTGCGCTGTCGCCAGCTCGTCGTGAGTCATAGATCACGTTGGACACACTATAGTCTTGACACGCGATATCGCATCGACTACCGGGTTCTCGGTGCCGCTTATGTACTGTATATCATTAGTATATTCGCTTATACATAGCGATTTTTTTACGTGTCTAGGAGTTTCATTGTCGCTATTTATTTTAGTTCGAGCGTATGTGATAAAACAGATAACAGACGTCCTCTATCATATTCCTAAAACACATTATAGACACATATACATATTATATAAGTAAGTTGCTTAATATTACTTACCTTTTGTTGCGCGTGCTGATAACAGCTGTCAGTGATAAAGGTGCCTCGGCGATCGGGTGAGACAGTATAGCGACGCTTTGGAAACTTACCCGACTCTGCTCGAAAGCTGCTACGGATTCCGTATCCCACTCAATTCGTGTCTTATCTTTCTTTTTATTCCTCTTCTTATCACTCTATGTAAAAATATATTAATATGAGCTGCCTTAAAGGGGAGCTCGATAAAAGTTTGCCATTCCTAAATTAAGAATCGTTTGAGTTGATTCAACGTCTCCGGTTTTGGATTTTTAACAATAGCGTTTACCTTTTCATGTAGAAGGCTGATGCCCTAGTTTCCCTATCCGCCCTTCCAGTTACAGGATGCATCGCACATTTTAGCATGTTTGCCAAACCTAAATTATAGTGATACTTGCTCAACCCAAATTTATTCCACTATCTTCCGCGGTGGTAATAAATAGTGTCAGGGTAAGACACTCTGACACTATTTACTTCACTACTTTAAAAAAAAATTAATACACAAGACTTTTATTTAAAATTACTCCTGTTTTGTCGATGCGTTGCATCCTCGAATATAGAGTGGGGAAGGAAGAAAAAAAAATGTTGCAGTTTCAGCGGACCCTGAGCAAGAGCCCAGAGTCCTTTAGATCCGCAGCGTTAACGGTATGAGAGAGGGAGGGGGTAAGTCTGGCCCACATGCGGCTCGACCGGAACGCGTCTATGACACTTGGCGATCGGATTCGCATGCTGGTGGTCGCAAGCGAGTCGGGGAACAGATCCCCTACCACCAAGGGGGTGCTGGGTTACTCGGCTCTTACGAGATGCTCTCCCAGCGGCAGAGGGGAAATTTAATTAAATCTATTATTTATTGAATAACGCATATATTGAATTATTGGATATAGATATTAACTGTCGTAAAAAAAACGAAGGTCAACTACTAATACGTACTTTATACTTATACAAAATCTTATTAAGTTTTTATGGATAATATTAATTTTAAAAGTTTTTATTATATTTAACAATGTAATATATTCACGGCGTTACGTAACATTTGCTACTTGCTATTAATCATACCTCAAGGTTTTGAGGTCTATGCAAAATTGTAAAATAAATACCAGACTTGGTTTGTTTTACAATAATACGTAAAAATGTCGACATAAATGAGAGAGGAATGATACCCATTACTGTACAGCAATACGGTATACACATACAATTTAGACAGAAGCAAGCAGTGCCTGGGGCTTGAGACCCAGGAGCAAGTTTAAAGAGCTCTTTCATTATATATTAACTCTCACCTCCACCACTCAACCCCGCTAACAACAATAGATATCAAAGTAAACTTAAGTGGACCTTAACCACGACACTATAACACTAACTTCCACGTGTACTGCGCGACAACACCAGTGAGACTGAGACTAATCTATCGCACTAAAGGTTATATATTGTCTTCACGTCGGTATGCTTCACATAATATAAAATGATTTACTACTATTTTATAAACAGTGTCACTAACAATTTGCTCATTATCAAGTTGTAATTTAAAATTTTGCTTTTCACTGCTGAGCCGGGTCTCCTCCTCAGAATGAGGGGGGGTATTGGGCCATAGTCCACCACGCTGGCCCAGTGCGGGTTGGCAGACTTCACACACCTTTGAGAACTTTAGCTCACTCTAAGGAGTGCAGGTTTCCTCCCGATGTTTTCCTTCACCGTTACAGTAAGTGATATTTAATTGCTTAAAACACACATAACTCAGAGTCAGAGGTGTGTGTCCGTGTGAGGGATCGAACCCGGACCTCCCGAGTAAGACTTGAAGTCTCAACCACAGGGCCATCACTGCTTACAAATAGATTATTATGTCCTATATAAAAGGAAGTTTACGTTGTTTTGTTTTATATAACTATTTAAGACATATATCCGCCCGCCCCCAGTTTATGTTAGGTATACAATGTTTTATGTGTGGGAACACTTGCTGTCGTCTTTGTCATCGTCCCTGCAATAAGGGCGTCTTGTATAACATTAAAGTTATTTGAGAAAATGATTGGCCCTGGAGGGTACAGACGTAGTGATTCCTTCAATACTGCATCTAGACAAGTCAGTTTTAATATATTATCTTCGATTGTAATTTCTCTATTTAAAGCTAAAATCTAGAAACTCACAAATACATTAATAACCATGATCAATTTGTTTCGCAATATCGCAATTTCAGTGTGATCAGACCTACCACTTAGAAAACCATATTGGTCATGGGATAAGACCTTATTATTATCTAAGTATGATATTATTCTTTGACTTAGTTTGAGGGGTTAAAATAATAGTAGTTTGTAATTGAACGTTTTTTCTTTTTTTAAAGAAAAAATTAACATTTTGAAATGACTATTGAAAATTACATAATCGACGTATGAATACCGCCCGCAGCAGACATATTTAAATAATAATAATAATAATAAATTTATTTATTTGGCACAAAAACAAAATACATTTCGCATACCTTAAACGACGAGTACATTTTGACACACAGATCCAAATGAGCACTAACGTCTAAACTAGGCCGGGCCTGTATCTTAGACGTTAGTTACTTTACATTAATGATTGACACAGACGTGTACACTAAATAAATGTTAAAAATAATTTACAATATTAAATAAATAAGTTTATAAAATGTACAGTATGAAATCGTGGGTATTTATAAACTTAAAAGTTGAAGTTGATTTCACTTTTTTCTTAATACCGTCATAATTTGTAACTTTGTAAGTTAGACCACTAACTGTATAGATTAAAGAACAATTATATTTAATAATGTTTGCAAGTTATAGTTGATATGAAACTAAAATAGAAATATAATGTTTACTTAAAAAAATCTAATCTAAATATTAAGTTGCAGAGAAATTTAGATCCCTTAAGCATTTAATATATATACATATATATATAATAAAATGATCAATCATATATAGATAAATATACACATACACGCTTACATATATACATAAACAAACTTCAATTACACCTATATAGTCAAAGTCAAAGTCAAAGTCAAAATTTTTTATTCAATGTTGGAATTTACATTCTCTTATTGAACGTCGGAATCTACCACCCTTTCGGAAACGACCTAACCCAGACCTGAGAAGAATGGGCGCAAGAAACTCAGCGGGACTGTTTCTTTTGGATATTTTTTATCTTTGATTTTTTAAACGCCAATTTTTATAACAAGTATATTTATACATTGAGAAAGCCTGGAGCGAACGCATCATTCCCAAGGCGTGACATCTTCCAAAAAATCTTTAATGTTATAATAGCCTTTGTCACACAAACGTTTTTTAACTAACTTTTTAAATTTTCCTATAGAACAATTTTGAACGTTTTCTGGGATCCTGTTGTAAAAGCATACACATCGCCCAACAAAAGAATTACTAATTCTACTCAATCGAGTAGTAGGAGTAACAAGTTTGTGTTTGTTCCTAGTATTGATGTCATGCAAGTCACTATTTCTAATAAAATCATTAATATTTTTACGCACATACATAACATTTTCAAAAATATATTGTGAAGCAACAGTCAATATATTAATTTCTTTGAATTTATCTCTTAAAGATATTTTAGGGCCGAGACCATAGATTGCGCGAATAGCCCTCTTCTGCAGCATGAAAATCGTGTTTATGTCGGCTGCGTTACCCCAAAGTAGAATGCCGTAAGACATTATACTATGGAAGTAGCTAAAGTAAACTAAACGAGCCGTGTCTATATCAGTTAATTGGCGTATTTTTTTAACCGCGTATGCTGCAGAGCTGAGTCTATTGGCCAACCTCTCAATATGGGGGCCCATTGCAATTTAGAGTCGACAGTGATACCCAAAAATACGGTAGATTCCACCGGTTCCAACTCCTCTCCATTTATAAATACACCATTCTCTATTTTCTTAACATTGGGTGTCGTAAATTTTATATATTTAGTTTTCTTACTATTTAACATTAGATTATTAGCACTGAACCAATGTACAATATCAGAGAGAGCATTGTTTACATCGTCATATTCAGTTTGATAGCGTTTCACTTTAAATATTAGTGAAGTGTCATCAGCAAACAATACTATCTTGTTCTTTTTTTCTACAAAGTTTGGCAGGTCGTTTATATAAATGAGGAAGAGAAATGGTCCAAGAATAGAACCCTGGGGGACCCCCATATCCAGACGAGCCCCAGGAGATCTCTTGTCATTCACGTCAACCCTTTGAACCCTATTGTTTAGATAGGAGTTCATAAGGTCGAGCGCAGTTCCTTTGATGCCATAGTGGCGCAGCTTTCTGACCAGAGTCGCATGTTGTACACAATCGAAGGCCTTAGATAAGTCACAGAATATTCCAAGTGCATTCTGTGATTCCTCCCAGGCCTCGAAGATATTCTTAATTAATTCGACACCGGCATCCGTTGTTGAACAACCCTTAGTAAAACCAAATTGTTTCACATGGAGAAGTCTCTGTGAATTAAAATGAATCAACATTTGGTTTAAAATTAGTTTTTCAAAAATTTTACTAAGCGTTGGCAATACTGAGATGGGTCGAAAATTATTTGGATCAGTTATACATCCAGATTTAAATATAGGCGTTACTTTACTATGCTTCATCAGGTCAGGAAACACGCCACGTTTAATACAAGTATTGAAAATAGTAGCTAGATACGGTGCAATGGCATCAATTATGGAGTTAATTATTTTAACAGAAATACCCCAAATATCAGCTGTTTTCTTCATATCTAGGGTTTTAAATGTTTTAATTATATCTTTACTGTTGACAGTACTAAATTCGAACAGTACATCACATTTTTTAACATTTTCTAGCAATAATGATTCAGCAACGCTGGCAGATGAAATGAGAGAACAAGTTGTTGAGATTGGAATGTCAGAACCCCGAACGACCTGGAGAACAATGACATTCACAATTTTGTTGTTTTATAAGTGAGTCAAAGCGATCCGAGTTATACTGACATAGTTCTACTAAACCGTTCATGGCACTTATATGCTCTGCAATTTCTTTTTGAGAAGTCTCATATTTCTGAGTTATAGCTTGTAAATTATTATGCAAACTTATATAGGGGTTTAGGTCAGGGTTAAATCCAAACACTCGTAATTCTTCAATTTATTCCTTATATTATCCTTCCTCCTTACAACCTTCCACTTTAACAACCACAAAGCAACTGTCGTATTTTGCAAAAGTTATGCCTTTTATAATACAAAATACCCCCCTCCTCCACTCCCACTATAATGACAGGTGGGATCGTAGACTTGTGTTGCCAAGTTAATATTAAACAATTTAATAAAGCTTACTCGATCAAATTATCCTAATTATATTTAATATCGATATTTTATAGTATTAATATTTAAATAAAACCTAACAGCTCGGCCATCCTACTTTAAGCGAGTCCCATCGCTTCCATTTGATTTGAAAATATTCTGTTATCCACTCATAATCATAACAAGGAACATGCAAATCAAGATAATGTAGTTAAAAAAAAAATATACAATAACCAATAATTTAGTGATCCTAAATAAAAAAATCCGCATTAATATTTATCTTATTAACTATATAACTTAAATATTTTACCACTTATAATCTTTATAATTTTTATAATTACAATTAATAACAAATTAATCATCTTGTTCAGTATCGTTTTCAGAAGATTCAGACTCAAAATTTCTACTAAAATTCAACCAAGGTTGGATTTTATCTATAGCTATAATAGTCTCGTATTTTCGACCTTGCTTTCGCGTCAAGGGCGTGTCTTCAATCAAGAATCTATCGTTATCGAGTACTTTCGATATGCGAAAAGGTCCCTGATACTTCACTACTAGTTTCTGTGATTTTCCTTCATGAGGTACTTGCTTTTCCACTCGCACTAGATCTCCCTCTTTGTATTCTGTCGCCGTCTTCCTGTGTTTATTGTAATTAGCAGCATCTCTTACCTGTTGTTCTTTTATTACTTCGCCAGTCTCTTTCCTTAACTCGTCTAATTCTTCTACTGAAATTCTGTTTAGTGTATCGTTTATGACTTCACTCAATTTACCTTCAGTTCTGCTCATAATATTAAACCCAAAAAGCAATTCTGAAGGGCTTTTTTGTGTTGTTTTATGTTTTGTAGTATTGATACCAACTTGTATATCAGCAATATGTTCATCCCAAGTTTTTTCGTCTCCTCCATGGTTAGATGTAGACAGCGCGTCCAAAATAGTCCTATTGAATCTTTCGACCTGGCCATTAGCCCTGGGGGTGGCAACAGCATTCTGAATATGTTTTATACCATATGATTCAATAAAATTCCGAAATGTTTTGCTTGTAAAACTCGTGCCCTTATCTGTAATTAATCGTGTAGGAACTCCAAAATAACTAACATATCTTTTCATAATTTGTACAGAGGTTGTGGATTTTGTATTTGTAACTGGATTTATACTCACAAATTTGGTGAAACCGTCAACAATTACCAGTAAATAGCAGTTTCCTTTTTTGCTTTTAATAAACGGTCCTAGATGGTCGACGTGTACTGTGTGAAAAGGTGTAGTCACTTTTTCAATAGGGTGTAGCTCGCCCTCGCGTTTTCCACCTGGAGTTTTATGGTGTGCGCACTCTAAACATGAGGTAACATATTTTTTTATAAACCTGCGCATCTTTGGAAACCAATAATGTTGCCTTATGCGTTGTAGAGTCTTCTCAAATCCCCAGTGCCCCAAATCGTCATGATTCATCTTTAGGATTTGCCATCTTACACCACGTGGTACAAGCCATTTTAGCTCGTCCTTTATGATACGAAAAACCTTATCATTCTTTAGTTTGTAGTTTTTATGTATATCCATAGCCTCTTCAACAGTCGGATCTGAGAGGATCTGCTTAATTCTCTTTATCTCTTCGTCAGCAGACTGCACTGTCGATATCCAGTCTTGGTTGAATTCTTGCACAGGGAGAACGTCTAAAACATGTTGTGTGCTTACGTCATCACTCACTGGATTTCTGCTAAGTGCGTCTGCATGCGCCATCCGAGTACCTGGTCGGTATTCTATTGTGCAGTCATATTCTTGTAGCTGTACCCACCAACGTGATATGCGGGGTATCAAATCCCTCTTGGTTAGCGTTGATCTGAGCGCGTTACAATCTGTCAGAATCTTGAATGGTATTCCTATTAAGTACACCCTGAACCGATTTAATGAGGCGATGACGGCTAAGGTCTCCAGTTCATACGAATGCAACTTTCGTTCGTCGCTTGTCGTTTTACGACTGAAGTAAGACACAGGTTGCAGCACTCCCTTTGAATTTCGTTGTAACAGTATACCTGCTAAACCATCCTTGCAGGCGTCAGTATGCAGTTCTAACTCCGCTTTAGGGTCATATAGTGCGAGTACTGGTCGGCTAGTTAGCAATTCCTTTACCTTGTTAAAAGCTTGTTCTTGCTCGTCGTTCCAGGACCATGACACATTTTTCTTCAATAAATCTGTCAGCGGAGCAGTAATCATTGCGTACCCTTTAATAAAACGCCTGAAAAAGCCAGAAAGACCCAGAAATTGCCGTACTTCGTGTTGATTTCTAGGACGTGGAAATTTGGAAACCGCTTCACTCTTTCTACTACCAGGTCGAATGCCATTAGCACTTACATCAAACCCCAGAAAATCAACAGAGTCAAGAAAGAATTGGCATTTACTTAACTTTAGAGTTAGTCCACCCTTTTTTAGTAACTGTAATACCTCTTCTAGTCTTTGCAAGCCTTCCACAAAATCTTTTGATGGGATCAGAATATCGTCCATATAAACAATGGCAAATTTAATTTTGGCTTCTCTTAATATCTTATTTATCGTCCTTTGGAAAACTGAAGGTGCGTTTACAAGACCGAATGGCATGCGGTTAAATTCAAACTGCCCGTCAGGTGTCACGAAGGCAGTTTTGGGACGTGACTCTTCTGATATAGGGATCTGGTAATAACCTGATGCAAGATCCAATGACGTGAATAAAGTATTGCCAGCAAGTAAATCAAGTTGATCTTCCACTCGAGGTATCGGGTAATGATCTTTTTTCGTTTTTCTATTGATTGCCCTATAATCAACACATAAGCGTTTGTCTCCTGTCTTTTTCTGCACTAGGATGATTGGACTTGCGTAAGGTGATGATGATTCTCTTATTATTTTGTTGTCTAACATCTCTTGAATCATATCATTTACCATTATTCTCTCAGCATGAGACATACGGTATGGGCGGTATACGATGGGCTCACCATCAGTTAGTTCGATTGTCATTTCAGTGACTTTTGTAAAACCCAAGTCATGCAGCCCGGTCGAAAAACAGTCCATGTATTTTTCTAGTAAATTTCTCAGTTCTTGTCGCTGGTTTGTCTCTAACTTCGGATTACAATTCACCGAAGTATCCATTGTCCCGTCATCAAATACAACACTAAATGAATTTTTAACATTATCCTTGGAAATTTGGTGTCGTTCCGTTGATCTTGTCAAAAGTGTACCTTTTGTGATGCTTATAGGCTTCTCGGCCAAATTGTAAATAATAATAGCTCCACGACCATTCTTAATCTCGGATTGTCCGGGAAACATATAATATTCCTTTCCTTCTGGACCACGTAATGCACCTTTTATTTCTACTTCGCAATCTGTTAGGAAATCAGTGGTAACCTGTATCGCTCGCATTGTATTACAGGGAACCTCACAATCAAAAGTAGCCACTAACTTAATTTTATTAGGAGGAATTCTTTGAAATTTAATTGCATTTGGGGTTTTGATTATCAAAATATTAGGTTTCTCCGTGAAGGAATGGCCCAGAAGTACAGGATGCATCAAAACAGTCTTTCACGACATACAATTCAATAGTTTCTACTAAACCTTGAACTTCTACAGTGACAATGATTACTCCAATAGGATTTACAAGGCTGGCTCCTATACCTCGAAGTGTTGGTAAGTTTGAACGAAAAGTTAATCCTAGGCCAAGTGATTTAACAGCACTCTCTCTGATAAGAGAACATTGGCTCCCTAGGTCTACGTGGCAGGATATGTCCGCACCATTTATTTTTATGTTCATTATATACTTGTCTATCCCATTCTCTTCGGTCATAACTTCAGATACTTGTTTTGGTTTTTCAGATACAGTATTGGTTGCAAATCTTCCTACATTCCTATAGCAGTTAGAAGTTAAATGACCAACTTTGTCACATATTGTGCACCTAGAAAGGGGTTCTCTGCATTTAAAACGGTGGTGTCCTGTTTCATTACAGTTTTGGCATTTCACTGAGGTCATCGTCTTTTCACATTTAAAACTGGGATGACCAATTTCGTTGCAGTTGAAACATCTTACAGTTGGATTAATGATATTGGCTGTTTTTGTAGAATCCATTTTATTTACATTAGTTCCGTACCTTGTCCTACTTACGGTATGCAAATTATCTCTACTTTGTCCAACCTTAACTGTTTTAAAATACTTAAGTACTTGCTCTGGTTCTCTGAATTGAGCTGCCTGGGCACCTACTTTTACAGCTCTATCCTCTATCCCGTGAAGAATGCAATCTACTGCCTGTTTCCCTGTTATTTTACATCTATTTAATAAGTTGATCTTGGCATAATAGTAAAGTTCCAACGATTCACCATATTTCACCCTTTTGGCCAACATATCCGTTAATAGCTCAGCATAATCTTCTCTACATGGAAATGATTCCAACAGCTTTTTTTTCCATTCGGTCCACGTATGCAATACCGAAGTCAAACCCTGATACCATGTCTTGGCAACACCGCTTAATTTTGGCAACGAATAGTGTATGATTTCTTTCTCTTCCCATCCATAAATTTCGGCGCATTCTTCCACTTTATTAATCCATGTTAACACGGTTTGCTCTTTTGATAATGGGTCAAATTCCGGCACTACATTTGAGTTGAATGACATTTTAGGTTTATCCGAATTTTTAACCTTTTCTAGAATAGACAAGAACCTATCCATTAACATTGTATCTCGATCCATTTCTTGCGACAATCGTGCCCTTTTCGGAGATGGCGATCCACTTCTCAACCCAGAAGGGCCGTTTCTTCTCCTTCTACTAACCGGTCTGTGCCTGCGTCTATCTCTATTCTGTTTTTCCTGTTGCCAAGGCAACCCTTCCTCCATTTCAGATGATTCAAGGTGTTGATCTTGTGGTTCTGATACCACTGCCGGCCTTTCTCTCGTTAAGCATCGCCCCTTAGCTTGTTTGTTCCCTCTTAAGTACCGGAGCGACCTCTCTTCATCAGACGCGTCCGATGAATCTTCTTGAACTATTTCCTGAGATTCCCTTCCATGCCTTAATTCCTTTCCATACCTTAATCTTAACCCTTTACCTCGGGTTTCCATTTTACTATAATACCCTTCAGCTGGGTTCCTTGCCTTAAACTCGACCCTTTACCTAGGGCTCCTTGCCTTAAATTCGACCCTTTACCTAGGGCTCCTTGCCTTAAATTCGACCCTTTACCTAGGGATCCTTGCCTTAAATTCGACCCTTTACCTAGGGCTCCTTGCCTTAAATTTGGCCCTTTACCTAGGGCTCCCTTTCTCCGCTGTGGCTCTCCGCCTTGGTTACTTTCCTTTCCCTTAATTTCCTGGAACTTACATATACCATCATTAATATACGGTCATTAGTAATTGATTATTTATAATTAGCTTCAATACGGATACTATTAAACTATTCTCTAATAAAATTTTCTATCTTGATTCAGTAAAACCACGTAATTTTAAAAGTAAAATGCAAATTTAGTCATTAAAATGATATTTGAAAATATCAGGTTTATATAAGTTTTTGTTAAAATTATCAACCAATAATTAAATTTAATAGAAAGAAAAATAAAAAAAAAAATTGAGTTTGAGGTAACATATTTAAATAAATAAAAAAAACTAAATAATATCGCTCTCAACAAAATGTTACTTACGTGTTTCCAATAATAGTAGGGCGTGACGAGAAAGTGTAATTTTCTCTCGTGTATATCCCACTTCTGACCTATAGGGGTTTAGGTCAGGGTTAAATCCAAACACTCGTAATTCTTCAATTTATTCCTTATATTATCCTTCCTCCTTACAACCTTCCACTTTAACAACCACAAAGCAA
The DNA here is from genome assembly GCA_905147385.1 of Limenitis camilla. Lineage (NCBI taxonomy): Eukaryota > Metazoa > Arthropoda > Insecta > Lepidoptera > Nymphalidae > Limenitis > Limenitis camilla. Next base: position 190,965 of record LR990232.1, on the reverse strand, counting down.
CTGTCGTATTTTGCAAAAGTTATGCCTTTTATAATACAAAATACCCCCCTCCTCCACTCCCACTATAATGACAGGTGGGATCGTAGACTTGTGTTGCCAAGTTAATATTAAACAATTTAATAAAGCTTACTCGATCAAATTATCCTAATTATATTTAATATCGATATTTTATAGTATTAATATTTAAATAAAACCTAACACTTACCATCTCAGCCTGGAGAGATCTAACATCCACCTCATAGTTGTTATTAACATTATTTAACTCATTACACATTTTATTTAGTTGTAACCTTAACTCACATTTTTCTTTACACACTTTTGTATATTTATGACATAATTTTTTTGATTTTAACAATTTTTTTGTTTTTCTAATAAACTTGTTTATTTTAATATATTTTTTTAATTTGTTTTTGCTTAGAACTAGCTGAAATGGCACTGAGTCCTCACCAGTCATATTGACAGTTTTGTTAGAGATGATTGGTGACACTAAGCTTGGTGCATTCTCAACCAGTTCCTCAAACAGACACTGAGTTTGAGAGGCCTTTATGCTAATGTTATGTATTTCAAAAGATTCAATTTGTTTATTTGCCTCATGCAGTTGAGATCGCAATGTAGTGGTAAGCCTGAGGGCTTGCTCATATTCCTCTCTGCACTGGTCAAACCCATTGACTATTTGTTGTAAACTATTATTATGTTCTTGTAAATTTAAACACTGATTGTTTAGGTTGCACAATTCGTTTTTTAAGTCTCTATTTTTAGCATTCAGTTGAATTATGTCATTTTCCGTGTCTTCCCGTTCGTGTAATAATTGAAGGCATTGTTCCTTATAATTTTTTAACTCCTGCAAGGCAAGCTGGAGCTGTTCCTCGGTTTGGCGCGCTTTTACACCGCGGGTCATCATTTTGACACAAGACAGCTGATCTTTCGTGAAGCACAACCACTATTTGGATATATATTATATGTTACACAGTAGTTAACTACATATACATAAATATACACATTTTAGCGTGGAACATTGAACAAATTTTCTATAAATTCGTAGTTTTGTAATTTTAACCAAGATATAAGATTTTTTTTACATGTATGGATGTTTAAAGAATAGATTTCAAGAATTTTATTTAACTTATTGTAAAGCATAGGCCCCAAATAACATTGGAATTTTTGAATATAAAAAGTGTTATAAGAATTTGTAGGACAGACCCTGTTCATACGTCTTTTGTTAACAGTTTTATCAAATTTAGTTTTTCGGTGTTGGAATAAAATAATTTCTTTAATAAATAGCTGCCTAACAGACAAAACATCACACTCTGCGTAAAGATCGAATGTAGGATATTTAAATGGCTTAAAATACATGACTTTTAGTAGTGCTCGTTGAGCTCGCTCTAATTTTAAAAGGTGGGTTTTAAACGCTCCCCCCCATGATGTAATGCAGTATGATAGGATAGACTGGGCTAAGGCAAAGTAAACAGTTTTAAGCAAAGTAATATCAGCCACATGTCTTAAAATTTTAAATATATATATATTAATTTCCCTGTCCTTTCAGCTAGAAGATCAATATAAGGACACCACGTCAACCTCTCGTCAAGTAAAATTCCAAGATACTTGACCGTATGAGCCCTATCTAGCAAATTGCAATTACATGTAAAATTGGTTTTCTGACATTGATGCATTTTAAGATTGAAGTTCAGAGCAGATTTTAGTGTTGAGTCTGTAATTCCGAAAGTCATGAACTTTGTTTTAGAAATATTAAGAGTAAGTAGGTTACGGTTAAGCCAGCCAGCTGTTTGTTGTAGTCCTAATTCTGCGTAATCTCTAACTTTATCCCAAGTTTTTCCGTAAAATACTAATGCAGTGTCATCTGCAAAAGTGAAAATTCTACAATTTTGGAGTTTTAGATTGCAAAGATTATTTATATATATTAGGAAAAGAGTTGGCCCCAAAATACTTCCCTGAGGTACTCCAAAAGAGATAGAAGCATCAGAACTAAAAAGACCACCGATTGTAACTCTCTGCTTCCTGTTTTTCAAGTAATTACTGTATATTTCTAATGCTTTTCCCCTTATACCTATTTGTTCCATCCTATTTATCAGCCTGGGAATACAGACTGTATCAAAAGCCTTAGTAAGGTCTAGGAAAACTTCTACACATCTGTTTTTTGCATCTAATTGGGAGGCTACAAAGTTGGTTAATTCAGAAACAGCTTGCGCTGTTGACCTACCTATTCTGAACCCATATTGGTTATCGGCCAATATATTTTGTTGATTAAGGTATGACAGAAGTTTTTTATTTAGAACTTTTTCAAGCACCTTAGACAGAACGGGTAGCACCGAAATAGGCCGATAATTATTTAGACAACCTCTATCCCCAGCTTTATGAACCGGATGCACGACAGCTATTTTGAATATATCGGGGAAACTACCAGATCGAATTGCAGTGTTTACTATATGAGTTAAGGGTGGGGCTATGACATCAGATACTATTTTTATTATTTTAGTCGAAATTCCATCCCACCCTACAGCACAGTCACTCTTTAAACTCATTATTGTAGATTTTATTTCTAATTCAGTAACATCTAGCATTACCATGGAATTTACAGGCAAGGCCATAAATTCATTTGTATCGTGGGCGGTAATGGGTAGCATATTATTTGCCAATTGATTTCCTATATTTGTAAAAAAATTATTAGCTTTATCTAGAGATCGTTCCGGTGTGCTTTCAATTTTTAGAAGATCAGTTGATGATGTTTTTTTTGTGTCTCTGTTAGTTATGCTGTCAATTACTTTCCATTTCGTTTTAGGATTATTCGCATTTTTAATGAGATCATTTTTTTGAAATTCTCTTTTCAAACGTTTTAGTAAGTCATTACAATAGTTTTTATATCTGGTGTATGTGATGAAAAGAATAACATTTTTGGGTTCTTTTTTACATCTCAAGTGCATACGATCTCGATTTATAATATATCGAACAAGGCCCTGTGTAATCCAAGGTTTTATGCAACGTAATCTTTTAGGCACTAAGACTGTGAGAGTGTTATTTAATATAGAATTCTTAAGAATATTTACTAATTCCTCGGCAGACCAATTAGCGTCTTGGGAATTAATAATGTTATTAAAATTAGTTGAATTTAGATCAGAAATAATTTCTTTATAATTTACGTTTTTGATAGTTAAGTTTCTGTTAAAATAATAATTTCACACGTCACTTGTAATCTAGATAGTAATACTTCAAATTGGCAAAAATTTTTTGAGATACTTCTAATATTGTGTGTTAATAATTTTAAGATTTTGTTGTTTGGTATATCAGATATTACTAAGGATTTGCATGTTTCTGGACTACACAAAAAAGAAGGGCCAGCCGATATACTATCTAAACTTTTTAGTAAATACCTGTTACAATCGAATTTTGATAAAGAGAAGACAATGGAGTATTCAAAACTGAATTTAGATTACTGACAAGTAATCTTTTAGGGAACCGAAAGTAATGTTTAATAGTAAAATAAGTTTGAGAGTAACTTAAATCTTGGTTTTGACAAAACATGTTGAGAAAATTAATTCTATACCGAGCAACAAAAAACAGACAGTAAAAAGATAATAAGACATAAAGCTTTAAAGAAACTTGAAACTTACAAGTACACAACGGTTTTAAAATATTTTTATGAAAAAAAGTATAGTACAAATTTTGAATAGAACATAAACAAAAAGCAAACCCTCGTCCTAGTCATATGGAATTTCTAAGATCTGTTAATTGGGATTCATCTTTTATTTCGATATGCGGCATGTCGGTGTCCTTGCGGAGAAAAATTTTACCGTTGTTAGTCCAGCAGAACTTGTAGTTATTAGTTTTTGCCAGGTCTCTTGTAAGATAGAACAGCCTGCGGCCTTTATTAGTAAGAGCTTCAGAAATATAAATTAGCGATGGTTGTCCCGGGAAACCTATTGCGGTAGAATTGAGTCGTTGGTCAGGATGTTGTTTGTTATAGGTCTTAGCTCCTTGAATGACTTCATTTTTCAGCATTACAGAAGTAAATTCAGCAACTATTGTTCCTTTTCCTGCTTTCCCATTTACACGAAAAACATCTTTTATTCTCGTTTCATCCACACTGACATTTACAATTTTGCATGTTTTCTGAACAATTTTGCACAGATCTGCTTTGTTTTTAGTTTCAACTGGTACGGGTATATTTCTTAATTCTATAGATGATGACTTTGAACTCCTTAGGATTTCTTCTATAGTTGATTCTAGCGATGAAATTTTTCCTAGGTGCAGTTTTCGTTCGGCTTCCAGAACCTCTACCTTTCTCTTCATGTCTTCATATGATTCGTTTATAAAAGATAAACTCTTCTCAATCTCATCGTTCGTATTTTTGATTAAGGTATTTTGTTTTTTTATTTCAGCAACCTCAGAGATCAGATTATTAAGTAATGTATTTTGAGTTTCTTTCCATTCTTCCAGCATGTCCTTTATTTCGGATTTTAAAGAAGAAAATCGCTCTTCACTGGATTGCCTTTGCCTTTTATTACGTTGAGATACAAAACATTGCCTTTTTGTTACATCAGATTCAATATTTGCGACATCAGAATCCGAAAGTGTGTGCTGCAAACCACTATTAGTGGGCGATCTTAGTAATCTCGCCATAAGTACAAAAAAAGTAAATAATAATAAGGTCCAAACTTTATGTGGTCGCAATGTTCACACCACTGTTTTATATTTCCGTCTTGATCTTACAAAAATACTGCTTTACGCTTTACGTTTATGCGAGCATAGAACTTCACGGTTAAAAATTTTGAAAATTATTATTATATCTAAAAGTAATTTAGTGCACACGTCCGATCACTACGAAATCTGACACCAACGATTACAATAATCCATTTATTTATGTTTATTAGAGTGCACGACATATTGCCAGTATGGGGGCGAAGCATCAGTAACTCAGTGGTTGAGGCGTTGGATTCACGATCGATAAATCGTAGGTTCAAATCCCGGACATTGGTCTACTGGCGTGGCCCACTCCTGACACAATCATGCTAGCTTACTAGGAGGTGTAAAGGGCATACTAGTAGTATGTGATCCATACTGCTAGTAATCTTTAATAAAAAAATTGGAAGCAATATGTCACAGTTTATGGGGGATTTATTGAAGTAGCATCGTAAAAGAAAGGTAACCTGTACAGGACACTCTCGTACTTTAGTTTATTTGTAGCGCAAACTGCGCTCTGCTGAGGCATGAATAGTTTTTACTAATTTTACACTTTTGTTAAAAAAGTAACGTGTCCATATCAGCAGGTCAACGTGGAGGCTGACAACCATAACCTGATACAAATATAGAGTAACATATAGAGTAAGGATTAGCGCGAGTCAGCCTGACCACCACGACACTCTGTAATTATATTAACAGGTAATTCGGTTGCATCGCACTTCTCTGTTTTAATATATTTTCCTCAATGTACTAAATTCTTAATTCATAACAATACTGTATACCCTAATTGTTTTGTTTTTTATGACGGATAAGGGAGAAACGAGCAGACGGTCCACCTGATGGAAAATGGCAACCGTCGCCCATACACATCAACGAAACTAGAGGGTATCTTGTTTTGTCGATGCGTTGCCGCCTCGAAGATAGAGTGAGGAGGGGGAGCAAAGTGAAGAATGCTGCGGTTTCAATGGACCCCGGACAAGAACCCGGTGTTAATTGGAATCGCAGCAGTTATGGGATGGGAGAGGGAGGGATAGATCTGGCCCACATGCGGCTCGGCCGGAACGCGTCAGAGACACTTGGCGGTCGGTTTCGCATGCTGGTGGTCGCAAGCCAGTCGGGGAATAGATCCCGTACCACCAAGAGGGTGCTGGGTTACTCGACTTTTACGAGATGCTCTCCCAGCGGCAGAGAGAAATTGTATTCTAATCCGTCCCCTCACGGGTAAAGGTGAACAAAAATGAAAATTCGATCATTTTAAGCATTGTTAAAC